>OX451737.1:78615684-79239591 GCA_948472305.1 Vicia faba | reverse complement strand
ATATATATATATATATATAATATATATATATATATAATATATATACTATATATATATATATATATATATATATATATATATATATATATATATATATATATATATATATATATATATATATATATATATATATATATATATATATATATATATATATATATATATATATATATATTAATACATTTAGAGTAAAAATACCCAAAAAATGTACATACCTTATTTTTAATATTTAATACTAAAAAATGCCTTTTTTACAAATATACCATATTTTATTTTATTTTTGTATGTAAATAACAAATAATATATGAATTAATCAATTAATATTCACTTTGACTAAAATTAGGGTTTTTACCCTAAATATGAAAATACTCTAAAAATAATACCTTTTTATTTTATTTTCTATTTTACACGAACAATACTTTTTCATATACATAAAAATTCCTTTTACATTTTGCATATTTATTTCAATTTCCATTTAATTATGCAATTATTTATCTTGTAAATATTCCTAAAAATGATGTAATAGCTTAGATTTAAATTCTTGCCCAAATAACCCCCATTTGAAACATTGTACCCCCCTCCCTATATTATTGTGATGTAATAGCGTAGGAATTTAAATTTCGCACTTTTATCGCTTTCTAAACATACTATGCTAGAATTAGGGTTTGTATGCGAATAAAGAAATGAACAAAATAGTTGGACCTAATACAAGATAAATGAGCATGAAAATAAACAACACATCTCACACTTGCACCCCCTAGGGTATTCCACTTTGTTGCCTTTCAAAAATGGGCCATATTGCATGTTGAATTTCTTTGGGTAAAACAAACAATCAAATGATCATAGTCCCTCAAAATGCTGCCTAAATAAAATGATCAAGTCCTTTTTAAAGAAAATTGCCCAAATACATTTAACACTATTGCAACTATGGTCTAAACGATGACCCGCGCCCGTCCCTTTCATCTCCTAAGACAAGATTGTCCACCAAATGCAATGGTGGAACAAAATTGTCAAAAGGCTTAAAACATGACAAAAATCTTTGAGAAAATTTTAGGGTAGATAAACTCTTAAGTACTTGTCAACTTTCCAAGAAAAACACTTGCCTTATTTCAAAAACCCACTTCACAAACACTTTCAAAATCAACTTTTCAAACCCTTGAAACATTTTTTCAAAAAAGACAAACACCTTTGTAAACCATTCGAGTAAAGAATTGTTACAAGGGTAGCCTATGCAAGGCATCTTTTTCAAAACCTTTTCAAAGCCACACACAAAGCACCATTTCAAACAATTGAAAACTGAGGCAAGTTGATCTAAGCAAGTATCTAAGAGCCCATGGATAACCATGGATAAAAGGGGTGCTAATACCTTCCCCTTCTATAATCTACTCCCCGAACCCAAGAAAAAATCTCAAAGGTTTTTGCTGTGCTTTTTAAACCTTTCCTTAGGATAAAATAAAAAGTCGGTGGCGACTCTCGCTCAACCGAAACATTTGCGAAAACAAACGCAAAACCCTAGTCAGTTCTCCCACCGTATCACAGCCGTGCTTGGGCATCGGAGCAGATATCACATTGGGCTTCTCATGAGAATCAAATTCTACTTCCTTGGCATCAATCATGTCCTGGATTTTGTTCTTAAGCGCCCAACAATTATTGGTATCGTGCCCAACATTGTCACAATGGTAAGCACATTTGGCATTGGAGTGGTAGTATGGAGAGGAGGTGTTAGGATTCTTTGGCGCTTCCTTTAAACTGGTAAGATTCAGCTTCAACAAATGAGGGAGTACTTGAGCAGGCGTCATGTTGATTTGGGTGAACTTCCATTGTGGCCTTTCTACCCGTTGTTGATTAGGTCTCGACTGATTTCCGCGAGGATGATCATTTGAAGAGTTTTGAATCATCACAACCCCTACAGTTGGCCGGCGCTAGGTTCTTCCTTGGCCCTTCTGAGAATACACAGTAGAGGCTTCCTTCTTGGCTGGGAAGGCTTTCTTAACAGCAATGGATGCAGAATTATCCTTCTGAATCTTGCCACTTTTAATACCGGTCTCGACCCTTTCGCTGGTCAAAATAAGTTCGGTGAATCCTGCGGAAGAACTCCCGATTAGATGATTGAAGAAAGGGCCAGACAGGGTCCCCAGAAACATGTCAACTAACTCCCTATCTGACAACGGTGGATGCACCCTTCCATCCAGATCACGCCACTTCTGGGCATACTCTTTAAATCCTTCATTGGAAGCCATCCCCATACTTTGTAACTGAGTACGAGTGGGCGCTAAATCAGCATTGTATTGATATTGACGGTAAAAAGCAGCTGCTAAGTCTTCCCAATTGTGAACCTCTAATCTCTCGAGTTGATAGAACCAATCCAACTGCGTGCCTGACAAGCTGTCTTGAAAAAAGTGTACCCAAAGGTCTTTATCAGACGAGTGGGGTTGGATCTTTCTGACATACAACCTCAGGTGCATCTTTGGGCAAGACATACCTCCGTACTTAGAAAATGTCGGTACCTTGAACTTGGGAGGGATAACGATCCCAACTACCAACCCTAGTTCTTCAAAATCTAAACCAGGGACCCTCTGCAACTCCATGGCTGCAAATATATCCTCAAGATTCTTATATTTATCATCCGCTGGAGGATATTGTTGTTCGGAGTAGTCTTCATCTTCTTCCTCTTCCTCCTCTTCAACTTCAAATTCAGACGGTACCGCAGCCCCTTTCCCTTTACCAGCCCCTTCGTCAGACGTTGAGGGGAACTCGGGAACCTTTCTGGCATTGCTTTCAAACCTTCTTCCAAAAGTGGCTACTCCGGGCCCCTTCTTATTTTTCTCTTTATTCTTATCTAACAGAGCTTTGAGGTCCTCTTGACCCTTTGCCAAGGTCATGAGGAGTTGCTGGAATTGTGAATTTTGTGCCTGCAGATCTTTGACCGTCTGCTCCAAATCCATCTTGCTGAAATAAACAGCAGAAAGATAAGGAAACCTGGTGTGAAGACCTGTTTATGCATATGATAAATGGTATGTTATTCATGTAATGCATTCAAGGATTCAGAAATTCAAATTTGTTGCAAACAAAAAGAACGCACGTCATATGAAGAAGAAATTGTTAGTACATAAGTGCCCCATGGGCAAAATATTACAAAATCCTTAATGTAAAAAGACATTGCGCATCCTCTTTGGTGCGATGTATGTGTTGAGAGTTTCCTCCTCATGAAGTCGGCGGGTAAGCTCCAAAACCTTCTTCTCACTGGCATAGAAGATGGCTTCAAAAGTATTTTGTTCTTCTTTGAGTTGGATCCAACTCTTTTGTAATTCTTCCAATGATGTTGGCATGTCTGGATGTAGGATGGTGTATGGAACCTCTCCTTCCATGACAGGCTCTTTGATCACGGGGAGAATGTGAGGGTATGGCATCATAAGATTCTGGGCGCGGGTTCATACCCACTTGAGGTAAGGCTCAAGGGGGATGGAATTTTTGTGCCCCAGTGTCTTACTATCCACCTTGTTGGGCATCCTCCAAGCTCTGATGAACCTTTGTCGAATTCCTTGCGCATCGTTGTCGAAGTCAAAAACTAGGTCAGGAATCAGCATGTCATGAGGGCCATCCCTTCGAGCATATCCAAATTGTCTTAGAGCTAAACAGGGGTTGTAGGTAATGCCTCCCCTAATGCCAAGTAGTGGGACATTAGGGAATTCCCCACAACGATCAATGATGATGACATTTTCTCTGGACCGAGAACACCAATGTACATCAGAATGTGTGAGGGTCATCAACCGTTGTGACCACCTTAAACCCTGCTCATTCTTCAAAACGGATTGTGGAAGGTGAGAAATAAACCACCTTGCTAGGAGAGGAGTACAACACATGAGAACACCTCTTTTCCTCATTGTTCGTGTGTAAAATGAGTGTAGGATGTCCCCAAGCAATGTATGTATAGGATTCCTGGATATGAAAATCTTGACAGCATTCACATCTATAAGTTGGTCAGGGTTTGGGAACAAGACCAACCCATAGATAAGGAGTGCCACAATCTCTTCAAAGGCTTGTAGATCAAGAGAATTCCAGCAGTCTTGTGCCTTCTCAAACAGAAACTTTGCCAAGAAACCCTTGACACCACTTCTGGTTTCCCAATGCCCCTTGATGTTAGATGGTTGCAAGCGTAATGCTTGAGCAACATCTTCAGGCTTTAGCTCTTTTTCCGTACCATTGTAGGGTAGTTGATGAAGAATAGGAATTCTCAGGAGTTGAGAAAATTCCTCCAAAGTAGGCACCAATTGGTAATCAGGGAATGTGAAACAGTGGTGTAGGGGGTCAAAGAACTGGAAGAGAACTTTCACCATGTCTTCTTCAATGCTGGTGTTGACCAAATTGAGGAGTCTACCATGTCTTTCACTGAAAAGAGAATTCTCTGGAATCCTGGAAGTAAGCTCCTTGAGTTGAGGAGGGATTCTCACAAGGTTGACTTGAATTGTTTTCCTGCGAAGAGATTCCATGACCTACAAAACAAGAACAAAGATGAAGATCCAAACCCTTGAAATGGTTAGTGGATGCATATGATGCTTTATGATGTTCATGATGTATGCACAAGAACATGTACAAGCAAGTCACACAAAACCCTAGTTTCAGGCTTGCATGAGGTTTCATAGGTAAGTATCCTCTTGTGTTTAGTTGGCTCAAACTTGTCCTATAAATAGTAACCGGGTTCTAAGGAGCTCAATATCACTGGATTGTTTTCTATGTTCATTGTTTTGGTTTAGCCACTTAACTAGCGACCAAAATATTCTAAGAAAACAACCCTCAATGAGTCTAGGATCGAGTATCTACCAACTTCGGACTGCACCAAAGCCGGTCATCTCATTACCCCTAATAAAAGGCCAAGATGGTCAAGTAAGGTTCTAAGAGTTCATTAGTGCTTCATGACATCACTCAGCGGCCCCGTATTCTCTTTGATTGACTCAAAGGCTACCGGTACTCACAAATATGTCGCACTAATATAGCTATTGCTTCAACCATGTCGGTATACCCCGCACAGTTTCCATAACGTATTGCTATTTACCTATGAATGTTTCCCAAATTCGGGTAGAGGATTTCAAGCCTAAACAAGAGAACCAAATGTAAAGCAATCAAGGCAAATAATATAATCATGCAAAGGGTGATCTAAGCCCTAAGGTTACTCCACTTTTAAAGTTCTCCCCAGTAGAGTCGCCAGTTCTGTGATACGATGGGAGAACTGACTTGGATTTTTGTGTTTGTGTTTGCAAATGTTTCGGTTTAGCAAGAGTCGCCACCGACTTTTTAATTTATCCTAAGGAAACGTCAAAAAGCACAGGAAAGACCTTTAAGATGTTTTCTTGGGTTCGGGGAGTAGATTATAGAAAGGGAAGGTATTAGCACCCTTTCTATCCATGGTTATCCATGGGATCTTAGTTACTTGCTTAGATCACTTGCTTTGTTTTTCGATTGTTTGAAATGGTGCTCTTCAATTGTTTGAAATGGTGCTTTGTGTGTGATTTTGAAAGATGTTTTGAAAAGAGGCCATTGTTGTGGCAACCTTTGTAATGATTCCAGTTTGAATGTATACAAAGGTGTTTTTGTATTTTGAAAAGTTTTCAATGTTTGAAAGTAGGGTTTTGAAATTGTGTTGTGAAGTGTGTTTTGAAAATAGCAAGGATGTTTTTTCAAGTTTTGATCAAGTAACTAAGAGTTGTCTACCCTAATTTACTCAAAGATCTTTCTCATGTTTTTAACCCTTTTAACAGTGTTGTTTCACCATTGTATTTGGTGAACAACCTTGTGTTAGGATGTTAAACGGGACAGACGCGGATCATCGTATAGACCATGATAGCAATGGTGTCAAGTATTTTTGGCAATTTTTCTTGAGGGACTTGATCATTTCGTTTAGGCAACTCAGATAGCGTCATTGAGGGACTATGATCTTTTGTTTTGTTTTTGTTTTGCCAAAGTACTTGACATGCATACCATGGCCCATTTTTGAAGGCAACAAGTGGATTGTAACTCTAGGGGTGCAAGTGTGCATTGTGTTTGTTTTTTCATGCATTTTTGTCTTTGATTAGGTCAAGCTATTTGTTAATTTGATTTTTGCATACAAAACCCTAAGTCTAATCATGGCATAATTGAAAGCTTAACGATGCGAGAATTTAAATTCTACACTATTACAACATGATATAGGGAGGGGGGTACAAATTTGAATTGAGGATTATTTTGCAAGAAATTAAATCCTAAATTATTACAACCAAGTTGAATGTGTAAGACATAATATTTAAATGTACAATAATTAAATAAAATACAATAAATAAATATTAAATAAACGTAATATGCAACAAAAGTTTTTATGTAGGTAAAAAGTATTTTTAATGTGAAATGTAAATAAATAAAAAGTCAATTTCAATTATTTTGTTTTTTAGGGCAAAAACCCTAATTTCTTAAATAAATAGTATTATTTATTATTTGTATACAATATTGTATCAATTTGTACAAAAATAAAAGTATATTGAAAAAAAGGGTATTTATAAAATATTAATATAAATAAAAATGTATTATTTTTGTGTTTTTTGTTCTAATTATTTAACAAAATATAGTATATGTGTATATAAATATATATTAAATATATTAAGTGTATAAAAAATTAAATAAATTATTTACAAAAATGTATATATTTCAAGAAAATATTTTCAAATATATATAACAAATAAAATAAATTATTTAAGTATTATTTGTATTATTTTTAAGTTTTAACAAAAGAATATAAAATATTTAAACATGTTTACATTAAGAAAAATTAGAATAAAATATCTAATAAATGAAAAAAATGTGAAAATATTTTTAGAATATTTTTTATGCTTGCAAATAAAATATCAAAGTCAGAGAAAAAATAAAAATGCAAAAATAATGAAAATACAAAGCAATGGGCCAGGGGGTGCTGAAAGTGAACTGGGGGGGTGTCAAAAGCAAAGAAATCCAGGCCCAGCCCAGAACCAACTTCATCTTCTTCCTCTAGACAGAAACGCGTGCGTGTTATGTACAAAATGCTATCTCCTGATTATGTGCTTTTTTGACAAAACTCATAACATGAAACTTGTAGAGCATCAAACAACGAATCTAACCATATAAAAAACTTAAGCCAACTCTCAAAGACCAGAGAGAATTTCTCTGGCCCTAATTCTTAACCTAGTTTTTTCAGAAAGTTTATGAATGAAATTCTCCAAGCACGATTAATATAAATGAAAACTAAGCACATGTATGGTTTCAGGGCTATGAATACAACCTCTTTCATTCACAAACCTAAGTCTAACTATTCCTAAATAGAGAGATAGAAGTCCATGAAATACCTGTTTCAGTTGAGTTCGAGCTGGACAATGCAGAAACTTCCAAGGGTATTTGAGGTTCTTTTGAGCTTTCCTGATATCCACTGAAGCTTTCCCAATGTTTAGTTTGTTTTGAAGTAGCCTGAATCGTGCTACAGAACTCAACCTGCAAAGCTTCCAAACAAAAATGGCAATGTGTGTTAATGGTGTTATAGCTGGCAATGGAGGTCTAGAATAGTTCAGGTGAGTTAAATGGAAGGTATTGGAACAAGTTTGAGGCAAAACGCACGAGGCAAAGTGGAGATGAAGGTGATTCTGCAGGGCTTGCCCTGTTTTGCAGAAAAATGGAGATTTTGTGTACAAGGAGGTTTTAGGGGTCAAGGGCTCGTGCTTCTTGCTTGTTAGGGTGTATGAAACTTGTTTGCAATGTTTGTGTAAGTTGACTATGGCTGGTTTTTGAGTTGGGAGGATTTGGACAAATTTCTTCTTTGTGAAGCAAGAAAGTGTAACTTGTGATTACTGGCCTGTAACCTCTATCTTGTATGCTGCATACTTTGCCCTTGATACTTGCAATTTGTGGATTTGATCTTGCCTCAGAGATATGGCCCCATGCTTCAAAGATCTTGGTTTGACATAAAGTATAACTTTTCAAAAATGGCAATGTACCTTTTTCCAAATAGGGATTAGTTTTGTGTACAATGCCCAAATGGCCAAGATAATGCATTAGCTCAGTGGATTTGCATTCAATTAAGGAGTGTGAAATGGTTTAGAGGCCTGCAAGCTAGTTAAAAGGATGCTGGTTTGAAAATGCAAGTTGTATGAACCTGTATTGGCCATGGATACAAAGTGAGTTTTTGCCAACTTCAAGCATTCGATTCTCCCTAACCACAAATGTGTTTGAGGAGTTCTTGGACAATTTGGAAAGCTTGCAACATGTAATACAATCCATCTTTGAAATGCAACTTGAGACTCCTAGTGGAACTATGTGAAAATTGGCCAAGAAGATGGGTCAAAATCCTGCCTAAACTAGGGCAAAATTTCTCTAACTTAAATGTTTTAGGTACCCTTGTTCCAAAAATCATAACTTGAGATACAAGCCTCTTTTGAGAAAACTTTGTGAATCAAAGTTGTATACTTTATGATGGACTACAACTTTCATGTTGTAAGTTTTGTTTGAATCCATTTTCATCTTGGTGAAAAAATGCGACAAAGTTAGGAAAAAATAAGAAAATTTTATAACTTAGAAAATTTCTAAGTTATGAAATTTTTCCATTTTAAACCCTAATTTTCATTTTTGGGTTTCTTGATGTAAAAGTTTCATAATTTGACATGTCTTGATGAAAAATGACCCTTGGCACTTGATTTTGACCAAAAAGTCAAAGTTTGACTTTTCAGTATACAGTTAAATTTTGATCAGTTGACTGAAAAATTCATCTGTCAATCCTATGCATTTGAGATCTTTTGAACTTGTTGAATGGGTCAAGACAATGTCATTGAGTCCTTGATTCCATGGTTGAGCTTGATTTGTCATTGGCTAGGTCAAACAGTCAAAAATTGCCTTTGTACAATCAAAACCCTAAAAATGACAATTTTGCCCTTTTGATGATCTGATCAAATTTCTTGCGGAATTGTGATCCAAACTTGATAAAATGGTTAATATGAGTTCATAATGTTGATGTGGGTCAAATTTCATGAGGTTTGACTGTCAATTGGCCACAGTTGACCTTTTCCCCAATACAGCTGATTTCTAGGTCAACTGTCAATTGACTGGGCAAAAATTTGAATCAAGGCGTGAATCTTGGTATGGACAAACTTATGAGTCCAACATGAAGTATGAAAGTAAATTTGGGCATTGTAGGTCAAAACATCACTGTGCAAACTCAAACCCTAATTTAGGTCAACAGTGCAAGGAGGTGTCTTGAGCAGAGCAAACTCTAGCTTGACCTTGAACTCCAAGATTCTTGTGATGAGAAATGTTGATGAAATGAGAGGAAAAATTTTGGGGTACAACACATATCTTTAGTGGGTCTGATCGAGAGCCATCCAATTGAAGATGTCGTATACTCGGGAGACACCCATGCTTGATCTATTTGTGAAGACCACCCCTCCCTTGTTAGATGATCTAGAAGAGCTGCAGCCTGCTTTAGTCAGGATGCAATAGGAAAGGGATGCTTGGAGGAACAAGTTCCATACTTTAGAGAGTTCCTACAAAGCCGACCTGAAGGAGAAAGACGATTTGATCGAGATCCTTGAGAGTCGAGCGGTAGAGTCTATGGAGAGGCAAGGGGATTTATTTTCTCCTAGGCCTCAAACAGGTGCTGATTACTAATTTCCTGATTCAGATGATTGGAAGGAGGTTGCCATCAGGCACGTAGAAGAAAACCAGAGGTTGAGGGCTCAGATTTCCAGACTCACAAGGAAGCGCCAACATACAAATTGATCTCTATCAGTTTCTTTCTCTCAGGATTTTTAGATTGTATTTTCATCTTGTACTTGGGATCATTGAAACTTGTAATCCATTTTGAAGCTATTATAATAAAAAATTTAAGTATTTCAAATGTGTTATTATTTTGATGTTTGTAATATGTCTATAAACGTTAAATCCCTTGGAATATTAAATAATAAAGTAAAAATAATCATATGCATTGCATATCATGCATCATATTGCACATATTTCTTGCATTTATATGCATATCCAGGTGCCTTACCCAGATTTTTGCTTCGTTCAACAAGCTGACTCATCACTACAACACTCGGGCTAACTTCAAAAAGAAGATGGACAGCTTGGAACAGGAGAATCGCGAGCTACGCGAAGAAGTTTCTGCTTTGAAGGCTGGCTTGACCAATTTGACTACTCTGACGGAAGCTCTGGTGGTTTCTCAGAATCAGCCACCGAGTGTTCAACCTCAACCAACAAGGGCAAATGCTGAAGTTCCTACTATTTCTGTATCCGCCACTCCGACTGTTGTTCAAAACCGCACGCCTCAGGGTTATCCGTGGGGAATGCCAGAGAATTTTGCACATGAAGGTTTCAATTTGGGCCCCCAAGATGCTCCAGTAGTTCCAAATGTTGTTATTCCAGCACCTCCAGTGGTGCATACTGTTCCTGCTGCACCTCTTTCGGGGAATTTGGTTCCGTTTGTTAATGAAGATGTGTGTCGTCCTTTATCTACACCGAGTGAAGATTTGGGTCTTTATGACAGAATGGATGATTTCCAAGAGCAGTTTGATAGAATGCAAAGAGAAATGTAGGCTCTTAGGGGAAAACAGTTATTTGGGCAGAGTGTGAATGAGCTGTGTTTGGTCCCGAATGTTAAAGTGCCTGTTAAGTTCAAGGTCCCGGAGTTTGAGAAGTACAAGGGCAACACTTACCCTCGTGCTCACTTGGTGATGTACGTGAGGAGAATGTCTACTCACACTGATAATAAGCGTCTGCTGTTTCACTTTTTCCAGGATAGTCTGACCGGCGCAGCGTTGAAATGGTACATTAGTTTAGACAGTGCCAACATCCATACCTTTAATGATTTGGGAGAAGCATTCATTAAACAATACAAGTACAATATGGATATGGCGCCCGATCGTGACCAACTTAGGGCCATGGTTCAAAAAGACAGAGAATCGTTCAAAGAGTATTCACAAAGATGGCGCAAAGTGGCTGCACAAGTGATTCCTCCCATGGAGGAGAAAGAAATGACTAAAATTTTTCTGAAGACGCTAGGCGCTTTCTACTACGAAATAATGGTAGAAAGTTCCCCAAGTGATTTTACAGAGATGGTAGGAATGGGTGTCCTCCTAGAAGAGGTAGTAAGAGAAGGTCGTTTGACAAAGGGTGAAGGATCCAGAGGTTTGAAAAAGTCAACTTATGGGTTTACAAAGAAGAAGTAAGGGGATACCAATGTTGTCATACAAGAGAGGAGAGTGAACGCTCCTAGAAGGAATTGTCAGCGTCACCAACAAGTTGCCTCAGTGACTCCTGTTATGAATACTGCTCCGACTACCGTTGCTTATCAAAGACAATCCCAGCAGGGGAACCAAGGGAATAATCAGAGAAGGGATAACTACGACCCTATTCCCATGAGTTATGCAGAGCTACTACCAGCATTGATTCAGAAGAATTTGGTCCAGACACGACCACCTCCAGCTGTACCATCACCATTGCCTTGGTATTACAAAGCAGACCAGACGTGTGCCTTTCATCAGGGAGCACTAGGGCATAGTGTTGAAAATTGTTATCCTTTGAGGACTGAAGTGCAAAGGTTGGTGAAGTTTGGAATTTTATCTTTCAAAGACATGGGACCTAATGTGAAAGACAATTCTCTACCCAGGCACGGTGGAGTGAATGTTGTAAATATGGTAGTCGGTTGTCCAGGTGACTTCCGGATTTTTGACATTAATCTGGTTAGAGGATATTTGGTGAATATGCACGCATACCTCTGTGAATTCATTTATTATACGCATGACCATGCCAGTTGTGCTATTTGCAGTACAAACATACAGGGTTGTGAGAAGATAAAGGTTGATTTACAGGAGATGATGGATGAAGGTCTAATTCATATAATCAGGCCTAGGGAAGAATATGAAGAGGAAGTGAATATGGTGTCTGGATGTCCGGGTGAATTTAGAATTTTTGAAGTGGAGCATTTGAATGAAGATCTCGTACAGTTGCATGCTACTTTCTACCGTACTGCTGGTCAGGTGGAACACCAATATGGATCATGCGTAGTATGTTATCAAGACCCTCGGGGATGTTCTATTGTGAGAGAGGGTGTTCAATTGCTGTTAGAAAATTGAACTATCAAGATCACAGGTAATAGAGATGATTATCACTAGATTGATATGGTTGAAGTTTGTTTAGTGGGAGAAGAGTCAGGGGAGGAGTATGCCTCTGCAGATGAGTAGTTCTCTTCAGACGAAGATTTGTTTGCCAGAAATGACCTTTTGAGTGCTGATTACATTGAGGAAGGTGTAAATGTTATTGTACCTTGTTTTGGTGCACCCGCTCATCTTGAGGTGGAGTACCATAGCAAACCAGCTGTTACCCCATTGGTAATTAGTCTGCCAGAACCTGTTCCCTATAAATCAGATAAGGTTGTGCCTTACAAATACAACGCTACAATCTTAGAAGATGGGGTGGAAATTCCCATCCAGCCAATGCCAGATGTTGGAAATATAGTTGATACTAACAGGGTGACCCGTAGTGGTCGTGTGTTCACACCAATTATTCGAAGAGATGTTGTTGCTGGAAAGAAAATTGCTGAGAACGATGAGTCTAAGAAGGCTGCAGGAGAGACTAGTGGAGCTACATTAGAGAAAGAAGTGGATGACATCTTGAAGATAATTAAGATGAGCGACTACAAAATTGTAGATCAGCTATTGCAGACTCCTTCAAAGATATCCATCCTAGCTTTATTGATGAATTCCTCCGCTCATAGAGAATCACTGATGAGAGTACTAGACCAAGATTTTGTAGAGAATGACATGCCGTTAGATCAATTCAGCAGCATAATTGGAAACATTACGTCATGTAACAACTTGAGTTTCTGCGATGATGAGTTACCAGATGAAGGGAGGAATCATAACCTGGCCCTCCACATATCTATGAATTGCAAGAATGACTCACTCTCCAATGTGTTAATTGATAACGGATCCGCGTTGAATGTTATACCAAGAAGTACCCTCATGAAATTAAAGTATCAGGGAACACCTATGCGCCCGAGTGGCATCATTGTGAAGGCTTTTGATGGGTCGAGGAAATCTGTCATCGGTGAGGTGGACTTTCCCATCCATATAGGACCACACTTGTTCTTGATAACTTTCCAGGTAATGGACATTATTCCCGCATATAGTTGTTTGTTAGGATGGCCATGGATACACGAAGCAGGGGCTGTCACCTCAACTCTGCATCAGAAGCTAAAATTTGTGCGTGAAGGGAAGGTAGTGATCATAAATGGGGAGCAGGCGTTGTTGATATCCCATCTATCCTCTTTCAGTATTGTAGAAGCAGACGAGGCTGCTGTTGGAACCCAGTTCCAAGCCTTATCCATTGACAACATAAGGAAGAATGAGAATTCTGTGGTTTCCCTAGAGGACGCGTAGCAGGTTGTGCGCAATGGTAATAATACAGTTTGGGTACGACTTGTGGATCCACCTGTGAACAAGAACATAACTGGTCTGGGTTTCTCTTCGAGGAATGACAAAGGCGAAAGTTTGAAGTCAAAGTCTTCTGTGAACAATTATCATGATGTTTTCCGCAGCGGAGGCTACCTCCATCCAATTGATTCTGGAATTAATGTTGTTGAAGAGGATGAAGCAGGGCAGGAAGTACCGAATTATATGACGCATGGAGTCCGAGTTCAGAAATGGGTCACCATTGATGTTCCTTCTTGCATACATGTTTCAAAGTAATTTGTTTTTTTAATCTGTTTCTTTCTTTTGAAAAGCTTTCACTTTTCCCAAGGTGGAAGTATTAATGTTGCAGGGCTTATCTGTTTGCTATAACTGTTAAGATCATTAATAAAAGTTGTCTTTGCTTCCAAATCATGTCTTTTATTTTCTGCTTTCTTCTTGGGAAATGGTAAATAAAAAATATAAAAAACCTTTCAAAATAAATAATAACTGAAAATTAATTTGCATGATCACTTGTTATATGTGTCAGTTTCTAAAAGCAATCATAAATCACAAGTGCAGATTAATTAAAAAAAACTCGTTGAATACAATGACCCTGCGCCCTCTCCCAACTTTGATTGTCCTATGTTTGGGGCTGAAGAAGAAGATTATGATGAGATACCAGAAGAGGTCTCACGGTTGCTTGAGCACGAGGAAAATACCATTCAGCCATATAAAGAGCCTTTAGAAGTGGTTAATTTGGGTTCAGAAGAAGATCCGAAGGAAGTCATGATTGGAGCATCGTTGCATCCTAATGTAAAGAGCGGGTTGATTGAGTTGTTGAAAGAGTATGTGGATATTTTTGCTTGGTCTTATCAAGATATTCCTGGTCTAGATACAGACATTGTCAAGCATCGTTTGCCGTTGAAGCCAGAGTGTTCGCCAGTTAAACAAAAGTTGAGAAGAACCCACTCGGATATGGCAGTAAAGATCAAAGAGGAGGTCCTAAAGCAGATTAATACGGGTTTTCTTGTGAAGTCAGTGTATCCTCAATGGATTGCCAATATTGTCCCAGTACCGAAAAAAGACAGAAAAGTCTGCATGTGCGTAGATTACAGAGATCTAAATAAAGCTAGTCCAAAAGATAATTTCCCACTGCCTCACATTGACATGTTAGTGGATAGCACAGCAAAATTCAAGGTATTCTCGTTCATGGATGGATTTTCCGGGTATAATCAAATAAGAATGGCTCTAGAGGACATGGAAAAAACAATGTTTGTCACACCCTGGGGAACATTCTGTTACAGAGTGATGCCCTTCGGGTTGAAGAATGTCGGTGCAATGTACCAGAGGGCTATGACAACCATATTCCATGATCTGATGCACAAAGAAATCGAAGTATATGTTGATGATAGGATTCCCAAATCCCAAACTGAAGAAGGGCATATAGAAGATTTGTTGAAGTTGTTTCAGCGTTTGAGGAAGTATCGTCTCCGCTTGAATCCAAATAAATGCACCTTCGGAATTAGATCGGGGAATTGTTGGGTTTTATTGTTAGCCAGAAAGGAATTGAAGCTGACCCTGACAAAGTCAAAGAAATTCAAGAAATTCCATCACCAAGAACTGAAAAGCAAGTCAGGGGTTTCCTCGGGCGCTTGAATTATATCTCCAGATTTATTTCCCACATGACTGTAATGTGTGAACCGATCTTTAAGTTGTTAAAGAAAGATCAAGGTTGTGTGTGGACAGATGACTGCCAAAGGGAATTTGAAAGTATTAAAGAGTATCTGCTTGAACCTCCTATCTTTCTCCCTCCCGTAGAAGGAAGACTGTTGATTATGTATCTAACAGTGTTAGATAAATCTATGGGTTGTATTCTGGGACAACGGGATGAAACAGGGAAGAAAGAGTTCTCCATTTATTATCTCAGCAAGAAGTTCACTGATTGTGAGTCGCGGTATTCTATGCTAGAAAAAACATGTTGTGCTTTGGCCTGGGCAGCAAAATGTTTGCGGTAGTATATGTTGAATCATACCACTTGGTTGATCTCCAAAATGGATCCAATCAAGTATATTTTTGAAAAGCCTGCTCTTACTGGGAGAATTTCCCGCTGGCAGATGTTGTTATCTAAATATGATATCGAGTACCGCACTCAAAAGGCTATCAAAAGTAGTGTGTTGGAAGATTACCTTGCTCACCAGCCGAGGGAAGATCATCGGTCTGCAGAATATGAATTCCCCGATGAGGATGTGATGTTCCTAAAGGTGAAAGATTGTGATGAACGATTGCCTAAGGAGGGCCCTGACCCTGAATCTCGTCGAAGTATGATATTTGATGGAGCTGTGAATGCTTATGATAAAGGAATTGGTGTTGTGATTATCACTCCTCATGGATCGCACATTCCTTTTACTGCAAGGTTAACATTTGATTGCACTAATAATATGGCAGAATATGAGGCTTGCATCATGGGTCTTGAGGAAGCTATTGATCTCAGAATCAAGATTCTAGATGTGTATGGCGATTCAGCTTTGGTAATAAATCAGATTAACAGAGAATGGGACACTCGTCACCCTGGCTTGATCCCTTACAAAGATTATGCTAGAAGATTACTACCCTTCTTCAATAAAGTTGAAATCCATCACATTCCTAGGGATGAAAATCAAATGGCGGATGCTCTGGAAACTCTGGCTCCCATGTACCAAGTAAATGCTTGGAATGATATACCTCGAATTACAGTTCGACGACTAGATAGGCCCGCTCATGTGTTTGCGACAGAGGAGGTAGCAGATGAAAAACCTTAGTATTATAATATCAAGCATTTTCTTCAGACTCAGGAATACCTGTTTGGTGTGTCGAAGAAAGATAGAAAGACACTAAGAAGATTGGAAGGCAGTTTCTTCCTTAGTGAAAATGTGTTATACAAGAGAAATTATGACATGGTCTTGCTGAGATGCGTGGATAGACACGAAGCAGACATGTTGATGCATGAGATCCATGAAGGTTCATTTGGAACTCATGCTAATGGGCATTCGATGGCTAGCAAGATGCTAAGAGCAGGTTATTATTGGTTGACAATGGAATCTAATTGTTATAAATTTGCAAAGAAGTGCCATAAATGCCATATTTATGCAGATAAGATCCATGTGCCTCCGACACTTCTCAATTTGATTTCCTCCCCATGGCCTTTCTCTATGTGGGGTATTGACATGATCGGGATGATAGAACCCAAAGCTTCGAATGGACACCGTTTCATCTTAGTAGCAATTGACTACTTTACCAAATGGGTAGAAGCTGCTTCATATGCCAATGTTACCAAACAGGTGGTTGTGCGTTTCATAAAAAAAAATCGTATGTGCCGGTATGGTGTGCCGAGCAGAATCATCACTGACAATGGCTCGAATTTGAACAACAAGATGATGACTGAATTGTGCAAAGAATTCAAGATTGTCCATCACAATTCATCACCATACAGGCCAAAGATGAATGGAGTTGTTGAAGCTGCTAATAAGAATATCAAGAGAATTATCCAGAAAATGGTTGTCACTTATAAGGATTGGCATGAAATGCTCCCTTTTCTCTGCATGGATATAGAAAATTTGTTCGCACTTCAACAGGAGCAACCCCGTTCTCCCTAGTGTATGGAATGAAAGTTGTACTCCATGTCGAGGTAGAGATTCCCTCGTTGCGTGTAATAATGGAAGCCAAGTTGACAGAGGCTGAATGGGTCTAGAACAGGTTTGACCAATTGAATTTGATTGAAGAGAAGAGGATGACAGCTTTATGTCATGGGCAGTTATATCAGAAAATAATGAAGAAAGCATTTGATAAAAAGGTCAAACCTCGTGAATTCAGAGAAGGCGACCTCGTGCTCAGGAAGATCATGTCTTTCAACACTGATTCTAGGGGCAAGTGGACTCCCAATTTTGAAGGCCTGTATGTTGTCAAGAAAGCCTTCTCTGGTGGTGCATTAATTCTTGAAACTATGGATGGCGAGGAGTTCCCACGTCCCATGAATGCTGACGCAGTCAAGAAATCCTTCGCCTAAAGAAATAAAAGAACAGCTCGCTAAGTTGAAAACCCGAAAGGGCAGCTTAGGCAAAAAGGAGCGTCTCGGTAGGCCGAAAACTCGAAAGGGCGGTCTAGGCAAAAATTAGAGACATAAACAGAATAAATTTCCCGCTAAGTTGAAAACCCGCAAGGGCAGCTTAGGAAAAAGTTAGGGATTTTCTTGGCAAGTAACGACGTCAGACAAGACTTGATCGTTGAAGCAACAATCTTCTCGGATCCTCATCATACTTCAACAAAAGTTGCTGCTCAGGATTTCAAAAGTTGTTAGGGGGGATAGTGGTCATTGTATCTCAATGTATCTTTTCCATTATGTATTACCATTTCCCAAACTTTATAATCATCAATGGAGTCTCGCCATTCGCAGACTACCATTCTATTAATGAAATTCGAGCTTTTGCCCAATTCTTTGTGTTCTTATTTTTATTTAGCTTGCAAAGACTTCATTTATTACTGCTAATAACTGTTAAAGCAAAAAGATTAAAAGAAGAAAAATTAACTTTTAAAAAAAAGAGAAGAGATCTTTACCATTCAGTTTACTTTGGGATTTGTAATGAAACAATGACAATAAAAATGGTGATCCTAGGAATGAACAAACTCCATTTTTTTAAGAAGATTTACTTCCTTCATGAAGGTTTTCTGAGGTCATATTGTTGGTGTGCGCAATCTTTGTGTGTTTCTCAGATAGTTAAAGACGATATCAGTGGGTACAAGATACAGTATTGGGTTTGTGACCCCATTATTCCCCAGTCAAGTCTTGGTTCGTTTTTTGGGTTTGCATGATCAGAAGCCTCCATCCCAGATTCCCCAGCGAAGTATTCCCTCATAATGAAAGGTTTTATTCCCTTGGTGTGCTGAGATGTCGCTCTTTTTGCAGTATTGGCATTAATGTTGACTTCTTGATTTCCCCAGGAAGATTATCCCAGGGCATCTCTTGTTGGAATGAGTATTCGTGATGAAATTTTCAGTCCGTTGTTTTTTCTCCGGGGAGGTAGGCTTGAATCCCCCAATGAGGCTTAGTTGTTTCAGTGTCAGTCTGCTTTATTTGAGGTTGGTCTTGCAATCTCCAGTAGGCATGTTACTTTTGGAAAACTGTTTTCTCCGATGAAATTGGAAGAAGGATGCTCTATCCCGGTATCTGATTGATTTGGCTACAGCTGGATTATGTTTCTCCTCAGTGAAGTTAAGGCAATATGTTTGGTTTCCGCAGTTGCTTTTACCTTTCTTGGTTTGATCTTTCTGGTTGAAGCTTAGCCCAATATTGTTAGTACCTGGGGAGGTTTTATTTGTTTGCACTGATTATGTATCCTTTTTACCAGCATATGCACGATAGCACTCATACATTCATACATACATCATGCATTGCCAAAAATCATCATTCATTGACATTGAGTTATGACCTTTCCGGCAGTGCTCTTTGCTTAGTTGAACTTGGTTTTCCCACTTGAGTTTATTTCTCAAAGGATGTATCTGCATTTGACCATCTTGCTCTAGTTTATTTCTGAATTGGGTTTGTGGTTGCATGACAATATCATTTATTTTAGAATTCTGAGAATTTGGAGTTTTGGTTTGTGCATTTATTTTGCACAGGAAGACTTTATCTCCTCAGCGGGAATATCGTGGCATTTCCCCGAGAAGTCATATTTCTATCCCAGAAAGTCATTTCTCTTTGCAATTCCCCTTGGCAATGAGTGGAAGTCTCTTTATTTGATACATATTACGTATTACCCTTTCCAGGCAGATTTCCTTGGTTAAAGAAGAAGTTGAGACCCGTTCTTGGCAAAACACCAGAATCTTGGAGAAACTTGATATATTTTATCTTTCTACCTTCAGTGAACGTTGGTAGTACATCGGCAGTGAACGTCGGTGTTTGTTATCTTTTTGCTATCATCAACGAATGTTGATAGTTCATCGTCAGTGAATGATGGTGATATGATATATTTTCTCTTTCTACCTTCAGTGAACGTTGGTAGTACATCAGCAATGAACGTCGGTGTTTGTTATCTTTTTACTATCTTTAGTGAACATTGATAGTTCATCGTCAGTGAACGGCAGTGGTATGATATATCTTCTCTTTCTACCTTCAGTGAATGTTGGTAGTACATCGGTAGTGAATGTCGGTGTTTGTTATCTTTTTGCTATCTTCAGTGAACGTTGATAGTTCATCATCAGTGAACGACGGTGGCATGATATATCTTCTCTTTCTACCTTCAGTGAACGTTGGTAGTACATCGACAGTGCACGTCGGTGTTTGTTATCTTTTTGCTATCTTTAGTGAATGTTGATAGTTCATCATCAGTGAATGGCGGTGGTATGATATATCTTCTCTTTCTACCTTCAGTGAATGTTGGTAGTACATCGGCAGTGAACGTCGATGTTTGTTATCTTTTTGCTATCTTCAGTGAACGTTGATAGTTCATCGTCAGTGAACGGCGGTGGTATGATATATCTTCTCTTTCTACCTTCAGTGAACATTGGTAGTACATCGGCAGTGAACGTCAGTGTTTGTTATCTTTTTTCTATCTTCAGTGAATGTTGATAGTTCATCGTCAGTGAACGGCGATGGTATGATATATTCAGTGAACGTTGGCAGTACATCGGCAGTAAACGTCGATGTTTGTTATCTTCCTCTCTGATTCTGTTCTTGTGGTTCACCAGTAATTTATTTTCCTGGTGGGGTTGCTCCGTTGTGTCTACATTTTTTTTGCATCCCCAATGTTACTTTGCGTCTCTTTGATTCTGTTCATATGCATTCATATGCATAAGCATTTGCATGGCATCTTAGGGCCAAAAACAGGGTTTGTTTTATATTTAAGTGTCTTCGATCACGTCGACGCAAAGATTTTTAACCTTCGTATCTCCGGATAGAAGAAACTTAAATAAGGGCAGTTGTTGTACCCCAACTTTTGCCCTTAAGATCCCTTCATCATACCATATTGTTTCAATCACAACAAAATCACATTAGGGCCTTTGGTTCTTCTCCCTATCTTTAGCTTTGCTCTTTGAGGAGTTACCAAGCACCTTGACTTGTTTTCTTTTGTGATCATGGATATTTTGCTTTGATTTTCTCTCTAATTAACAAAATGCAATATTGGTTTGTCTTACTTGTTAATAATGTAGGTAAAGGCAATGAGGTTTAGCAAGTTGCTTCATGGGTTCATGAGTTTATTTCCATGCCCTAGTCAATAGCTTGAGAAATTCAAACCTCACCATTGAAGTTGTTTTGAAGTTGGTATGGAAGTGGTTTTGGTAACCATGAGTCCTCATAATCATCCTCAACAATTTCTATTCACAAAGGAAGAATATTGGCACAAAAAGTTTGTTCAAACTTGGTAAAGTTCCACCAAGCATTCTCTTGATCTAGAGGCTAGGGTTTTGGACTTCAAAGGGGAATATCTTACTCATATTTTGGTATTTTTGAGTGATTCCAAAAATATTATTCTCTTCAATGAGTTACCAACAAATCACTTCAAAAGTTCCAAGGAGTTTTCATGTGGAAGAAACTTGGTGAAGAGGAAAGATTACAAGTCACCCAGATGAATCCCCAATTCTCCATATGTGACTTCAAATGGTCATAACTTGGTCAATTTTTATCACCTTGAGCCCATTCTTTTTTCATGATGATCTTAAAAATTTGTACTTGATGCCTTATTTTATGTACAAAGTAATAAATGGATGGAAGTTACCTTAAGAATGCAAAAGATTATAGGTCATCTCATGATTTTTGGCCAACTTCAACAAGTCATAACTTGCTCAATTTTTGGAGATTTTGAGTAGTTCAAATTGAAAAATGTCACTCAAGAGATATAATTCATTCCATATTTTTTGGTCAAGAGAAAATTCTAAGTGGAAGGCCATGTTTGGAAGCAAGAGATTATAGATCTTTTTTAAAGAAGAATTTGAAATATTTCTAAGTATGAAAAGTTAACTCTTTTTCTTCAACTTTGAATCCATGTAACTTTCAGCTCAAGCATCCATTTTATTCCATTCTTTTTCCATTGCAAAGCTTGTTACCTCATCTTTCCAAAGCATCAAGAATTTTTCCCTAAGACCCCTTGAGGTGGAAATGCCATTGGATTGAACTTGGTAACTTGGAACTGAAGTTTCTCCATAAGTCAGAATTTGAAATTCATGTTTTGGCCTTTAAACATCAAATTAGCACGCGTTTGTGATCTTAACATGTTTAACCAAGTTACCAAAATGGATTAGAGCCTTGAAACGCAAGGATTAGATGAGTTTTGATGCAAATCAGATCACACTTTGCTCGTGCATCAGGTTCACACGATTTCCCTCCAAACTTCATCATTTCACACGCTTGAACATTCCATTTGATTCCCTATAAGTAGAGGGTCATCCCCCATTCAATTTCCCAAGCTTAGATAGCCAGAATCACCCTTCCAAACTTGCTCCACAACTCATAATTCAGCTACTTAGAATCCTATTCTCAAGCCTTTTTTAATCCATTTTTTCCATCAATTCACCTTCCTTGATCTTCCCTGAAGCTAACCATATAATTACATTCAAGAATTGTGCCCTATATTGCTCCATAGAAGTCCAGTTTCAGAGCTCTTCAACTCAACTTCAATAGGTAGATTCCTTCATCAATTCTTCAAAACTTTGGTATCGTTGTGTTGCTCTCATTGCCCTGGTTCTAGTCACAACACTTACTTTCATCTGGAAGCACGTTTTGACCATGAATTTTCAAATCTCTTTTCAAAACTTTCTTTCCAAATTGCTTGAGCTATAATTTATATAAATTTGGTGCGAGGGTGTGGTTGTCTTCGTCTTGAAGAGACGAAGCGAATGACATAGGTCTGAGCTTCTGATTTTACAGTTTGAGAGACCTGTAATTCGTGAGGGCTGGAGGTTGAAGATGACCTACGTGTCATCTTCTAACCAATGAAAGCGTGACATTTGTTATTTTCAAATTCTGATTTTATTATTGATTCTGTACATTATTCATTAAAGACCATGATATGCACAGCATGCTAGATCCCTTGGATTTGATTACTAACGTGTTTTGACTCTCATCCAATGGTCCACATCTTTTTCTTTTATTTTCTTTTTCTGATTTTTATATTTTAATTGTTTTAAATTTCAAAAAATCATAGAAAATTCATTTTTAGCCCAAAAAATATGAAAAAATTATGAAAAATATTTTTGATTATTCTCTTTCTAGTTTTTATTTTTTTCACAATTTAATTGTGTTTTGGTATTTTTTATGAATTTTACACTTATTTGATTTGTTTAAAATGTTTAAAAATACTTTTACATATTTTTAAATTCTGAAAAAAAAAATTATGGAATGATCCAATGATATTATGACAAATATTAGTGACCTTATTTTATTTTTGTTTCTGACTTTACTATTTTTTACTATTTTTGTTTATTTTACCCATTTATTTTAATTTCTAAAAATAGTTTCTGACTTTTAAAAATTCCCAAAAATTTTATAAAATTACTTGGCTTCTTTTCTGATTTTTCCATGGTCTTATTTCTCATTTCTTGATTAATTTAAATATAATTGACATTTTCCTCATTATTTTCCTTTTTTTAAACATTTTTTAACCCTTTAAGGTATATATTAATTATATTATTATTTTTGTGAATATTTTTCTGGCTGTCTTGGGTTGATTTTTTGGTCATGGCTTTATTAACATCATTGGATCCATGGTGTTGAGTTTAACTCCACAAAAAATGGATGAATATTTTAATAATAGTTTGATTAAATATTAATTCAAATATGGTTTCTCTTTTTACCCTAATTCCTCTTCATCCCATCCCCTTCTCATTGCACTAAATGTTGTTGGAGTATGATCTCTATATCATGTCTCAAAACAAATGGTGCATAGATTGCTATTGACCAACCTCAAAAAAGTTGCGACTTCTATATAAGTCCACTTACGATTGCTTAGCATAGCGCTAAATTTTGTCCCGATTCGAATAAATGATCATTTGTGGCCCAAACTTATGATTGCAAGCCCAAGTATGTTAATTTGATCCCTTTGATCCAATAACCTTGAGATTCATTGTGTGGAGGCTTTGGTTCTACCAATCCTCTAATGGATCTACAACACCTTTGGTCAACGCGGATCATTTAAACATCGTTGATCATTAAATGGTACTTATGAGAATTCCAAATGGATGATATACTTGACAAAAAGCAAATGCAACTTGTTGTGTGGAGGCTTTGGTTCTACCAATCCTATAATGAGTTCCAAATGCAAGTTTCAAGATGGTCATCCAACTAACCACTAATTATTGACTTATTTTATTTTATGCTTTTATTTTTTATGCTTTATGCACTAATTATTTTTTTAGCATTTTTTCATTTCATGTCATTTTCATCTTTGCTCATTTGAACATTTATATTCTTGTCATTTTTACTTTGCTCACTTGAGCTTTTCTTTTTCTTTTCCTAAGATACTTAATAATCAACTTAAACCCTAACAAACTCTTAATGGTACTCGGACTATTTGGTTACTATCCTTAGCATGATGGAGCATGAGACTTTTTCTTGGACTTAAGATTAGAGACCTTGGCCTATCTTGGAGACTTTGTGATCCTATCTGATTATTTTGTCTGGAGCTCTTGATGTTTATCTCAAGACATTGGGTTGCTTGTTTGTTTTTGTGTGCAGGTTTTTGTGATTACATCCTTTGTTTGTAATCTGGAATTCACCCGTATACAGCTGTTACTCTGACCAATTTTTGTGAAGACTTAATACACTTGAAGAGGTCTAGTATCTTTGCTTATTTGGTTTCAATCCAAAGAACGGGAATTCTATCTTGGCTCATAATGTCAAGTTTTGGCTTCTTGTTGGTTAGATGGTTCTTATCCTTAGCTTTTACCTTATGCTTTAGGATAGTCTCTTCTTCTCCTCCCATCTTCTTTAATTTCAAAAATATTCTCCCTCCTTTTGAAAACTCTTCTTGTTTTTAAACTTAAATCACTTTCATAATAAACTTAGACTTAGGTCCATGCATTTTCAAAATATTTTCATAAATAAAATTCAATCAATTTAATAATACCTTGACACTTTTTGTGAGAATACTAAAAGTCAATCAATCTCATTTCAAACCATTTTGCCACTTTGGCTTTTTTACCTTTAAAACTTTTCTAAAAAAAATTAGACTCTTGTCAATCCTTGTAGTGATGCAAACAACTATACTTCTACGACATGTAGTGAAGAGAGATATTTTCAACTTGGGTGTTGAGTGAGGTATTGTTGATTTTAACATCCAAGCCATATCCTCCACTTTGAGATGATGCAAATTCTCCTTTCTCATGATTGTGGATAGTAAGTATGTTTTCCACACAGACAATGACAATGATGTCTTATCTCATAAAATTAATCAACACACTTGTGTTTTAAAATTTTTAAAATAGGAACTACGTGTACCCTGATTGTGGGTGGTACGTAGGCACTAAAGGTTTGCAAACGCGGCGGGTGCAAAAATCATAAAAATATTTCTTTTCTCACCTCCACCATCTATTTTATATACAACACATTTTTTATAGCCAAAATATACAGATTTAACAAAGAGGTTCCTGCGGAGTACCATAGATGTTTAGGGTGCTAATACCTCCCCTTTGCATAACCAACCCCCTTACCTTGAATCTTTCCCCCCTTTTTGGGTTATTCGCTCTTTTCCTATTCCTTTGGAAACAATAAAGCGCGGTGGCGATTTTTATTTTTGATTTGTATAAAGTCTAGTCAATCCAATGGCTTAGTCTTGAACATTTATACCGCTACAGCTGGTATTACCATACCACCTCTTTTCCCCCAGTAGGTCAATATTACCTTTTTTGCTATCTTCTCTGAGAGTGGTTAGTTCGCGGTTATTAAATAATCACTGTTATCCTTTACTTTCTCTCCTCAATATTTGAGTTGATGTTGCTTTATCTCCTCCTTGGGCTTTAAACCAGTAGAGTTGAGGCCTCTCTTCACCAGTGATTTATTTTCCTGGTCTAGTTTTCTTTTGATTTTTTATTTTCTGTTTCCCCAATGGTGTCTTGTGCCACCTTTGAATATGTTTGTTTGCATGCATAATCATAAGCATTTCATGGCCTCTTAGGGCCAAAAATAGGGCTTATTTTATATTTAAGTATCTTTAATCGCGTTGACACGAATATTTTAACCTCTGTATCTCCGGATAGAAGACACTTAAATAAGGGCAACTGTTGTACCCAAAATTTTGCCTCTAAGATCTCTCTATCATCTCATATCAACCCAATCACAACAAGATCACATTAGGGTTTGGTTTTTCTCCTTATCTTTAACTTTTCCTATGGGGAATCACCAAGCACCTTAACTTGTATATTATGATCATCTATGTTTTGTATTTATTAAATATTAACTAATAAATACAATGAATGTTTTCCCTAATTGATGATATTATAGGTGAGAGCACAACACATTCCATCAAGTTGATCTATAGGTTCATGAGTTTATTTCCATGCCTTCTTCAACAAAGCTTCATTGATATTCAACCCTCATCCTTGAATATATTTTGAAGTAATATCATGACAAAGTCTATTATGATTCATCATGCCTCAAGTTGTCAAAGATAGTTCAAAGATATTAGGGTTGATTGAAGAAATTTGACCCAATTGGACAAGTTCTTGATTTCTTGGTCACAAGTGAATTTTACCCTTAATTCTTAATATTTGGAAGTGGTTATGGTTGCTATGTTTTCTCGTTATCATCCTCAAAAAATTCTATTTACATTACAAAAGTATTGGTGCAAGAAAATTTCTCAAAATTGAAAAGGGTTTCCAAAGCATTTTGTTGCTCTAGGAGGTAGGGTTTTGAACTTCTAAGGGCTATATCTTGCTCATCTTTTTGTATTTTTGAGTTATTAAAAAGACATGCTTCTCTTTATAGGGTTATCAACAAATCAATTCAAAAGTTTCAACAAAATTTATGTGGAAGATGCCTAATGATTGATAAAGATTACAAGCCCTCTAGATAGGCCATCAAACTCCCTTGTGTGACTTCAAAAGATCATAACTTGGTAATTTTTTATCTCCTCGAGCCTATTATTTTTCCAAAATGATCTTAAATGTGTGAAATTCAACTCTTATTTTATGTGCAAAGCTTGAAAATGGATGGAAAATGCCTTAAGGATGCAAAAGATTATAGGCCATCTCATGAATTTTCACCAACTTCACAAAGTCCTAACTTTCTCAATTTTTGGAGTTTTTAAATGGTTTAAGTCTCAAAATGTCATTCAAGAGGTTTACTGCATGCCATCTGTTTGGTTCAATAGCAAATTTTAAATGGAAGGCCAAGTTTGGATGAAAGACATTATAAGTCATTTTTGAAGAAAAACTTAGAATATTTCTAAGTATAAAAAGTCAGCATTTTTTCCAACTTTGACTTATCACAATTTTCAAATCAAGCATCTATTTGATTCCATTCTTTGCACATTGTAAATTTTGTGATCTTATCTTTCTAAGGCATCAATAATCAAATCCTAAGGTTCCCTAAATCAAGCACACCATTGATTCAAAGATGGTACCTTGAAATTGAAGTTTTCTCCAAAGTTAGAATTTGAAATTCATGATTTGGCCTCTAAACACAAAATTTCTGCGTTTTTTTACTTCTAATCATGTTTAGAAATCTTCCAAAAGTGATTAGCACATTGAAATGTAAGTTTTGGTTGAGTTTTGAGCAAAATAGAAGTCACACTTTTTATGTTTGCAACTTCACACGATTTCCCTTCAAACTTCACCATTTCACATGCTTAAGCATTCCATTAGCTTCCCTATAAATAGAGGGTTATACCTCACTCATTTTCTCAAGCTTAGATTGCCAGAATCACCCTGTCAAACTCTCTCTTCAACCCACTTTTCTGTAATTCGAATTTGGTTTTATAGCTTTCCTCAATCCATTTTCTTTGTTAATTCTTCATCCTTGAACTTCACTGAAGCTAACAGAAGAAGAACCAAGCTCTAAGACTTCCTAAATCATGCTAGTCAAGTCAAGTTTCAGAGCTCTAAATTTGAACTTCAATAGGTAGATTCCTTCATCAATTCTCTCAAACTTTGGTATTGTAATGAAGCTCTCATCATTCTGATTCTAGTCACAACATTTGTTTTCAACTGGAAGTGAGTTTTGGCAATGAATTTTCAAATCCGTTTTCAATTCTTTCCTTCTTAAACAACTGAGCTACACCTTACATAACTTTTTCGCGAGGGTACCATTGGAATCGTCTTGAAAAGATGAAGCGAATGATACCAGTATCGAGCTCTAATTTTTCCATTTCATAACCTGCAAATTGCATTGACAGAGGTTGAAGATGAACTACGTATCCGTCATCAACTAATGGGAATTTGCCAGGCATTTTTTTCAAATCTGATTTAATAGTTGATCACATGTTTTATTCATTAAGGACCATGATATGCACAACGCGTCTGATCCATTGGATTAACTTACTAACGCGTTTTAACTCTCATCCAATGGTCTATATTTTTTTGAATTTATTTTTATTTCTGACTTTTTTCATGTTTAATTGTTTTAAACTTCAAAAAACCATAGAAAATTCATTTCTGACTCAAAAATTATGAAACAATTCACAAAAATATTTTTAAATATTCTCTTTCTGATTTTTATTTTTTCATAATTTTACTTTCAGATTTGGTAATTTTCATGATTTTTTTCTTTGTTTTGGTTTGTTTTTAATTGCTTAAAAATACTTTTTGACATATTTAAATTCTGAAAAAATTCATCAAAATTATTTCTCTTACTTTTGACTTTCTGAATTTTTTTTAGAATTTTATTTTGAATTCTACTATTTTTGATAATTTTTTCACTTATTTTTGTAATTTTAATTAGTTTAAAAATACTTTTCTGATTTGAAAAATTACCAAAATTTTTGTAAAAATATTTGGGGTCATTCCTGATTTTTTTATGGTCTCTTTAATTTTTTATTTGATATTTTGAGAATAGTTTTTTATTTTCCTTTTTATTTTCATTTTAAAAACATTTTAAAAATCATTTTCTTTTTTTATTTTATTCATTAAATCCAATTTTATTTTTGTAAATATTCTCACCTTTTGACTTTTAATCATGTACTTCATTAACATCATTGGATCTTGGGTGTTGAGTTTAACTCCACCAAAATGGATGAATGCTTTTAATGATAGTTTGATTAAATTTTAATTTCAAATATATCCATTCCCTTTTCATCTCATCCTCTTCTCATTGTGTTACATGTTGCTATCGGATAATATACATATCATCTCTCCAAACATATGGCACATAAATTTCTATTGACCGACCTCAAAATAGGTGTGACTTCTATATAAGTCCACTTACGATGACTTAACATAGCGCTAAATTTTGTCCCGATTTTAGAAATGATCATTCGTGGCCCAAACATATGTTTGCAAGCCCAAATATTTTAATTTTAAACCTTTGATTCAATAATCTCGAGATTCATTGTTAGGAGGCTTTGGTCTTATCAATCCTCTAATGAATCTTTATAAGCTTTGGTCAAAGTTAATCACTTAAACATCATTGATCGTTTATTGTTGCCTTGAGATTTTGAAAATGAATGATATAATTGATAAAAAGAAAATGAAACTTGTTGTTGAGAGGCTTTGATTTTATCAATCCTCTAATGAGTTTCAAATACAAGTTTCAAGATGGTCATTCAACTAACCTCTAATTACTAATTCATTAACATTTGACTTTTATTTTATGCCCTTTATTTTATGCTTTTATTTTACGCCTTTACTTTATGCACCATTTTATTTTAGCATTTACATTTCATGATATTTTCATCTTTTATCACTTGAGCATTTACTTTTATGTCATTTTTGTTTTGCTCACTTGAGCTTCTCATTTATTTTTGAAAATACCTAATAATCAACTTGAACCATAAAAAACTTTAATGTTACTTGAACTATTTTGTTACTATCCTTGGCATTATGGAGTGATGGACTTCTTGGACTTAGGATTAGAGACCTTGACCTACCTTGAGACTTTGTGACTATCATTGCTATGTTGTCTGGAGTTCTTGGGGTTTACCCCGAGACATTGGGTTGTTTATTTTCTTTGTGTGCAGGTTATTCTGATATATATGCTTTATATATTCGTTACTCTGCCCAATTTTTTGAAGACTTAATGCACTTGAAGTTTGACTCTCAAGAAGTTATATTGTCCTTGCTCATTTGGTTTCAATCCAAAGAATGAGAATTCTACAATGACTCATTATGTCAAGTGTTGGCTTATTGTTGGTTAGACGGTTCTTTTCCCTATCTCTTACATTATGCTTAAGGATAGCCTCTTCGTCTCCTCCCATCTTCTTTAATTTCAAAAATCTTCTCCCTCCTTTAAAAACTCTTCTTGTTTTAAACTTGAACCGCTTTAACAATAAACTTGGACTTAGGTCCATGCCCTTTTCAAAATATTTTCTTAATCAAAATTTAATCAACTTAACAATACCTTGAAATTTTTTTGTGAGAAGACTAAAAGTCAATCAATCTCATTCAAACGATTTTGCCACTTTGGGCTTTTTACTTTAAAATTTTCTCAAAATATTAGACCATTGTCAATCCTTGAAGTGATGCGAACTAATATACTTCTACGATATATAATGAAGTGAGATATTTTGTACTTGGGTGTTGAGTGAGGCTTTGTTGATTTTAAACTTCAAGATATATCCTCCACTTTGATATGACTCAAATTTTCCTTTCTCATGATCGTGGGTAGTAAGTATGTTTTCCACTCGGATAAGACGATGATGTCTCGTCTATTAAAATTAACCAACACACTTGTGTTTTAAAATTTTTAAAGGTGAACTACGAGTACCCTGATTCCCTATTGCACAGAAGGTCGTACGTAGGAACTAAATGTTCCCAACCGCGGCGGGTGCAAAAATTATAAAAAATACTTGTTTTCTCATCCCCACCATCTATTTGTATAGAACATTTATAGCCAAAATACACATATTTTCAAAGAGGTTCCTGCAGAGTACCATAGATGTTTAGGGTGCTAATACCTTACCTTTGCATAACCAACTCCCGAACCTAGATTCTCTCCCCTCTTTTTGGGTTATTCGCTATTTTCCCATTCCTTTGGAAACAATAAAGCACGGTGGCGATTTTCATTTTGATTTGTGTGAGTTAAGTCAATCCAATGGCTTGGTCTCAACATTTCTACCACTACACTGGTAGTCGTTCGAGGTTGAACATTGATGGAACTGAGGTTTTTGGCTGAGGCTTCAAAGCTTCTTCTTGCTTCCTGGATATCCCTGTGGAGGGTGGAAACTAAACCTTCAGCGGTGTAGTACTTCATCTTGAGGTGCACAATAGAGGGAACCGCGATTAGTTTGGCGAGAGTGGGTCTTCCGAAGATGCACTGGTAGAGAGACGTGCAATCCACTACCAGAAATTGGGTTTTGATGGCTCTGGCCGTCACCCCTCTCTCAAAGGTGACGATTAGCTCGACATATCCCCAAGGTTTCATGCTGGCCCCGTTGAAGCCCTAGAGGTCTGATCCTACATACATGGTCAGATGGCTTTCATTCAGTTGTAAGTTAGCGAACAATTGGGTGTACATGATGTCTATCGAGCCACCCTAATCGACCAGTATGTGTCGCATGTCGAAATTTTCCATGCGAGCTCTTACGAGTAGTGGGATGGTTGAGTTGGGGGATCCGCCCGATAGTTCCTCCCTGTAGAAATCGAGGGGATGGGAACCTCCTTGGAATTTGTCCAGCATGGCGTCCATGTCAGAATTGGCTTCGGTGAGTTGATTGAATCTTCTTTTTACTGACCCAACCATATGTTTGTTGAATCCCCTACCGGAGATGACCATAGTAGCGGGGAATGATTCCCAAGAACTGTGAGAGGAGAAGTATAACGGAATGTTCTCCATGTCCGGGTAGTAGAAATATTTCGGCCGCGAGATGCTCATGGCGACCGACATGGTGTTGATGTCGGGGGACTCCTTCCCCTCTTTGATGTTTTTAGTTTCTAGTGCTTCTTCAAGGGCGCACTCTTTCTTCTTATATTGTTTGAGGTGCCCATCTCGAATCAGTATATCGATTGCATCCTAGATATGAATGCAATCCTCAGTGTTATGCTTGTGGCTTTTATAGAACCTGCAATATTTGTTCTTGTTGGTTCCCGGTTTGGAAGATGTTTATCAGGGGAAGCATACCCTAGCCTGTTTGAATTCGGAATTGGCGCATTCAGATAGAATACGCTCCCTCGAAGTAGTCAGAGGGGTGTAGTCATGGAAACGACCATCTGGCCCCTTATAGTCCTTGGAGTCCCAGAACCTGTCTTCCCGTTTCTTTTCTCCCCGATGGGATGTCGAGGGCTCGTCGTTCCTTGAGGACTTGGCACTTTCTATGTGCCTCGATTCCCTTGCGGTGTTGGCGGCTTCTTTCTCCTTGTATTGTATGTTTGCTTGGGCCTTGAGGTGGAGAGAGTCGAGCGTAGTCGGTGATTCGATGCCCACTGCTTTGGCAAAGTGGCTGCGGGGGCAGAGCCCGCGCTCAAGGAGATATTTTTTCATGTTGTCGGTTGTGGAGACCTGTATTGCTTCCTTGTTGAAGCGCTTGATGTATGCCCGCAGAGATTCATTTATGCCTTGGATGATTGTTTTGAGAGAGGCCTCCAACTTTGGATGTCGACAGAAGGCGGTAAAGTGCCTCGAGAAAATCCTCCCAAGTTACCTCTAGGAGGTAATGGATTAGTCTGGGAGACTCTTGTACCAAGACATTTCTCCTTTATTGAGAGTGGTTGGGAACAATCTGCATTTGATGGCTCCTCTGACTCCTCTATAGTCGAGGAGAGCGTCGATATTCTCTATATGCTCATCAGGGTCTGTTGTCCCGTTGTATGTTCCTAGTGGGGGTGGCTTCTCTATCCTAAATGGGAGTTGGGCATCTGTAATCTCTCTTGACAGTGGCCCATGGGGATCGTCGTCGTCATTCTCTATGGGAGATGGAGAAGGGGAGTGATAATTCCTTCCTCGTCAATCATCGTGGTCTCGTCAGGGGGAGGGACTTATCTCTTTTTATCTTGGTTCTAGCAAAGGTAATTGAACGCTGTCATTTTGATGATCTTCTTTCTTCTTCTTGGATGAAGGACAGTCTTGATCTTTCGTGGGAGGTGTGCAGTTGCATTTCTTGAAAAAAGAAACGCTGCGCTTCTACTTTCTTTGTGGAAGTCCATGCCTAGGAGGAGATATGCTGGAGGAATCTCTTCATCAGGCTCTCCGAAGAGGAAACCTTGTTTGCTTATTCTCCCAGGCCCCTATCCTTTTGTTATGTTGTAGGATAAGGGAGTTGGTTTGGTTGATGGCAGCGAGAAATGCTGCGATGGCTGGATCGATGGTGTTAGGAATGAGAGCTGGCTGCAGGATCTCTGGAAGTTCCTTGGTAGGATTCTTGGGACGTCTCTTGTCCGAGAATTGATTGTTACTGCGCTGGGAATCGGTCGAATCTGGGGATGCAGTCTGACCGTCATGGAAACCGAGGTTATCCTCGAGGTGAGGATGTTCCTGGCTTTCATCAGCTTTGTGCGCCAGGGAAATAATAGTCTTTCCGAGCAGGTGGAGATCATCATGGTCAGCCATAATTGGTGAAAGGAATCTTGAATATCTGCTTTGATCTTTGAGTTATGGGGAAAGAAAGATGGGGAGAGCGGGTTTCCCAAAGACGGTGCCACTGATATTACTGGTTGATCAGAACCTGCAAGGTGGCCGGATGATGATCTTCAATCGGGCTATGATTTCGAAGAGGAAAAAATGGGGATGTACCTGCAAGGCACTCCGATGATCAAGTAAGTGTGGGAGCAAAGAGATACAAGTAAAGTATTATGGTATTAGTGGTGAATAGTGAATATTCGATACCTGGCCCTCACATGTGTGAGGGTTTATATAATGCCCCTGACGCATGGCTATTGGTTCCTATTTTTGGGCTTGGATATGCGGGTCTGCAAAAATAGGTAACTACCAGGACTTGTCATATCGGGAAGGTGTGTCTGTAACTAGCCGTTAGATCCGAGGAGCAGGTAGGTTACAGGTAGCGATCTGGTTGATTACTGGTTGTCTGTGCGAGTTGAGGTCGGACAGACTAAGAGTTGGTCGTCAATCATCGCGGGTCAGTGCTGGTCCAGGAGGACAAAGGGTCGATATTTCCCGACGGAGAGCGGGGGAGATTCGGGCCATGGGCGTATGGGTTGTACCAAAAGAAGGGATTAGACTGGACCCACTCTAGTTGTCGGGCCAGTCCAGAACAATTAATAATAATAATAATATTTTTTTATAAATTCAAAATGAATTAATCTGAACATTGACTTCAGTCAACAATCTTCCCAAAACCTATCATAAATGGGCTCAACAAAAAAAATAGAGCAATAAGCCCTTTAGAAATACACCCCTATCTTATTTAAGGTGGGCCAACTTCCTTCAATTGGGCCTTTAGCTTCAAAATTTTGAGACATTCCCCCTCCTCCTGTTAAAACACATGAGCCTCTTTATGGGACATTAGATTTTGATGGCCCAAAACACCACCCCTTTAGTTTATACCATGCACCTCTCTTCATTATTTTGAATCGGGCCAACACACAATTGTCTTAATATGCCATCAAATTTTGATGGTTCATTTAAGACAATACACCCTCCTTTCCATTAATTCACTTAATTCCAAATAGGTTGAAATGTAAATGACACATGCACCCCTTTTCCTAATTGTAAGAATAAATCTACCCCCATCTCTTAAATTTATACCCTCTAACACATATGATCTTGACAATAATAATCTAAACTTTATAAAGAAAACGATAATATTTAATAACACTAAGGAATTAGTTGTTCAGAAGTCAATAGGGAAATTTTGGGGTATGACAATTGCCCCTATTTAATTAATCTTCGATTGAATAGTGCAGAATACGTAGGTCTCGCATGTTCGAATCAGAGGTTTTAGTAAATAATGGAAGACCCCAAAATTTGTCCGGCAGAATGTAAGGATACGCTATACAACGTTTCCATGACTATTAAAAATAGGCATAAATGATGATGTATCATCTTACCAGAGTTTGAACAAAAGTTTTGATCTGACTTAGATGCAATGACGCGGATAACTCATCGATATAAAGAGTGAACATAGATTTTTCGCGTATTTACCATAACCTAGGAGGTAAATAACATCAGTTTGAAAATTGACTTACTAATGCTTCGAGACTAACATAGTAAGTTTTTAAAACATATATTTTTATCTATTCATCGCGGCCTAGAGGACAAATAAAATAGAGCTTGATAATACATTTGTACATGGAGGTTAACACAATTAATTATATTATATGTTTACTACAACCTAGAGACTGAACAATACGAAGATGATCTTGTGCATTTATCACGACCTAGAGGATAAATGATGCAGGGGAAAGTTTATGTATTCGGCACGACCTAGAGGATGAATAGTATAATCCTGAAAATTCGCATACCTACCACAACCTAGAGGATAGATAATTGAAAATTTTGTGTTTTTATCACGACTTAGAGGATAAACAACACGAAGATAGCCTTACATATTCATTACGACCTAGAGCATGAATAACATAAATTCGATAATTCACACACCTACCACAGCCTAGAGGATAGATGATTGAGAAGTTTGCATGTTTATTACGACCTAGAGGATAAATGACACGGGGGGGTAGTCTTACGCACTTATCATGACCCAGAGGATAAATAATGTAATCCTGAAAATTCGTATATCTACCACAACCTAGAGGATAGATATTTGAAGAGTGTTTTGGTAATCAAATATTAGATAACTAGACCAAAGATAAGATCATAGTTTAGAGGTTGTGTTTGTTCTCAACCAAGGTATTTATTTGTTTTGTGGATTAAATAATCCAATGATGAGCCCCAAGAAAGTTCATAGTTTTAACCAAAGATGTGTTCGGACAATGCCATGAATAATGCCCTAAGCTGATATGGAACTCAAAATGTATATGCACAAAGTATTTGTCTGTATATGCCCCAAATTTTATATATGCACCCAATGCTTGTTGTGAATTTTTTAATGTTCTCTCCTTTTAAACCATTGGTTTTGTGTCACAGACTCACCCAACATTGTATGTTGCATTATCGTGGTGTTTTCGAGTCGATTTGAATATGATGAACAAGGGTCAGCAATATTTTTATATTTGTATCGCAGAAGCAGGCATGTACGTAGTTGCAGATGTAGGCATAGGCGTGGACGTATGCATGGATTTTCTTTTGATGTTTTTCTAACCAAAATACTTTTTGATGTTATATCAAATGTTTTTATTTGTTAAATCCCAAAAATGATTTCAACGCAATATTCACAAGAAATAATCATAGTATATTTTGCAAACAGGTCCAAAAAAATAAAAAAATAATGGAAATATTGAAAGAGTAGATGTTTTATTGATAAATATGCCTCTAAATAGGCATGAGTACAAGATGCAATTCCTAGAAAGAGGTAATTACATAAAGTTTAACAAAAATTGAAAATGGCAATCAAAATGATAATTGTTACTGTTGTTTCTCCAATGTCCTTTTGAAAGCTCCAATCCCCTTTTCTTCTGAGTCAACTGATTTGGATCAATCCTTATCATTCATGGTCGTAGTCATGGTTATTTGATCAAAGTCTTTGTGTTCTTTATTTTTGAATAAGATCCCTAACTTTTTCCTGGGCCGCCCTTTCGGGTTTTCAATCCATTGGGAAATTTTTTGTGTGTGTATGTCCCTATTTTTTGCCTGGATCTCCCTTTATGGTTTTCAATCCATCAGGATGCTCCTTTTTTTCCTAAGTCGGCCATTTAGGGTTCGAACTTAGTGAAATTTTTATACATAGTATTTTTTGACTACGTTGGAGTTTGTCGGATGTGATAGTTCTTCCCCATCCATTGTTGTGAGGATAAGACCACCACCCAAGAATTTTGTTTTTACTACATACATAACTTCGTAGTTAGGTGTCCATTTACCACGTGAATCAAGGTGAAGTATTAGAATTTTCTTGAGCACCAAATCTCCTTCTTTGAACACTCGAGGGAGAACCTTCTTGTCGAATGCTTTCTTCATCCGCTTTTGGTACAACTGGTCGTGGCACAAAGTTGTCAAGCATTTTTCTTCAACGAGGTTGAGCTGATCAATTCGCGTATAAATCCACTCTGCTTCTTCAAGCTTTGTTTCCATTAGAACTCGAAATGATGGAATTTCTACTTCATAAGGGAGTACTGCCCCCATGCCATATATTGGAGAGAAAGGAGTTTCACATGTTGATGTACGTACGGAAGTACGATAGCCATGTGGAGCGAAGGGGAGAATTTCATGTCAGTATTTATATGTCTTCACCATATTTTGAATGATTTTCTTAATATTCTTATTGGCAGCTTCAACAACCCTGTTCATCTTGGGTCGATATGGTGAAGAATTGTGATGCTCGATCTTAAAGTCATCGCATAACTCCATCATTTTGTTGTTCAAACTGGACCTGTTATCTGTAATTATTCGGCTAGGAACCCCATATCTGCATATAAGATTCTGCTTGATGAACCGAGTAACCACTTGTCGTGACACATTTGCGTAGGATGCAACTTCCACCCATTTGGTGAAGTAATCAATGGCAACTAGTATGAACTGGTGTTCATTTGAGGCATTCGGTTCAGTCATTCATATCATATCAATTCCCCAAATCGAAAATGGCCAAGGTGAACTTAGGAGATTCAAAGGGGCCAGTGGCACATGCATTTTGTCGGTGTAGAATTGGCATTTGTGACATGTCTTTATATAATGGTAGAAATCAACTTCCATCTTCGACCAATAATAACTTGCTCGCAAGATATTTCTTGCCATGGCATGTCAATTTGTATGAGTTTCGAAAGTGCCTTCATGGATTTCTCACATAAGTGTATCCACTTCATGTTTCTTCATGCACATGAGCAACACCATATCGTAGTTTCTGGTGCGTGCAAGGATAATTGTTGTGCAATATGACCTACTTGAACTTCCATTTTTTTATTGAAGTTGTGGTATTCTTGTGATTTCTCCTTGTGTCTTCATGGAATTGAGAAATGTGGGTAGCCATCTTTTCAATAGCAACCTCCCAATCAGCCTTCTGTGGAGATTGTTGTTGATTTTGAACATTTCCCTGCCGATCTTTCCAGGAGAAATTTGGATGATTCTTCCACCCAGGATTGTAAGTATTAGAGTAACGATTATTCTGCTTCAAGAATTTTATCTCTTCAATTTGTTGCAGAGTCTCGAAACAACACATAGTATAATGAGGTCCATTACAAATTTAACAGCTCATATTTTGAACAGGTTGAACTTGGGCGACCTGTTGGGTGCTTATATTCATTGCCTTCAATATTTTTTATACCTCAACAGAAATTGTATCTTCTATCCTTATTTTGTTGGTTTCCAACTTCAGATCAATCACTTCTTCATAATTGCTTCAACACCTATCATATAACTCTAAATGCTCGTTAACCGATATTGCTTCAATTATCTTCTTTATACCAGTGGCTGTTGAAAAATTAGTTGAGCCACTGACTGATGTATCAATCAACTATTTGGTCTTAATTCTAAGACCATTCACAAACATTTGCATCTGCTCAATCTGATCCATATTATGAGTAGGAATAGCCACTAGGATTCTTTTAAATCTTTTGTACGCATCTCCCAATGACTCACCCTCTTTCTTCTTGAAGTTCAGGATATTGTATCTTTTTCTCAAGAACATTGACGCTGGAAAATACTCATTCAAGAAATATGTTTCCATCTCTTCCCAAGAAGTAATACTTCCCGCTGGGAGAGAATAAACCACTCTTTGGCATCTTCAGATAAGGTAAACAAAAACATTCTTAATTATTTTGCTTCATATGTATGTCCATCAATCTTCAAAGTGGTACTCATAGTTAGGAACCTCTGTAGGTGTTTACTCGCATTTTCATTGACCTTTCAGGTGAAAGATCTTCTCTCAAGTTAAGTGATTGTGCTCGGATGCAGTTGAAAATTTGGCACATTCATCGGTTGGTTTACAATTGTCAACCTACCACCCGGTGCATTTTCCCAACCATAGTTGCCCATGAGTCTCTCAAGTGCTGGTGGATCATCAGCAATTGATATTTCTTCCTCTGACACTATGAACTAAGATTTCATCTTTGTAGAATGCCAGTCTGTTTAATCGTGCTTGTCTACACCTTACATGAAAAGTTCTTTTGATTTCTCTGTCAATAGGAAATTTAGCTAAGAGTTCTACTCGCTAAAATTATCAGATGCAGATTAGTAGTAACGGAACAAAAATAATAACAATAAAACTGAAAATAAATTTTAGTTGACGAGCAACAAAATTTCAATTGAAGTAAAATTAGAACTCTATATTTTGGCAGTCCCCGACAACGGCGCCAAAAACTTGATCGGTAAAACAACAAGTGTACTATTTTTCCTCTGTAGTAATAACAAGGAAAGTTCCAAGAATGTCAATCTCAAGGACTGCATATAAATATTGAGTTCAAATTATTGTTCAGTTAAAGAAAACCATGCGTTTTGGTTGGAATTTCCAGTCAATAATAATAACTTCGAATAAAGTAAGAAAATTGACTAAGTGGTTTTAACAAATATTGGTAACATGCTAGGGTAGGTGTGTGAATTATCCCTGCAATAATTCTGAATTAATATTGCAACAACTTATTTTACATAATCAATTATTGATTCTTAAGGGTGTTTACTCCTAATTCCTTAAAAAGTAAACGTTGAATCATTCTTCAATCTCTTTCGTTCATGAAAAATCTCCTTTCACAAAAACCCTTGTCTTCTTCAATATTTTCTCGTGTAATTCTTCGTTGGCCAAAAAGTCACCTAATTCCTCTTCAAAACTCATCTAAATAGCAAACATTCACTTAGATCAGTTGTAAATACCCAAAACTCCCCCACAACTCAACTCATGGATAAAACATAATAAATGTTTACCCCAAAATTTTCCCTCTCATTTTACTCAATATATGCTCATTAAGACCCTCAACTTGCTCAAGGATGCTCAAGAAGTGACCAGACAAACTCTCTTCTAAAGCAATGAATCTCCAACTAGGGTTTCCATTTTTATCAAGAATAGTAAGCTCCAAAGGCCTCATATGCTCTCCATGGTCCTAATATGTCCTCAAGACTCTCCATGTCAAATTTCAAGCCTTGCACAAGAAGTTTGCTCAGTCAGTTGATCAGATGCTTGAAAATCAACTAAATTAGGTCAAAAGTCAACGATGGCCCACATACAGTAAAGCTTCAAGATTTTTGGTCAAAATCAACATTTTGAAGTGATATCCATCATTTGATCAAAGGTTGACCATGATTCCTCAAGGAATGCTCCTAATTCATTAAAACTCAAAAGTTGCTAAACTAGGGTTTCTCAGGAAAAGTCAACCAAACTTTGACCAAGCATAACTTTCTCATACTTTATCAGAAATTTCTCATCCAAGTCTCATTTTGAATGGAATTCAATTTCCTACAACTCAACTTCATTCCTCAAGTTCAAAAAATTCACTCATAAAAAGATATGAATTTCTACATTATAGGTCCTTTTGAAAAGTCAATAAAACCACCTTTTGGCTCAAAGCTTCTTACATGAACATGGAATACTCAATTGAAATGAGACTAAAAGTTTTGTTTAGGGGACATCCTAAGCTTTCTAAAAAGTCCAAGAACACCTCTCTAAGGTTAAAATTGGAAGAGTTATGCATTGTCAAAGTTGACCATTTTTGGAAAATTGTCAAAAGCCAAATGTGATCAAAAATGTATTTTTTTTGCCAAAAGGGCCTAGCACTTTAGGTTTGTATCTTGTTAAGGACATAGTCCACGACCCAAATCATCAGCCTTATCTTATTTTGTCTATTTAGTTATTTTATTTTGATTTTTATTTATTAAAAATCACATTAAATCAAATAAATAACAAAAAATATCAAAGATTGTTTTGATGATCTGATTTTGATGAAGATCAAATCTAATTGAGATGGCCTAATCAAGCAAAATTGAATCAAGGCAAAAAAGGAATTATTTGGTCAAGTTTGGAATGAAAGAATATGGCTTAAAGATCAAATATTTTATCCATCAATTCTCAAGTTTGGATCCAAAATTGTTACCCTAATTTTTCATACTACATATAATGAACAAAAACAAGGCAAGAGAACAAGGGTTTTGCAGTCGTGAAAACAGAGAAAGAAACTTGAATTTTTTGGCAAAAAGTGGTGATTCATTTTCTCATATAGAGGGTGATTCTGGCTATTCCAAAGCTTCCAATCGCTTCCTGGACATCTCTTGGAGTTAACACAATTCATTGCAAGCATTCCCAGGCCCAGAGTTGTCCCCTAGGCTTCATACAGTTTGCATCTTTTCTCAAAATTGATTACGATAATTCTTGCATCTTAAGCATGTTTGAATGATATATTTGTGATTGTTAACATGTTTGCAACATGTTGGGATGATTTTATTGATGTTTTGATGAATATACTGACGATTGCCATGGCTAGGGTTTAAGAAGTTGTTTTGGGGATTCTCTGTATAGGTGAAATTATGCCAAGAAACTAATGCCATGATATTCGTGAGACAAAGACGAATTGATTGGTATAGTTAGAATTGATTTATTGTGCATCATATGAATTTTTGAAGCTTGTAGGTGTATAGATATGGAGTTTTGTCTGTGGGTATAGATATGGGATCTAAAACGACGGACAGGGAAGAAGACGGTGACTTGTCACCACCCCACTGGCCCATTTGAATAACCGCGCGCGTTTTGTTTTGTTCAGCCTATCCATTTTGTTTCACATATTATGATTTAATTTTATTATTCCAAAAACTAAACAATGTAGCGCAGACGGCCAGGGCAAGCGTGAATGAGTGGGAGGACCTGGGTTCGATCCCAGGTCCCAGCATATTATTTATTTTCTTAACGTACAATTGCAGATCCCATGAGTTCCAAAGCCTGATGTCCATCATGCGCCCCATTGATCCAGCCATTGGATCGTTGCCAATGCAGATCCAATGTTTAATCCAAAGAGAGACCATGGTGCACCATCCAAGTATGCCAACACAGAATCAAGCCCAAACTGGGCTCAGCTATAATGGGCCTTGAAAATTCCAAAACACCCCTGTGATACGGTGGGAAAGAACTGACTATTTTCTAGAATGTTGGTTTGCGTTTTGGGTTTGTTTTCGCAAAATGTTGCGGTAAGCAAGAGTCGCCACCGACTTTTATTTTATCCAACAAGGAAAGGAAAAAAGCACAGAAAAATTCCTTTTTCGAGATATTTCTCGGGTTCGGGGGGTAGATTATAGAAAGGGAAGATGTTAGCACCTTTTCTATCCGTGGTTATCCACGGGCTCTTAGGTACTTGCTCAATGTTTTCAAAATTGCTTTCTTTGTGCTTGTGGGTTTGAAAAAGTTTTTGTTTAAAAACTCCAATTTAACTCTTGCTTCTGTCCTCAAGAGCGTATGAAGTGTTTTTGAAAACTTTGTTCGAAAAGTGTAAGTGTGAAAAAGATTTTGTTTTTTTTGAAAGAGCAAGTACTTAAGAACCATCTACCTACTCGAAAAAGGAATCGTTCTATGCTAATGTCCTTTAGACAATGCTATCCCACTATGAATGAGTAGGTAGCACCATCGTTGGAGTTTGAGGGTCAATTCGAATTAGGGACTTACGGTCACTAAAGAAATGTTAGGACGCCTTAGCGGTAACCTTAATGTCTTAGATCATTTATTTTGAGGCAACAATATCCGAGGCAACCATTTCGAGGCGACTATGATCTTTAGACAAGAGGGCGACCTCTAAAACTACCTATACTCAATGACCGCGTACGAAGGTAATCAAGTGGGGTGTCCCCAAAGAGTGCGCATGTGCGAGTGTGTCGTTTTCAGTTTATTTTTATCTTTGTACATGTTAAGGGTGATCTAAGTTGATTTTAGGTTAAAACATTCAGTCTTGTCATGCATCCTTATTATCAAACATCTAACAATTATAATTTGCGGAAAATAAATTGCGGAATTTAAATTATAAGGCGTCGGGTACTTACATCGCCAAAGACAAACCCTTTAAAAATAAATAAAGCGATAAAAAATAATAAAATGTCCTATTAACTATTACAATCCAGGAGGAAGTACAATATTGGATAAATAAATCGTGTGCGGGAAATTAAATCGAGCGCAAAGTTAGGGTTTTGACCCTTTTTGTTAAAGAAAAAGATTTTTTTGTTGTTTTTGAATTAAGAAAGAAATAAAACCTAAGTTAATTACTAAATAAATTAATTAATAAAAATAAATTATTTTTTGGGTTTTTGGTATTTAAAGTAAGAAAATAAAATTAATTGAATGTTAGTAAAAACCTAATTAAGTTTAAGTTAATTTTAATTATTTACAAAAATGTGAAAGTTATTCTAATTAAAATTCTAAATTAATTTAATTAGTGTTTGTTAATAAAAATTAAAATTAAAATTTGATTAAATAAAGAAAATGTTTTGTGGTTTTAATTTTAAAGAAAAGCATTTTAATTGGTTAGTATGTGAAAATAAAAATAATCAAACAAATAATTAAAATAAACAAATAAATAATAGAAAGAGAGAAAGGGTATGGGCCTGTTTTGGGGGTCAGAATAGCAAGCTGAAGGCCCATTAACACGTTGGCCTTGTTGACCTTCCTGGATTTAGTGTGTGCACGCTGACTTGGATCATAGTGGACCATCATCTCTTGGCCACCAGATCTGGCCAGGGGCCATCTGGAAATTGATTGAGCGAGGGAGTATGGTACACTACGCGCCCAGATATGCACATGATAACCTGAAGAAATAAAACAAAGAGAAATTTGGAGGACCTGGGATTCGAACCCAGGTCCTATAGGCATTTGGAGTACTTGCTTCGCCACTAGGCCACTTGGTCTTATTTGTTAATATATTAAACAATAATAATAATAATAAAAGAAAATGAATCATATGCCAGAAAGGACAAAAACAAAGCGCGCCATGATTGAATGGGCGAATCACGCCTCGCCACGCATCATCTTCAACCCTCGTCCATAGCTAAAAACATGTAAAAACTTATAGCTACGGACACAAGCCGTCGCTACAAGTCGTGCCTCCTCCAAAATCTGTTGTAGGCTATAGAAATAAATTCTAAGGGCATGGTTGTGTCCGTCTTGACCTCCCGGTCCTAACCATGCCCTTCTTGATGGCCAATTTTTCCTGAAACGAAAACACCCAAAACTATCACCGAAACCCTAACTATGGTATTTTGCAGTATGAGTCAGATAAACAAAATCAAGTAATGCTAAAAGCTTTGAAATGGCATGAGGGTCACGAATATATCAATGGTTTATCCAAATGATGCAAGAATAGAGAGCTATGATTTCGAATACAGGGCTAAGAAATGTGATACTTACAGCGTGTTTGGGCGTGTATGGGAGCTTGTTTTGAATTGGTTTCAACTCAGTGAACCTCCAAGAATCGATTGGGATCGCTTTGGGCTTCTGAAAACCTCTCTTGCTATGATTTCGAATTCCAACTTTTTGTCACTTTTTTCAAACTTGGTTATGCTTGTTCTTGCAGCCTCTAACCCTTGTTTTTCGTGCCTTTGCCTTCCTTATGTAATGTATATTGCATTAGGGTAATAAATATGGCTTGAATCTTCCACATCAATGCATTGCATATTTGATTTGATTCACCATTACCAACTTGCAAAATTTGCCAATTTTTCAATCTTTTTGCACATGGTATGGTGAGATTCGAGTTTGATGAGATTAATGATGATGATCTCAACCTGAAATAGCCAAAGAGATCTTGAGTAATCAATATTTGGATTTTACATGATTTAATTTGATTTAAAATGAAATAATTCAATAAAAAATCAAATAAAATAATAAAAATGAAATATGATCTCATGGATGAAGCTAGGACACTTGGACAATGATGCAAACTCAAATCAAGTGGAAAATAATGGGCCCATTTGACAAAATTTGAAGTTTTGGGGATAGTTGACTTTTGGCAATTTTGCAAAAATGCCCAACTTCAACAATGCATAACTTCTTCAATTTTGAACTTTTGGAGGTGTGATTTGACTTTTTAAAAAGCTTGAGATGTCATATAACCAACCCTTTTAGACTCATATCATTTTGATGTTCCATGCTCAAGTTATAAGCTTTGGCAAAAAAGGTGTTTTTGTTGACTTTCAAAAATGACCTATAATGTCCAAATTTGTAACTTCTTGTGAGTGCATTTTTTGATCTTGGGGTATGAAGATGGATTGTATGAAATTTCATTCTCTTCAAAATGAGATTTTGATGGGTCATTTATCATAAAGTATGAGAAAGTTATGCTTGATCAAAGTTGAGTTGACTTTTCCCTCAAAACCCTAATTTTGCAACTTTTGAGTCTTGATGAATTTTGAGCAATCATTGGTGAATCATGATCAACCCTTTATCAAATGATGAAATATACTTCAAAATGATAATGTTGACCAAAAATATTGAAGTTTGACTGTTTATAGGTCACAGTTGACTTTTGCCCTAGCACAGTCGATTTTTGGACCCTTTGAGCAATTGACTGAGCAAACTTCCTCTACAAGGCTTGAAATTTGACATGGATGATCTTGAGAACATATTAGGACATTAGGGGGAAATTGAGGTCATTTGGACTCAAGGTTCTTGATGCAACACAAAACCCTAATTTGGGGTTGACTTCCTTAGGAGATGATTTGTCTGACCCACTCTTGAGCAAACTTGAGCCACTTGGAGATTTTTCTTGCAATGATTTGAGAAATATGAGAGGGAAAATTTTGGGGTACAATAGCTGCCCCTGTTAAATCTTCTTAAACTTGAGGATGTAGATTGGCTTTCGTGCCTTTCGTGATCCGAAGGTGGAAGATGATTGAACACTAGAGTGCCCAGAAATTTGCACTCGCATGAAGTGGTATCGGCCTTGTGATGTCGGGAATGGGCTTACAGATGCCATTTGGAGATTGCTGGAGGGAGTATGGGCTTAAAGATACCATCTGCAGGATTGTCGATCGCATGATAGATTCCTTAGCAAGAACTTGCATACCTGTTGTTGTGGAAGATTCCGCTGGGGAAGCTTGGTCTTTGTTGAGATTTAGGAACTTGCCTGTACCTCAGCTGAGAGAACATCTCTGTTGAGTTTTAAGAACTTGTCTGTAATTCAACTGGGGGGAAACATCTTCATCAAGATCTAGGACTGTCTGGTCTTCAACGGAGGATAATTCTGTTGAGATTGTAGAACTCGTCCACACTTCGACGGAGGAAAATTGTCGAGATTGAGAACCTTATCTGTAATTCAACCGAGGATAATTCAGTTGAGATTTAAAAACCGGTCAGTTCTTCGACTGAGGGAAACATCTTCATCAAGATCTAGGAACTGTCTGGTCTTCAACGGAGTATAATTCTGTTGAGATTGTAGAACTCGTCCACACTTCGACGGTGGATGAAATTCTGGCTGCAGATACTCAATGTCACGTTCAATGTTATGACACTGTATCTGACTTACTATAAGACAGTAAATACAAAAACAGTAAAGAACACAGTCAATTGTTTACCCAGTTCAGTGTGCAACAACACCTACTCTGGGGGCTACCAAGCCAGGGAGGAAATCCACTATAAGAGATGTTAATTCAGGAATAAACCAACCAGTTTATCTCCTTCACTTAAGACCTACCCAATGCAACTTCAATCTAAGTACAACTTAAACCTGAGTTCCTACTCACTCCCCCTCAATCACAGCAGTGATACATAAAAACAATTTGACTAATGAATTGTTGAAGACACTCTTCAAAACATACACTTGATTATGCTTCACAGCTTTTTAATCAAGCAACACAAACACTCTTGCTTCACAGCTTTGAGTGATACACAAACCTAACTTGACTTTGCTTCACAGCTTTAGTCAAGAGACATACAAACACTCTTGCTTCAAAGCTTTGAGTGTTACACAACCCTTACAATTAGAACCTATTCCAAGTCACTTATCACAATGATAATTGCTTGGATTACAATAGTAAAAACTATACAGCTTCTAAATGATCTTCTGTCAAAAAGGGATTACTTTCAAAACAGCAGCCCTGTTGAATATATAGCAGCTGCAACTTCAGTTAGGGTTTCCACAAAAAGCTAGGGTTAATTCCGTTTGACCTTAAGACTAGGTCACAGGACTTTATCAACCAGGTTAGGGTTGAGCTAGGTTAACCCAAAGAAAACGCAGGATTCTGTTCTGGAAAGACTGAGTCATTTTCCTGAAAAAACTCAGAATTAACTAAACTGCATACCTGTTAGTTCAGAACAGGATGTCTTAACATCTGTTATGACATCTGAAAACCTGTCTACTGATTTAGGTAAATGTGATCATTTTGCAAAATGCTCAGAAACACACTTATAAACATCAGTACCTGTATGACAATATTTTTCTGCAAAGGTACCTAATGAATCAGTACAAACTAAACTAGAATGTTATGACATCAGTCATGACATTCACACATACACTTGGGTTTTACCAAAAATGCAAGCCAATAACTAAACAACTACAAACTCCCCCTTTGGCAGATTTTTGGCTAAAGACCCTAAGCAATCAGAGATAGATAGCAGCAGAATAAAAATGACTGCAGAAAAATGGAATGTCAAATAAAGTATCACAATACATCTCCCCCTCTTTAGCCACAAATGGGCCAAAGATACATGTTCATAAAAATTATACAATCATCCAGAAAAAATAATAAGAGCAGCAACTAAAAACTGAACACACTTCCAAACTCCACCAGGGACCAGCAGCAACTCCACCAAACAGCAACTCCACTAACCTTTAAGCACTGTCATCAGACTCAGAGGAGCTAGTTTCTTCAGTATTGAGATGACCTTCAGCTTCTACACCCTCTTCCCTTCTGTTTCCTTCAGCTTCCTCCTTTTCTAACCTGGCAATTAGGTTTTCTAGGGATTTTTTCCTAGCTTCCAGTTCTTTGCAGGTCTCTTTTAACACAGCTATGACATCAGATGTCTTGGACTGGGTCTTCACAGAGGATGTCTCAGCTGATGTTATGACAATATCAGGAGCATGAGATCCCTGAAACAGTTTGTAGTGCAACCCAAGGGCAGGAGCTCTTTTGCAAGCAGTATCTCTTGCCACCAGGATATCAGGGTATTGTGCAAGGATAATTCCACAAAGGAGGGAGGGAAAGGCAATTGGTCCTTTGACAGCATAACTACCAGCATGTTTTAAAGTTTGTTCAAAAATATACCTGCCATAGTCAAAAGCAGTCTTGGTTCCCACAGCATAAATAAATCTCCCCAATCCTGTGGAGATAGTTGATTTATGGTTTGTAGGCACCCAGTTGGCTGCACCAATCTTGTGCAGGATGGCAAATTTCATGCTAAGTTTACTGGCATTCAGCTTGCCTTTCAAGGGCCAGCACTTCACTTGCCTTGCTGTGATGGTTTGACAAACTTCATTGTCAGTGACTTCCAGATCAGGACAATCCTCATTTGTTCTTCCAAGAAATTTGTTAATTTCTGATGGAGAGAAATTAACCCTTCTTCCTCTCACAAAAACACTTTCAAAGTCAGCTGACCTTCCATCAGCACAATCATTAGACAAGTTAACTATGAACTCCTTGACCAGATTTTCATAACACTTGTTAAATTTTATCACTGTCTTCATCAGTCCAGCATTCTTGATCAGGTCCATGATGTCTTTGCACTCCAAGGCATCATTGTTGAGTTCTCTTTCTAAAGCTATCCTCTTCAAGCAAACATACTTCCATCTGTTTGCATTGTCAGGGTGGTGGAATGAGATGTTGTCTGTTGGGACTTCAGGAACTCTAGCAATTTTGCTGGAGGGCAGTTTCCTTCTGATAGGAATTTCTTCAGCATCAATCTCAAACTCTGATTCCTCATCAGAATCAGAATATTTAGGATCTTTTCTCTTCTTTGTAATTGGTTGTCTACCAGTATACACTTGGGCTTTCACCTTCCCTTTGGACTGACCAGTTTTCACAGATTCTACCCCAGCCTTGCCTTCAACCTTGGATTTCTTAACAGCAGGTTTATCTTTGGACACACATTTTGCATCATTCTGATTACCCTTTCTTTTCATCAACCTCCTAGCTATGCTAGGGTTTACATTGGCAATCAGATCATTATCTGAGTAACCCTCATCCACATCAATGATAGGTGGATCAGCAGTCTTTTCTGAAGGGTTCTGAATGATGTCATTTTGTGTCACAACATTCTCAGAGACATCTACATTCTCAGAGACGTCCACATTTGGGCTTCCTGATTGATTTAAAGGGACAGAAATCCCCGGTACAGGTTGGTTTCCGCTTAGTATACTAGTAACAAGCCTAGCAATAGCTTGATGAACTTGAACTGATCCTTATTTATTTGGTACAGAAGAAGAAGGATGAGAAGGATTACCAGAGACTGCAGCTTGAGCTCTTCCTGCATGTCTAGTTCTCAGCTTTTTGACTTTGGCGGGGTCAGTTGCCATCTCTCTGAGAGGAGTGACCTCAAGAACTTCAGATTCTATGCATGTGGTGATTGCTCTAGAGTCTTGGTCAGATGATGAAGATGATGAGGATGATGAAGTCCCCTTGGTTGAAGATGATGTTTGAGACATTTTGATTGACTTAGAGCACCAGTAGCAATTTGAGAGAAAATTTTGATTGAGAGAAGGGAACAGGTTGCAAAGTCGAGAGAGGTAGGAGGCAAAAGAGAGTCTTTTCAACTTCTTGAAGATTTTGAAAGAATTGGGAAAACATATGATTAACCCAAAAAAAATAGACTTAACAAAATTAACTCCTTCAACCCTTGTTTTAAGCAAAATTAATTGCTATAATTTCTCATGTTGGCAAATACCCAACCTGCCCCTCAAGTTTTCAAGTTTATTTCCAACAAGAGCCTTGATAGAAGAATCAGCCAGCTGAAGCTTAATGATACCATGTTCCAGTTTAATTGACTTCTTCTCAACAAAGTCAATATGCTTGGTCCTGCTATGCTGAATAGGGTTCATGGAAATATTGATTGTATTCAGATTGTCACAATACAATGTCACAACATCTTGTGAGACATTATACTCAGTGAGCATCTGCTTTGTCCAGATATTTTGAGAACAGTTACTACTAGCTGCAACCATTTCAGCACAAAGTTGGGAAGGCATTCTTTTGACATGAATCATAGTTCTGGTTGATTCTTGAATGATCTTATTTTTCTTTTTGTCAACTCCATTTTGATGGTGAGTTATAGGAGAAGAGATTTCACAACTCATTTCTTCTGGGAAACAGAATTTATTAGACTTGTTGTTTCCAAAATCCTTGTCATGATTACTTCTGGTTCTGACAGCACATCCTTCTTCAAGTTTATCCACCACATCATAGACATGTTTCTTTTTACCAAGCCTTTCAATTTTAAGTTCACCACAAACCCTTCTTTTATCAATCTGTAGTCTTGGAGTCCTTCTGACTGCTTCCATAGAGATAGCTCTTTTCATTCTTCTTAGATGAAGATGACCAAGCTTATGGTGCCACCGTTTCATCTCTTTTTCTTCTTTGGTAATTGGACACATAGTGGAGTTATTAGTGTTCTCAGGCTGCCACAAGTAACAGTTATCTTTGGATCTGACTCCTTTCATTACAATTTCTTGTTTTTCATTGATTACAAGACATTCAGATTTTGAGAAATTGACCTTGAATCCTAGATCACACAGTTGACTGATACTAATGAGATTAGCAGTCAGCCCTTTTACCAGCAGTACTTCATTCAGACTTGGAACTCCAGGGCAGTCCAAATCACCAACTCCTTTGATTTCACCTTTAGCACCATCTCCAAAGGTCACAAAACTGGTGGTGTGAGGCTTTACATTATTGAGAAGGTTCTTGATTCCAATCATGTGTCTGGAACATCCACTGTCAAAGTACCAGTCTTCCTTTGCAGAGACCCTCAGGGAAGTGTGGGCTATCAGGGCAGTAGCCTTTTTCTTCCATTTAGGAGCATGTGTACCTTTTTAGACTTAGGTTTGACACCTGAGTTCTGATTAGGGTATCCATGCAATCTGAAGCAGAAGGGCTTTATGTTGCCATATCTCCCACAATGATGACATCTCCATCTTTGGTACCTTTTCTTCATATGTCTCTGTTCCTGATGTTGAGAGTTGTGTTGAGACATCTGCTTTGACAATTGTTTATCAGGCCTGATCTTCTTGTCTGCACCAGATTTCTTAGCTTCCACAAATCCTAGTCCAGATTTGTTTCCCACATTTTGTCCAACTTGAAGAATCTCTTCCAATTTATCTGTTCCATTGGTCAGCATCTTGACAGATTTGGTCATTTGGTTCAGTTGTGAGTTCAGCAATTGAACTTCCCCTTCTAGATGACTTATAGTTTCAAGATCTGCCCTTTTTTCAGCCTCCAGCTTTATAATGAGTTTTGATTGTTTCTCATTCTGCACACAGACTTCAGCACTTCTGATACACAATTTCTTGTAGGTATCAGCCAGTTCTTCAAATGTCACTTCTTCATCACTGGTGTCACTTTCAGATGTACAAACACCAGTTAGAGCAGTAACTAGTTTGACAGATTCTTCTTCAGAATTACTTTCTGAATCACAGTCAGACCAAGTAACAGTCATTCCTTTCTTTTGTTTCTTAAGAAAGGTAGGACATTCAGCTCGAATATGCCCATATCCTTCACAACCATGGCATTGAATACCTCTGCCTTGGTTTCCCTTCTCTTCTGACCTTGGTCTTCTGTTGGAACTGTCAATGTCAGAGGGAATGTTATAAACATTAGACCTTGACTTTGGATCTATTCTTTTGATGAGTTTGTTGAACTGTCTTCCAAGCATGGCTATAGCTTCTGAAATATTTTCTTCTTCATCCTCCTTGTTTTCAACATCAGTGTTGGATACAAGTGCTATGCTCTTGTTCTTCTTGTCACCATTATCAGTGATCCCCATCTCAAAAGTCTGAAGAGACCCAATAAGTTCATCCACTTTCAACTTGCTGATGTCCTGGGCTTCCTCTATGGCAGTTACCTTCATTGCAAATCTTTTAGGCAAGGATTTGAGAATCTTTCTCACCAATTTTTCTTCTGACATCTTTTCTCCCAGTGCTCCTGAGGTGTTGGCAATCTCCAAGATGTTCATGTGAAACTCATGAATGGTTTCATCTTCCATCATTTTTAGATTCTCAAACTTGGTAGTCAACATCTGAAGCCTTGACATTTTCACTTTGGAAGTGCCCTCATGGGTAGTTTTGAGAGTGTCCCAAACTTCCTTGGCCAGTTCATATTGATGTACTAGTCTGAAAATGTTTCTATCAATTCCATTGAACAAGGCATTTAAGGCTTTGGAATTTCCCAGGGCTAACTCATCTTCTTCTTTACTCCAATCTTCCTCAGGCTTCAAACTGATTGTCCCATCTTTCTCAGTTATGGTGGGATGGATCCATCCTTTGTCAGCAGCTCTCCAAGCCTTTTTGTCCAGAGATTTTAAGAAGGCAATCATACGAGGTTTCCAGTAATCATAATTAGTTCCATCCAGAATGGGTGGTCTATTTCCAAAAACTCCTTCTTTGTCCATAGTGCCAGAAAGTGATATCCCTAGATCTCACCCAGTAATACAGGCAGGGTGCCTGCTCTGATGCCAATTGAAATTCTGGCTGCAGATACTCAATGTCACGTTCAATATTATGACACCGTATCTGACTTACTATAAGACAGTAAATACAAAAACAGTAAAGAACACAGTCAATTGTTTACCCAGTTTAGTGTGCAACAACACCTACTCTGGGGGCTACCAAGCCAGGGAGGAAATCCACTATAAGAGATGTTAATTCAGGAATAAACCAACCAGTTTATCTCCTTCACTTAAGACCTACCCAATGCAACTTCAATCTAAGTACAACTTAAACATGAGTTCCTACTCACTCCCCCTCAATCACAGCAGTGATACATAAAAACAATTTGACTAATGAATTGTTGAAGACACTCTTCAAAACATACACTTGATTATGCTTCACAGCTTTTTAATCAAGCAACACAAACACTCTTGCTTCACAGCTTTGAGTGATACACAAACCTAACTTGACTTTGCTTCACAGCTTTAGTCAAGAGACATACAAACACTCTTGCTTCAAAGCTTTGAGTGTTACACAACCCTTACAATTAGAACCTATTCCAAGTCACTTATCACAATGATAATTGCTTGGATTACAATAGTAAAAACTATACAGCTTCTAAATGATCTTCTGTCAAAAAGGGATTACTTTCAAAACAGCAGCCCTGTTGAATATATAGCAGCTGCAACTTCAGTTAGGGTTTCCACAAAAAGCTAGGGTTAATTCCGTTTGACCTTAAGACTAGGTCACAGGACTTTATCAACCAGGTTAGGGTTGAGCTAGGTTAACCCAAAGAAAACGCAGGATTCTGTTCTGGAAAGACTGAGTCATTTTCCTGAAAAAACTCAGAATTAACTAAACTGCATACCTGTTAGTTCAGAACAGGATGTCTTAACATCTGTTATGACATCTGAAAACCTGTCTACTAATTTAGGTAAATGTGATCATTTTGCAAAATGCTCAGAAACACACTTATAAACATCAGTACCTGTATGACAATATTTTTCTGCAAAGGTACCTAATGAATCAGTACAAACTAAACTAGAATGTTATGACATCAGTCATGACATTCACACATACACTTGGGTTTTACCAAAAATGCAAGCCAATAACTAAACAACTACAGTGGAAAATTGTCGAGATTGAGAGCCTTATATGAAATTAAACCGAGGATAATTCAGTTGAGATTTAAGAACCGGTCAGGTCTTCGACTGAGGGAAACATCTTCATCAAGATCTAGGAACTGTCTGGTCTTCAACGGAGTATAATTCTGTTGAGATTGTAGAACTCGTCCACACTTCGATGGAGGAAAATTGTCGAGATTGAGAACCTTGTCTAAAATTCAACCGAGGATAATTCAGTTGAGATTTAAGAACCTGTCAGGTCTTCGACTGAGGGAAACATCTTCATCAAGATCTAGGAACTGTCTGATCTTCAACGGAGTATAATTCTGTTGAGATTGTAGAACTCGTCCACACTTCGACGGAGGAAAATTGTCGAGATTGAGAACCTTATCTGAAATTCAACCGAGGATAATTCAGTTGAGATTTAAGAATCGGTCAGGTCTTCGACTGAGGGAAATATCTTCATCAAGATCTAGGAACTGTCTGGTCTTCAACGGAGTATAATTCTGCTGAGATTGTAGAACTCGTCCACACTTCGACGGAGGAAAATTGTCGAGATTGAGAACCTTATCTGTAATTCAACCGAGGATAATTCAGTTGAGATTTAAGAACCGGTCAGGTCTTCGACATGGCTGAGAACTTAACTGCCTCCTTCCTGAAAGGTAAAGGTCAGTCATATGCAATGCATGATATATATCAAGCAATGATGTTCTCAAAATAAATGAGATTGTGTTGTATGATGCATATATGCATGTATCATGATGTATGGAAATGTAATGTTTTAGCTAGGGAAAATAAATCCCGGATAGCTGCTGGAGAGTAGAGTTGGATTCTTCATTTCCGCTGGGGATGGCGAACGAAGATGTTGGCGAGAATAAACCTGCAGGAGAGTATAAATCTGTTGGGGAGTAAACTGATGAGGAGATTACTCTGTGGAGAAGAGATGCTCTACTGAGGATTCCACTGATAAATTCCGTTGGGATGAATTACCGTTGCTGGTGATATTGAATCCGTTGGGGATTGAATCCCTGTTTGCGAAAGGAAAGAACTCCGCTGGGGATGATCTTTCAGTTGCGACTTCACTGGGAATAACCTTTTAGACTCTAATGGGGATAATCCTTTGAGCTTGGCTGGGGACATTTATTTTTTATATACTCCGCTGGGGATAAACTTCCAGAGTCTACTGGGGATGATTCTTCAAACTCCACTGGGGAAGCTTTTTCAGACTGCGCTGGGAAAATTTTAACTCCACTGGGGGTATCTTTTATTCTGCCGGGGAATATTCTTATACTCCATTTGGGAATATTAAGACTGTCGGGGATATTAAGCCTTTTAGTGCTGATGGTAGATAAACTCTGCTTGGGGAGAATATCACCGATTCATTCACAGTTGCAAGTCTCAGCTGGGGAGGGCTGTCATCACTGTCTTTTCTGCGGGGAGTGAAAGCACCTTAGCCATATTCTTCAGCTGAATTTACCTTTGTACCTTGGTGGATAAATCATCTGTAAAGCTTTGGACAATTCTCATTTTCCCTTGTTTCTGATATTACAAGTAATGGTCTTTTTGTTTCGCATGTAAATATTTATGAGCAGCAATTAATGTCAAATGCATATATCAAAAATGAACATTGGACGTTCTTTGCAAAACAAAACAGAAAAAGGAAAAACAGTTTGAAATTTCTCTGAAAATGAATTGTATTGATTTGAGGTTTGGCCTGTAAATAAGCGTTTTTGTACAAGAGGCTGACGTCCTAGTAAGAGAACGCCGCCGAGCAAATAGAATTTACACAATTTGAAAAACTAAACAAAACAGCTATGTGAATAATCCCACTGGGTTCCTACTCTGCTATTGCCTTTATGTCCTCGAGCATCTCATCACTTTGCTACTGGGTTGAAGGTAGATCAGATTGATTAGTGTCGTCCGAGCTTGATAGTTGATACCGAAATCTGATTGCAAGGTGACCCAATTAGACATAGTGTTACGCTTTGATCCCTAGTTTTTGCCTGGACCGCCCTTTCGGGTTTTCAGTCCACCGGGATACCCCTTTTTGCCAAAGCCGCCTTTTCAGGTTTTCGACTTGCCGGGTGTACAGTTTTTCATTTTCATGCCGTATTTTTGCCCGAACCCTTTTGGTTTGCCAGGTAGCCCTTATTTTTTCCTAGGCCAGTCGACCTAGTGGGTCTTTGATTATGCGTAGTATCTTTTCACTATGTCTGCATTGACGGGGTGAGGAAGGTCGTCACCATCCATGGTAGTTAGAGTCATAGCTCCTCCTGAGAAAATGTTCTTAACCACAAATGGCCCTTCATAAGTAGGGGTCCATTTGCCCCTGGGATCACTTTGAGGTAAGATAATGCGCTTGATTACTAGATCCCCAACTTGATACTCTTGTTGTCTAACTTTCTTGTTAAACGCCTTGATCATCCGTTTTGATATGTCTGACCATGACAAATAGCAGTAAGTCTCTTTTCGCCGATTAAGTTCAGCTGATCAAGTCGGGTCTGAATCCAGTCTTCTTCGCTTAAACTTGCATCTTTCATAATCCGAAGAGAGGGTATCTGAACTTCGATGGGCAAGACGACCTCCATACCATATACCAAGGAATAGGGTAATGCCTCTGTTGACGTTCGCGCTGAGGTACGGTACCCATGAAGAACAAACGGTAACATCTCATGCCAGTCTTTGTATGTCACTGTCATCTTCTGCACAATCTTCTTAATGTTCTTATTAGCCGCTTCGACATCCCCATTCATCTTCGGCCGGTAAGGAGAAGAGTTGTGATGCTGTATCTTGAACTGCTTGCAGAGCTCGGTGATCATCTTATTATTGAGATTTGTACCATTGTCCATAATGATCCTCTCTGGTACACCATATTGATAGATCAGATTATGCTGAATAAACCGTGCCACGACGTTCTTGATTACGGTAGCAAAGGAAGTTGCTTCAACGCACTTTGTAAAGTAATCAATTGCTACCAGGATGAAACGATGCCCGTTGGATGCCGTAGGTCTGATTTTGTCGATCATATCAATGCCCCCACATTGCAAAAGGTCACGGAGCTGTCAAGACATTTACATCTTTTGGTATCAAAAGGGTAGTATGAGCCAGCATGTATTGTCTCAGCCGGCGAGTAGCCCATGCCAAAGCGCAGCAAGTTCTCACGAGCAGTGAGTATTGGGTCTCACAGTCGGTAAACTTTTTGCTAAAGCAGTAAATTGCATGCTCTTTTCAGCCAGACTCGTCACGCTGCCCCAGCACACACCTCATTGTATTATCCAGCATTTTGAGAATAGGATCAACAGTCTTTTTGCAATTGTAGGCATCAGAATTGGTGGCTGGGAGGTAGTATGGCCCCCTCTTCTTGAAGCAATAGTCTAGCAAGTTCCCAAGGCACTCCGCAATCCTCCCTACCTTCGTCTTCGGCTAAGTTGATCAGATTTTCGATGTCATAACCGGCAGTAGCAGAGTCGTTACCAGTGGGATCCAGAGTGGATGTAGATCATGATATGTGAGTGTGTGTAAAATAGTTGTTTTGCAATATATAATAAAAGAAAAACAAGGAGCGCAAAATTTGAAATTCAATAAACTTCCAATGCTTTTATTAATGATATATGTAGATGACACACATAAAGCCCTCACAAATGAAGCCACAGTGCCCAGGGTAAGACACCGGGCCGTAAAGTTTAAAACATTATCAGTTACAAATTCAAAACAAAAGTCTCATTACTGGGTAACAAAAGAAATTGGGACGAAGTTCTTTGCCGTCCAGTTGCTTAATCCACCATCAGTAGTAGGATAGATCCAACTGTCGAACTCAGCCTCTTCAACATCGTCTTCAATGGCATTCACTCCTGAATTGCTGATGAACAGGGGAGGTTTTCCGATCCGTGCATTCCGAACAGCCTTTTGAGCTTTTGCAGTGAAACCCAAACCAAACTTGTTCGTCTTCTGTGCAAAATCAGGGAGTTGGCCCCAATCTGCACACCCACCTTTCTCGACAACAGCCTGGGCATCCTTGAAGGAAGCCATCTTCATTGGAGGATCTTCAACAACAGTCTCAGTTGATGCCAGCGTCTGGGGAACCTCTTCAAAATGTTGAAATGGGGTCTCAATGAACTCCCCATCCATTTCTACATATCGGAAAGAGTTGAGGTGGCTCACCATGTACTCCTCTTCTCCTTGTACTGTCACAATTTTCCCTTTCACTGGGTACTTCAGCTTCTGGTGGAGCGTTGAGGTTACTGCCCTAGCTTTGTGTATCCATGGACGACCCAGCAAACAAGAATAAGATGGCCGAATGTACATCACATAGAATGTAGAGGTGAAAACCTGAGAACCAACCTTAATCGGAATATCCACTTCCCCATGCACCATCCTCTTAGACCCATCAAAGGCCCTGACGACAATGTTGCTTGGTTTCAGCTATAACCCTTCACAGTCCAATCGGTCTAGAGCTTTCTTAGGAAACACGTTCAATGAGGAACCAGTATCCACCAATACATGAGCAAGAGTAGTGCCCCTGCATTCAATGGAGACATGCAGGGCATCGTTGTGATTCTTCCCCTTAGCAGTCAAGTCGGCGTCAGAGAAACCCAACCCATTATCAGCAGTCAGACTAGCCATGCAATCTTTAAACTGATCAGCTGATGTTTCTTGCGGTACGTGTGCAGTCTTCAGGAATGCAATCAGAGCCTTGGCATGGGCTTCTGAGCATAGCAACAGTGACAACATAGAGATTTTGGACGGGGTTTGCCCCAGCTGCTCGACTACATTGTAGTCGCTATTTTTGATGATCTTTAAAATTTCCTCCATCTCTTGTCTAGAGGCTTCGACAGTAATCTTCTTCAGTGCCTCCGTCTAGGCAGGCTCATCAGTGGTCCCTTTTCCCCGAGTGTCAGATGACTCGGTAACAGGGGTAAGAATTGGAACTTGAACAGGAACAGCAGGAGGTACACTGGCAGGTGTAATAACAACAGGTTTCCGGGAAGTTGGTGGAGAGATATCAGGGGAGAAAAGTCTTCCGATGCGGGTGACTTTAGCAGGTCCAACAATATTGATGATGTTAGTATCAGCATCTAAATCTTATTTAACTCCGTGATAGTAAACATCAGCCCCGTAATGCCAAGGGACAGCTTTATCAGATGTATAGGGGATAGGCCCAGGAACAGTGATGATCAAGGGTGCGATTCTTGGAACAGATGTAATTCTAACAGGCTTTCTCGAGGAAGCCTTGGAAGAATTGTCGAAAATGGTGATGATAGCAACTTCTTCAGTAGGAACCAAAGGAACAAAAGTCTTCTCAAACAGAATTTCTTTACTATCCATCAGGCATTGGACACCTGACTTCAAAAGATGGCAACCGGTAGGTAGGACAGAACACATACGGCAATCTTCGTCACAGCCTGGAAATAAACCGGCTAACAAAAGGTTATTCTTCACAGTCATCAATGGAGTAGCAATATCCTTCACAGAAACCACAAACGAGTCTTCCTCTATAGCATTTACTCCATGCTTGGGCATAGGAGCTGTTACAACATTAGGTCTTTCAGGTGCTTCGAACTCAATCTCCTTAGCATCAATTAAGTCCTGTACCTCATTCTTCAAAACCCAACAATCATTTGTATCATGCCCCAGGCTATCAGAGTGAAAAGCACAGTGGGCATTAGGGTTGTACTTTGGTGATGTAGTATTGGGATTCTGCGGGGCCTCCCTTGGAATCACTAGATTGGTTTTCAATAACCGTGGCAGAATCTGAGATAAAGTCATGTTGAGCTGAGTGAATTGTCTTTGAGGTCTCTCGGCCCTTGGCTGATTGTTGCGCCGAGGAACACCAGCAGGTCTTGAAATAACAACTGCATTAACAACTTGGCGGTGTTCAGGTCTATTCTAGCCTTTCAAACTGTAAACAACATTGGACTCCTTATTAAAAGGCTTCTTCTCGGTGCCTGATGAAGCACCCTTCTGTATTTTACCAGATTTGATACCAGCCTCAATCCTTTCCCCAGTCATAATCAGCTCCGTAAACCCGGATGAAGAACTTCCAATCAGATGGTTGAAATACGGACCAGACAAGGTCCCCAGAAACATATCCACAAGCTCTCGATCAGCCAAGGGTTGTTGCACTCTACCGGAAAGATCCCTCCACTTTTGAGCATAATCTTTGAAACCTTCACCCGTTCCCATAGACATACCCTGGAGTTGGGTACGCGTAGGAACGAGGTCGGCATTGTATTGGAATTGCTTGTAGAATGCAGCAGCCAAATCCTCCCAATTACGGATACTAGCTCCTTCTAACTGGTAAAACCATTCAAGCTGAGTCCCTGAAAGACTGTCTTGAAAGAAGTGGATCCAGAGATTCTTGTCAGCAGTGTACGGCTAAATCTTCCTAACATACGAACGAAGGTGCAGTTTCGGGCAAGAAACCCCGTTGTACTTAGCAAAGGCTGGTGCTTTGAATTTGTGGGGAATTACCACCCCAGATGACAGACCCAGATCACCAAAGTCCAGACCAGGCACTTTCTGAACTTCCATCGCACTCAACCGGTCTTCCAGTTGCTTGTATCTATCCTCAGCAGGAGGATACTGGTCTTCATCGAAGTCAGTCTCGTTGTCTGAAACCACAGGGCTAGGAGCCCTCCTTTCTTCCTGACTATCTTTCCTTCCAGATGAGGTGGTCAAATCAACTTCATCTCGCAGCCTGTTTCCAAACCTGTGACCCATGTTAAATAGGATCGTCTTCTTCTTCTTCTTCTTCTCTTTCAGGATAAGGGTCTTCAGATCTTTCTGACCCTTAGCCAAATTCATGAATAACTCCTGGAACTGGGCGTTTTGAGCCTGTAGAGCCTTGATTGCTTATTCAGTTGATGGTTCAGAAGACATGATGCTGAAATAAAAAGCGAAGAAGATGAGAAAACCTGTAAGGGTACCTGTTATGAGGTGCATGGAATGAAATGCATATGATATGATTTCAAAGACATCGAGATTCAAATTCGTAAACCAAAAAAGGAAACACACTTTTATTAGATAAACTTGAAATTCAATTGTTCAACAAATGCCTTTAAGGCGTTACAAGAAAGGAAATATTGAGAAGTAAATAAAAACTAGAAATAATCGAAAGACAATCAGCGCTCCCATGGTCATTTGCCTTTGGTGCTGACATAGTCGTTGATGGTCTGCTCATTCTCCAACTGCCTAGTCAACTTCTGAATCTTATGCTCTTGCTCGTGATACTTTTCTCGGTAAGTAACCCGCTCTTCTCTCAGCTGCATCCAGGATCTTTTTAATGCCTTAATATCAGTAGGCATGTATGGATGGAGGATGGTAGGAGGAACCCCTTCCTCATCAGCAACTTCAACAATGATAGGCAAGACGGCTTCATACGGCATTCCCAGCTTTTGGGCACGGATTCGGATCCATCTGAGATATGGCTCCATTGGAAGAGAAGTCTTTGCACCCATCTCGTGCGGATCAGACCGGTGTACTCTATCCCAAGCTCTTATGAATCTGCGATGTTGCTCGTCACTATCCCCTTGGAAATCAAAGACAATACTAGGCATTAGCAACTCATGAGGTCCTTCCCTTCTAGCTCGCCCAAACTGACGTAAGGCCAAGCACAGATTATAAGTGATTCCTCCATTGGCTCCTATCAATGGAACATTAGGGTATTCCCCATAGTGATCAATGATATCCACCTCGTCCATGCCCTTAATAGTCCAAGTGATATCATTATGGGAGAGAGACATAATCCTATAGGCCCAGCCCATGCCTTCCTTGTTCTTCAGAACTGATTTGGGGAGGTGAGAAATAAACCACCTCGCCAACAATGGAGCATAGCACATCAAGGTTCCCCACTTCTGAGCAGTACGGGCATAAAGCTGATGAAGAATGTCACCCAAGAGAGTGGGTACAAGATTACCAGACATACAAATCTTCACTGCATTCACGTCGACGAAAGCATCTGAGTTAGGAAACAATACCAAACCATATATGAGAAGAGCCAGAATGTCTTCAAATGCCTGGAAGTCTAGGCTATCACAGAAATGATTAGCTTTACCAACCAAGAACTTAGTCAAAAAGCCCTTTGCTCCACTTCTAGTCTCCCAATTAGACATCACTTCAGCCTTTTTTAGATGGAGGGCTGAAGCAATCTCTTCTGGTCTAAGGATCTTCTCCCAACCTGTGAACGGGGTCTGCTCCATAATAGAGATACCAAGCAGATCAGAGAACTCTTCTAAGGATGGGACCAACTGGTAGTCCTGAAAAGTAAAGCAATGGTACAATGGATCAAAGAACTGGACTAGGAAACTCATCATTTGCTCATCCAATTTGGAAGTGACCAAACCCAAGAGGTGACCATGTCTTCTGATGAAGGAGGAAGTATCTGAAATCTTTGCAAGCAATTCCTTAAGCTGAGTGGGAACCTAGACAAAGTTGATCTGAATAGTGTTTCTATGCAGGGGTATCATGACCTACAAAACAGAACAAAGATGAATCCCTCCTGTCTTTGAAATAGGTTAGTCCAATGCAAGATGCATGCAATGTCATGATGTCATGATGTCATGATAGAAAGCACACCATAAGTATCCACAAATAGCAAACATGGTAAAGGCACACAAGTCACACAGAGAGCCCTTAGATTTCAGGCTGGCAAGGAGCTTAGGTACTACCCTCTTTCAGTTCAGTTGGTTTAAACCTGTCCTAAAAATAGTAACCGGGTTCTAGAGGATATCAATATCACTGACTACCCTCGATCGGTCATAATTCCAGTTTAGCAACCTTTTCTTGCGGCCGGAATCATAGCGAGAGTTTAGTCTCAATGAGTGTAGCATACTGCTACTGTTCTATGGCCAAGTTGGTCAATTTAAAGGTTCTAAGGTCAGTTGGTGCTTAATGACCCCTTAGCAGACCCATATTCTCCTCGTTGCGCCACAAGGGATATCTGTACATACTAAAGTGCCACACCAACGTAGCTACTGCTTCAACTGTATCGGTCTACGCTGTACAGTTCCCTCACAGTTTATTGCTACTTACCTAAAGGGTGCCCCCAGATCCGGGTTAGGATCTATAGTAACTCCGATTCAACCCACAAATATAAAGCATACAAAACAAACAATTGAAAACACAATGAACTATTCCTAAGGTACACCCCACTTATTAAGCGTCCCCAGCAGAGTCGCCAGTTCTGTGATACGGTGGGAAAGAACTGACTGTTTTCTAGAATGTTGGTTTGCGTTTTGCGTTTGTTTTTGCAAAATGTCGCGGTAAGCAAGAGTCGCCACTGACTTTTATTTTATCCAACAAGGAAAGGAAAAAAGCACAGAAAAATTCCTTTTTCGAGATATTTCTCGGGTTCGGGGGGTAGATTATAGAAAGGGAAGGTGTTAGCATCCTTTCTATCTGTGGTTATCCACGGGCTCTTAGGTACTTGCTCAATGTTTTCAAAATTTCTTTCTTTGTGCTTGTGGGTTTGAAAAACTTTTTGTTTGAAAACTTCGATTTAACTCTTGCTTCTGTCCTCAAGAGCATATGAAGTGTTTTTGAAAACTTTGTTCGAAAAGTGTAAGTGTGAAAAAGATTTTGTTTTTTGAAAGAGCAAGTACTTAAGAACCATCTACCTACTCGAAAAAGGAATCATTCTATGCTAATGTCCTTTAGACAATGCTATCCCACTATGAATGAGTAGGTAACACCATCGTTGGAGTTTGAGGGTCAATTCGAATTAGGGACTTACGGTCACTAAAGCAATGTTAGGACGCCTTAGCGGTAACCCTAATGTCTTAGATCATTTGATTTGAGGCAACAATATTCGAGGCAACCATTTCGAGGCGACTATGATCTTTAGACAAGAGGGCGACCTCTAAAACTACCTATACTCAATGACCGCGTACGAAGGCAACCAAGTGGGGTGTCCCCTAAGAGTGCGCATGTGCGAGTGTGTCATTTTCAGTTTATTTTTATCTTTGTACATGTTAAGGGTGATCTAAGTTGATTTTAGGTTAAAACATTCAGTCTTGTCATGCATCCCTATTATCAAACATCTAACAATTATAATTTGCGGAAAATAAATTGCGGAATTTAAATTATAAGGCGTCGGGTATTTACATCGCCAAAGACAAACCCTTTAAAAATAAATAAAGCGATAAAAAATAATAAAATGTCCTATTAACTATTACAATCCAGGAGCAAGTACAATATTGGATAAATAAATCGTGTGCGGGAAATTAAATCGAGCGCAAAGTTAGGGTTTTGACCCTTTTTGTTAAAGAAAAAAATTTTTGTTGTTTTTGAATTAAGAAAGAAATAAAACCTAAGTTAATTACTAAATAAATTAATTAATAAAAATAAATTATTTTTTGGGTTTTTGGTATTTAAAGTAAGAAAATAAAATTAATTGAATGTTAGTAAAAACCTAATTAAGTCTAAGTTAATTTTAATTATTTACAAAAATGTGAAAGTTATTCTAATTAAAATTCTAAAGTAATTTAATTAGTGTTTGTTAATAAAAATTAAAATTAAAATTTGATTAAATAAAGAAAATGTTTTGTGGTTTTAATTTTAAAGAAAAGCATTTTAATTGGTTAGTATGTGAAAATAAAAATAATCAAACAAATAATTAAAATAAACAAATAAATAATAGAAAGAGGGAAAGGGTATGTGCCTGTTTTGGGGGTCAGAATAGCAAGTTGAAGGCCCATTAACACGCTGGCCTTGTTGACCTTCCTGGATTTAGTGTGTGCACGCTGACTCGGACCATGGTGGACCATCATCTCTTGGCCACCAGATCTGGCCAGGGGCCATCTGGCAATTGATTGAGCGAGGGAGTATGGTACACTACGCGCCCAGATATGCACATGATAACCTGAAGAAATAAAACAAAGAGAAATTTGGAGGACCTGGGATTCGAACCCAGGTCCTGTAGGCATTTGGAGTGCTTGCTTCGCCACTAGGCCACTTGGTCTTATTTGTTAATATATTAAACAATAATAATAATAAAAGAAAATGAATCATATGCCAGAAAGGACAAAAACAAAGCGCGCCATGATTGAATGGGCGAATCACGCCTCGCCACGCATCATCTTCAACCCTCGTCCATAGCTAAAAACCTGTACAAACTTATAGCTACGGACACAAGCCGTCGCTACAAGTCGTGCCTCCTCCAAAATCTGCTGTAGGCCATAGAAATAAATTCTAAGGGCATGGTTGTGTCCGTCTTGACCTCCCGGTCCTAACCATGCCCTTCTTGATGGCCAATTTTTCTGAAACGAAAACACCCAAAACTATCCACGAAACCCTAACTATGGTACTTTGCAGTATGAGCCAGATAAACAAAATCAAGTAATGCTAAAAGCTTTGAAATGGCATGAGGGTTACGAATATATCAATGATTTGTCCAAATGATGCAAGAATAGAGAGCTATGATTTCGAATACAGGGCTAAGAAATGTGATACTTACAGCGTGTTTGGGCGTGTATGGGAGCTTGTTTTGGATTGGTTTCAACTCAGTGAACCTCCAGGAATCGATTGGGATCGCTTTGGGCTTCTAAAAACCTCTCTTGCTATGATTTCGAATTCCAACTTTTTGTCACTTTTTTCAAACTTGGTTCTGCTTGTTCTTGCAGCCTCTAACCCTTGTTTTTCATGCCTTTGCCTTCCTTATGTAATGTATATTGCATTAGGGTAACAAATGTGGCTTGAATCTTCCACATCAATGCATTGCATATTTGATTTGATTCACCATTACCAACTTGCCAAATTTGCCAATTTTTCAATCTTTTTGCACATGGTATGGTGAGATTCGAGTTTGATGATATTAATGATGATGATCTAAACCTGAAATAGCCAAAAATATCTTGATTAATCAATATTTGGATTTTACATGATTTAATTTGATTTAAAATGAAATAATTCAATAAAAAATCAAATAAAATAATAAAAATGAAATATGATCTCATGGCTGAAGCTAGGACACGTGGACAATGATGCAAGCTCAAATCAAGTGGAAAAGAATGGGCCCATTTGACAAAATTTGAAGTTTTAGGGATAGTTGACTTTTAGCAATTTTGCAAAAATGCCTAACTTCAACAATGCATAACTTCTTCAATTTTGAACTTTTGGAGGTGGTCTTGGACTTTTTAAAAAGCCTGAGATATCCTATAATAATACCATTGTATCATTTCATTTTTATGTTCCATGCCCAAGTTATAAGCTATGGCGAAAAAGGTGTTTTTGTTGACTTTCAAAAATGACCTATAATGTCCAAATTTGTAACTTCTTGTGAGTCAATTTTTTGATCTTGGGGTATGAAGATGGATTGTAGGAAATTGCAGTCTCTTAAAAATGAGCTTTGGATGGGTCATTTCTCATAAAGTATTAGAAAGTTATGCTTGGTCAAAGTTGAGTTGACTTTTCCTACAAAACCCTAATTTAGCAACTTTTGAGTCTTGGTGAATTTATAGCAATCCTTGGTGAATCATGATCAACCCTTGATAAAATGATGAAATATCCTTCAAAATGAGAATTTTGACAAAAAATCTTGAAGTTTGACTATTTATAGGTCACAGTTGACTTTTGCCCTAGCACAGTCGATTTTTGGACCCTTTGAGCAATTGACTGAGCAAACTTCCTCTGCAAGGGTTGAAGTTTAACATGGATGATCTTGAGAACATATTAGGACATTAGGGGGGCACTTGAGGTCATTTGGACTCAAGGCTCTTGATGCAACACAAAACCCTAAATTGGGGTTGACTACCTTAGGAGATGATTTGTCTGACCCACTCTTGAGCAAACTTGAGCCACTTGGAGATTTTTCTTGCAATGTTTTGAGAAATATGATAGGGCAAATTTTGGGGTACAACAGCCACCCCCCCCCCCCCGGGGGCTTATGCATGCCCAAGTCCTTTTTTATTTTTCATTCTTTAATTCTTTTTATTTATTAATTATATCTATTAATAACATCAAAAAAATCATATTTTTTATTTAATCAAAAATCATAAAAACATCAAAAATCTTTTTTTTCATAAATTTTTTATTAATTAATTAGGGTAATTTAATGTTTTTTATTATAATTAAAAATAATTAGAATTAGGGTTTAATTTTGTACTTCACCTAATTTTTCCTCAAAAACAACATAAATATTTTCTCAAATTAGATTTTTAGGTCGTCTGATTATTTCTCGCATTTAATTTGCCACGCTCTTTTAATTTTCTTTTTTTATTATTATTTGTAACTGCTCCGAGTTTGTAATAGATTTAAATAGGATTTTAATTCCGCATTTTATTTTCAGTCAAAATAATTATGTATCTGCCCAAAGCCATGTAATAATTAGGACTCTAACTTCTCGCATTTTAATTTCTGCAAATTATAAACTGCCTAGATGTATGTATAGGATTGCATGGAAAGACAACTGAAATTAAAACAGTAGAAAACCCTAATTGTGCAAAGATAATTAATTGAAAAAATACACTTGCACATGCTCACTCCTAGGGTTTACTCCACTCTGGTTGCCTTCGGTAAACGGTCATAAAGTATAGGGAATGTTAGTGGTCGTCCTCTGGTCCCAAAAGATCTAAAATGACCCATTTGGATGTTGCCTCGGAAAAAGATCTTTAAGACTTTAGGATGATTACTAAAATTTCCCAACATTGCTTTTGTGATCGTATTTGTCCCTTTAAACGTCCCTTAAAACTCCAACGACGGTGCTACCTATTCCTTAATAATAGGATAGCGCTGTCTAAAGGAAAACGAACAGACTTTTTTCGAGTAGGTAGATTAGTTCCTAAGTACTTGCTCAAACAAAACTTTTCACACAAACACTTTTCAAAATAATTTTCAAAACAACTTCGTCACACTCTTGAGGACTGATACAAGGGTTATCACGAAGTAAAACTTTTTCAAAACAAGCATACGCAAGCAATTTAAAAAATGAGCAAGTACCTAAGAGCCCATGGAAAACCACGGATAAAAAGGGTGCTAACACCTTCCCTTTCTATAATCTACCCCCCGTACTCAGAAACAATCTCAAAAAATGTTTTTTTTCTGTTCTTTTCCCTTTTTCTTTGTTGGATAAAATAAAATTCGGTGGCGACTCTTGCTTACCGCGACATTTGCAAATACAAAACACAAACCAGTATAACAGTCTGTTCTGCCACCGTATCACAAAATTGGCGACTCTGTTGGGGAGTTTATAAGTGGGGTATACCTTAGGATCTAGGTCACTTTTAAAATTGCTTTCTTGTTTGCTTTGCCTGCTTTATTTTCAAGGGTTTTGTTTGGGTATTATTATAGATCCTACACCTAGATCTGGGGAACACCTTTTAGGTAAGTAGCAATAAACTGTGAGGGAACTGTGCGGGGTATACCGACACGGTTGAAGCACTAGCTACGTTGATGTGGCACTTTGGTTGGTACCGATAACCCTTGAGGCAATTAGGGAGAGTACGGGGCCGTTGTGTGGTGTCATAAAGCATCAATTGACCTTAGAACCTTTAGTCGCACAGCTTGGCCAATAGGACATAGCGAGGTGGCCGGCCTTGGTGTATTCCCAAGGTCGACAAATACTCGATGCTACACTCATTGAGGTTTGACTCTTGAGTTTTGTTTGGTTGCGAGTCAATCGTCTATTGAACGAAGCTGGGGGAAAGATCGGTGATATTGAGATCCCTTAGAACCCGATTACTATTTATAGGACAGGTTGAACCAATCCAACTTCAAGAGGGTATGACCTTAAAACTCATGCAGGCCTTAAACCTAAGGACTTGGTGTGACTTGTTTGTTGTTTGCTATACCTGTGATTTTCTAACATAATCATGACATCATAAGCATGGCATATCATGGCTAACCATTTCAAGGATTTCCTAGGGCTCATTTTTGCTTTGTTTTGTAGGACATGGCATCCACCCGTAAGAACACTATACATATCAACCTTGTGAAAGTGTCTCTCCAACTAAAGGACCTGGCATTAAGGGTTCTTGAAAGTTCTCATTTCACTAAAAAGCATGGTCAGGTGCACAATTTGGTCACTGCAAAACCTGATGAAGAGTTATTAAAAGTGTTGTTTCAATTCTTCGATCTTGGGCACCATTGTTTCACCTTTCCGGATTACCAGCTAGTACCTACTATGGAGGAATTTTCTCAGTTGTTAGTGGTACCAATTCTTGATCAGTTTACCTTTCAACGGTACAGAAGAACATCCAAAGCCTGAAGATATTACTAAAGCTCTATCTTTACAACGGTCTGACATAATGACAAATTAGGAAACTAGAGGGAGTGTCCAAGGAATTCCGGTTAAGTTTTTGTTTGAGAAGGCTTACCATTTTTGGGATACCTTAGATTTACAAGATTTCGAAGAGGTGCTGGCACTTCTCGTTTACGGGATGGTACTTTTCTCTAATGCGGATCAACTCGTAGGTGTGAGAACTATTAAGGTTTTTCTGTCTCCTAATCCAGTGCATACATTACTCGAGGATATTCTGCATACTCGCACTCTAAAGAGAAGAGGGACCCTTCTGTGTTGCACTCCTCTATTAGCTAGGTGGTTTATTTCGCACCTACCTAGGTCTGTTTTGAAGAACCAGCAGGGTTTGAAATGGTCTCGTAGGCTGATGTCCCTTAACAATTCAAACATTCATTGGTGTTCACGGTTCTCGGAAGATATTACCATCATCGATCGCTGTGGTGAATTCTCTAATGTGCCTCTCTTAGGAATTAAGGGAGGAATCACTTATAACCATTGTTTGGCACTGCATCAGTTTGGTTATGCGAGAAGATATTGTCCTCACAACACGCTTATCTAAGGAATCGCCTTCAACTATGAGACTGATGCTCAGGGGTACCGCAGGAGGTTCATAAAATCTTGGGGCATGATGCATAAAATTGATAGAAAGATGCTAGGGCACAAGAATTCCATTCCTCTTGAGCCCTATCTCCGATGGATACGAGCTCGCGCCCAAAGTCTCATGATGCCTTACCCTGTTGTCCTACCAGTAACTCTGGAGCCAGCTATTGAACGAGGTACTACTTCACTTGGTCATCATCCTGACATGCCAATCGATCATGAAGAGTTACAGAAGTCCTGGGTTCAACTCAGAGAGGAGCGGGACACGTTTGAAGCTCAGTTTTATGCTAGAGAGAAGAAGGTCCTGGAGCTCACTAGGCTACTTCATGAAGAAAGGAACATAAACGCCTACATTGCGCCAAAGAGGATGCGCTCCTGGGAGACCTAGTTTCTTTTTTGCTTTAAGTTTTGTTTCATTTAATTGTAAGCCTAAAAGGCATTCGTTGTAATAATTCAAACTTATTAATGCAATTAACGTGTGTTTCTTTTGGATAAACAAATCTGAGCCTTTAAGAATCCTTGAAATCATTACATACGTATCCCATTCATAGTGTCGCATAAACAGGTTCCATTACAGGTTTCTCATCTTCTTCACTGTTTATTTTAGCATAAATGTCTTCCGAACAAAGCATCAAGGATCTTCGGGCACAAAATGCCCAGTTCCAACAGATGTTCATAAATCTGGCAAAAGGGCAGGAGGATCTGAAGGCCCTCATCCTGAAGGAGAAGAAGAAAAAGAAGAAGGTCGCCGGTATTCTGAATATGGGAAGAAGGTTCAGGGGGCCATGGAAGCAGTAAGTCGATCTGACCTCTTCATCCAAAGAAGGGGAGAATCAAGAAGAAGAGAAAAGGGAAAAGGACCCCAGTCCTGAAGTTTCTGACAATGACACAGATTATAATGATGAGCAGTATCCTCCTACTGAGGATAGATACAAGCAGTTGGAAGATCGTCTGAGCGCTATGGAAGTCCAGAGGATACTTGGGTTGGATTTTGAAGAATTAGGATTGGTGTCGGGAGTGGTCATCCCGCAGAAGTTCAAGGATCCAATTTTTGCTAAGTACGATGGGGTGTCTTGCCCAAAGCTCCATCTTCGTTCCTACGCAGAAAGATCCAGCCCCACACCGCTGATAGAAATTTGTGGGTTCACTTCTTTCAAGACAGTCTGTCAGGGACTCGGCTTGAATGGTTCTACCAGCTAGAGAGAGCCAATGTCTGAAATTGGGAAGATCTGGCTGCTGCTTTTTATAAGCAGTATAAATATAACGCCGACCTTGCTTCTACTCGTACTCAACTCCAGAGTATGTCCAAGGGTGAAAGTGAAGACTTTAAGGACTATGCACACAAGTGGAGAGACTTGGCTGGAGGAGTCCAACCCTCATTATCTGATAGGGAGTTGGTCGATATGTTTCTGGGGACTTTGGTCCATTCTTTAATCATTTGATCGGCAGCTCGTCAGTTGGTTTCACTGAGCTGATCCTAACTGGAGAGAGAGTAGAAGCTGGGATTCGGAGCGGTAAAATACAGAAGGATGCCTCTTTGAGTTCGGTAAAGAAGCCTTTTAATGGTAAGAAGGAAGCCAGTGCCATCTATAGTCTGAGAGGCCAAAGTAGAGTTGAACACCGTCAGACAGTAAGTGTCGTAATGATACCTAGGCCTGCAGTTTCTCCATAACGCAACAATCAACAAAGGACGGAAAGACCACAACGGCAGTTTACCCGGATCAACATGACGTTGGTTGAAGTTCTACCCCATCTGCTGAGATTCAACTTGGCAACCTTGAAAGAGGCTCCCAAGAATTCAAACACCATATATCCCAGATATAACCCAAATGCTTGGTGTGCCTACCATTATGAGAGTCCTGGCCACGATATCAATTACTGTTGGGCTCTGAGAAATAAGGTACAGGATCTAATCGAAGCCAAGGTGATTGAGTTTGATGCTCTGAAAAATCCCAACGTCATAACTGCTCCCATGCCTAAGCACGGTCGTGGAGTTAATGTTGTGGATACCGATCTGTTTGTGACCTTGGTGGATGAAGTCTTTACTCCTCTTATGAAGGTTAAGAAGAATTTGTTGTCGTCTGGTTTATTTCCGGGTTGTGGTGAAGGTTGCCACATGTGTTCATTTCTACCTTCTGGTTGCCATTTGCTGAAATCAGGTGTTCAGCGCTTGATGGACAGCAAAGAAATTTTGTTTGAGAAAACTTTGATTCCCGTTGTTCCATTTGAAGACGTTGCAATTATAACCATTTCCGCCAATACTTCCAAGGTCTCCTCGAGAAGACCTGTTAGGATTACATTTGTTCCAAGAGTCACTTCGCTAATAATCATTGTTCATGGTCCTGTCCTGTATGCCTCGGACAAAGCTGTCCCCTGGCATTATAGTGCTGATGTGTACTATCATGGGATCAAACAAGATCCAAAAAATGAAGAGGGTGATCCTAATGTCAGTAACATTATCAGGACCAGCAAGGTTACCCGAAGTGGAAGGTTTTCTCTCCCGAGATTTCCCCGAAGACTGTTAATAGGCCTATTGTTATTCCGTCTGCTACTCCTGTTGGTACATCAACTACTACTCTTGTGCTTACTCCAATTATCACTCCCGTCGTCGAGTCATCTGGGACCCGAGGAAAAGAAGTTATAAGTAAACCTGCCCGGATGGAGGCACCTAGAAAAATTGTCGTGGAAGCCTATAAGCAAGAGATAGAGGAAATACTGAAAATAATCAAAAAGAGCGACTACAATGTGGTTGAGCAGCTGGGGCAGACCCCCTCAAAAATATCCATGTTGTCCCTGCTATTATGCTTCGAGGCCCATGCAAAGGCTTTGATTGCGTTCCTCAAAAATGCGCATGTGCCGCAAGAGATCTCAGCTGATCAATTCAAAGATTGTGTGGCCAGCCTGACTGCTGACAATGGGCTGGGTTTTTCAGATGCAGACTTGACACCGAAGGGGAGGAAGCATAAAGATGCTTTGCATGTCTCGATTGAATACAGGGGCACCACTATGGCTCATGTGCTGGTAGATATTGGGTCTTTGCTGAATGTTCTGCCTAAGAAGGCATTGGATCGGTTGAACTATAAGGGCTTAACTTTAAAACCTAGTAACATTGTGGTGAGGGCTTTCGATGGATCGAATAGAATGGTGCATGGGGAAATGGACACCCCCGTCAAAGTAGGTGCCCAGACTTTTGAGTCCACTTTCTATGTAATGGACATCCGGCCGTCATACTCTTATTTGTTGGGTCGTCTTTGGAGATGAGGAGGAGTATATGGTGAGCTACCTCAATTCCTTCATGTATGTAGAGATGGACGGGGAATTCATAGAGACTCCTTGCCAGAAATTTGAAGAGGTTCCCCAGATCTTGGCATCGGCTGAAACTACTACCAACAAACCTCCTCTGAAGATGGCTTCCCTCAAAGACGCCAGAGCAGTGGTTGAAGAAGGTGGGTATACCAATTGGGGACAACTCCCTGATTTTACTCACAAAACTGACAAGTTTGGTTTGGGCTTTACTTCAGGAGCTCAAAGGTTTGTTTGACGCGCTCGGGCTGGAGGACCTCCCCTCCGCATCAGCAATCGGGGAATCAATACCATTGAAGACAGCGAGGAAGACTCTGAGAGCTGGATCTACCCAACTACCAACGGTGGACCGAGTAACTGGACAGCTAGGGACTTTATACCAGTCTCATTTATTCCGCAATAATTATCTTACTTGTTTTGAGATTTGTAATAAACAATTTAAACTCTACAGCTTTATGTATTTACCGAGGCACATTGGCTTTGTTTGTGAGGGCTATTATTTGTCATTTCATATATCATCAATAAAAAATTGGACGTTCCTTGCATACAAATTTTGCGCTCTTTGTTTTTCTTTTCTGTTTTCACTTTATCAAAGAAGTTATGCTCTTACACACACTCACGTATCATATTGCAGATCCATATCCACTCTAGATCTCATTGATAATAGCTCTGCTACTGTCCGTTATGACTTTGAAAATCTGATCAACCAAGCCGAAGACGAAGGTGAGGATGATTGTGAGGTGCCTGGAGAACTTTCTAGACTATTACAAAAGGAAGAAAGGGCTATACAGCCTCATGAAGATCCAGTTGAGAAAATAAACCCGGGCATGGAGATAGACAGAAAAGAGGTCAAGATCGGTGCAAGTTTGGAAGTTAAGGTTAAACAGCGGTTGATATAAATGTTGCACGACTACATTGAGATATTTTCCTGGTCATATGAAGACATGGCAGGTTTAGACACTGATATTGTGGTTCATCGCCTGCCGACCAAAGAAGATTGTCCTCTGGTTAAACAGAAGGTCCTTCGTATGCGCCCTGAAATGTAGGAGAAGATCAAGGCAGAGGTCATGAAGAAGTTCGACGTAGGGTTCTTAGCTGTCACTTCCTATCTACAGTGGGTTGCTAACATCGTTCCGGTACCTAAGAAGGACGGTAAGGTACGGATGTGTGTGGATTATAGAGACCGAACAGGGCAAGCTCCAAGGATGACTTCCCACTTTCTCACATTGACATTATGGTTGTTGACACCGCGCAGCATAAAATCTTCTCCTTCATGGATGGTTTCTCTGGCTACAACCAGATCAAGATGGCTCCTGAAGACATGTAGAAGACAACCTTCGTCACACAGTGGGGGACCTTTTGTTACAAGGTGATGCCTTTCGGGTTGAAGAATGCTGGGGCAACTTATCAGCGCGCCATGGTCGCTTTGTTCCATGATATGATTCATCATAAGATCGAAGTTTATGTTGATGATATGATAGCCAGGTCTCAAACTGAGGAAGAGCACCTTGATCATCTACAAAAGTTGTTCGACAGGTTTAAGAAATACAAGATGAGGTTAAATCCGAACAAGTGCACCTTCGGGGTAAGGTCTGGTAAACTTATGGGTTTCATTGTCAACGACAAAGGCATCCAAGTAGACCTGCAAAGGTAAAGGCCGTACAAGAAATGCCAGCTCCCCGTACAGAGAAGGAAGTTAGAGGTTTCTTGGGATGCTTGAATTATATTTCCAGGTTCATTTCACATCTGACTGCTACTTGTGAGCCCATCTTCAAGCTTCTGAAGAAAGATCAAGTGGTAAAGTGGAATGATGAATGTTAGACTGCTTTCAAAAGAATCAAGGAATACCTACAAGAACCGCTGATTCTGATGCCTCCGGTTGCAGGAAGAACTTTGATATTATACTTAATAGTGCTAGACAATTCAATGGGGTGTGTGATGGGGCAGCATGACGAGTCTGGTCGAAAAGAGCACGCAATATACTACCTTAGCAAAAAGTTTACCTACTATGAGGCAAGATACTCACTGCTCAAGAAAACTTGCTACGCTTTGGCATGGGCTGCTCATTGACTAAGACATTATATGTTGGCCCATACTACTTTGTTGATATCTAAGATGGCTCCGATCAAATACATCTTCAAAAAACCTGCTCTCTCCGGAAGAATAGCAAGATGGTATATGATCTTAATCGAGTACGATATACAATATACAACCCAGAAAGCAATCAAGGGGAGTGTATTGGATGATAATTTGGCTCATCAGGCCGTGGATGACTACCAGTCCATGAATTTTGAATTCCCGGATGAGAATATTATACTGGTGACTGACTACGAAGAACCTGGACCAGATGAAGGACCCGGGGAGGGATCCCGATAGACTATGTTTTTTGACGGAGCTTCGAACGCACTGGGTAATGGCATCAGCATTATAATCATATCTCTTGAGGGTTGTCATACTCCTTTCACCGCCCGACTATGTTTTAACTAAACTAATAACATGGCGGAGTATGAAGCCTGCATCATGGGTCTCAAGACCGCTATTGACCTCAGGATCAAGTTCTTGGATGTTTTCGAGGATTCAGCCCTGGTAATAAGTCAGATCAAAGGCGAATGGGATACGAAACATCTGAATCTCATCCCATACAAAGAGTACGTATTGACATTGCTCCCACACTTTGAGGAGATAACTTTTGAACATTTCCCGCGGGAGGAGAACCAGTTAGTGGACGCGCTAGCTACCATGTCTTCTATGTTCAAATTTAGGTGGGACAATTAAGCTCCCCAAATCACCAATGAGAGGTTGGATGAACCAGCACACTGCTGTGAAATTGATACCAAAGAGGTGGCAGACAAACCTTAGTTTCACGAAGTCAAAAGGCATCTCGAGGCTCAAGAGTATCCCGAAGGGGCATCTATCAATGATAAGAAGTTTCTGAGAAGGTTCGCTGCGAAATTCTTCCTCAGTAATGGAGTCCTTTACAAGCGCAATCATGACTCTACATTACTACGGTGTGTAGACAAGGGCGAAGCAGAGAGGATCATGATAGATCTACATGAAGGCACCTTCAGAACCCATTCCAGTGGACACACCATGGCTAAGAAGATCCTACGAGCAGGATATTACTGGTCCACTATGGAAGCCGATTGTTATCAACACTCCCAAACTTCCCATAAGTGCCAAATCTACGCTGATAAGGTTCACGTGCCTCCGGTCCCCTTAAACATCTTGACAGCTCCGTGGCCCTTTGCAATGTGGGGCATCGACATGATTAGAGAAATCAAGCCCACTTCTTCCAATGGACATTGCTTCATTCTAGTGGCCATTGATTACTTCACGAAGTGGGTTGAGGCGGCCTCTTTTGCTACGGTAACCAAGAACGTCGTGGTGCGGTTTATCTGACATAATCTGATCTGTCGATATGTTGTGCCAGAGAGAATTATTACTAACAATGGTATGAATCTCAACAACACAATGATCATCGAGCTCTGTAAACAGTTCAAGATACAACATCATAACTCTTCTCCCTACCGGCCGAAGATGAACGGCGCTGTTGAGGTAGCTAACAAGAACATCAAGAAAATTGTACAGAAGATGACGGTGACGTACAAAGACTGGCATGAGATGTTACCATTTGCTCTTCATGGATACCGTACCTCAGCATGGACATCGACAGGGGAAACACCCTACTCTCTGGTATACGGCATGGAGGCAGTCCTACCCATCGAAGTCCAGATACCTTCTCTCATAATCATGAAGGATGCGGGTTTAAACGAAGACGACTGGATCCAAACTCGGCTTGATTAGCTAAATCTAATCGATGAAAAGAGACTTACTGCTATCTGTCATGGTCAGACGTATCAAAAGCGAATGATCAAGGCTTTTAACAAGAAATCCAGGCGTCAAGAATATCAAGTCGGGGATCTAGTGATCAAGCGCATCATACTACCACAAGGTGATCTCAGGGGCAAATGGACTCCCACATACGAAGGGCCATTTATGGTTAAGAACATTTTCTCAAGTGGAGCTATGATTCTAACCACCATGGACGGTGACGACCTTCTTCACCTTGTCAATGGAGACATAGTGAAAAGATACTACGCATAATTAAAAGACTCGCTAGGTCGACTGACCTAGGCAAAAATAAGGGCTTCCCGGCGAACCAAAAGGGTTCGGGCAAAAGTAAGGGATGAAAATGAAAAAATCTGTACACCCGGCAAGCCGAAAACCTGAAAAGGCAGCTTTGGCAAAAAAGGGTATCCCGGTAGACTGAAAACCCGAAAGGGCAGTCCAGGCAAAATTCAGGGATGTAAAGCGTATCACTATGTCTCATTGGATCATCTCACGACCAGACTTCGGTATCGACCATCAAGCTCGGACGGCACTGATCAATCTAATCAACTTCAAACAAACAGCAAAGTGATGAGACGCTCGAAGACATAGGGGCAATAGCAGAGTTGGGAATCCATGGGATTGTTTCACATAGATGTTTTCTTTTAACAAAAATTTGTATAGCTTCTATTTTAACGGTTGCGTTCTCTTACTAGAACATCATCCTCCTTGTATAAAAAACGCCTATTATAGGCCAACTTCAAAAATCAATACAAAATCATTTTCACAAGAAACTTCGAGTTGTTTTTCTTTTTCTATTTTGATTTGCAAGAACGTCCAATGATTTATTTTTGACATATGTATTTCAATATGATTGCTGCTCATAAATATTTACATAAGAAACAAAAAGACAATTACTCGTAATTCCAGAAACAGGGGCAAAAACAAGAAGTGTCAAACCCGAGAGTTACTCTGCCCAGCAGGTATTGGGACAGAGACAGCTTTGGAGCATAATCATCAGTACACACACTCCCTACAGAGTAAAGATATTCAGAAGCATTGATGTCAGCTTTCCCGAAATAGGAAGTAACTTTCCCAACCAGGGTCATTCAGAAACCTGACAGCTATATCCCCCAGCCGAATTTCATAATCACGAGTGGGTCAGTAAATTTTATCTCCCAAGTAGAGTTTATTTCTCTCGAACAGAATCTCTCTCTGACAGAATGTTCAAAGGGCAAATCTCCAGCATAGTCATTTCTGTTCACCATCCCCGACGGAAGTAGAACAACCATAATTCTCTACAACAGTCAGGAATGATATATCCTCCAGCAGCAGTCAGGGATTTATTTTCCCAAGACTCAGACATACCCCAATAGCATTTCAAGTACATACATCATGACATACGCATACATATCACAAACAACATAATCTCATTTATTCTGAGAACATCATCCCACCATGCATTTCATGCATCGCATATAATTAACCCTATTATCTTTTCAGGAAAGACAATTATCTTCAACAAATCCAGCAGTTATACAGGTCACATCTGTAGACAACTAATGGAAACTCAGTTCCTGAAACCAAACAGGTCAACTAATCTACATTATCGCTCCGAACTAACCCTACTATCCAGGTTCCTTCTCATAGCCCTACTATCCAAGCTTTCACCTCGAAGTAACCCTAGTATCCAGGTTTCATCTCATAAGCCCTACTATCCAGGCTCTCATCCCGAACTAACCCTACTATCCAGGTTCCTTCTCATAAGCCTTACTATCCAGGCTCTCATCCCGAAGTAACCCTACTATCCAGGTTCCTTCTCAAAGCCCTATTATCTAGGCTCTCATCCCGAAGTAACCCTACTATCCAGGTTCCTTCTCATAGCCCTACTATACAGGCTTTCACCTCGAAGTAACCCTACGATCCAGGTTCCTTCTCATAGCCCTACTATCTAGGCTTTCATTTCGAAGTAACCATACTATCCAGGTTCCTTCTTAAAAGCCCTACTATCCAGGCTCTCATCCCGAAGTAACCCTACTATCCAGGTTCCTTCTCATAAGCCCTACTATCCAGGCTCTCATCCCGAAGTAACCCTATTATCCAGGTTCCTTCTCAAAGCCCTACTATCCAGGCTCTCATCCCGAAGTAACCCTACGATCCAGGTTCCTTCTCATAGCCCTACTATCCAGGCTTTCATTTCGAAGTAACCCTAATATCCAGGTTCCTTCTCATAAGCCCTACTATCCAGGCTCTCATCCCAAAGTAACCCTACTATCCAGGTTCCTTCTCATAGCCCTACTATCCAGGCTTTCACCTCGAAGTAACCCTACGATCCAGGTTCCTTCTCATAGCCTTACTATCCAGACTTTCATTTCGAAGTAACCCTACTATCCAGGTTCCTTCTCATAAACCCTACTATCCAGGTTCCTTCTCAAAGCCCTACTATCCAGGCTCTCATCCCGAAGTAACCCTACTATCCAGGTTCCTTCTCAAAGCCCTACTATCTAGGCACTCATCCCAAAGTAACCTTACTATCCAGGTTCCTTCTTAAAGCCCTACTATCCAGGCTTTCATCCCGAAGTAACCCTATTATCCAGGTTCCTTCTCATAGCCCTACTATCCAGGATTTCTTTTCGAAGTAACCCTACTATCCAGGTTCCTTCCCTCTTATCTACAGACAACAGTTTATAATACTGTAAGACTTGGACTTGACTAGATACAGTCAATTTCACACTTTCCCAGTAAGTCACTGTGCAGTCGAGACCCTGACCAGATATGTAGGTCACTTCCATCTCCTCAATCAAGAATTAACTCCCCAGTAGAATAATGGACAACCGAAGCTCCTAGACTCAATTTCCCAAGACGTAAATCAACTTTTCTCGGTGAAGTCCTCCTCAGCGGCAGGTACAGGAATTCTCACAACGGGAACTCTTATGCAACCGGTATCTTTTTTGGATGGCATCTTTAAGCCCATCTCCGACAATTCTCTATCGACTCCCAAATGGAATTTGTAAGCCCATTCCCAATATCATCAATCACCAAGCACTGCATGTGAGTGCAAATTTCTGGGTACTCTAGTGTTCAATCATCTTCCTCCTTTAGATCACGAAAGGTAGACCAAGCCAATCTACATCCTCAGGTTTAAGAATATTGAACAGAGGCAGCTGTTGTACCCCAAAATTTGCCTTCCCATTTTACTCAATATATACTCATTAAGACCCTTAACTTGCTCAAGGATGCTCAAGAGGTGACCAGACAAACTCTCTCCTAAAGCAATGAATCTCCAACTAGGGTTTCCATTTTTATCAAGAAGAGTGAGCTCCAAAGGCCTCATATGCTCTCCATGGTCCTAATATGTCCTCAAGACCCTCCATATCATAGTTTCTGGTGCTTGCAAGGATAATTGTTGTGCAATATGACCTACTTGAACTTCCAATTTTTTTATTGAATTTGTGGTATTCTTGTGATTTCTCCTTGTGTCTTCTTGGAATGGAGAAGTGTGGGTATCCATCTTTTCAATAGAAACCTCCCAATCATCCTTCTACAGAGATTGTTGTTGATTTTGAACATTTCCCTTCTGATCTTTCCAGGAGAAATTTGGATGATTCTTCCACCCAGGATTGTAAGTATTAGAGTAAGGATTATTCTGCTTCAAGAATTTTATCTCTTCAATTTGTTGCAGATTCTCGAAACAACACATAGTATAATGAGGTCCATTACAAATTTATCAGCTCATATTTTGAACAGGTTGAACTTGGGCGACCTGTTGGGTTCCTATATTCATTGCCTTCAATATTTTTTATACCTCAACAGAAATTGTGTCTTATATCCTTATTTTGTTGGTTTCCAACTTCAGATCAATCACTCCTTCATTATTGCTTGCACACCTATCATATAACTCTAAATGCTCGTTAATCGATATTGCTTCAATTATCTTCTTTATACCAGTGGCTGTTGAAAAATTAGTTAAGCCACTGACTGATGTATCAATCAATTGTTTGGTATTAATTCTAAGACCATTCACAAACATCTGCATATGCTCAATCTGATCCATATTATGAGTAGGAATAGCCACTAGGATTCTTTTAAATATTTTGTACGCATCTCCCAATGACTCGCCCTCTTTCTGCTTGAAGTTCAGGATATTGTATCTTTTTCTCAAGAACATTGACGCTGGAAAATAATCATTCAAGAAATATTTTTCCATCTCTTCCCAAGAAGTAATACTTCCTATTGGGAGAGAATAAACCACTGTTTGGCATCTTCAGATAAGGTAAACGAAAACATTCTTAATTATTTTTCTTCATATGTATGCCCATCAATCTTTAAAGTGGTACTCATAGTTAGGAACCTCTGCAGGTGTTTATTTGCATCTTCATTGACCTTTCAGGTGAAAGATCTTCTCTCAAGTTAAGTGATTATGCTCGGATGCAGTTGAAAATTTGGCACATTCATCGGTTGGTTTACAATTGTCAACCTACCACCCGGTGCATTTGCCCAACCATAGTTGCTCATGAGTCTCTCAAGTGCTGGTGAATCATCAGCCATTGGTATTTCTTCCTCTGAATCTATGAACTGAGATTTCATCTTCGTAGAATGCTAGTCTGTTTAATCGTGCTTGTCTACGCCTTACATGAAAAGTTCTTTTGATTTCGCTGTCAAAAGGAAAATTAGCTAAGAGTTCTACTCGCTAAAATTATGAGATGCAGATTAGTAATAATGGAACAAAAATAATAACAATAAAACTGAAAACAAATTTTAGTTGAAGAGCAACAAAATTTCAATTGAAGTAAAATTAGACCTCTATATTTTGGCAGTCCCCGACAACGGCGACAAAAACTTGATCGGTAAAATAACAAGTGTACTATTTTTCCTCTGTAGTAATAATGAGGAAATTTCCAAGAATGTCGATCTCAAGGACTGTATATAAATATTGAGTTCAAATTATTGTTCAATTAAAGAAAACCTAGCGTTTTGGTTGGAATTTCCAGTTGTTGCACCCCAAAATTTGCCCTCCCATATTCCTCAAATTGCTCAAGGAAGTCCAAGGGTTGACCAGACAAACTCTCTCCTGAGGCAGTCTACCTCAAATTAGGGTTTTATTTTGCATCAAGATGTTTGATTCCAAAGGATCTCAAATGCTCACCATTGTCCTAATATGTTCTCAATATCATCCATGTCAAGGTTCAAGCCTTGTGGAAGAAGTTTGCTCAGTCAATTGCTCAAATGCCTGAAAATCGACTGTGCTAGGTCAAAAGTCAACTGTGGCCCACAAACAGTCAAACTTCAAGATTTTTGGTTAACATCCTCATTTGTAAGTATTATTCATCATTTGATCAAGGGTTGATCATGATTCCTCAAGGATTGCTCATAATTCATCAAAACCCAAAAATTGTTAAATTAGGGTTTTGCAAGAAAAGTCAACTCAACTTTGACCAAGCATAACTTTCTCATACTTTATCAAAAATGACCCATCCAAAGCTCATTTTTAATAGGATGCAATTCTATAAAATTCATAATTATCTCCCAAGTTCTAAATATGCACTCACAAAAAGATATGAATTTGGACATTATAGGTCATTTTGAAAAGTCAACAAAAACACCTTTTGGGTCAAAGCTTCAAACATGAGCATGGAACATCCAATGGAGATTAGACTAAAAGGGTTGCTTAGAGGACATCCTGAGCTTTCTAAAAAGTCCAAGAACATCTCTCTAGGGTAAAAATTGAGAGAGTTATGCATTGGCCAAGTTGACCTTTTTTGTAAAATTGCCAAAAGTCAAATGTGCTCAAATTTGCATTTTTTGCTAAATGGGCCCAACTTTTTATGTTTGCACTTCACTTATAATCTGGTCCACGGCCCAAATGTGCACTCACATGTTATTTTCTTCATTATTTATTTTATTTTGATTTTTTATTTATTAAAAATTGAATTAAATCAAATAATTGGTAAATAATAACGAGGATTTGTTTTGATTGGATTTTGGGACAGAATCACAAGCTCATAATGCTGACATATCAGAATCAAATCACATCAATGGCAATTGGTACAAGAAAGGCACGATTGGCATGAAAATAGAAAGATATCCTATGCATTGAAAATCAAATCAAATCTTGGATAAATGCAAAGATTTAATCCAAGTTTGTTTACTTGGTTCATGCTAGGTTATATAAGAAAGGTTTACAGATCAAAGAAAGGGGTTGGAGGCGTGAAACTGCCAGAAAAGAAACTCAGAATTCTTGATAAAAAGTGGGATCCAAATTCTGGAATAGAAGGCTAATCAAGGAGTTTCGAAGCCGGAAATCAATTCCAGGATATCTGAGGAATCATTCACAATCGATCGCAGGCATCAGAACACCCAGAATCACTGCCTGTCACTCTCACAGTTTGCAAAATTATCCACCTTCAATTGCTATGATTCTTGCATATTCAGCACGTTTAAATTGCATATTTGTACTCATCATCATATTTGCATTGTTTCTGGATAGTTTGATTTGAGTTACAGTGCAGGAATAAGCTTTTGCCATTGTTAGGGTTTCGTGCTCCAATTTAGGATTTTGGATTTCAAGTGAAGAAGAAAACAGCGTATACTTGAATTCACATTGCATATACTTGATTTTTGAATGATACAGGTTTCAGCAACAGACCTGCGTCTGTAGGTAAAAGAATCAGAACTTAAAATGACGATTCCAGGGAAGAAGACAACAGCGTGTCACAACCTGATTGGTAGATTCAAATTCTGGCGCGTTATTCTGGCCAGAAACCTGTTGTTCTGATATATTGTTTGTTTTTATTGTATTAACAAATTAACATCCAGCGCAATTGGTCAGAAGAAGGAAGTCAGAAGCTCATTGTTCTGGGTTCGATCCCAGGCGTGAGCTTTTGGTATTTTGTCCTTTGTTTTCACCAGATCCAGCATGTGCACCTTCTGAGGACTATCACCTTCTGGATCCACTAGCCAGGACCAGATCTAGCGCATCATCCTTCTAGAACCATCATCCAGAATCAGATCCAGCACAAGCACCTTCTGAGGACTATCACCTTCTTGATCCACTAGCCAGGACCAGATCCAACGCATCATCCTTCTGGAACCATCAGCCAGAATTAGATCCAGCGCCACTCATCCTCTAGATCATCATCTTCTGGATCCATCTCCAATCAGAGCCGCTGACAGCGGGCCCTTGGGTTATTTCTATTATTTTTTCTTTAATTTCTTTTCTTTAATTATTCTGTTTTTTTTATCAACACCAAAATTATTTTCTAAAATTAACCAATCAAAAAATAACAAAAAAGAAGATTTATTTTCTTAATAAATGTTTTTTTAGTTAATTAGTTTATTTGATTTAGGACAATTTTAATTTCTTTCACAATTAAAATTTAATTAGAAAATCAGGTTAACTCTTGATTTAATTCTTTTATTTTCCTCAAATAAATAAAATACAAAAACAGGTTTTAGGGTGAATTAATTTATTTTTTTAAATATAAAATTAATTAGAACTTAGGATTTTCTTCTTAAATTAACTATTTCATTACTTTATTAAATAACAAAAACTTTTTTTTTTCAAATCGCAATTAGGTTTAGGCAAGGGTCAAAACCCTAATTATCTCATATTCGATTCATCGCGCACGTATTAATTTATTTTGATAATATTGTTGTAACCACTTACTGGTTTGTAATAGTTAATTTAAGGGCTTTTACTTATCGCTTTTCCCTTGGGTTTTTGGCTATGTAATTAATCCCCATTCCCGAAGACTTGTAATAGCGTAGATTTACTTTCTCGCATTTTAATTCTCGCAAATGTTTGACTGTTTAGATGTATGCTATTAGGATTGTATGATAAGAATGCATCACAAATTAATACAGTTAGAAAACCCTAATGTGCAAAGACTAAATGATTGAAAACGGATCACTCGCACATATCACTCTTAGGGTATACTCACACTTCGGTTGCCTTCGGTAAACGGTCATTAAGTATACGGTGTCTTAGTGGTTACCCTCTTGTCTGACAAAGATCAAATGTCCCATTCGAATGTTGCCTCGGAAATGTTGCCTCGGAAATGTTACCTCGAACATGATCTTAAGACTCTAGGGTTATTACTAAGGTATCCTAGCATTGCTTTAGTGGCCGTATGTCCCTTTCGAATTGACCCTTACAAACACCAAACGGCGGTGCTACCTATTTCTCAATAGTAGGATAGCATTGTCTGAAGGAAACGAGAATAGAAACAATCTTTTTTCGAGTAGGTAGATGCTAGTAGGTACTTGCTCAAATCAAAGCCTTTCGCACTTACACATTTCAAAACAATTTTCAAAACAACTTCGTCACACCCTTAAGGACTGATACAAGGGTTATCACGAAGTTAAAACTCTTTTCAAAAATAAATCACATACACAAGCAATTTAAAAAGATGAGCAAGTACCTAAGAGCCCATGGAAAACCATGGATAGAAAGGGTGCTAACACATTCCCTTTCTATAATCTACCCCCGTACTCAAAATCTCGAAAAAGGATTTTTCTGTGCTTTTTTCCTTTCTGATTGGATGAAATAAAAGTCAGTGGCGACTCTTACTTACCGCGACATTTTGCAAACGCAAAACGCAAACCAGCATTTCAAAACAGTCGGTTCTGCCACCGTATCACAGAACTGGCGACTCTGTTGGGGACTTAATAAGTGGGGTATACCTTAGGATCTAGTTAATCATAATTGCTTCTCTTGATTGCTTTGATTGCTTTACTTTTAAGGGTTTTGTTTGGGAGTTACTATAGATCCTAACCCGGATCTGGGGATACCTTTTAGGTAAGTAGCACTAGACTCCGAGGGAACTGTACAGCGTAGACCGATACGGTTGAAGCAGTAGCTATGTTGATGTGACACATTGGTTGGTACCGGTATCCCTTGTGGAGAAACGAGGAGAATATGGGGCCGATGTGTGGTGTCGTTAAGCATCAACTGACCTTAGAACCTTTAATCGTCCAACTTGGCCATTAGAAAGTAGTGAGATAGCCGGCCTCGATGTAAAGCTGAGAACTGGTTGATACTCGATGCTACACTCATTGAGACCATACTCTCGAGATAGTTCCGACTGCAAGAAAAGATTGCGTGAGCTGAAACCATGACCGATGGAGGATGGTCAGTGATATTGAGGTCCTCTAGAACCCGGTTACTTTTTCTAGGACAGGTTGAAACCAACTTAACTTCAAGAGGGTACTACCTTTGACCTCATGCAAGCCTTAAACTTAAGGGCTTTGTGTGATTTGACTGTGTTTGCAATACTTGTGTTTGCTATACATGTGGTTTATCATGACATCATGCATCATAACATGGCATTCATGTATCATTACACTAACCATTTCAAAGACCAAGGGAATTTATCTTTGTTCTGTTTTGCAGATTATGGCTTCCGGGCGCAGAAATACCATCCGAGTCAACTTTATGCAAATACCTACCCAACTTAAAGAGCTAGCCTCGAGAGTTTCTGAGACTTCTATGTTCATTAAGAGAAACGGTCAACTTTTCAGCCTGGTCACTTCAAATCTTGATGAGCAGATGATGAGTGTACTTTTCCAGTTCTTCGATCCTGTGCATCATTGCTTCACCTTTCCAGATTACCAGCTGGTCCCCACCTTGGAAGAGTTCTCTCACCTATTGGGCATATCCATTCTTGAACAGGTACCCTTCAGAGGTATGGAAGAAGTTCCTAGACCAGAAGACATTGCCTCAGCTCTGCATTTGAAACAGGCTGATGTAGTATCCAATTGGGAAACACGAAGCAGGGTCGAAGGTTTTCTAGCCAAATTTCTGATAGACCAGGCTAAGCTATTCTGGGATAATTTGGATTTTCAGGATTTCGAAGATATCTTGGCTCTCCTTATCTATGGGTTGGTTCTCTTCCCGAATCCGGATTCCTTTGTAGATGTGAATGCTGTCAAGATTTTCCTTTCTCGCAATCCTGTGCCTACCCTGCTGGGTGATATCTTGCATGCCCTCTATACTCGTACCGTGCAAAGAAGAGGGACTCTTATGTGTTGCATGCCACTACTGTCGAGGTGGTTTATTTCTCACCTCTCTAAGTCTGTGCTGAAAAACAAAGAAGGTTTGGGTTGGTCCTACAGGATAATGTCACTTTCCCATACAGATATTCTTTGGAGTTCTCGGGCTATGGAAGACACTGTTGCTATTGACCGTTGTGCGGGATACCCTAATGTCCCATTGCTTGGAATCAGAGGGGGTATAACTTACAACCCTTATCTAGCTTTACGACAATTTGGTCATGCTCGGAGAGATGGTCCCCATGAGCTACTTCTTGAGGACATTGTATTTGACTACAAGGAGGATGTTAAGGAGCACGGCCGGAGGTTTATACGAGCTTGGGGCATGGTGAACAGATCTGACCCCCAAGAGTTGGGACCAAAGACTTCCCTTCCTATGCAGCCTTACCTCCAATGGGTCCGAGCTCGTGCTCAGAAGCTTGGTATGCCCTATGAAGCCGTATTACCAGTGATTGTGGGGCCCACTAATGAAGAGGGCATTCCTTACACGGTTCTCTATCCTTACATGCCCACTGATCCTGGGGAGTTGCAGAGGTCTTGGATTCAGCTGAAGAATGAGCGGGATACTTACCGGGAAAAGTACCATGAGCAAGAAAGGAAGATTTTGAAGCTCACCGGGAAGCTCGAGGAAGAAAGAGTGATCAATGACTACATCGGCACCAAGAGGAAACGTCCATGGGACTTTTGATTTTTCTTTTTCTAGTTTTAGATCTTGTTTTATTTACTTCTTTGTAACTCCTTAAAGGCATTGTTAAGCCTTTCAAAGTTAATCTAATAAAGTTTGTTTATTTTTGGTTTGCAAATTTAAATCTCCCAAAGTCTTTGAAATCATTACATGCACATCCCATTATCATGCACATCATTACATGTACCCTTACAGGTTTCTCATCTTCTTTGCTGTTTATTTCAGCAAAAATGTCTTCCGATCAAGCTATCAAAGATCTTCAAGCACAGAACGCCCAATTCCAACAGATGTTCATAAGTCTGGCTAAAGGGCGAGAGGATTTGAGGACCCTTATTCTGAAAGAGAAGAAGAAGAAGAAGAAGAAGAAGGTCGGTATTCTGAACATGGGTAGAAGATTCGGAGAAAGGTTGAGACAACCAGCTGATCTGACCTCCTCATCCAAGGACGGGGAGAACCAAGAAAGAGTAAAGGACCCTAGTCCTGCAGTTTCTGGAGACGATATAGATTACGATGATAAGCAATATCCTCCTACTGAGGATAGATACAAGCAGCTAGAAGACCGTCTGAGTGCTATGGAGATTCAGAAGATCCCTGGTTTGGATTTAGGAGAACTGGGACTGGTATCGGGAGTGGTGATCCCTTATAAGTTCAAAGCTCCGGTTTTTGCCAAGTACGATGGAGTTTCCTGTCCAATACTCTATCTTCGCTCTTATGTTAGAAAAATCCAACCCCACACTGCTGATAGAAATTTGTGGGTACACTTATTTCAAGATAGTCTATCAGGGACTCAGCTTGAATGGTTTTATCAGTTGGAAGGAGCCAGTGTTTGAAACTGGGACGACCTTGCTGCTTCTTTTTACAAGCAGTATCAGTATAACGCCGACCTTGCTCCCACTCGTACTCAGCTCCAGGGTATGTCCATGGGTGCAAGTGAAGGTTTTAAGGACTATGCTCAAAAGTGGAGAGACATAGCTGGAAGAGTCCAACCCCCTTTGTCTGATAGGGAGTTGGTTGACATGTTTCTAGGGACGCTATCTGGTCCATTTTTCAATCACTTGATCGACAGTTCATCATCTGGGTTTACTAAGTTGATTTTGACTAGAGAGAGAGTAGAAGCTGGCATTCGAAGTGGTAAAATACAGAAGGATGCTTCGTCAAGTGCAGCAAAGAAGCCTTTCACCAGTAAGAAGGAAGCTAGTGCAGTATACGGCCCGAGGGGCCAAAGTAGACCTGAACACCGTCAAACGGTAAATGTTGTAGTAATATCAAGACCTGCGGTTGCTCCACAACACAACAATCAGCAAAGGGTGGAAAGACCACAATGGCAATTTACCCGCATCAACATGACTTTGGCTGAAGTCTTGCCTCATCTGTTAAAATCCAACTTGGCAACCTTGAAAGAGGCTCCCAAGAATCCAAACACTGCTTCTCCCAGATACAATCCTAACACACGGTGCGCCTACCATTCAGAGAGTCCTGGCCACGACACAAACGATTGCTGGGCTCTGAGGAATAAAGTACAAGATTTGATAGAAGCTAAAGAGATTGAGTTTGATGCTCCGGAAAAGCCAAACGTTATAACTGCTCCTATGCCCAAACATGGTCGTGGAGTCAATGTTGTGGACATCGATTCATTTGTGACCTTTGTGGAAGAAATTTCTACTCCTTTGATGACGGTTAAGAAGAATTTGTTGTTGGACGGTTTATTTCTGGGCTGTGGTGAAGGTTGCCACATGTGTTCAATTCTTCCTTCCGGTTGCTGTTTATTGAAATCAGGTGTTCAGCTCTGATGGATAATAAATAAATTTTGTTTGAGAAGACTATGATTCCGTTTGAAGATGTTGCCATTATCACCATTTCCGCCAATCCTTCCAAGGTTTCCTCGAGAAAACCTGTTAGGGTTACACCTGTTCCAAGAATTGCTCCGTTAATAATCACTGCTCCTGGCCCCATCCCATATACCTCAGAAAAGGCTATCCCATGGCACTACGGTGCTGATGTATATTACCATGGTGTTAAACAAGATCTGAGGGCTGAAGAAGCTGATACGGATATCAGTAATATTGTTGGGGCTAGCAAGGTCACCAGAAATGGAAGACTCTTTTCTCCCGAGATTTCCCCTCCGACTGTCCACAAACCTGTTGTCATTCTGTCTGCTAGTACATCAACTATTGTCCCAGTTCCTACTCCAGTTATCACCCCTGTTGCCGAGCCATCTGGGACTCGGGGTAAAGAAATTATAGGTGAGCCTGCCCGCACAGAGGCACCTAAGAAAATCATCGTGGAAACCTCTAAACAAGAAATAGAGGAAATATTGAAAATTATCAAGAAGAGCAACTACAATATGGTCGAGAAACTGGGGCATACCCCGTCAAAGATCTCCATGTTGTCCCTGTTATTATGTTCTGAAGCCCATGCGAAGGCTTTGATTGCGTTTCTCAAGACTGCGCATGTGCCGCAGGAAACTTCTGCAGATCAGTTCAAAGATTGTGTGGCTAGCCTGACTGCTGACAATGGGCTAGGCTTTTTAGATGCGGACTTAACCCCTAAGGGGAGAAATCATAATGATGCTCTGCATGTCTCGATCGAGTGCAGGGGCACCACTATGGCCCATGTGCTAGTAGATATCGGGTCCTCACTGAATGTTCTGCCAAAGAAAGAGTTAGACCGTCTGGATTTTGAAGGTTTGATTCTAAAGCCGAGTAACATTGTGGTAAGGGATTTTGATGGGTCAAAAAGAATGGTGCACGGGGAGGTGGACATCCCTGTCAAGGTGGATTCTCAGACCTTTGGGTCCACCTTCTACGTAATGGATATCAGACCATCATATTCTTGCTTGCTGGGTCGTCCTTGGATTCATAAGGTTGGGGCAATGACTTCCACACTCCATCAAATGCTAAAATATCCGATGAAGGGGAAGATTGTCACGGTACGAGGTGAAGAGGAGTATATGGTGAGTCATCTCAATTCCTTCCGCTATATGGAGATGGACGGGGAATTCATAGAAACTCCTTGTCAAAATTTTGAAGAGGTCCCTCAGTTTTCGGCATCACCTGAAGTTACTACCGACAAACCTCCGCTGAAGATGGCTTCTCTCAAGGATGCTAGGGCTATAATTGAAGAAGGTGGGTGTACCAATTGGGGTCAGCTCCCTGATTTCACTCACAAAACTGACAAATTTGGTTTGGGCTTTACTACAGGGGCTCAAAGGGCTGTTAGGCGTGCACGGATTGGAAGACCTCCTCTACACATCAGCAATCGGGGAGTTAATGCAATTGAAGACAGTGAAGAGGATTCATACATCGACAGCTGGATCTACCGAACAACCAATGGTGGACTGAACAACTGGACGGTGGAGGACTTCATACATGTTTCTTTTATTCCGCAGTAATTGACTTTTGTTTTAAGATTTGTAATAAATAGTTTGAAACTTTACGGCCCGGTGCCTTGCCCGAGGCACCTTGGCTTTGCTTGTGATGGCTTATTATTTGTCATTTCATATATCATTAATAAAACATTGGACGTTTCTTGCATTACAAACTTTACGCTCCCTGTTTTTTTATTTTTTGTCTCTCACTTTATCAAAATAGCTATTCTCTTACACACACTCACGTATCAAAATGCAGACCCATATCCACTCTGGATTCCATTGATAACAACTCTGCTACTGCCAGTTATGACTTCAAAAATCCGATCAACCAAGCCGAGGACAAAGGTGGGGACGATTGTGAAGTGCCTGGAGAACTTGTTAGACTATTACAGCAGGAAGAAAGGGCCATACAGCCTCATGAAGAGCCAGTTGAGTCAGTGAATTTGGGTACAGAGGAAGACAGGAAAGAGGTCAAGATAGGTGCGAATCTGGTACCTAGTGTTAAACAACGGTTAATACAGATGCTACGCAACTATGTTGAGATCTTCGCCTGGTCTTATAAAAACATGCCTGGTTTGGACACTGATATTGTGGTACATCGCCTGCCGACTAAAGAAGACTGTCCTCCGGTAAAACAGAAGGTCCTTCGTATGCACCCTGAAATGTCAGAGAAAATCAAGGTAGAGGTCATGAAACAATTCGACGCAGGGTTCTTAGTTGTCACTTCTTATCTGTAGTGGGTTGCCAATGTTGTTCCAGTACCTAAGAAGGACGGTAAGGTACGGATGTGTGTGGACTATAGAGATCTGAACAGGGCAAGTCCCAAGGATGACTTCCCACTTCCTCATATTGATGTTCTGGTCGACAACACCGCGCAACACAAGATCTTCTCCTTCATGGAGGGTTTTTCCGGCTACAACCAGATCAAGATGGCTCCTGAGGACATGGAGAAGACAACCTTCGTTATACAATGGGGCACCTTCTGTTACAAGGTAATGCCTTTCGGGTTGAAGAATGTTGGGGCAACTTATCAGCGCGCCATGGTCACTTTGTTCCATGATATGATTCACCACGAGATCGAGGTTTATGTTGATGACATGATAGCCAGGTCTCAAACTGAGGAATAGCACCTTGATCATCTCCAAGAACTGTTTTACAGGTTGAATACGTACAAGCTGAGGTTGAATCTGAACAAGTGTACCTTCGGGGTAAGGTCTGGTAAGCTTCTGGGTTTCGTCGTCAGTGATAAAGGTATTCAGGTGGACCCTGCAAAGGTAAAAGCCATACAAGAGATGTCGGCTCCCCGCATAGAAAAAGAAGTTAGAGGTTTCTTGGGACATTTGAATTACATCGCCAGGTTCATTTCACATCTGACTGCTACTTGTGAGCCAATCTTCAAGCTGCTGAAGAAAGATCAAGTGGTAAAGTGGAATGATGAATGCCAGACCGCTTTCGAAAGAATCAAGGAATGCCTTCAAGAGCCACCAATTTTGATGCCTCCAGTTGAAGGAAGTCCTTTGATTTTATACTTGACAGTGCTAGACAGTTCAATGGGGTGTGTGATGGGGCAGCATGATGAGTCTGGCCGAAAAGAGCACGCTATTTACTACCTTAGAAAAAAGTTTACTGACTATGAGACCCGATACTCATTGCTCGAGAAAACTTGCTGCGCTTTGGCATGGGCTGCTCGCCGGCTGAGACAATATATGCTGACTCACACTACCTTGTTGATATCAAAGATGGATCCAATCAAGTATATTTTCGAGAAGCCTGCTCTCTCCAGAAGGATAGCAAGATGGCAGATGATCTTAACCGAGTACGACATCCAATACACAACCCAAAAAGCAATCAAGGGGAGTGTGTTGGTGGATCATTTGGCGCATCAGGCCGTGGATGACTACCAGTCCATGAGTTTCGAGTTCCCGGATGAGAACATCATGTTGGTAACCGACTGTGAAGAACCTGGACCGGATGAAGGACCCGAGGAGGGATCCCGTTGGTCTATGTATTTTGATGGAGCCTCGAACGCATTGGGTAATGGCATTGGCGCTGTAATTATATCTCCTAGGGGATGTCATACTCTGTTCACCGCCCGATTATGTTTTAACTGCACCAAAAATATGGCGGAGAATGAAGCATGTATCATGGGTCTTCGAGTTGTTATTGACCTAAGGATTAAGTTCTTGAGTGTATTCGGAGATTCCGCTCTGGTGATAAGTCAGATCAAAGGCGAGTGGGATATGAAGCACCCGAATCTTATTCCTTACAAAGAGTATGTACTGACATTGCTCCCACACTTCGAGGAGATAACCTTTGAACATTTCCCCAGAGAAGAGAACCAGTTAGCGGACGCGCTAGCTACCATGTCTTCTATGTTCAAAGTGAGGTGGGACAATGAAACTCCCCAGATTACCATTGAGAGGTTGGACGAAACCGCACACTGCTGTGACATTGAGACTGAAGAGGTAGCAGATAAACCCTGGTTTCACGAGGTAAAGATGTATCTTGAGGCTCAAGAATACCCCGAGGGGGCATCTGTTAATGATAAGAAGTTTCTGAGAAGATTCGCTGCGAAGTTCTTCATCAGTAATAGTATCCTCTATAAGCGTAACCATGATTCAACCCTACTGCGATGCATAGACAAGAACGAGGCAGAAAGGATCATGGCAGAGTTACATGAAGGTACCTTCGGAACCCATTTCAGTGGACATACTATGGCAAAGAAAATCCTACGGGCATGATATTATTGGTCCACTATGGAAGCCGATTGTTATCAGCATTCTCGAACCTGTCATAAGTGCCAAGTCTATGCTGATAAGGTGCATGTACCTCTGATTCCCCTGAATATGTTGACAGCGCCTTGGCCCTTTGCAATGTGGGGCATCGACATGATCAGCGAGATCAGACCTACTGCGTCCAACGGGCATCGTTTCATTCTAGTGGCTATTGATTACTTTACAAAGTGGGTTAAGGCAACTTCCTTTGCTACAATAACCAAGAACGTCGTGGCGCAGTTTATCCGACACAATTTGATCTGTCGATATGGTGTACCAGAGAGGATCATTACTGACAATGGTACAAATCTCAATAATACGAAGATCACAGAACTCTGGAAACAGTTTAAGATACAACATCATAACTCTTCTCCCTACCGGCCTAAGATGAATAGGGCTGTTGAAGCAGCTAACAAGAACATCAAGAAGATTGTACAGAAGATGATGGTGACATACAAATACTGGCATGAGATGTTACCATTCGCTCTTCATGGGTATCGTACCTTAGCACGGACGTCGACAGGGGCAACACCCTACTCTCTAGTATATGGTATGGAGGCAGTCCTACCCATTGAAGTCCAGATACCCTCTCTCAGGATTATGAAGGATGCAGGTTTGAACAAAGATGACTGGATCCAAACCCGACTTGATCAGCTGAATCTAATCAATGAAAAGAGACTTACTGCTATCTGTCAGGGTCATACGTATCAAAGGCGGATGATCAAGGCTTTTAACAAGAAAGTCATACGTCAAGAATATCATGTCAGGGATCTAGTGATCAAGCACATCATACTACCACAAGGTGATCCCAGGGGCAAATGGACCCCCACACACGAAGGGCCATTTGTGGTTAAGAACATTTTCTCGGGAGGAGCTATGATTCTTACCACCATGAATGGTGACGACCTTCCTCACCCCGTCAATGCAGACATAGTGAAAAGATACTACGCCTAATCAAAGACCCGCTAGGTTGACTGGCCTAGGCAAGAATAAGGGCTTCCCGGCGAACCAAAAGGGTTCGGGCAAAATTAAGGGATGAAAATGAAAAAACTGTACACCCGGCAAGTCGAAAACCTGAAAAGGCGGCTTGGGCAAAAAAGGGTATCCCGGTGGATTGAAAACCCAAAATGGCGGTCCAGGAAAAATTAGGGATCAAAGCGTAACACTATGTCTCATTGGATCATCTTGCGACCAGACTTCGGTATCGACTATCAAGCTCGGACGGCGCCAATCAATCTGATCCACCTTCGACCAAGTAGCAAAGTGATGAGACGTTTGAAGATATAGAGGCAATAGCAGAGTTGGAACCCAATGGGATCGTTCCACATAGTTTTTTTCTTTATTTTACACAAATTGTAATTTCTATCTTTCAGTGGCGCTCTCTTACTAGAGCGTCAGCCTCTTTGTACAGAAACGCCTATTACAGACCAACTTCAAAAAATCAATACAATTCATTTTTACAAGAAATTTCAAATTGTTTTTCTTTTTCTGTTTTATTTTGCAAGAACGTCTAATGATTCATTTTTGATATATGCATTTGGAAATAATTGTTGCTCATAAAATATTTACATGAAAAAACAAAAGACGATTACTCGTAATTCCAGGAGCAGGGAAAATAAGAAGTGCCCCAACCTTACAGTTACTTTGCCCATCAGGTACCGGGATAGAGCCAGGGTGAGAACATGAGCAGTGGTATATACACTCCTCACTGATTAAGAAATATCCAAAGACAATGATGCTAGCTTTCCCGAACAGGACATAACTCCCCCCAGCTAAGGTTCACGATCGCGAGTGAGTCAGTAAATTTTCCCCAAGTAAAGTTTATTTCTCTCATAAGATTCGTTATCACCAGCAACGGAAATTCATCCCGAACTGAGTGTTATTTCTCCAAGTCGGCAGATCCATCAACAGAGTATCTCCACTCCAACAGAGTTATTCCCTGCAGAGTTATCCTCAGACAGAGTCTCATCCGGCAGAATATTTACCAGCCAAGGGGAAAATCCCCAGCACGGTCATCTTTGTTCACCATCCCCAACAGAGATGGAGGAACTATGGTTTTTATAGCAATCATGGATTTATTTTCCCATATTCAGATTGTTATGTCAAGCATTTCGTGTTCATACATCATGACATGTGCATACATCACCTATAACATAGTCTCATTTATTTTGAGAACGTCAACATACAATGCATATCATGCATCACATATAGCTAACCTTGTATTCCTTTCAGGAAAGACATTATTACCAACATTTTCCAGCAGGTCCATGATCAACACTCAAAGCTAAACAGAGTAATCATCGGCAACAAATGCAACCCTACTATCCAGCTCTATTTTCCATGCTTTCATATCGAAGTAACCCTACTATCCAATTTCCTCCTCACATCCCTACTATCCAGGCTTTCATATCGAAGTAACCTTACTATCCAGGTTCCTTCTTACAGCCCTACTATCCAGGCTTTCATATCGAAGTAACCTTACTATCCAGGTTCCTTCTCACAGCCCTACTATCCAGGCTTTCATATCGAAGTAACCCTACTATCCAGGTTCCTTCTCACAGCCCTACTATCCAAGATTTCATATCGAAGTAACCCTACTATCCAGGTTCCTTCTCACAACCCTACTATCCAGGCTTTCATATCAAAGTAACCCTACTATCCAGGTTCCTCCTCACAACCCTACTATCCAGGCTTTCATATCGAAGTAACCTTACTATCCAGGTTCCTTCTCACAGCCCTACTATCCAGGCTTTCATATCGAAGTAACCTTACTATCTAGGTTCCTTCTCACAGCCCTACTATCCAGGCTTTCATATCGAAGTAACCCTACTATCCGGGTATCTTCTCACAGCCCTACTATCCATGCTTTCATATCGAAGTAACCCTACTATCCAGGTTCCTTCTCCTAACCTTACTATCCGGGTTCAGCCTCCCTTATCCCCAGACAAAAGTCCATAACACTGTAAGACCGGGACCCAATCAAACACAATTGATTTCACATTTCCCCAATAAGGCGCGGTGCAGTATATAACCCAGCTAAACACACAGTTCACTTCCGTTTCCCAAACCGGAATTATTCCCTAGTAGAATAATGGACAACCGAAGCTCCTAGAACTCTATTTCTCTCAAGACAGAGACCAGCATTCCCCAGCGAAGTCCTCCTCAACAACAGGTATACGGGTCCTCGCAAAGGAATCTCTTATGTGATCGACACTTCTTCGGATGGCATCCTTAATCCCATCTCCGACAATTCTCTAGCAACTACCAAATGGCATCTATAAGCCCATTCCCGATAGCATAAATCAAGTATCACTTCATGCGAGTGCAAATTTCTGGGCACTCTAGTGTTCAATCATCTTCCACCTTCAGATCACTAAAGGCAAACACGCCAATCTACATCCTCAGGTTTAAGAAGATTGAACAAGGGCAGCTGTTGCACCCCAAAATTATCCCTCCCTTATTCCTCAAATTGCTCAAGGAAGTCCAAGGGTTGACCAGACAAACTCTCTCCTGAGGCAGTCTACCTCAAATTAGGGTTTCATTTTGCATCAAGATGTTTGAGTCCAAAGGATCCCAAATTATCACCATTGTCCTAATATGTTCTCAATATCATCCATGTCAAGGTTCAAGCCTTGTGGAAGAAGTTTGCTCAGTCAATTACTCAAATGCCTGAAAATCGATTGTGTTAGGTCAAAAGTCAATTGTGGCCCACAAATATTCAAACTTCAATATTTTTGGTCAACATCCTCATTTTGAAGTATTATTCATCATTTTATCAAGGGTTGATCATGATTCCTCAAGGATTGCTCACAATTCATCAAAACCCAGAAGTTGCTAAATTAGGTTTTGCAGGAAAAGTCAACTCAACTTTGACCAAGCATACCTTTCTCATATTTTATCAAAAATGACCCATCCAAAGCTCATTTTGAAGAGGATGCAATTCCCTACAATTCATCTTCATCTCCCAAGTTCTAAATATGCACTCACAAAAAGCTATGAATTTGGACATTATAGGTCATTTTGAAAAGTCAACAAAAACACATTTTGGGTAAAAGTATCAAACATGAGCATGGAAGATCCAATGGAGATGAGACCACAAGGTTTGCTTAGAGGACATCCTGAGCTTTCTAAAAAGTCCAAGAACATCTCTCTAGGGCAAAAATTGAGAGAGTTATGCATTGGCCAAGTTGACCTTTTTCGCAAAATTGCCAAAAGTCAAATGTGCTCAAATTTGCATTTTTTGCTAAATGGGCCCAACTTTTTATGTTTGCACTTCACTTATAATCTGGTCCACGACCCAAATTTGCACTCACATGTTATTTTCTTCATTATTTATTTTATTTTGATTTTTTATTTATTAAAAATTGAATTAAATCAAATAATTGGTAAATAATAGCAAGGATTTGTTTTGATTGGATTTTTGGACAGAATCACAAGCTCGTAATGCTGACATATCAGAATCAAATCACATCAATGGCAATTGGTACAAGAAAGGCACGATTGGCATGAAAATAGAAAGATATCCTATGCATTGAAAATCAAATCAAATCTTGGATAAATGCAAAGATTTAATCCAAGTTTGTTAACATGGTTCATGCTAGGTTATATAAGAAAGGTTTATAGATCAAAGAAAGGGGTTAGAGGCGTGAAACTGCCAGAAAAGAAACTCAGAATTCTTGATAAAAAGTGGGATCCAAATTCTGGAATAGAAGGCTAATCAAGGAGTTTCAAAGCCAGAAATCAATTCCATGATATCTGAGGAATCATTCCCAATCGATCGCAGGCATCAGAACACCCAGAATCACTACCTGTCACTCTCACGGTTTGCAAAATTATCCACCTTCAATTGCTATGATTCTTGCATATCCAGCACGTTTAAATTTCATATTTGTATTCATCATCATATTTGCATTGTTTCTGGATAGTTTGATTTGAGTTACAGTGCAAGAATAAGCTTTTGCCATTGCTAGGGTTTCGTGCTCCAATTTGGGATTTTTGCTTTCAAGTGAAGAAGACAACAGCGTGTCACAACCTGATTGGCTGATTCAAATTCTGGCGCGTTATTCTGGCCAGAAACCTGTTGTTATGATATATTGTTTGTTTTTGTTGTATTAATAAATTAACATCCAGCGCAGTTGGCCAGAAGAATGAAGTCAGAATCTCATTGTTCTGGGTTCGATCCCAGGCGTGAGCTTTTGGTATTTTCTCCTTTGTTTTCACCAGATCCAGCACGTGCACCTTCTGAGGACTATCACCTTCTGGATCCACTAGCCAGGACCAGATCTAGCGCATCATCCTTCTAGAACCATCAGCCAGAATCAGATCCAGCACGTGCACCTTCTGAGGACTATCACCTTCTGGATCCACTAGCCAGGACCAGATCCAGCGCATCATCCTTTTGGAACCATCAGCCAGAATCAGATCCAACGCCCCTCATCCTCTGGATCATCATCTTATAGATCCATCTCCAATCAGAGTCGTTGACAACGGGCCCTTGGGTTATTTCTATTATTTTTTCTTTAATTTCTTTTCTTTAATTATTCTGTTTTTTTTATCAACACCAAAATTATTTTCTAAAATTGACCAATCAAAAAATCACAAAAAAGAAGATTTATTTTCTTAATAAATTTTTTTTTAGTTAGTTAGTTTATTTGATTTAGGGCAATTTTAATTTCTTTCACAATTAAAATTTAATTAGAAAATTAGGTTAACTCTTGATTTAATTCTTTTATTTTCCTCAAATAAATAAAATACAAAAATAGGTTTTAGGGTGAATTAATTTATTTATTTTTAAATATAAAATTAATTAGAACTTAGGATTTTCTTCTTAAATTAACTATTTCATTACTTTCTTAAATAACAAAAACTTTTTTTTCAAATCGCAATTAGGTTTAGGTAAGGGTCAAAACCCTAATTATCTCGTATTCGATTCATCTGTGCGTATTAATTTATTTTGACAATATTGTTGTAACCGCTTACTGGTTTGTAATAGTTAATTTAAGGGCTTTTACTTATCGCTTTTCCCTTAGGATTTTGGCTATGTAATTAATCCCCCTACCCAAAGCCTTGTAATAGCGTAGATTTGCTTTCTCGCATTTTAATTCTCGCAAATGTTTGACTGTTTAGATGTATGCTATTAGGATTGTATGAGAAGAATGCATGACAAATTAATACAGTTAGAAAACCCTAATGTGCAAAGACTAAATGATTGAAAACGGATCACTCGCACATATCACTCTTAGGGTATACTCACACTTCGGTTGCCTTCGGTAAATGGTCATTAAGTATAGGGTGTCTTAGTGGTTACCCTCCTGTCTGACAAAGATCAAATGTCCCATTCGAATGTTGCCTCGGAAATGTTTCCTCGAACATGATCTTAAGACTCTAGGGTTATTACTAAGGTATCCTAACATTGCTTTAGTGGTCGTACATCCCTTTCGAATTGACCCTTACAAACTCCAAACGACGGTGCTACCTATTTCTCAATAGTAGGATAGCGTTGTCTGAAGGAAACGAGAATAGAAACAATCTTTTTTCGAGTAGGTAGATGCTAGTAGGTACTTGCTCAAATCAAAGCCTTTCACAGTTACACATTTCAAAACAATTTTCAAAACAACTTCGTCACACCCTTGAGGACTGATACAAGGGTTATCACGAAGTTAAAACTCTTTTCAAAAACAAAGCACATACACAAGCAATTTAAAAAGATGAACAAGTACCTAAGAGCCCATGGAAAACCATGGATAGAAAGGGTGCTAACACCTTCCCTTTCTATAATCTACCCCCCCCCCCCCCCCCCCCCCGTACTCAAAATCTCGAAAAAGGATTTTTTCTGTGCTTTTTTCCTTTCCGATTGGATGAAATAAAAGTTGGTGGCGACTCTTGCTTACCGCGACATTTTGTGAACACGAAATGAAAAATGCAAACCAGCATTTCAAAACAGTCGGTTCTGCCAACGTATCACAGCAGTCAATAATAATAACTTTGAATAAAGTAATAAAATTGACTAAGTGGTTTTAACAAATATTGGTAACATGCTAGGGTAGGTGTGTGAATTATTCCCTGCAATAATTTTGAATTAATATTGCAACAACTTATTTTACATAATCAATTATCGGTTCTTAAGGGTGTTTACTCTTAATTCCTTAAAGAGGAAACGTTGAATCATTCTTCAATCTCTTTCGTTCATGAAAAATCTCCTTTCACAAAAACCCTTGTCTTCTTCAATATTTTCTCATGTAATTCTTCGCTGGCCAAAAAGTCCCCTAATTCCTCTTCAAAACTCATCTAAATAGCAAACATTCACTTAGATCAGATGGAAATACCCAAAACTCCCCCACAACTCAACTCATGGATAAAATATAATAATTGTTGTACCCTAAAATTTGCCCTCCCATTTTACTCAATATATGCTCATTAAGACCCTTAACTTGCTTAAGGATGCTCAAGAGGTGACCAGACAGACTCTCTTCTAAAGCAATGAATCTCCCACTAGGGTTTCCATTTTTATCAATAAGAGTGAGCTCCAAAGGCCTCATATGCTCTCCAAGGTCCTAATATGTCCTCAAGACCCTCCATGTCAAATTTCAAGCCTTGCACGAGAAGTTTGCTCAGTCAGTTGCTCAGATGCTTGAAAATCAACTGAATTATGTCAAAAGTCAAATGTGGCCCACATACAGTCAAACTTCAATATTTTTGGTTAACATCAACATTTTGAAGTGATATCCATCATTTGATCAAAGGTTGACCATGATTCTTCAAGGAATGCTCCTAATTCATCAAAACTCAAAAGTTGCTAAATTAAGGTTTCTTAGGAAAAGTCAACCAAACTTTGACCAAGCATAAATTTCTCATACTTCATCAGAAATTTCTCATCTAAGGCTCATTTTGAAGGGAATTCAATTTCCTAAAACTCATCTTCAGTCGTCAAGTTCAAAAAATGCACTCATAAAAAGATATGAATTTCTACATTATAGGTCCTTTTCAAAAGTCAACAAAAACACCTTTTGGGTCAAAGCTTCTTACTTGAACATGGAAGACTCAATTGAAATGAGACCAAAAGGGTTGTTTAGGGGACATCATAATATTTCTAAAAATTCCAAGAACACCTATCTAGGGTTAAAATTGGAAGAGTTATGCATTGTCAAAGTTGACCATTTTTGGATAATTGCCAAAAGTCAAATATGCTCAAAAATGTATTTTTTGCCAAAAGGGCCTAGCACTTTAGGTTTGTACCTTGTTAAGGACATAGTCCACGATCCAAATCAGCAGGGATATCTTATTTTCTCTATTTATTTATTTTATTTTGATTTTTATTTATTAAAAATCACATTAAATCAAATAAATAACAAAAAAATATCAAAGATTGTTTTGATGATCTGATTTTGATGAAGATCAAATCTAATTGAGCTGGGCTAATCAAGGAAAAAAAGGCATGATTTGGTAAAGTTTGGAATGAAAGAATATGGCTTAAAGATCAAAGATTTTATCCATCAATTCTCAAGATTGGATCCAAAATTGTTACCCTAATTCTTTATACTACATATAATGAACAAAAACAAGGCAAGAGAACAAGGGTTTTGCAGTCGTGAAAACAGAGAAAGAAACTTGAATTTTTTGGCAAAAAGTGGTGATTCATTTTCTCATATAGAGGGTGATTCAGGCCATTCCAAAGCTTTCAATCGCTTTCTGGACATCTCTTGGAGCTAACACAATTCATTGCAAGCATTCCCAGGACCAAAATCGTCACCTAGGCTTCATACGGTTTGCAACTTTTCTCAAAATCGATTATGATAATTCTTGCATCTTAAGCATGTTTGAATGATATATTTGTGATTGTTAACATGTTTGCAACATGTTGGGATGATTTAATTGACGTTTTGATGAATATACTGACAATTGTCATGGCTAGGGTTTAAGAAGTTGTTTTGGGGCTTCTCTGTATAGGTGAAATTATGCCAAGAAACTAATGCCATGATATTCGTGAGACCAAGACGAATTGATTGGTATAGTTAGAATTGATTTATTGTGCATCATATAAATTTTTGAAGCTTGCAGGTGTATAGCTATGGAGTTTTGTCCGTAGGTATAAATATGAGATCTAAAACGACGGACAGGGAAGAAGATGGTGACTTGTCACCACCCCACTAGCCCATTTGAATAACCGCGTGCATTTTGTTTTGTTCAGCCTATCCATTTTGTTTCACATATTATGATTTAATTTTATTATTCCAACAACTAAACAATGTAGCGCAGACGGCCAGGGCAAGCGTGAATGAGTGGGAGGACCTGGGTTCGATCCCAGGTCCCAGCATTTTCTTTATTTTCTTAACGTACAATTGCAGATCCCATGAGTTCCAAAGCCTGATGTTCATCATGTGCCCCATTGATCCAGCCACTGGATCGTTGCCAACGCAGATCCAATGTTCAATCCAAAGAGAGACCACGGTGCACCATCCAAGCATGCCAACACAGAATCAAGCGCAAATTGGGCTCAGCCATAATGGGCCTTGAAAATTCCAAAACACCCCCCCTGGGTGCTTATGCAGGCCCAAGTCCTTTTTTATTTTTCATTCTTTAATTCTTTTTATTTATTAATTATATCTTTTAATAACAACAAAAAAATCATATTTTTTTAATCAAAAATCATAAAAACATCAAAAATCTTTTTTTCATAAATTTTTTATGAATTAATTAGTTTAATTAAATTAGGGTAATTTAATGTTTTTTATTATAATTCAAAATAATTAGAATTAGGGTTTAATTTTGTACTTAACCTAATTTTTCCTCAAAAACAACATAAACATTTTTCTCAAATTAGATTTTTAGGTCGTCTGATTATTTCTCGCATTTAATTTGCCGCGCGCTTTTAATTTTCTTTTTTTTATTATTTGTAACTACTCCGAGTTTGTAATAGATTTAAATAGGATTTTAATTCAGCGTTTTATTTTCAGTCAAAATAATTATGTATCTGTCTAAAGCCATGTAATAATTAGGACTCTAACTTCTCGCATTTTAATTTCCGCAAATTATAAACTGCCTAGATGTATGTATAGGATTGCATGGAAAGACAACTGAAATTAAAACAGTAGAAAACCCTAATTGTGCAAAGATAATTAATTGAAAAAATACACTTGCACATGCTCACTCCTAGGGTTTACTCCACTCTGGTTGCCTTCGGTAAACGTTCATAAAGTATAGGGAATGTTAGTGGTCGTCATCTGGTCCCAAAAGATCTAAAATGACCTATTCGGATGTTGCCTCGGAAAAGGATCTTTAAGACTTTAGGATGATTACTAAAATTTCCTAACATTGCTTTTGTGATCGTATTTGTCCCTTCAAACGTCCCTTAAAACTCCAACGACGGTGCTACCTATTTCTTAATAATAGGATAGTGATGTCTAAAGGAAAATGAACAAACTTGTTTCGAGTAGGTAGATTAGTTCCTAGGTACTTGCTCAAACAAAACTTTTCACACAAACACTTTTCAAAACAATTTTCAAAACAACTTCGTCACACTCTTGAGGACTGATACAAGGGTTATCACGAAGTAAAACATTTTCAAAACAAGCACACACAAGCAATTTAAAAAATGAGCAAGTACCTAGGAGCCCATGGAAAACCACGGATAGAAAGGGTGCTAACACCTTCCCTTTCTATAATCTACCCCCGTACTTAGAAATAATCTCGAAAAACGTTTTTTCTGTTCTTTTCCCTTTTCCTTTGTTGGATAAAATAAAAGTCGGTGGCGACTCTTGCTTACCACGACATTTGCGAATACAAAATGCAAACCAGTATAACAATCGGTTCTGCCACCGTATCACAATAACAAATCAGGAAATCAACGTCATATCCTGCTACAAGCTGTGTCAGCCAACACGGGCGTTCGTAACAGCCTTGTGTACTTTCAAACTTATGTTATTTGGTCCTACGCCTCTTGACACTGGCGCCCGTGGCAGACCTTTGATTTCTGTTTTGCAATTGCCACTTGCTTGACACGGCCAGTGTAAGCTGACACGTGCGACCATGTCATACCTCCTAGAGTGTGCATGAAAATTTTCCGAATTCTAGCAACTTTTCCTAGTTTTTGCTCTGATTCTTGTTGAATGCAACCTAAAACCATAAAAGATACACAACCAAATCATAAAATGCGGAAAAATGGAAACAAAGCGCATAAAAAATGACACAATTAACTATAATTAATATTAGAGAAAGGTGTAAAAACAATTGATAATTCGCTATGGTGTCAATGCCTCAAACTAGACAATTTTAAGGTCCATGGCATTCACCATGGCCCCATGGCATTCGCCATAGATATAACAGATGAAAAAATACGTGATTTGAATTGCTCCCACTTGTTTTCCACCATTCAACACCATGATCTCCATTATATCTCTGAATTACTCCACTAAACCACTCAACTTTATCGCCTCACTTTCCAACTTCCAATTATCTCATTCCACCACCATTTAAAACCCATTCCTACATCTCTATCTCCACACTTTCACTCATATTTTCATCAATTTATCTGAAACCCCCTGTTGCACCTCAAAATTTTCCCTCTTCACTTTAACATCGTGGCTTATGCTTCATAATACATATTCATATATTTTCATTGTAAGGATTAGGGTATCTTAGTTCCCAAGTTCTTCTACAAGCTATAAAAGATGTTTGGTTGGTCAAATCAGTGCAGAAGAGGATCTCATATCTTCAATATTTAAATTCTCTCAAGCTAAAAAGGTTTCTTGTATTGCAAGACATATCATTGGTCCCATATGATCATTAGAAGTTGGAAATTTGCAAAGTTTGGAGAAGAATCACATTTCCCCTGTTCATCTCTCAAGATTAGGGTTTTGATCAGTTGAAGAGTTTGAGGCTTGTAAAAGACAAATGTGTGAAGTATTACCTTCTCATCGTCATATAAGACATCCTGGTTCAAATTATTTCTCAATTTGTCCAAGAGAATGAGGGTTTTGAAGGTTGGTCATTATCTCCTAACATAGAGGGGGTAAAATAAAGGTTTCGATTTTAATCATGAAATCTCTGTATTTTTGGGCAAGACTTAATTCCATGCCTCACTATATGTTGATAAGCATCTATGGTTGAAAGATTGGGTGCCAATTTTGAGTAAAAGAAGTTCAATTAATCGAAAGGGGCAAAATAGTCATTTTGATCAAAAGTCAACCAAAGTCAAAGTTGACCAAGTAGACTTTTTGTCAACCATCAATTCAAGTATCCTAATTTCATATTTCATGATCATTGGTGTCATAAAATCAAGAGAAAATGTCAAAATAGAGATAACTTGTTCAAGAAGTTATTTGGACATTTAGAAAATTTTCTAAGTCCTAATGTCTCCACAGTACTGAACCTTGGACATCTATAACTATCTCAATTTTATCCAATGAAGACAAAATATAAATGCTTGGAAAGCTTGAGAAAAAACCTACAAGTTTATCAATGTGTGTTCAAGTCCAAAAAATGAAGTATTTATGAGTTATTGAAGTTAGAAGTTCTGGCCACAAAGAGATGTCAAGTTTCCTTCTCCTTGGCAAGCCATGCGCGTATTTTTGATCAAACACGTGGTGTGCCAGATGTATGAGCTTATTTCTTCCAATCTAAGCATCAATTGGAAAATCTAAAAAGGGCATCTTATAATTTGTCATGGGAGTTGATCATTAAACTTTGGATCACTCAAAATGGCATGAGGTTAAGTGAGATAGGGTTCTTAAAATGGGTACCATGAACTGGTCAAACGTGCCCCCATGTAGGCCCGTGCACGCCCGTACAATCTGCCTTGCCTAGTATCACTTTTTCTCAACTTCTTTCCATCATATCTCCATCATTTCAAATCCAAATTGAGAAATTCAAAGCACCATGGTGATCTATATGGAAATAACTTCTTAAAGGCCCCTTAAGCAAAGAAATCGCACGAGTCAATTGGGGGATTTTTCAAGTGGAAACCGAGCTGGTCATGAACAAAATGTGCAACATCTAAGTTTTTTCTATTTTTGCACATACTCTTAAGACACATGTTGTGCACGCCTCACACTCTCTTTCTTCTCCTTATAAGTGTCCAAAACCAACAAAGGCAAAAGCTTGTTACTCGGAAATCTAAAAAGGGTAAGTTCAAAGAAGAGGAGTCTGAGATTCATGACATCATTGGTGATACATGGGGAGAGAAAGGCACCATCATGCATACCACACTGGGGATACAAGGAAGATAAAATTTTAATTTCAGGTATGGTTAACACATGTAGTAATATTAATATACCCTCTGTATGGATTCTTGACTCGGGTGCTTCTCATCATGTTTGTTCACATATCACATCTTTTTCTGACTTAATTAATATCACCCCTGTTTCAATTCACCTGCCTACTGGCACCTGCTTAACTGCTAAATTTTCTAGCATTGTTATTATCAATAACTTTCATCATTTGAACCATGTGTTTTACATACCAGAATTTAAGTTTAGCCTTATTTCCATATCCAAACTTTTCCATAACTCTAACTATAGCATCCCTTTCTTACACAATTCTTGTTATCATCTAGATGTGTCTACCAAGCAGAGGATTGTCCAAGTAACACAACATAACAACCTATACATCCTTCATAGAGCTCCCACTATCAATTCTCATATTACATGTAACAATCACTACAACAAATAGCGCATTTCACGATGGAGCTTTCATGTCAACCATAAAAACAACGAGATATTAAGCCTGGGCGCACCATGTATTATTATTTTTAATTGGAAAAGTATAAACCTACCTCAGTTTCTAATAAATCTGAGGGGTAAAATTATTTTGGATGTGCTCCAAATCCTAACTTTTGTATTTTATGTATTATTTTGATTAAAGTTGTAAAATAAATTAACTAACCTTTCGATGTTACGATATAAACGAGGGGTCTACTAATCAGATTACACTATAAAAACAAACAGATTTTTTCCTAATCCTTACTTATTTGTAGCCACACCAAACTCGAAATTGCATCATTCTTTGGGATGGATTGCAAGTTCATAAATTAAAATAACTTATGCGAAGATGGATAAGTTATGTTTTTTTATTGTATTTCCAACATAAAGGTATGCAACAAAATTTGGATTCCACCAAAGATCTGTTGTTGAAAACACCTTCTCCTTTGATTTTGCCTACTTTCCAATAGATTTCAAGTACGCTACCAAATTCCTTCTCAAGAAAATTCAGTGTTTATACGTTAAGTTTCTTTCAAAATTGCTATTTTATGTTTGCATTTTTCTCCCCAGGAAGTTATTTACCCAATGATGACAACCTTCAGAAGCTATTAGGTATGAATTATGATTCCTCATTGAAGCTCAGGTTGGTTCCTCTTTGCATGAGATCAGATGTATGAAGATCTTCATTCGAGAGTTCATTGTCTCCTCAACTTGTTACCAGATGTTCGTCATACATCACTAAAAATATGCATCATTTCATTGCATCTACCAAAACGTGTATCATTTCCATTGTATGGAGAATTACACTATAAAAAAGAATTCAAGCATGCATGAGTATAAGCCAATCATGTTCACCTTTGGTAATCAGTTTGTTACGTGCTCAAATTTGAATTATCTCTGCAGCAAGCCTAGGGTGATCATATCCTGTTTCCCAGCAGGTTGTGGTTTCTTCTTTCCCTTGCAAGTATTTGGTTATTTTTCATGTGTTTACCTCACTGTCAGAGTACGAGTAAGAGTCGGTGTATAACCAGTTTATTTCTCGAGTATTTGAGTATCCATACTTGGTGTGTGGTAATGCAGATAATTGCCACTCTCGAAGAATTGATACCCCACCTTTGGTTTAGGGGATATTGTAGTTCTTGCATTACTTGCAACCTCTTGAAAGTCTAATACATGTTGGAAATCCTTGTCAGAGTACCTCTTAGCTAGTCTCTTTCCCCTGTCAAATTCGCTTTTGATTCGGTGTTTTCTTTAAAATTGCTTTGGTCAAATTCTCATCCAGTTTCCCCACGGAATTTGTCATGTTGTGTCCCCAGTAAGTTTGATTTTGGTTAGCATTCTCTTCCTAAAAGTATACCGTTTGACCAACTTTATTTTCATTAGTGGGTCTGCCTTTGATCGTTGTATCTTGATTTGGAGTCTTCTTTGGTCGGTCTCTTTTCCATATATTCAACACCTTGTTAAGGTTCTATTTTGATCAGTTCCTTCTCTCTAGTTTATCCGTTTGGATCAGGTTTACCTTTTGTTAGCTTAGCTAACATTTCTGGTTAGGTTATATCTTGATCATTTCCTTACCTTGTTAAGGTTCTATTTTGATCAGTTCCTTTTCTCTAGTTTATCCATTTGGGTCGGGTTTACCTTCTATTAGCTTAGCTACTATTTCCGGTTAGGTTAAGTCTTGATCGTTTCCTTCCCTTGTTAAGATTCTGTTTTGATCAGTTCCTTTTCTCTGGTTTATCTGTTTGGATCGGATTTACCTTCTGTTAGCTTAGCTAACATTTCTATTTAGGTTATGTTTTGATCATTTCCTTCCCTTGTTAAGGTTCTGTTTTGATCAATTCCTTTTATCTGGTTTATCCGTTTGGATCGGGTTTACCTTCTATTAGCTTAGCTAACATTTCCGGTTAGGTTATGTCTTGATCATTTCCTTCCCTTGTTAAGGTTCTGTTTTAATCACTTCCTTTTCTTTGGTTTACTTGTTTGGATCAGAATTACCTTCTGTTAGCTTAGCTAACATTTCCGATTAGGTTATGTCTTGATCATTTCCTTTCCTTGTTAAGGTTTTGTTTTGATCAGTTCCTTTTCTCTGGTTTATCCATTTGGATTGGGTTTGCCTTTAGTTATCTTAGCTAACATTTCCTGTTAGGTTATTTATTGATCATTTCCTTCCCTTGTTAAGGTTCTATTTTGATCAGTTCCTTTTTTTTTTGGTTTATCCATTTGGATCGAGTTTACCTTTTGTTAGCTTAGCTAACATTTCTGGTTAGGTTATGTCTTGATCATTTCACTCCCTTGTTAAGGTTCTATTTTGATCAGTTCCTTTTCTTTGGTTTATTCGTTTGGATCAGAATCACCTTCTGTTAGCTTAGCTAACATTTCCGATTAGGTTATGTCTTGATCATTTCCTTTCCTTGTTAAGGTTTTGTTTTCATCAGTTCCTTTTCTATGGTTTATCCGTTTGGATTGGGTTTAACTTTTGTTGTCTTAGCTAACATTTCCTATTAGGTTATTTATTGATCATTTCCTTCCCTTGTTAAGGTTCTGTTTTTATCAGTTCCTTTTTTCTGGTTTATCCATTTGGATCGGGTTTACCTTTTGTTAGCTTAGCTAACATTTCTAGTTAGGTTATGTCTTGATCATTTCCTTCCCTTGTTAAGGTTCTATTTTGATCAGTTCCTTTTCTCTGGTTTATTCGTTTGGATTGGGTTTACCTTCTATTAGCTTAGCTTACATTTCCGGTTAGGGTATGTTTTGATCACCCCTTGTCGGGTGAGGGCCTTTTTTGACCAGTCTCTTTGCATGCATATCTAACTCTAACCAGACATGCATATCTTTATCCCCAGCAAGATCAGCTTCACTCGACTGGCTTCAGAGTGCAAATTTTATGGTTCTATTGAGTATTCAATCCTCTTTTACCATGATTGTTTGAAAGGCTATCGCAAATAATACCCTCTAGTTAAAGAATATCGAATAGGGGAAGTTGTTGCATCCAAAAATTTCCCCTCTTCATTTTAGTAACATGGCTTATGCTTCATCATACATATTCATACATTTTCATGGTAAGGATTAGGGTATCTTGGTTCCCAAGTTCTTCTATAAGCTATAAAAGATGTTTGGTTGGTCAAATCAGTGCATAAGAGGATCTCATATCTTCAATCTTTAAATTATCTCAAGCTACAGAGGTTTATTTTATTGCAAGACATCTCATTTGTCCCACATGATCATTAGAAGTTGGAAATTTGCAAAGTTTGGAGAAGAATAACATTTCCACTGTTCATCTCTCAAGATTAGGATTTTGATCAGTTGAAGAGTTTAAGGCTTGTAAAAGATAAATGTGTGAAGTATTACCTTCTCATAATCATATAAGACATCTTTTTTCAAATAATTTCTCAATTTGTCCAGGAGAATGAGGGTTTTGAAGGTTGGTCATTATCTCCTAACATAAAGGGGTAAAATTAGGGTTTTGGTTTTAATTAGGAAATCTCTGAATTTTTTGGCAAGACTTAATTCCATGCCTCTCTATATGTTGATAAGCATATATTATTGAAATATTGGGTGCCAATTTTGAGTAAAAGAAGTTCAATTGATCAAAAGGGGAAAAATAGTCATTTTGACCAAAAGTCAACCAAAGTTAAAGTTGACCAAGTGGACTTTTGGTCAACCATCAATCCAAGTATCCTATTTTCATATTTCATGATCATTGGTGTCATAAAATCAAGAGAAAAGGTCAAAATAGAGATAACTTGTTCAAAAAGTTATTTAGACATTTAGAAAAATTTCTAAGTCCTAAAGTCTCCATAGTACTGAACCTTGTACATCTATAACTTTCTCATTTTTTATCCAATGAAGACAAACTCTATATGCTTGGAAAGCTTGAGAAAAAACCTAAAAGTTTGTCAATGTGTGTTCAATTTCAAAAAATGAAGTATTTATGAGTTATTGAAGTTAGAAGTTTTGGGCACAAATAGATGTCAAGTTGCCTTCTCCTTGGCAAGCCATGCGCGTATTTAATCAACACGTGGTGTGCCAAATGTATGAGCTTATTTCTTCCAATCTAAGCATCAATTGGAAAACATAAAAAGAGCATCTTATAATTTGTAATTGGAGCTGATCATTAAACTTTAGATCACTCAAAATGGCCTAAGGTTAAGTGAGATATGGGTTCTTAATGTGGGTACCATGAACTGGTCAAACGTGCCCCCATGCAGGCTCATGCACGCGCGTAAAATCTGCCTTGCCTAGTATCACTTTTTCTCAACTTCTCTCTATCATATCTCCATCATTTTAACTCCAAATTGAGAAATTCAAAGCACCAATGATGATCTACATGGAAAGAACTTTTTAAAGGCCCCTTAAGCAAAGAAATCGCACAAGTCAATTGTGGGATTTTTCAAGTGGAAACTAAGCTGGTCATGAACAAAATGTGCAACATCTCAGTTTTTTCTATTTTTGAACACTCTTATAACACATGTTGTGCATGCCTCACACTCTCTTTCTTATCCTTATAAGTGTCCAAAACGACTATAAGCTTGAAGATTGAAAGCTCAAAATGCAGCAATTCATGATTTACCTCCAACGACTCTAAAACTACAAAATACTATCATGCCCCTTTGCAAAAATTCTTCAACACACTTCATTGCTCTATATAAGCTGCTCTTCATTCACATTTCAAAAGAAAAGGGCTTGCAAAACACTCATACAAGAGCCCTGAAAATTCTCCTCGAAGTCCATTTCCTTTCCAAAAAAGAATTATGTCTTCTTCAAGTTTTCTCTCAAAAGCTTCGCTCGAAACTCCAATTCCTGCATAGCTACATTACATTTGAAGTAAGAGAACAAGGTTCATCGGACCTTCTTGCAAGTTTGGAGGCCTAGAGTGAATTTATTTTTCACTCATTCAAGGTAAGTGATTCGTGAACTTCAATCTAAATTTGTACTTGCATTTTAAGATGTAGATTATGTATGATAGCGTAGTTGGCCACATCTTAGATCTGATGAGTGTTTGCATCCATTTTAAATCTTGAATTGTGCTCTACAACTCTTGTTCAAACTGCTTAATACAGTGATTTCATTATCAGTTTTTGTTTTGATCTTGCAATAATTGAAGAAACTAATAGTATAATCTTGTTCCTTGAAATTTTATGATGAACTTTGATGTTTGGATCTTTGAATTTGGTAGAGAAACAAGAGAGATCGATGGATCCGAAGTAGCTTGGTTCAATCCTGTTTTTACATGTTCATGATATGTTGATTTCAATGATTTTCATGCGTGTTTTTCTCTTTAATTCGTACATCATTTTTGAAAATCTTTGATATTACGTTGACATACTCAATGAGAGCTTTATTTTGATCATAATTTCGTGCGTTTTCATCAAGAATTGAAAGAGAAATCGTGATCTGAAGTAAGCATGAAAAACTGGTTGGAATGTGTTAGGGCATGGCTCGAGACCAGGGATGACTATGTGGCACGGATCCATTGAACATGATTTAAATATCTTTTACAATGCGTTTTAGTTTAAACAGGTGTAATTGATTTTAGTTTTTTTAAATATTTTTAATCAATTTTTATTTGTTTTCTCATTTTTGTTTTAACATTTTTCTCTTATCCAAAAATTACAAAAAAAAAAATATTAGGCTTCTTTTTTTAGTATATTTTCATTTTCTAAATTTTATTTCCTTTTATTTTTTTTCTTAGAATTAAATAATTCAAATAATTCAATTAGGGTTTTTTTCTTCCTTAAAGTTTTAGAATTTTATTTTTCAGCTTTTATTAATCCAAAAATTAGCAAAAAATATATATATTAGGTTCCAATTTGAATATATTTCATAAAAATATTTTTTGTTTGATTTTACAAAAATTCATAATAATAAAATAAAATTAATCATTGATAATATCTTTTTCTTTACATTTTTTGGACACATTGTGTAAATAGCTTTTGCTTGATATTTTCCTCTAGTATTAAAATTTCATAAAAAATATCTTACTGATTTTTAGGCATTAATATAATTTTCTACGATTTTTAATTGAATTTAATATCCAATTTTATTTCCTTTCTAAATTTTAGAAATTAATTTTGGTTTTTTGACCTTTCTTCTTGCTTAGGTCTTAAGAAACATTTTAAAATCTAATTTCTTTTACTTGTAAAAATCAAAGAAATATGTTTAGTTTCCTTGGGTGAATTAAAATAACACAAATCATTTTTGTTATATTTTAACTTTTAATTTTACATTTTTTTTAAATATTATACTAAAACTCCCTAGTTTGACCCTTTTATTAACCAGTCTTGGAAATTCCTAATCATTTTTAATCCCTTAAATTAATCCAAGGGATATTAATCATGTTTTTGACTTTTACAAACCTTTGGAAAGTTAGGTTTGAATTAGTTCAATTTTATAAAATTTTCTTCTATTTTTAAGCTAATCTTGTTTAAGAAGCATATTAGGGTTTTATCTTTGACCAAATACTTGTGTTTGTGCACATAGTTCAGGATTTAATTTTATCTTTCGTCATTCTCATTCCTCTAAACACCTTTCTTTTCCATTAAACCTTGAGTACTTCTTATCCTCTCTTGGTGTGTTTAATATTTTCATTCCATATTCTGTTTGATAGTGTTGATTGATCTTGAAGCTTGGTCCTCTCTATTCCCTTTTAGACCCACCTTTTGTATGCTCCCCGTAGGATCTCCAAATTAATCTTTCCTAAAGTTTGAGTTTGATAGACCTTAGGCTTATACCCATGTATGCCAATATTAGGTAGATATTTCCCCATTTTATCCTCAATTATAAGATCAATATTGCATGACAACTCTAGGGTTATTTTGCTAGTCTCCCCTTAGACTTTTCTTTTTGCCTTTGCATTTTCGTTAAAACAATACTTCTTTTCCTGGAAAACTTCAAAACATTTAAAAATTACTAATGAGAATCATACCTTTATTGAGCATGGAAAATGATAAGCGGGGTTCTTCTGGACCTTATTGCTCTTTCATTCTAAGCTTTGGTGTGGTTCAAGTCTCAAAGACATATTTCATGAATAAGTGGAGAAATGAATAATATCTCTCTCTTGAGATCAGCTAGATGTCATCTGCAACAAAAACACCAACCAATGCAAACTCTTTTTTCCTTTGGGCTTTTCTTTCAAAAACTTTTTTTTGAAAAAGAGAATGTTAATTCACTTCTGTGCTGACGCGTAAGTCTCCAAAGGTCGAGTTGTGGCAGAAGGCGAAGTTAATATTGTTCATTAAAAACACAAAACAAACTGAACTTTTGAAGCCGAACTACGGTTGCTCTGATTCCTTAGAAGGTATACGTAGGCATTGGAGTAGGGCCCGAACGAGCACAACTTTTATTTCCTTACATTTATTTTCTTTTTTCTTTTGCATGCATTCCCTTTTTGCATTTTTTCTTTTTAGCTCTTAAGCTTTAGACATAGAATTTACACACCCATAGATTATAACAACATAAGTGGATCATGTGGAGTGCCATAGACGTGTGAGGTATTAATACTTTCCCCTCGCGTAACCGACTTCCTTACCCGATCTCTATGGTCGCAAGGGCGTGATTTCACCCTTCAGGTTTTCTCGATGTTTACATTTCCCTTCCCATGGGATAAAAAACGTTCAATGGAGAATTCATTGATTTCATCTCGTTGATTTGTTCAGCCGGTTGTTTCACCCCCAATTTGACATAATACCTCCAAGAGTGGAAAGACCCCTAAGAGAAGAAAGGAAACCTCTTGATTTCATGAACATTGTGTCCAGCGATGGTGCTGCTGGTGAACGTTAGAGGAGCCAATATACCAAGTTATTCTACCAGACAGTTTGCCCGATAAGGTATGCTGACGAAACTTGCCTATGAGATTTGGGATTGCATAATAGTGTGCATTTGATGCTTGATATATTAGATTTATCTTATTTTTTAACACTATGCGATCCTACCTACACCAAATTGACATTAGAATTTTTTAAGTTCCTTTGAGTACCACACACCTATGCAAAGTCACGGCACTATAGACATTGTGAAATTTAGGATGTTTAGCAGGGAGTATGGGAAAACCCAAGACCAAATTCGTGACATGTTTCACTTCCCCCATGGGAGGGGCTGGATTGGAGAGAATTAAATGAGGAAAGAACCATTGATTGGGAGGTGCTGCAATCCACCCATATCCACAACCCGACCATACTATACTTGCACCGTTTTTGGAAAATATTGTTTTTTTCCCTAGTGAAAAACGGGATGGTAAATTCAAAAGAGATGTTTTTCTTACATAGTGCATTTACACCGACACGCATAAATGAGATCATGTTTATGTTGGCACATGTCCAAATTTTATGTACTAAAAACTAGGGTCCCATTTGTTTTGGTAGTATAATCACCTCCATAGCACGGGCTCTGAACCTCAATGAGGAACTAGCAACCCTGCATCCTCTAGATACACATTTCCTTGATATCATTGCTTGTCGAAGCATGCACATGATAAAAAATAGCGCATCAGGTAATTGTGATTTGATGGTATAGAATTTTGAAGTAACAAGTGTAATTTTGCCCAACCAAACACCCACTAGTGTGAAAAATTGAGATAACTGGATTATGATCTGACCGCCCCAGAAACGGGCTAACCTTCCCCTCATGACATTCCTGTTCAGGAAAATGAGGACGGCCAGACAGATGATGATTTTGATCATATGTAGCAGGATCCTCCTGGTAATGTTCATGGTACAAATGCACATACTACACCTGGCCCTTCTAAAATTTATGCAGGTACACCTCTGGTAGCAACTCCTATGAGCAACTGCTATAGCAGATACTACCTAACCAAGTTACCATGACTTTGAAATTTCAACACCAACACGTAGAAAACCATCGAAACTTTGACATGGTGTATGCAAACCCGGAAGATATGCAAGGGAGCATATGTGGCTTGCAAGAGTCCAACGCTGCTTTAGTAGAATAAATTAAGCAGTTATCCTTATCTGGGATGTTCCAAAGTTACGGCAGAATTCATACACCACGACATTATATTATGGGCAGTACCAAGGAGGAGATGGCCATGGAAGCCAACAATAGTGTTATCAGGTTCTATCTTCCCTTTTCACCTTTTATCAAAATATTGGGGACAATGTTTGGTTTAAGTGTGGGGGAGGAAGTTTTATCTCTTTCATTTATTGCTTTCTAGGTAGTTTTATCGTTTTTCTTAGCTTTTCATGTTGTTAGGATTTTACTTTCTTTTAGTGTTTTAGTTGAGTCTTTGTATGTGTTATCGAGTCTTTATGCATTATTTCATGTTTGTTATCGATTCTACCATTTCTTGAGCTATACCAGAAAACTTGAAAATTTTGATTAAGAGAAATCGATGTTTATCTTGAAATTTTAAGCTATTAGACAAGCTAAGGTTAGGTTGTAGAGACTTGGGAAAATTCCTAAAAGATCGTTATTGTGTTAACACCGCAAGTCTCCTAATTATAGAAATCGATATGAATACTTTTTATGTCACGGCCTCAAAATCCCACCCTTAAATAGTTCTTAAGTAGTTTATCTTTGCAGTCAGTACCATCTCGCGCACATTCTACATAGGGAAGTCGGTGAAAATAAGTGAATGATCCTAGTTTTAATAATGAATTAATTTAAAAATAGGGAATTCACCTTCTAAGTTGGGTGATCCTCACCCGGTCGCTTAACCCAACAGTTGCGGAACCTGCAAAAATAGAATAATAACACTTATTGTTGGTTGGTTCAGAGGTATCTGGTGTTGAACTTGGTAGGGAGGGGTACGGTCTAATTCCCCGCCTTTATGATTGGGTAAATGAGGGTTATGCCACTTAATTACCAGAACCCCGTGTAAAAAGAATCAGAATCACTAATTGGTTGTCTTACTATGAGTGTGTACAAATAACGGGATTAATGTGATTGCGCTTGAATGAAAAAGGATGAAAAATGGGATGAGTAAATTAGGTCAAAGCATAATAACATAATGCATATTGGTTTATATAGGAAGGAGATTTATGACCGCTAAAGCGGAATGTGCTATCACGATATCCTTAGTTTTCGAGTTAGTACCTATCGACACTACCGTTACCAAAGTAAATTCTATGTCCTAGAATAATTTTGTTGTTGTTTTTCCACTTATGAGTAAAGGTTTTTCTTGAGGACAAATAAAGGTTCACGTATGAGGGAGTTTGATAATTACATTTTACACTGTATTTTTCGACTCGATTCACTATATATCTGGTTTATTTTATCGTTATTTATGTAGTATTATACCGGTACTATTTGACTTTTGCAGGTATTTTCCAAAGATAATAATTCGGGCGAGAAACCGATAAAGAATTCAAAAGAGGGAAGAAAAGTGCAAAAATGCAAGTTTCTGGTGCATGGCATTTGCCATGCACCCCAACTTCTACATCATCAATAACTCCCCTACTTTTTCTCCATGATTCTACCATGACTTAGGACACTTTCCATGGGAAGTTAGCATTATATAACGACATCTTTCATCAATGTTTGGGCATCCAAGTTCATACGTTCAATCAGTTTATTCTTAAGCAGAAAAATTACCTTTCAAAGTGATAGAGTTCTCACATCGAGGGACTATCACACCCTAGTTTTAGGACTTAATTGTAAGCTTGGATCAGTTGTATTTGTGTCGGCATTAGAAGTTTTATAAGTTTTTGTTCGTTGTACTCATAATATTTTCCCGCAATTAAAGTATTTATTTTCCGTTAATTCCAGCTTTGTTTCACATGTTCTTTTATTTTACCGTTACTATAATTATTATTGTGCTTTTGGTTATTTAATCTGATTGTGTTGTTGTCTCGTACTGTTATAATACTTGCAATAATTTATCCTCGTTTTTTAAATTATGTTTATGTCCATGTTTAATAATTACAATTGCATGTTTGGTTCAAAAACTATGTCAGGCTAAATTGTTTTGAATCAGGTATGTGAGGACCGTTGTTCCGACGGGACTCGGTAAAGAATTGGCGTAATATCTTTTCATAAAGTATCTTTTTTCAGTTTGGTTTTTAAGTTAATATTTTTAAAGGTTTATCGTGACAGCGAGAATACTAAGGTTTTAGACCAATAAAATCGAGAGCGTGAAGTTTATACCATATAGTAAAAATTAGACACAAATTCTAAACACCACGAAAGCACTTTATAATTGATAAGGACTTGTTAGTTTTCAAAAACTATTTTACAAACTTAAAATTGAGCGATAGAAAAACATTTGGATTTTGAAATATAACAAAGGTCAATAAAAATGAGAGTGTGAGACTAATGTTTTTAAACTAATATTTTCTTCAAAAAAGGTAGATTTTAAATTATAACTTGCGCCAATGATTTATTGAGTCCCTGAGGTACATAGGGAATTACACATCTGTCTTACCCTCATCAATTATTTTCATTAATTCTAAATTCTTTAATTTTTGTTCAATTTTGCATAAAATTTGTATTTCATTAGCCTTAGATTTACAATGCATCAATAGGAAATGATAGAACTGATAATTGGTCCTTATGGGTTTGATATCTAATTAAAACTATAATCAGTATTTTCGTGCACTTTCGAATAAGCACTTATCACTTAGGGAACAAGGATATTGCATAAACTTGTGATAACAAGAATACACTAAGAGGAACTTCACAAACTCTATTGTGAAAGGAGGAAATTTTCTAGGGACACACAAAGCAAAATTATGGAGACTACCCACTTTGATGTGAAGCATCACTTTAAAATGGCTAGAAAACTCTATCTAGGTAAGGGTGGATTAACCATGCCACAAATCAATCATATCAAACAGATTGTATGAAAACCATTTCCTACTTAAGTAACTGCAAGAGAAACATGATCACGTCCACAGGATGATAGCAAACAAACTGACTTGGAACCTGATTCTCTTCCTGGGAAAGCTAAGTTTTGCACTTTGATATTTAACCGTCTTTGAGCAGCTGTTACTATTCCTTTTTAGTTTGATTTACAGATCAAAAGAAAATAGATTTTGTAATTTCAAAAAATTAATATGATTTATTATTTAAACCTTTTTAAATCAAAAAGTACTATCAACCATAAATGAAAATTTTCAAATAGAAAGAAATAGGAACTACAAATAATTGGATAAAGGCTCAAACTTTATTAATATAATGGTAGTCCGCAAATGACGTGACTCCTTGGATGATTACAAATTTTGTAAAAAAGGTAAATACATGGAAAGGGCTACATTAAAATATAATGAATACTATTCTCCTTAACAACTTTAAATTCACGTGTTCAAGCTTCTGTTGAGAAATGATGAGACTTCCCGATGGATAATGTTGCTTCAGACGATCAAGTCTTATCTGATGCAGTTACTTATCATAAATCCTTAACTTTTTCCTAGATTCCCCTTTCGGGTTTTCAATCTATCGAGATAAATTATTTTTGTTTATGTCTCTAACTTTTGCCTGGACCTTCCTTTCGGGTTTTCAGCCCACTAAGACACTCATTTTTGCCTAAGTTGCCCTTTCGGGTTTTCAACTTAGTGAATTGTTCTTTTATTATTTGTGTGTAGTATTTCTTGACTACATCAGCATTCATGGAACGTGGGAGATCCTCACCATCTATAGTTTCAAGAATCATAGCAGCGCCAGAGAACGCTTTCTGGACAACATATGGGCCTTCATAATTAGGAGTCCACTTGCCCCTATAATGTATGTTGAAAGACAAGATCTTCTTGAGCACGAGGTCACCTTCTCTGAATTCTCGAGGTCAAACATTTTTATCAAATGCTTTCTTAATTCTTTGCTTATATAACTGGTCATGACACAAGGCCTTCATTCTCTTTTCTTCAATCAAACTTAGTTGATCAAACTTTTTTTGACACCATTCAGCCCCAGTTAACTTGGCTTCCATCAAGATGCACATTTATGGGATTTCAACCTCTACGGGGAGCACTTCTTCCATGCCATACACAAGAGAGAAAGGGGTTTCTCCTATTGAAGTGCACTCAAATCTACGATACCCATGCAAAGCAAAAGGGAGCATCTAATGTCAATCCCTTATGTAACAATCATCTTCTGGATAATCTTCTTAATGTTCTTATTAGCATCTTTGACAACATCATTCATATTAGGCCTGTAAGGAGAAGAGTTGTGATGTTCAATTTTGAAACTATCACAAAGCTCTTTCATCATCTTATTATTCAAGTTTGAACTGTTATCAATGATTATCTTACTTGGTGCACCATATCGGCAAATAATATGATTCTTTATAAATCTGACCACAACCTGCTTGGTTACATTAGCATAAGATATCGCATCTACCCACTTGATAAAATAATCAATAGCCACAAGGATGAATCGATGTCCATTTGAAGCTTTAGGTTGAATCATTCCAATCATGTCAATGCCCTACATAGAGAGAGGCCACGAGGAAGAGATAAAATTGAGAAGAGTTGGAGGCACATGAATCTTATCAACATAGATCTGACACTTGTGGCATTTCTTCACAAACTTGCAGCAATCGAATTCCATTGTCAACTAATATTAACCTACTATGAGCATCTTATTAGCCATAACATGTCCATTAGCATGGGTACCAAAGGATCCTTCCTGAACTTCTTTCATAAACATGTTTTCTTCGTGTCTATCCATGCATCTGAGTAAGACCATGTCAAATTTCCTCTTATATAAAACATCTCCATTGAGGAAGAAACTGCCAACCAATCTTCTCAAAGTTTTTTTTAATGTCCCACGTGGGTACTCTTGACTTTGGAGGAAATGTTTGATATCATAATACCAAGGCTTATCATCTGATGCCTCTTCTGCTACAAACACATGAGTAGGTCTGTCAAGATGTATGATTATGATTTGAGGTGCTTCATTTGGTAAATTCACCTTGTACATGAAATACAAAGTAGCTAAAGCATATTCCATCTGATTCTCATCTCGAGGAATATGATGAAATTCAACTTTATTGAATAAGGGAAACAACCTCTTTGCATAATCCTTGTAGGGAATAAATCCAAGATGAAAAGTCTCCCATTCTCCTTTAATTTCATTAATTACCAAAGTTGAGTCTTCGTACACATCAAGAAACTTGATTCTCAGATCAATGGATTCTTAGAGACCCATGATACAAGCTTCATACTCAATCATATATTTTGTACAGTCAAACATCAATCTTGTAGTGAAAGGGATGTGAGATTTTCGAGGATTAATAATAACAACACCAATTCCCTTACCATAAGCATTTACAGCTCCGTCAAATATCAAACCCTGCCGGGATCCTGGCTCTGGGCCTTCCCCAGGAAAATTTTCATCATAATCTTTGGCTTTGAGATACATAAAATCCTCATCAGGGAATTCAAACCTGATGGACCGATAATCTTCCATTGGCTGGTTAGCCAAATGATCTACCAACAAACTCCCTTTAATTGCTTTTTGAGTGCAGTATTTAATGTCATATTTGGACAACAACATCTGCCAATGAGAAATTCTTTCAGTAAGAGTAGGATTTTCAAATATATACTTGATTGGATCAATTTTAGATATCAAACAAGTAGTGTGAGTTAACATATATTGACATAAACGCTTCGCAACCCAGGTGTGATACGGTGGGAGAACTGACTAGGGTTTTGCGTTTGTTTTCGCAAATGTTTCGGTTGAGCAAGAGTCGCCACCGACTTTTTATTTTATCCTAAGGAAAGGTTTAAAAAGCACAGCAAAAACCTTTGAGATTTTTCTTGGGTTCGGGGAGTAGATTATAGAAAGGGAAGGTATTAGAACCCTTTCTAGCCATGGTTATCCATGGGCTCTTAGGTACTTGCTTAGATCAACTTGCCTTGGTTTTTAATTGTTTGAAATGGTGCTTGGTGTGTGGTTTTGAAAATGTTTTGAAAAGATGCCTTGTGTAGGCTACCCTTGTAACAATTCTTTACTCGAATGTTTTACAAAAGGTATTTTGTCTTTAGAAAAGATGTTTCAAGGTTTTTGAAAGTTTGTTTGAAAGTGTTTTGTGAAGTGTGGTTTGAAATTAGGCAAGTGTTTTCTTGGCAAACTGACAAGTACTTAAGAGTTGTCTACCCTAAAGTTTTCTCAAAGATTTTTGTCATGTTTTAAACCTTTTGACAATTTTGTTCCACCATTGCATTTGGTGGGCAATCTTGTCTTAGGAGGTGAAAGGGACGGGCGCGGGTCATTGTTTAGACCATCATTGCAATAGTGTTAAATGTCTTTGGGCAATTTTTCTTTAAAAGGGGACTTGATCATTCATTTAGGCAACATTTTGAGGGACTATGATCATTTGATTGTTTGTTTTACCCAAAGAAATTCAACATGCAATATGGCCCAATTATTTGAAGGCAACAAAGTGGAATACCCTAGGGGTGCAAGTGTGAAATGTGTTGTCCATTTTTCATGCTTATTTATCTTGAAGTTAGGTCCAACTATTTTGTTCGTTTTATTCGCATTCAAACCCTAATTCTAGCATGGTATATTTAGAAAGCATTAAAGTGCGAAATTTAAATTCCTACACTATTACAACACAATAATATGGGGAGGGGGATACAAATGTTTCAAATGGGGATTATTTAGACAAGAATTTAAACCTAGCTATTACATCATTTTCTTTGAATATTTACAAGATAAATAATTGCATAATTAAATGGGAATGAAATAAATATGCAAAAATGTAAAAAGAATTTTTATGTGTATATAAAAAAAAAGTATTATTTATGTCAAAATAAAAAGAGAAATAAAAAGGTGGTATTTTTTGAAGTATATTTATATTTAGGGCAAAAAACCTAATTTTAATCAAAAAGGGATATTAATCATTTAATTTATATAATATTTACTATTTACATACAAAATAAAATAAAATATAGTATATTTGTAAAAAACGTATTTTTTTTTTAGTATTAAATATTAAAAAATAACATATGTACATTTTTTGGCATTTATATTCTAAGTGTATTAATATATACCTATTTATTTATATTATTTACAAAATATGTATTATATATATTAATTAATAATATTTAATATTTAAATAAAAGAAGTATTTTTCTATAAAATATTTTCAGGAAGTAAAAATAAGATAAAAGTGTATAAAAAATATATTTGTGCTATTTTTGTATTTTAAACAAAAAGTATATATTTATTCATTTATGTATAAACTAAAAGAAAATATCAAATAAATACCTAATAAATTCAAAAATGATGAGAAAAAAATATTTTAAAATTTTAATATGCTGAGAAAAAATAAATGAGTTAATTAAAAAAAGAAAAAGTCAAAAATCAATAAAATTAAAGCAAATGGGCTCAGGGGGTTCAGAACAAATTGTATGGTGCAAAAAGAAAACACAAAGCAAGCCCAGCCCAATGCAACCTTTCTTCAACCTCTGAACTATGTTATTCAAAAACGCGCGCCCTGTTCTCAATCTTCTAACTCCTGATTCCTGGCTTATTAATGAAAACTCATAACATAACAAATGTTCAGCATCAAGAGACGAATCCAACCATATGCAGAACTTGATCTAACTCTCTAAGATGAGGGAGAATTTCTTCTCCCCCAAATCCTAACCTAGATTTTCTGCCATTTTTAAACCTCAAATTCTCACAGCTCAAGCAAAAGAAATGAAAAGTAAAAACATGTACATGTTCAGTGGCATGAGTAGAACATTGTTTATTCACAAACTTAGAGCTAATGATGCTTAATAAGAGAGATAGAAGTTCACCAAAATACCTGTTCAGTTGAAGTTCTATCTGGCAATGAGGAAGCTTTCAGTGCAAGGTGATGATTGGAAAAGCTTCCTTGAGGTCCAGGGATGCTATTCCAATGTTTACTTTGTCTTGAAAGCTTTTGAATCGTGCTAGAGCACTTCACCTGAAAAACAAGAAACTAAAAATGGTGGAACTGGTTAGAGGGATTACAGGTCGTGTTTCAAGTCATGGTTAGCTTGCATAGATGCTAGGGAATGTATGTGAACTGGTTTGGGCAAGAGAGCTTGAGGGAAATGGAAGATGGCACTCAAACTGCAGGCCTGGCCCTGTTTTTGCAGTTTGAAGATGATTCTGAGATTGGGAGTGTATGAGAGGTGTTAGGGTCGTGCAATAGCTTGGTTGAGATGTCTTGAGTGTGTTTGATAAGTTCACTTAAGGGTTTGCAAGCTGATATGAGAGTTGTTGTAAGTTATGATGTGTTTCTTACACTTTAAGCAAGCAATGGTTACTTTGTGCCTCTAGCCTGTACAGGCCCTCATACTATGCTGCATAATCCCTCCTTGATCAGTGTGATTAACTCATAAACTTGTGCCAATTAGATATGGACTGTACTTCTTGGATTTGTAATTGGACATAAAGCTACCTTTTGCAAAAATGGAAGAAATGCTTTATCTATTTTGGGATTAATCCTTTATGCAATGCTAGAACACAAGGAACATGGCCTTGGCACAAAGAATATGCATTAAATTTATGAGTGTTGGATGGTTTAAGGACCTGTAATCAAGATATGCAAGCTGAGATTGAAATGCATAGTGTTATGAACATGTACATGGCCAAGAACAAAAGTGACTTTTTCCCATTTTGCAAAATTCGATTCTCCCCAACCATGAGGTTGTTTGAGAAGTTCTTGGACATTTTGGAAATCTTGGAATGTGTAATACAATCCATCTTTGAAGTGAAAATTGAAATTCCAAGTGGAAGGGTATGGAAAATGGCCTTGAAGTGGGGTAGAAAACCTTGTCAAAATAGGTCAAAAATTCACTAAGTTAAGAATGGTTTAGTGCCCTTATTCAAAAATTTGTAACTTGAGATACAAGCCTCAAATGGGAAAACTTTGTGAATCCAAGTTGTAGATTATGCAACAAGCTACAACTTTCATGTTTTGACTTTTGTTTGAATCCAAATGGATCTTGGTGAAAAAGTGGGGAAAAGTTGGGGAAAATTAGGGTTTTTCATAACTTAGAAAAAATTCTAAGTTATGAAAAATTCTAATTTCTAACCCTAATTTGCATTTTGTGATTTCTTGGTGAACAAGTTTCATGATTTGGCATGTTTTTATGAAAAATGAATCTTGACTCTTGATTTTGACCAAAAAGTCAAAGTTTGACTTTTCAGTATACAGTCAAAATTGATCAATTGACTGGGAAATTCAACTGTCAATCTTGTGTACTTGGGATCTTTTGAGCTTGTTGAGAATGTCAAGACAATTCCATGGGGTCCTTGAGTCCATATGTGATCTTGGTTTGCCATTCGTTGGGTCAAACAGTCAAAAATTGCCTTTGTGCAGTCAAAACCCTAAAAATGACCATTTTGTCCTTTTGGTGATTTGATCAAATTTCTTGTGGAATTGTGATCCAAACTTGATCAAATGGTCAATGTGAGTTTATAATGTTGATGTGGGTCAATTTTCATGAGGTTTGACTGTCAATTGGTCACAATTGACTTTTCCCCAATACAGCTGATTTCTAGGTCAACTGTCCAATTGACTGGGCAAAACTTGGAATCAAGACTTGAAACTTGGTGAGGATGAACTTGGGAGTCCAATATGAAGCATGAAAGTCATCTTAGGCATTTTAGGTCAAAACATCTTTGTGCAAACACAAACCCTAATTTGGGTCCATAGTGCAAGGAGAAGTCTTGAGCAGATGAAACCCTAACTGGATCTTGAGCTTAAAGGGCTTTGTGATGAGAAAATGTTGAGGAAATGGGAGGGCAAATTTTGGGGTACAACAGTTGCCCCTGTTAAATCTTCTTGGACCTGAAGAGTTAGATTGGCAAGTTTGCCTTTCGTGACTCGAGGGTAAAAGGAGATTGGACACTAGAGTGCCCGGAAATTTGCACTCGTCAAAGCAATGGATGCGGGAATGGGCTTAGAGATGCCATTTGGAGATGGGCTTAATGATGCCATCTGGAAGAGTGACAGAGACTTGTCGGGGATGGGCTTAGAGATGCCATCTGGAATGAGTATCAAGAAGGTGTCCATGCTTTGGACCATTTCTGAACTGAGGGTTTGAATAAGCAATAGATTGACATCCGTTGTTGGGAGGAATCCGTAACTGTTTTCAAAAGGTTGTATCTGAACAAGTGATAGATTGACATCCGTTGTTGGGAAGAATCCATAGACTGTTTTCAGAAATCTGGAGAAGAAACTGAACAAGCGATAGGTTGACATCCGTTACTTGGAGAACCCGTGAACTGTTTTTAGAAATCTTGAAGTTGAATAAGCAATGGAGCAGCATCCGTTGTTGGGAAGCGTCCGTAAACTGTTTTCAAAAGGTTGTATATGAACAAGTGATAGATTGACATTCGTTGTTGGGAAGAATCCATAGACTGTTTTCAGAAATCTGGAGAAGAAACTGAACAAGCGATAGGTTGACATCCGTTACTTGGAGAACCCGTAAACTGTTTTCAGAAATCTTGAAGTTGAATAAGCAATGTAGCGGCATCCGTTGTTGGGAAGCGTCCGGAAACTATTTTCAAAAGGTTTTATCTGAACAAGTGATAGATTGACATCCGTTGTTGGGAAGAATCCATAGACTTTTTTCAGAAATCTGGAGAAGAAACTGAACAAGCGATAGGTTGACATCCGTTACTTGGAGAACCCGTAAACTGTTTTCAGAAATCTTGAAATTTGAGGAGGAACCGGTGTAGGGTTGCCTGATGATGAGTCCGTGTAAAGCTGCATCTGAAACTGTTAATGATAGCTTTTTGTTCTTATCCTGAAAAGGACAAAATGGTAGCTGAATACAAAATTATGTTACATGAAATGTATGATGAAATGTATGTTATATCAATGCTTATGATGTGAATGTAATGAATGCGCATGTAAGCTGATGAGCTGTCTTGCAAAGGATAGATGAATCCTGGATGACTGAAGATAGAAGCATCTTGACTGCTGTCGGGAAGAAAAAATTCCTTGGCTGTCGCTGGGGAATAAGGAGCTTGGGTTGTATGCCAAACCTCTGGGGAATTCTTGATGACTTCTACTGGGGAGTACCAATCTAATAGATTCATGCTGGGGATGCCAGGCTGAGAATCTTCAGTTTGGCGGGGAGCAACTCTTGGCGACTTCACTGGGGAACTCAAGATTTGTTCTCCTAAAACTCTGTAGGGAAAAGGTCCATTAGTCTGGCTCCGCTGGGGATATTGAAACTTAAATTCTGAGGGAAATTGGATTCCTGAGGACCCTCTGGTTGGGGGATTGTAAAGACAAGTTACTGCTGGGGAATTTTGATGAACTCCGCTGGGGATAGGAAGAATTTTGGCGAGTGCAATCTTCCGTGGTTGTTAGCTGAGGATAACCCAGTTATAAGTCCTTGTGAGGAATAACTTTGAATAAAACTCGGGAGAGACGTCCGTACTCTGCGGGGGATAGGCTTCCAGAATCTACTGGGTATAAGCTTCAAGACTTGCTAGGGATATGGATTCCAAATTTCCCGGGGTTTCCTTTGAAAGGGTATCGGGTTATCCAACTGTACCTTCGACTCTTCAGTAATCCTCTTTCTTGGTTCATAAGGAAATGATTATGTTTCAAATGCATATGCCTATTTAACAAAACATTGGACGTTTCTCAAAATAAACAAATAGTGCAAGAGAAAAGAAAAGGAAAGGACATAAATTTCTGGGAAAAGTATTTGTATTGATTTTCTACGAGTATATTTGTACAAAGGAGACAATCATCCTAGTAAGAGGATTTTGTGGTAAATATTGAAAGATTTATACAAAATAAAGATGGCTATGTGAAATAATTCCATGGGATTCCATTCCACTATAGCTTTCACAACTCTGAATATATGTCCATTCAATGCTTCGTTGGCCAATGACTGGATTGATCAGAAGCCTGGAACCGGTTGATGAAGAGATTGTCCTTGAAATGATCCGACGAGACATAGTCATACGCTTTTATTCCCTAACTTTTGCCTGAATCGCCCTTCCGGGTTTTCGATCCACCGGGAAACCCCTTTTTGCCCAAGCCGCCCTTTCAGGTTTTCGACTTGCCGGGTGTACAGATTTCTTTTGTTTTTATCCCTAATTTTTGCCTGAACCGCCCTTTCGAGTTTTCGGTTCACCGGGATGCCCATTTTTCCCAAGCCGCCCTTTCGGGTTTTCGACTTGTCGGGTCATTTTATGCGTAGTATCTTTTGACTATGTCTGCGTTCGCAGGGTGCGGCAAATCGTCGCCGTCCATGGTGGTCAGAATCATTGCACCACCAGAAAATATGCTCTTGATCACAAATGGTCCTTCATATGTAGGAGTCCATTTGCCCCTGGGATCGCTTTGCGGTAAGATGATCCGCTTGATTACGAGATCTCCGACTTGATACACTTGACGTCTGACTTTCTTATTGAAGGCCTTGATCATCCGCTTCTGATACGTCTGACCATGGCATATAGCAGCAAGTCGCTTTTCGTCGATCAGATTGAGTTGATCAAGTCGGGTATGCATCCAATCATCTTCATTCAAACCTGCATCCTTCATAATCCTTAGAGAAGGGATCTGGACTTCCATAGGCAAAACAGCTTCCATGCCATAAACCAAAGAAAATGGGGTTGCCCCAGTTGAAGTACGTGTCGTCGTACGGTATCCATGTAGAGCAAACGGTAACATCTCATGCCAGTCTTTGTAAGTGACTGTCATTTTCTGAATGATCTTCTTAATGTTTTTGTTCGCAGCTTCAACAGCACCGTTCATCTTCGGCCGATAGGGAGATGAATTGTGATGATAAATCTTGAACTGCTCGCACAATGCAGTGATCATCGTGTTATTCAGATTTGTACCGTTGTCTGTGATGATCCTGTCTGGAACACCATACCAACATATGAGATTTTGCTTGATAAAGCGGGCAACCACATTTTTAGTAACAGAGGCGAAGGAAGCTGCTTCGACCCATTTGGTGAAATAGTCAATGGCAACCAGGATGAAGCGGTGTCCGTTGGAAGCCGTGGGCTTGATCTCTCCAATCATATCAATGCCCCACATTGCAAAGGGCCACGGAGAAGTCAGGATGTTGAGAGGAACTGGAGGGATATGAACTTTGTCAGCATAGACTTGACACTTGTGGCAAGTACGGGAATGTTGATGGCAGTCAGCTTCCATGGTAGACCAGTAATAGCCTGCCCTTAGGATCTTCTTAGCCATTGTATGCCCGCTCAAGTGAGTGCCAAATGTGTCGCTGTGTATATCAGTCATGATCAACTCTGCTTCAGCTTTATCTACGCATCGGAGTAATACACAATCATGGCTTCGTTTGTAAAGGATGTCGTTGCTCAGGAAGAACTTAGCAGCGAATTTCCTTAAGAACTTCTTGTCATTTACGGAAGCTCCTTCAGGATAATCTCTAGTCTCGAGATACCTTTTGATTTCATGGAACCAGGGTTGTTCCACTACTTCTTCAGTATTAATCTCGTGACAATGCGCAGGTTCATCCATTCGCTCGATGGTGATTTGGGGAGCCTCGTTATCCCAGTTGAGTTTAAACATGGAGGACATTGTGGCTAGAGCATCTGCTTGCTTATTCTCTTCTCGCGGGAAATGCTCGAAGGTAATTTGCTCGAAATGAGGCAACAATGTCAGGACATGTTCTTTGTACGGGATAAGATTAGGGTGCTTGGTATCCCACTCTCCTTTGATTTGATTGATAACCAAAGCCGAGTCCCCGAATACGATCAAAGATTTGATCCCCAAGTCTATAGCAGCCCTGAGACCAAAGATGCAAGCTTCATACTCGGCCATGTTGTTTGTGCAGCTGAAGCAAAGTCGGGCCGTGAAAGGTGTGTGACCCCCCTCCGGAGAAATGAGTACTGCGCTGATACCATTTCCAGGTGCATTGGAAGCACCATCGAAGTACAGGGTCCATCGGGATCCCTTTTCGGGTCCGTCATGTGGTCTGTCACCTTCAACATTGTCCAAATTCATGATGTCTTCGTCTGGGAAGTCAAACCTCATGGGTTGATAGTCTTCGATAGCCTGATGAGCCAGATGGTCAGCTAATACACTCCCTTTTATAGCTTTTTGGGTGGTGTACTGGATGTCATATTCAGTTAAGATCATTTGCCATCTAGCTATCCTTCCAGATAAAGCGGGCCTTTCGAAGATATACTTAATAGGATCCATTTTGGAAATCAACAAGGTAGTATGAGTCAGCATATACTGTCTTAGTCGGCGAGCAGCCCATACCAAAGCGCAACAAGTTTTCTCGAGCAGTGAGTAGCGAGTCTCACAGTCGGTAAACTTTTTGCTAAGGTAATAAATAGCATGCTCTTTTCGACCAGACTCGTCATGCTGGCCCAACACACACCCCATAGAATTATCCAAGACGGTCAAATACATGATCAATGGTCTTCCTTCGACGGGTGGCATCAGAATAGGAGGTTCTAGCAAATACTCCTTGATTCTATCAAAAGCAGCTTGACAATCGTCGTTCCATTCCACTACCTGATCCTTTTTCAAGAGTTTGAAAATCGGTTCACAGGTAGAAGTTAGATGTGAGATGAATCTGGCAATATAGTTTAAGCGCCCCAAGAATCCTCTAACTTCCTTCTCAGTACGGGGAGCGGGCATCTCTTGTATTGCTTTTACTTTTGCCGGGTCGACTTCAATGCCTTTGTTGCTTACAATGAATCCCAGGAGCTTACCAGACCTAACTCCAAAAATGCATTTACTTGGATTCAGCCTGAGCTTGTATTCTTTCAATCTGGCAAACAGCTTCTCCAGATGTTCAAGGTGCTCTTCCTCTGTTTGTGACCGAGCTATCATATCGTCTACGTAAACTTCAATCTCATGATGTATCATATCATGAAATAAAGCTACCATGGCGCGTTGATAAGTTGCCCCTGCGTTCTTCAGCCCGAACGGCATCACCTTGTAATAGAAAGTGCCCCATTGTGTGACAAAAGTTGTTTTCTCCATATCCTCGGGGGCCATTTTGATTTGATTGTAGCCCGAGAATCCATCCATGAAGGAAAACACTTTGTGCTGAGCTGTATTGTCGATCAAGATGTCAATATGAGGTAGCGGGAAATCATCTTTAGGGCTGGCCCTATTCAAATCCCGGTAGTCCACACACATCCTGACTTTGCCATCTTTCTTAGGTACTGGCACAATGTTAGCGACCCATTGAGGATAGGACGTAACATCCAGAAAGCCAGCATCGAATTGCTTCATTACTTCTGCTTTGATCTTTTCAGACATGTCAGGCCTCATTCGGCGAACTTTTTGCTTGATCGGTGGACAATCCTCTCTTGTGGGGAGGCGGTGAACCACGATGTCTGTGTCTAAACCTGGCATGTCTTCATAGGACCAAGCGAAGATTTCAACATACTCATTCAACAATTGTACCAGGCGCTCCTTGACTCTCGGCTCCAGATTGGCACCCACTTGCACCTCCTTCCGGTCTTCCTCGGTCCCTAAGTTGACAGTTTCCAGTGACTCTTCATGCGGTAAGATGGCCCTTTCCTCTTGCTGTAGAAGTCTGGCTAGTTCCCCTGGTACTTCACAACCTTCGTCATCTTCATACTCGGCTTGATTGACCAGATCTTCAGAGTTATTGAAGGATATAGCAGAATAGTCACCCATGGAATCCGGAGTGGATGGGTACCTGCATTGGTGAGCGTGGGTGTGTGTAAGGGATAGCCATCCTTAAACAAAAAAAATGCAAAAGGAAAGAAAATAAACATAAGCAGTTTATCAAATGAAAAACGTCCAATGAATCATTAAACATGGCATATGGATATGAAAAATAATCAAAACCCTTACAAATGGACCTACATGCCCCGGGCAAGGCAGGAGGTGAAAAGATAGTGTACGGATTGTTTGAAAGTAAATATTACAGACCCAATAAGAAATGTTTAACAGATAAATTACTGATGAATAAAAGTGATGGGGACAAAGTCCTTAGCCTCCTAATTGCTCAATCCTCCTTTGACAGTTGGATAAATCCACTCTTCAATGTTGCCCTCCTTGTCTTCATCTTCCAAGGCGTTGATTCCGTAGGGAGAAATTTTGACTGGCGCCCTTTCAATCTTTGCACGGTGCATAGCTTTTTGGCCAGCGGCTGTGAACCCTAATCCAAACTTGTCAGTTTTATGCGGAAAGTCGGGTAACTGCCCCCATGCCGAATTCTTCCCTTCTTTTATTGCGGCCCTTGCGTCCTCCAGAGATGCCATCCTGGCCATCTGTCTCGGTGTCTCGGCTGCCAACTTTGCTACTGCTATTTCAGGAAGGACTTCTTCGAAATGTTGAAACGGTGTCTCAATGAACTCTCCTTCAACCTCCACATACTGGAAAGAATTCAAGTGGCTAATCATGTACTCTTCTTCGCCATGGACAGTGATGATCTTTCCCTTGACAGGGTACTTCAACATCTGATGCAAGGAGGAGGTAACTGCCCCAGCATGGTGTATCCAAGGTCTTCCCAGCAAGCAAGAGTATGATGGACGGATGTCCATCACATAGAAAATGGATTTAAACACCTCAGTGCCTATTTTGATGGGAATTTCAACCTCTCCATGGACCATTCTCTTTGAACCATCGAAAGCTCTGACAACAATATCACTCGGCTTCAAATCCAACCCCTCACAATCTAGTCGGTCCAGGGCCTTCTTAGGCAAAACATTCAGCGACGAACCAGTATCAACCAAGACATGTGCGAGAGTAGTTCCTCGACACTCGACTGAAATGTGCAAAGCATCATTGTGATTTCTACCTTTAGGAGTTAGGTCGGCATCAGAAAAACCTAATCCATTGTCCGCAGTCAGGCTAGCCACGCAATTCTGAAATTGATCCGCAGAGGTTTCTTGGGGCACATGAGCTGCCTTCAGAAACTTTATCAGGGCTTTAGCGTGCGCTTCTGAGCAAAGTAGTAGTGCCAGCATGGAGATCTTGGAGGGGGTTTACCCCAACTGTTCCACCACATCGTAATCACTTCTTTTGATTATCCTCAAAATCTCGTCCATTTCCTTCTTAGAGGTTTCCGGGATAACCAAGGGTTGAGCCCTCGTCCTGACGGGCTCATCTTGGATTCCCTTACCTTTGTCAGCAGCGGTAGGAGAGACAGTACTAGGAACAACAACATCTTCAATCAGAGGAGTTCTAGCAGAGAGTTTTATTGGTGCAGGGATGACCTCGTTAGCTGATGAGGGTCCAAAGACAGCTCTTGGAGGGGCAATCTCTGGAGAAAATATTCTCCCGCTCCTGGTGATTTTGCTGGTGCCCGCAATGTTACTAATGCTGGTTTCTTCATCATGCGAACTTTCTTCAATTACCTCGATTTGCTTGATACCATGGTAGTAGATGTCACCGCCATAGTTCCAAGGTATCGACTTCTCAGAAACATAGGGAACAGGCCCTGGCATTGTTATCTTCAAAGGAACAGATTTCGCAGCTGGTGTAATCTTAACAGGCTTTTTGACGGCCTTGGAAAGATTGGCGTGAATAGTTATGATTGAGACATCTTCAGTATGAACTGGAACAGCAGAAACTTTTTCAAACAAAATTTGTCGACTATCCATAAGGCCTTGGATGCCTTTCTTCAATAACGGACAATCAAATGGCAGAGAGTAACAACAATAGCAGTCTTCTTTACATCCCGGGAAGATCCCGGCCCTCAACAGATTCAACTTAATGGTTAGTAGTGGAGTAGTCAGATCACTGACATCAGCAACATACAAATCTTCTTCAATGGCGTTGACATTTCGGCCGTGCTTCGGCATGGGTGCAGATATCACATTAGGCTTCTCTGGAGCGTCAAACTCTACCTCCTTAGCCTCTATCAGGTCTTGGATTTTATGCTTGAGTGCCCAACAATCATTGGTGTCGTGTCCAACACTGTCTGAATGGTAGGCGCATTTAGCATTGGCATGATAATGTGGAGAGGACGTATTCACATTCTTTGGTGCCTCCTTGATGGTGGCGAGATTCAACTTCAATAGATGGGGAAGCACTTGCGCTGGAGTCATATTAATACGGGTGAACTGCCGTTGTGGCCGTTCCACCCGTTGTTGATTTGGTCTGGACTGGTTATAGCGAGGCTGCTCACTTGGAGTGTTTTGAATCATTACAGCTCCCACAGTTGGCCGACGCTCCGTCTTCCCTGCTCTTCTCTGAGAATATACCATAGTTGTTTCCTTCTTAAAAGGCTTCTTCTCAATACTAGCAGCAACACCCTTCTGAATCTTTCCTGACTTGATGCCAGCTTCTATTCTCTCGCCTGTTAAGATCAAATCGGTAAACCCCGCGGAAGAGTTACCAATTAGATGATTGAAAAATGGCCCAGATAGGGTCCCAAGAAACATATCAACGAGCTCACGATCGGTTAAAGGAGGCTGCACCCTGCCAGCCAAATCCCTCCATTTTTGTGCATATTCTTTGAATACCTCACTTGTTCCTAGTGACATACCCTGAAGTTGGGTACGAGTAGGAGCAAGATCAGAATTATACTGGTATTGTTTGTAAAAAGCGGTGGCCAAATCTTCCCAATTTCTGACACTGGTTCCTTCTAGCTGATAAAACCACTCCAACTGAGCTCCTGAAAGGCTGTCTTGAAAGAAATGAATCCAGAGGTTTTTATCTGCCGTATAGGGTTGAATCTTTCTCACGTAGGACCTGAGATGCATTTTGGGGCAGGACAACCCATCATACCTCACAAACACTGGCACTTTGAATTTTGGGGGAATTACAATCCCGGCAACCAAGCCCAAGTCTTCAAAGTCCAAACCCGGTACTCTTTGTAATTCCATGGCGGCCAATCTGTCTTCTAGGCCCTTGTATTTATCATCAGCTGTAGGGTATTGCTGATCAGAATAATCTTCATCCTCTTCAACCTTTTCTTCTTCCGCATCAGACTCGGAAGGCACCGCAGCTCCATCTCTTTTACTGGTCCCTTCATCAGAAGTAGGAGGAAATTCAAGCACTCTCTGAGCTTCTCCGTCAAATCTTCTCCCTAAAGTAGCCACCCCAATCCTCTTTTTCTTCTTCTTTACTGGGTCCTTATTCCCCAATTGAGTCTTGATATCCTCCTGACCCTTAGCCAAGGTCATCAGGAGTTGCTGGAATTGTGCATTCTGAGCTTGCAGGTCTTTGACTGTTTGCTCGAGATCCATTCTACTGAAATAAACAGCAGACAGATAAGGAAACCTGGAGTGAGACCTGCTTATGCACATGATGAATGATATGCTTATGTATGCAATGCATTCAAGGATTTAGAACATTCAAAATTGTTGTAGACAAAAAGGAACGCACGTCATATTAAGAAGAAATTTGTTAGTACATAAATGCCCCAAGGGCCAAATATTACAAAATAAACTTCTTAAGGCAGAAAGACATTGCGCATCCTCTTTGGTGCGATGTAAGTGTTAAGGGCCTCTTTCTCGTGGAGTCGGCGGGTAAGCTCTAGAACCTTCTTTTCACTGGCGTAGTAGCTAGCTTCAAAAGTATTCCGTTCCTCCTTGAGCTGAATCCAACTTTTCTGCATTTCCTCCCACGATGTAGGCATGTCTGGATGTAGGATGGTGTAGGGGACCTCTCCTTCATTGACGGGCTCTTTAATCACTGGGAGTACATGAGGATAAGGCATCATTAGACTTTGGGCTCGGGCTCGTACCCACTTGAGATAGGGCTCAAGAGGGATGGAGTTCTTGTGTCCCAGAGTCTTGCTATCGACCTTGTTGAGTTTTCCCCAAGCTCTGATGAATCTTTGGCGAAGTCCTTGCGCATCGTTGTCGAAGTCAAAAACTAGGTTAGGACCATTCTTCAAGACAGATTGTGGAAGGTGCGAAATAAACCACCTTGCAAGGATAGGAGTACAGCACATGAGGACACCCCTCTTTCTCATTGTTCGTGTGTAAAATGAATGAAGGATGTCCCCAAGCAATGTTGGTATTGGATTTCTGGACAAGAAGATTTTGACGGCGTTGACATCTACCAATTGGTCAGGATTTGGGAACAAGACCAACCCGTAGATAAGGAGTGCCACAATCTCTTCGAAGGCTTGTAGGTCCAATGAGTTCCAACATTCTTGTGCCTTCTCAAACAAGAATTTTGCTAAGAATCCTTTGACGCCGCTTCTGGTTTCCCAATGCCCCTTGATGTCGGATGGTCGTAGATGCAATGCTCGAGCAACATCTTCCGGCTTTGGTTCCTTTTCCGTACCGTTGAATGGTAGTTGATTAAGGATAGGGATTCTTAGGAGTTGAGAAAACTCCTCCAAAGTGGGCACCAACTGATAATCAGGGAAAGTGAAACAGTGGTGAAGAGGGTCAAAGAACTGGAATAGCACTTTCATCATGTCTTCTTCAATGTTGGTGTTGACTAGGCTGAGCAGTCTGCCATGTCTTTCACTGAAAGATGAATTTTCCGGAATTCTTGAAGTGATCTCCTTGAGTTGAGGAGGGATTCTCACAAGGTTAACTTGAATGGTGTTTCTGCGTGGGATTTCCATGTCCTACAAAACAAGAACAAAGATGAAGATCCAAAACCCTTGAAATGGTTAGAGAATGCATATGATGTTTTATGATGTTTATGATGTTTATGATGTTTGCATAAAACATATGTACAAGCAAATCACACCAAGCCCTAGTTTCAGGCTTGCATGGGGTTTCATAGGTAAGTACCCTCTTGAGCGTAGTTGGCTTAAAAACCTGTCCTATAAATAGTAACCGGGTTCTAAGGAGCTCAATATCACGGGATTGTTTTCATTGTTCATGGTTTTGGTTTAGCCACTTAACTAGCGACCAAAATATTCCAAGAAAACAAACCTCAATGAGTGTAGTATCGAGTATCTACCAACTTCGGACTGCACCAAAGCCGGTCATCTCACTACCCCTAATAAAAGGCCAAGATGGTCAATTAAGGTTCTAGGTCATTAGTGCTTAGTGACATCACTCAGCGGCCCCGTACTCTCCTTGATTGAACTCAAGGGTTACCGGTACTCACAAATATGTCGCACTAATATAGCTATTGCTTAGACCGTGTCGGTATACCCCGCACAGTTTCCACAACGTATTGCTATCTATGAATGTTTCCCAAAATCCGGGTGTAGGATTGCAAACCCAAACAATAGAGCCAAAGTATAAAGCAAACAAATCAAACAATTAGTCATGCAAGAGGGTGATCTAAGCCCTAAGGTTACTCCACTTTAAAATTTTCCCCAACAGAGTCGCCAGTTCTGTGATACGGTGGGAGAACTGACTAAGGTTTTGCGTTTGTTTTCGCAAATGTTTCGGTTGAGCAAGAGTCGCCACCGACTTTTTATTTTATCCTAAGGAAAGGTTTAAAAAGCACAGCAAAAACCTTTGAGATTTTTCTTGGGTTCGGGGAGTAGATTATAGAAAGGGAAGGTATTAGTACCCTTTCTATCCATGGTTATCCATGGGCTCTTAGGTACTTGCTTAGATCAACTTGCCTTGGTTTTTAATTGTTTGAAATGGTGCTTGGTGTGTGGTTTTGAAAATGTTTTGAAAAGATGCCTTGTGTAGGCTACCCTTGTAACAATTCTTTACTCGAATGTTTTACAAAAGGTGTTTTGTCTTTAGAAAAGATGTTTCAAGGTTTTTGAAAGTTTGTTTGAAAGTGTTTTGTGAAGTGTGGTTTGAAATTAGGCAAGTGTTTTCTTGGCAAATTGACAAGTACTTAAGAGTTGTCTACCCTAAAGTTTTCTCAAAGATTTTTGTCATGTTTTAAACCTTTTGACAATTTTGTTCCACCATTGCATTTGGTGGGCAATCTTGTCTTAGGAGGTGAAAGGGACGGGCGCAGGTCATCGTTTAGACCATCATTGCAATAGTGTTAATGTCTTTGGGCAATTTTTCTTTAAAAGGGGACTTGATCATTCATTTAGGCAACATTTTGAGGGACTATGATCATTTGATTGTTTGTTTTACCCAAAGAAATTCAACATGCAATATGGCCCAATTATTTGAAGGCAACAAAGTGGAATACCCTAGGGGTGCAACTGTGAAATGTGTTGTCCATTTTTCATGCTTATTTATCTTGAAGTTAGGTCCAACTATTTTGTTCGTTTTATTCGCATTCAAACCCTAATTCTAGCATGGTATGTTTAGAAAGCGTTAAAGTGCGAAATTTAAATTCCTACACTATTACAACACAATAATATGGGGAGGGGGATACAAATGTTTCAAATGGGGATTATTTAGACAAGAATTTAAACCTAGCTATTACATCATTTTCTTTGAATATTTACAAGATAAATAATTGCATAATTAAATGGGAATGAAATAAATATGCAAAAATGTAAAAAGAATTTTTATGTGTATATAAAAAAAAGAAGTATTATTTATGTCAAAATAAAAAGAGAAATAAAAAGGTGGTATTTTTTGAAGTATATTTATATTTAGGGCAAAAAACCTAATTTTAATCAAAAAGGGATATTAATCATTTAATTTATATAATATTTACTATTTACATACAAAATAAAATAAAATATAGTATATTTGTAAAAAATGTATTTTTTTTTAGTATTAAATATTAAAAAATAACATATGTACATTTTTTGGCATTTATATTCTAAGTGTATTAATATATACCTATTTATTTATATTATTTACAAAATATGTATTATATATATTAATTAATAATATTTAATATTTAAATAAAAGAAGTATTTTTCTATAAAATATTTTCAGGAAGTAAAAATAAGATAAAAGTGTATAAAAAATATATTTGTGCTATTTTTGTATTTTAAACAAAAAGTATATATTTATTCATTTATGTATAAACTAAAAGAAAATATCAAATAAATACCTAATAAATTCAAAAATGATGAGAAAAAAATATTTTAAAATTTTAATATGCTGAGAAAAAATAAATGAGTTAATTAAAAAAAGAAAAAGTCAAAAATCAATAAAAATAAAGCAAATGGACTCAGGGGGTTCAGAACAAATTGTATGGTGCAAAAAGAAAACACAAAGCAAGCCCAGCCCAATGCAACCTTTCTTCAACCTCTGAACTATGTTATTCAAAAACGCGCGCCCTGTTCTCAATCTTCTAACTCCTGATTCCTGGCTTATTAATGAAAACTCATAACATAACAAATGTTCAGCATCAAGAGACGAATCCAACCATATGCAGAACTTGATCTAACTCTCTAAGATGAGGGAGAATTTCTTCTCCCCCAAATCCTAACCTAGATTTTCTGCCATTTTTAAACCTCAAATTCTCACAGCTCAAGCAAAAGAAATGAAAAGTAAAAACATGTACATGTTCAGTGGCATGAGTAGAACATTGTTTATTCACAAACTTAGAGCTAATGATGCTTAATAAGAGAGATAAAAGTTCACCAAAATACCTGTTCAGTTGAAGTTCTATCTGGAAATGAGGAAGCTTTCAGTGCAAGGTGATGATTGGAAAAGCTTCCTTGAGGTCCAGGGATGCTATTCCAATGTTTACTTTGTCTTGAAAGCTTTTGAATCGTGCTAGAGCACTTCACCTGCAAAACAAGAAACTGAAAATAGTGGAACTGGTTAGAGGGATTCCAGGTCGTGTTTCAAGTCATGGTTAGCTTGCATAGATGCTAGGGAATGTATGTGAACTGGTTTGGGCAAGAGAGCTTGAGGGAAATGGAAGATGGCACTCAAACTGCAGGCCTGGCCCTGTTTTTGCAGTTTGAAGATGATTCTGAGATTGGGAGTGTATGAGAGGTGTTAGGGTCGTGCAATAGCTTGGTTGAGATGTCTTGAGTGTGTTTGATAAGTTCACTTAAGGGTTTGCAAGCTGATATGAGAGTTGTTGTAAGTTATGATGTGTTTCTTACACTTTAAGCAAGCAATGGTTACTTTGTGCCTCTAGCCTGTACAGGCCCTCATACTATGCTGCATAATCCCTCCTTGATCAGTGTGATTAACTCATAAACTTGTGCCAATTAGATATGGACTGTACTTCTTGGATTTGTAATTGGACATAAAGCTACCTTTTGCAAAAATGGAAGAAATGCTTTATCTATTTTGGGATTAATCCTTTATGCAATGCTAGAACACAAAGAACATGGCCTTGGCACAAAGAATATGCATTAAATTTATGAGTGTTGGATGGTTTAAGGACCTGTAATCAAGATATGCAAGCTGAGATTGAAATGCATAGTGTTATGAACATGTACATGGCCAAGAACAAAAGTGACTTTTTCCCGTTTTGCAAAATTCGATTCTCCCCAACCATGAGGTTGTTTGAGAAGTTCTTGGACATTTTGGAAAGCTTGGAATGTGTAATACAATCCATCTTTGAAGTGTAAATTGAAATTCCAAGTGGAAGGGTATGGAAAATGGCCTTGAAGTGGGGTAGAAAACCTTGTCAAAATAGGTCAAAAATTCACTAAGTTAAGAATGGTTTAGTGCCCTTATTCAAAAGTTTGTAACTTGAGATACAAGCCTCAAATGGGAAAACTTTGTGAATCAAAGTTGTAGATTATGCAACAAGCTACAACTTTCATGTTTTGACTTTTGTTTGAATCCAAATGGATCTTGGTGAAAAAGTGGGGCAAAGTTGGGAAAAAATTAGGGTTTTTCATAACTTAGAAAAAATTCTAAGTTATGAAAAATTCTAATTTCTAACCCTAATTTGCATTTTGTGATTTCTTAGTGAACAAGTTTCATGATTTGGCATGTTTTGATGAAAAATGAATCTTGACTCTTGATTTTGACCAAAAAGTCAAAGTTTGACTTTTCAGTATACAGTCAAAATTGATCAATTGACTGGGAAATTCAACTGTCAATCTTGTGTACTTGGGATCTTTTGAGCTTGTTGAGAATGTCAAGACAATTCCATGGGGTCCTTGAGTCCATATGTGAGCTTGGTTTGCCATTGGTTGGGTCAAACAGTCAAAAATTGCCTTTGTGCAGTCAAAACCCTAAAAATGACCATTTTGCCCTTTTGGTGATTTGATCAAATTTCTTGTGGAATTGTGATCCAAACTTGATCAAATGGTCCATGTGAGTTTATAATGTTGATGTGGGTCAATTTTCATGAGGTTTGACTGTCAATTGGTCACAGTTGACTTTTCCCCAATACAGTTGATTTCTAGGTCAACTGTCCAATTGACTGGGCAAAACTTGGAATCAAGACTTGAAACTTGGTGAGGATGAACTTGGGAGTCCAATATGAAGCATGAAAGTCATCTTAGGCATTTTAGGTCAAAACATCTTTGTGCAAACACAAACCCTAATTTGGGTCCATAGTGCAAGGAGAAGTCTTGAGCAGATGAAACCCTAACTGGATCTTGAGCTTAAAGGGCTTTGTGATGAGAAAATGTTGAGGAAATGGGAGGGGAAATTTTGGGGTACAACACCAGGCTAAAGCACAACAAGTCTTCTCAAACAATAAATATCCTGACTCACAAAATCTGTGAACTTTTTGCTCCGATAGTAGATGGTGTATTATTTTATATTAGTTTCATCTTGTTGACCCAAGATACAACTCATGGACTTATCTAGCATAGTCAGATACATGATCAAAGGTCTTCCTTCAACAGGAGGGAGCAAAATAGGAAGCCTAAGAAGATACTTTTTGATGTTGTCAAAAGCTTTTTGGAAATTATCATTCCATACACAACCCTGATCTTTCTTCAACAGCTTGAAGATCGGCTCATAAGTAGCATTCTTATGGGAATTAAAACCTAGATATATAGTTTAAACGTCCAAGGAAACATCTTGTTTTTCTGTCTTTGGTGCTGGAATTTCCTGAATAGTCCTGACTTTATCAGGATCAACCTCAATAGCTCTTTGACTGTCAATAAAACCCAACATTTTCCATGAACGAACACCAAAAGTTCACTTGTTTGGATTCAAGCGGAGACAGTACTCCCTCAAATTCTGAAATAACTTTAACAAATCATCAATATGACCCTCTTCAGTCTGAGACTTAGCAATCATATCATCAACATAGACTTATATTTATTTTTGCATCATGTCATAGAATATGGTAGTCATAGCCCTCTGGTACATTGAACCAACATTCTTCAACCCGAAGGGCATCACTCTATAGCATAATGTTCCCCAGGGTGTGATGAACATTGTTTTTTCCATGTTCTCATGTGCCATCTTGATATGATTATAACCATAAAATCCGTCCATAATGGAGAATACATTGAATTTTGTTGTGTTATATACCAACATATCAATATGTGATAGAGGAAAATCATCTTTTGAATTGTCCTTGTTTAGGTCTTTGTAGTCAACATACATCCGGACTTTTCTGTCTTTCTTCGGCACTAGCATAATATTGCCAATCCATTAAGGATAGATTGATGGGACAAGAAAATCAACCTCAATCTACTTCAAAACTTCCTCTTTGATCTTGAGAGTCATGTCAGGATGAGTTCTTCTCAACTTCTACTTCACAGGAAGACATTCTGGCTTCAGTCGAAACTTATGCTCCATAATACCAAGCAAACACATCAACATATTACCTAAGAAATTCTATCAACCTGCTATTGACATTCTGGCCTAGCAGTTCCCTAGTATTGATCTCTTTTATGTTATCTTCAGAACCCAAGTTGATTACTTATAATGGCTCCTTGTATGGTTGAATGGTCTTCTCCTCGTGCTCAAGCAACTAGGTGACTTCTTCTGGAATTTCATCTAATTCCTCCTCTTCAGCTTCATACACGTGAAATTCATTTGGGAGAGGGTGCATAGTCATTGTTTTTAACGGGTTTATTAACTAATCTGCATACATGATTGATGCTTGATTTTAGAAAATAGATAAATTTGACAGTGATATGCAAATATTTAAATTATTATTATTTATGGATTTTTTAGATTACCATTTTTTCCAGAAAAGCAAAAAGTAAAAACACAATATGGATAACAAAATATCTTTTATTGATTATTTTAATAATTGAGATAAAAAGGTCAGCCCAAACAACTCACTTGCACCTTGGGCAAAGTGAAAGGATTTTTGAAAACAACAAAAGCTAATTACTTTAAAATGTTCATAATAGAAGGAATGTCAACAGATGTCCAGTTCTGGCTGGTCACTATGAGTTACAAAGCCCATATAACTAATTCTGAATCATCTTTAAGAACAACATCAACCTCTTGATGAACGAGATTAATGAAACCTCCACTATGGAAAAAATCTAACACCCCAAATATCAAAGTTAAGTATTTAATTATTTATTTGTGATTATTTGTGAATTATTGTGATTTATATGATTCATTGTGGTGCATTAATGATACTACGTTTAGGGGAAGTGTTGGATTAAGAGGTAAAGAGAATTATTTAGAATTTAAATAATTTAGTTGGGATTAATTAGATTTAATAATAATTATTTATAATTATTCTATTAAATTATATAGAATAATATGTGTAGAGATATTAAGGGCAAGACAGTAATGTTGTGTGGAGTAAGTGAGGGCAAGAGTGAAATAATATAATAAGGATCCTAGGGGTAAGAGTGACAAAAAGAAAAATTGGGGTTTTGTATGCTCATTTGGTATGATTGTGGAATTGAGAGAACACGAGGAAGCAGCTAGGACACGAAGAAGAAAAGAGAAGAGAACATCGTAGAACGAGAAGGAAGAAATCATCCAGTAGGAATTACCAGGTAAGAGGGTGATCCTTATTATTATAATTGATATATGGATTTAGCTGTGTGTAGGATTTCATTTTGGTGGTTTGATGATTATGATGACATGATGAATCCATCATGAATTTGTGATGCTAAAATTCCATGAGTTGATACCCATAACATGTATGTTGATGTACTATTGTTGTATGATGAATATATGTCGAAGTTTATGAGTTTTGGACTGAAATTACATTGAAATCATATGGAAATTAGGACTGAACTGGGAAGAAAATGTAACAAAAAGTTGTTGTTATAAGGGCAGCATCGGGCAAGCCACATGCGTCGTCAGGAGACAGTCAACGCCCAGGCAGTGCCAGACCAGCCTTTGTGCGAGGCACCTTAAAAAATTGCATGCTTTTGAAAAATAAGCAAAGAGCCTCTCTGTCGGCAAGCGAGCGCGGGGAAAGAGACTGTCGTTAGGTGAGCCTTTGCATCGTCGGGAAAGACTCTTTTAAGAAGACTGCTTCGCAGGGCGAGCCTCAGGCGATCATAACTACTTGCATTCTTAAAAAGACCGTAACTTGATTTTACAAACTCCGTTTGACGAGCCGTTTGAAGCGTTGGAAAGCTAACGTGATGAACTGTATTTTGGGGGAATAAAATGAGTAAAATAATATTTTTTTTCCAGTACCTTTACTACAGTGAAATTATACTTTTATGCAATGAAATATAATAATGTAATGATGCATGATGAGTTGTTTCTACTATGATGATATTTTGTTATGCTCTGATGTATTCGATGATGATATGTTGAATGAGGTGGAATAGGTGCATTTTTGTTGTGTATACATGCTATGTGAATAATTTTGTTAATGATTTCATGAATGATGATGCGGTTTGACTAATAGTGGTCGTATTTTATTATGTTATTGTGCATCATGCATTCATGACATATTTTGGATGTTGGTCCACTCAGTTTTGGACGTTGGTACCGTGTTGGCCTCAATCATATTGTGTGGATTGAGTGAGTTTGATGTTGTGCTCTGGTTCCAAGAGGGAATTGATCCTATTATGGGGATATTTAGAGGGTGATGGCCTAGTGTTCATCAGTGAAATTTGGTACCATATGCATGAGTCAATGTTGTTGCATTACATACTCTGTGTCATTATATAATTATTAATTTAAATGATCTCTTGATGATGTTGTGACTTAAGTGATTCTTTGATGATGATTGTTGAACTGAGGATATAATGATGTTGTAAATGAACTAATGATGTGAAAATGTGAGTATAATATGTGATGTATGTCAGTGTGATACGGTGGGAGAACTGACTTGAGGTTTTGCATTTTATCTCAAATATCGCAGTTAGCAAGAGTCGCCACCGACTTTTCTTTTATCCAAAATGAAAGGTAAAAAAGCACAGGAAAGACCTTTGAGATGTTTTCTTGAGTTCGGGGGGTAGATTATGAAAAGGGAAGGTGCTAGCACCCTTTTCATCCATGGTTTTCCATGGGCTCTTAGTTACTTATTTAGATCACTTGTTTTGTTTTGTTTGAAATGGTGTTTGGTGTGATTTTGAAAGTATTTTGTAAAAGAGGCCATTTGTTTAGGCAATCTTTGTAATGATTCTCGTTCGTAAGAATGTATACAAAGATGTTTGTCTTTTGAAAATGTTTTCAATGTTTTGCAAGATGTTTTGAAATATGTGTGTGTTTGTTTTTTTTAAAATAGCAAGGATTGTTTGAAAAGGCGCAAGTAACTTAGAAGCTATCTACCTACTCAAATGTCTTTCTTGTGCATTTTTATTCCTTTGACATTGTTGTCTTACCATTGATTTGGTAAGCAACCCTATCTTTGGATGTAAACGGGACTGGCGTGGGTCATCGTATAACCATGGTAGTAATGTTGCCAAGTATCTTAGCATTTTTTAGGGACCAAGATCATTTTGTTTAGGCAACTTTTGAATAGCGTCATCGAGGGACTATGATCTTATATTTGTTTTGTTTTGCCAAGATACTTCGCATGCGTAACATGGCCATTTTTGTTTTAGGAAACCAAGTGGGAGAAACCCTAAGGGTGCCTGTGTGCAAAGTGTATCATCTTCATGCTTTTGTCTTGTATTTAGGGTTTTCTATTTTGCTTTGTTTTTGTTCTTGTCATGCAAACCCTAATTACTAATCATAGTATGTAAAGCGATAAATTGCGTAAAATAAACTAAGCTATTACAACAATTTTTATGGGAGGGGGAATACAAATTTGAATGGGGGTTTGCACAAATATAAAGCTAAATATATTATTACAACCAAATCGAATATGCGCGAATTTAAATAAATATAAGACAAATATTTAAAATGCAATGCAATGTTCATGTTTAAAAAAAATGTTTTTATGTCTTGTTTTTGTATAAAAGAAATATTTAACTTAAACCTAAAAATAAGGAAAAATAATAATTCTTTTTGAAAGGGATGAAACCCTAATTTTTATTCAAAGAAAATAATGTTTCATATTATTATTTTGTACATTTTTTTGTATAAGAAAATAATAAATAATATTATATGTAAATATTAAAAATTAAGTATGTGTAAAAATAAGTATTTATGAGTATAAAATGTATAATAAAAATATTAAGTATTTTTAATTATATTTATAATTTACTTAAGAAAATAAGTTCTATTTATCAAAATAAACTATTTTTCATGTGAGAAAATAATTAAAAAAATAATATAAAGGTGTGAAAATAAATAAATCATTTTTTGGTATTTTTTATCATTAAGAAAAATAAATGAAAGTATTAAATATAAAAATATGAAGAAAAATGCAAAAATATTAAAAAAAAACTGGTCAAGGGGGTGTAGTAGCAAGTCAGGGGGGTGTGATTAGCAAAAACAAAAAGGCCAAAGCTGCCAAAAAGCCCAGAACTTCATCCCTGTCCTTCATCCATCTCTTCTTCACGCGTTTCCAGCACAACCTATAACTTGCTTATGCTTGCATAAAAACAAAAACTCATAACATGAAAAATGTGGCATTTGAGCTCACGATTCCAACCATATAAATTATGCAACCTAACTCTTAAAGATCAAAGAGAATTTTGGAATCCCTAATTCGTGACCTAATTTTTTCAGAGATTTCAAGATTCAAATTCTCTTAGCACAGGTAACATAAATGAAAAGTAATGATATGTACAGCTTCGTTATGATGAGTCCTACATTTTTCCTTCACAAATCGTGGCTTGAGGTTGCCTATTCAGAGAGATAGAGTTTGAAAAAACACCTCCTTTAGCTGGAATCATGTAGGACAATGTAGGGACTTTAATGGAGGCTTTGTGATTGTTTAAGCTTCCTTGTACTTCCCTGAACCTATTCCAATGCTTATCTTGCTCTGAGGATGGCTGGAACTCTCTGACCAAGTCCAACTGCAAGCTTCCAAATTGAAAATGGCAGATGCTGAAACAGGGGTTACAGAACCAGGGTGATGGCTTGTATTGATTAGGTAGCAAGTGTATGAGATGCTTGAAGTGATTAAACACAAAACGCACGAGCCAAATGAGAGTTGGTTGTGCTTTTGCAGAAAACTTATACTTAGGTAGAATTTTGGTGTTTTTGAGTTTTAGTGAGTTTCAGATGTAAGCCAAGCGTTTTATGCCTTGTACCAAGTTTGTATATTTGTATAGAAGTGATACAAAGTCGGCCCTTACTAGTTGTGCAAGCTTTGGACCTTTTTGCAACTTTTCTTACATTTGAAGCAAAGTGACAAGACCAATCTCACATGCTTGTACCAGCTTACTTTAGGGCTGATAAGATTTGGTACACATTGCTTGAGACCTGTAGAGTTTGTATGCATCAAGGGGACAGGTTCAATGCTCAAGATTAACAAAGTTGCAAAAGTTCATCTTTATGAAAATGGCATTGTAACCTTTTTGCCCAAAATGGAAATACATCTTGTGTAAACTTCAAAAGCAAAGATAAAGGCTTTAGCTTCTGAGTATGCATTTAATTATGGAGTGTATAGCAAGCTTAGGACCTGTAAAGCAAGATATAACCAGTATAGATTTGATTTTCAACTTGATGCTATGTGAAAATGGCTTGAACAAAAGTGAGAAAATTCCAACTTCCTCTCTTCGATTCTCCCTACTCAAAAATGATCTTGGAGAGTTCTTGGACATTTTGGAAAGCTTGAAATGTGCTCTATAATCCATATTTGAAATGCAATTTGAGATAACTCTTGGAACTAGGTGAAAAATTTCCATGAAGTTGGGTCCAAAACCTGCCTAAATTAGGGCAAAAATTTACTAAGTTAAGAAGTTCATGGACCTATATTCACAAATTCATAACTTGAGATACAAGCATCTTTTGGGAAAAGTTTGTGAAGAAAAGTTTTAGATTTCATGGAGGAATACAACTTTCATGTTGGAAGTTTTCTTTGAATCAAAATGCATCATGGTGAAAGAGTGGTGAAAAGTTGGGAAAAAATAAGAAAATTTTTATACTTAGAAAAATTCTAAGTTATGAAAATTTTTAAATTAAAACCCTAATTTTCAAATTTGAGTTTCTTGGTGAACAAGTTTCATATTTTGACATATCTTGATGAATTATGACCCTTGGTACTTGATTTTGACCAAAAAGTCAAAGTTTGACTTTTCAGTGCACAGTTGACTTTTGATCAGTTGATTGCAAATTTCATTTGTCAATCCAATGAACTTGAGATCTTTTGAACCATGTAATTAGGTCAAGGTGATGCCATTGAACCCTTGAAATCATGATTGAACTCAATTGGTCATTGGCTAGGTTAAAAATCAGAAATTGCCCTTTCTCAGTCAAAAACCCTAATTTTGACCATTTTGCCCTTTTGATGATTTGATCAAATTTCTTGAGGAATTATGATCTAAACTTGATCAAATGGTACATATGAGTCTCAAATGTTGATGTGGATAAAAAATTATGAAGTTTGACTGTAAATTGGCCATGGTTGACTTTTTCCCTAATACAGTTGATTTTTAGGTCAATTGTCCAATTGACTAATCAAAAATGTGGTTCAAGGCTTGAAACTTAACATGAGCAATCTTAGGGGTCTAAAATGGTGTATGAAAGTCACATGAAGCATTGATGGTCCAAAAATCCTTGTGAAAACTCAAACCCTAATTTCAGGTTATCAGTGCAAGATGAGATGTCTTGAGCTGACCAAACCCTAATCTTGTCTTGAGCCAAAGAAGTTTTGTGAGAAAAATCTTGATAAATGAGAGGGCAAATTTTGGGGTACAACAGCTGCCCCTGTTCAATCTTCTTGAACCTGAAGAGTTAGATTGGCGAGTTTTGTCGTTCGTGACTCGAAGGTAAAAGAAGATTGAACACTAGAGTGCCCATAAATTTGCACTCGTCAAAGTGTAGTTGAGGGAATGGGCTTAAAGATGCCATTTGGAGAGGTGATAGAATCTTGTTGGAGATGGGCTTGTAGATGCCATCCAAGAATGTTTGCTGAATTGTAAGTTGTAAATTAGAAGAATAAGTATCAGAATGGTGTCCGCGTCTGGAACATATCTAAACTGTATCTGGAGATTGAAACTGTATGAGCAATAGAATAGCATCAGTGTCTGGAGCATATCCGAGCTGTATCTGAACTTGAAATCTGAATGAGGGCCAGAATGGCATCCGTGTCTGAAGCGTATCTGAACTCGAAATCTGAATGAGTATCAGGATGGCATTCGTGTCTGGAGCATATCTGAATTGTATCGTGTCTGGAGCGTATCTGGACTGTATCTTGAAGTTGAGGTCTGAATGAGTAATAGAATGGCTTCCGTGTCTGGAGCGTATCTGTATTGTATCTGAAAGCTGGATCTGAATGAGTAACAGAATGACTTCCGTGTCTAGAGTATATATGAACTGTATCAAAAGGTTGAATCTGAATTAGTGACAGAATGGCTTCCGTGTCTGGAGCGTATCCGTACTGTATCTGAACTAGAATCCGAATGAGTAACAGAATGACTTCCGTGTCTGGAGTGTATCTGTACTGTATCTGAAAGCTGAATCTGAATGAGTAACAGAATGGCTTCCGTGTCTGGAGCGTATATGTACTGTATCTGAAAGATAAATCTGAATGAGTAACAGAATGAATTTCGTGTCTGGAGTATATCTGAACAGTATCATGAAGTTGAAAACTGAATGAGTAATATAATGGCTTCCGTGTCTGGAGCGTATCTGAGCTGTATCATGACCTTAAAAATTGAATAAGTGTCAGGATGGCATCCGTGTCTGGAGCGTATCCGAACTGTATCTGAGCTTAAATATGAATAAGTGACAGAATCGCAACCGTGTCTGGAGCGTATCTGGACTGTATCTTGAAGTTGAGGTCTGAATGAGTAATAGAATGGCTTCCGTGTCTGGAGCGTATCTGTACTGTATCTGAAAGCTGGATCTGAATGAGTAACAGATTGACTTCCGTGTCTGGAGTATATCTGAACTGTATCAAAAGGTTGAATCTGAATTAGTGACAGAATGGCTTCCATGTATGGAGTGTATCCGTACTGTATCTGAACTAGAATCTGAATGAGTAACAGAATAACTTCCGTGTATGGAGTGTATATGTACTGTATCTGAAAGCTGAATCTAAATGAGTAACAAAATGGATTCCGTGTCTGGAGCGTATCTGTACTGTATCTGAAAGCTGAATCTGAATGAGTAACAGAATGAATTTCGTGTCTGGAGTATATCTGAACTGTATCATGATTGCATATTGTTAAACAGTAGCTGTTAATCTTATCCTAAAAAGGGTAAAATATTAGCTGAAACACAAAGTTATGTTGCATGCAATGTATAATGCAATGTATGCGTTTTATTAATGTTTATGATATGTGGATGTAATGTATGTGCATGTAAGCTGATTCGTTGTATTGCTGAGGGAAATAAATCCTTGACTGCTGAGGAAAATAAATCCTTGACTGCTGAGGATATGTGGATTCTTCATGTCTTGAAGTTGGAGTTTTGACAAAAATTCTGTTGCGAGCAATGCCATACACTGCTTGAGGAATCTGTTTGGGGAATCCAGAGGACTTTGATGACTTCTGCTGGGAATTAATAATGAGAATCTTCATTCTGTTGAGGGGCAATGAAAACTCTGTGGGGAAAAAGCTTATTCCTGTTCGGAAAAAGTTTAGGAGTTTCGGTCGTCTGCCACTCTACTGGGGAGTTATCCTAGGTTGGGGAGAAACATAAGTTAACTGTTATCCGGTTGATTTTTCAGACTTCAAGGTAACTTGCTGGGGAATTTGGAGAAACTGAATGGTTTCCGCTGGGGATTAAGAGTTTGAAGTTTTAATTCCGCTGGGGATCTTAATGATGTCTGTAGGGATTGTTCATGGAATAGCTTAAAGACGTTTTCCTATTCTTTCAACCTGTCAGTAATTGTTCTTTTCCATTTTGTTTATTTGTAAACAGTAATTATGTTCAAATGCATATGTTCATTAATGAATCATTGGACGTTTTTGCAAATAAAAACACAAGTGTAAAGAAAAAGGAAAATAGTTTTCTGTACTTTGAAAGAGATAACTTTGTATTTACTTTGAATAAGTATTTTTATACAAAAGAGACAGACATCCTAGTAAGAGGATGGTGTCATAAAAGAAAGAAAAATTTATACAAAGAAAGATAGCTATATGTGATAATTCCATGGGGTTCCCATTCTGCTATAGTCTTCGTATCTCCGAATATCTTGTCCATTCGTTGCTTCGTCCAAAGATGATTGAATTGATCAGAAGCTCCGAGTTTGTTTGTGAAGAGATTGTCCTTAAAGTGATCCGACGAGACATAGTCATGCGCTTTAATTCCCTAACTTTTGCCTGGACCGCCCTTTCGGGTTTTCGATCCACCGGGAAACCCTTTTTTTCCCAAGTCTCCCTTTCGGGTTTTCAACTTGCCGGGTGTACATATTTTTTTATTTTATCCCTAATTTTTCCCGAAAGTTTTGGTTCACCGAGATGCCCTTGTTTTGCCTAGGTGTGTCAACCTAGCGGGTCTCTTATGCGTAGTAACTTTTGACTATGTCTGCGTTCGCAGGGTGTGGTAGGTCGTCGCCGTCCATGGTGGTTAAGATCATTGCCCCACCAGAAAAGATGTTCTTGATTACAAATGGTCCTTCATAGGTAGGAGTCCATTTGCCCCTGGGATCACTTTGTGGCAAGATGATGTGCTTGATCACCAGATCTCCAACTTGATATACCTGGCGTCTGACTTTCTGGTTGAAGGCCTTGATCATCCGCTTTTGATACATCTGACCATGGCAAACAGCATTAAGTCTATTTTCATCAATTAAGTTCAATTGATCAAGTCAGGTTTGAATCCAATCGTCTTCACTCAAACCTACATCTTTCATGATTCTCAAAGAGGGGATTTGGACCTCGATAGGCAAGACAACCTCCATGCCATAAACCAAAGAATAGGGTGTTGCCCCAGTTGATGTGCGAGCCGTGGTACGGTATCCATGGAGAGCAAATGGTAGCATCTCATGCCAGTCCTTGTAGGTGAATGTCATTTTATGTATGATCTTTTTAATGTTTTTATTAGCAGCTTCGACTGCACCATTCATCTTTGGCCGATAGGGGGATGAATTGTGATGTTGAATCTTGAACTGCTCGCACAAGGCAGTGATCATAGTATTATTAAGGTTTGTATTGTTATCAGTGATGATCCTTTCTGGGATACCGTACCGGCAAATAAGATTCTGCTTGATGAAGCGGGCAACAAAATTCTTAATAACGGATGCGAAGGAAGCTGCTTCGACCCACTTGGTGAAATAGTCAATGGCCACTAGAATGAAACGGTGTCCATTGGAGGCTGTAGGCTTGACCTCCCCAATTATATCGATTCCCCACAAAGCGAAGGGCCAAGAAGTTGTTAAGACATTTAGAGGAACTGGAGGCACGTGCACCTTGTCTGCATAGATTTGACACTTATGACAACTCTGGGAGTCTTGATAGCAGTCTTCTTCCATGGTAGACCAATAGTAGCCTGCCTGTAGGATTTTCTTCGCCATCGTATGCTTACTAGAGTGAGTGCCAAAGGTACCTTCATGTAATTCGGCCATGATCTTTTCAGCTTCAATCTTGTCCACACAACGGAGCAGAATAGAATCATGATTGCGTTTGTACAGCATGCCATTACTTAGGAAGAACTTAGCAGAGAATCTCCTTAGGAACTTTTTATCATTGATTGAAGCTCCTTCTGGATATTCTTGAGCCTCGAGATACCTTTTGACTTCATGAAACCAAGGCTGGTCCACTACTTCTTCAGTATTAATCTCGTGACAGTGTGTTGGTTCGTCCATTCGTTCAATGATGATCTAGGGAGCCTCATTATCCCAATTAAGTTTAAACATGGATGAAATTGTGGCTAGAGCATCTGCTAGCTGATTTTCTTCTCGCGGAAAATGCTCGAAGGTAATCTACTCGAAATGTGGTAACAATGTCAAAACATGATCTTTGTAAGGGATAAGGTTTGGATGCTTAGTGTCCCATTCTCCTTTGATCTGACTGATGACCAAAGCTGAATCCCCAAACACATCTAAAGATTTGATTCCCAAGTCTATGGCAGCCTTGAGACCAAAGATGCATGCTTCGTACTCCGCCATGTTGTTCGTACAGTGGAAGCAAAGTCTGGCAGTAAAAGGAGTATGGAATCCTTCCAGAGATATGAGTACAGCACTGATACCATTACTAAGTGCATTGGATGCCCCATCAAAGTACAGGGTCCATCGGGATCCTTGTTCAGGTCCGTCATATGGTCTGACTTCCTCAACATTGTCCAATGTCATGATGTCTTCGTCAGGGAATTCGAACTTCATGGACTGATAATCTTCTACAACTTAATGAGCCAGATGATCGGCTAGCACACTGCCCTTTATAGCTTTTTGGGTCGTGTACTGTATGTCATATTCTGTTAGGATCATCTGCCATATAGCTATTCTCCCAGACAGAGCGGGCTTTTCGAAGATGTATTTTATCGGATCCATCTTAGATATCAGCAAAGTGGTATGAGTCAACTTATACTATCTTAGTCGGCGAGAAGCCCATACCAGAGCGCAGCAATTTTTCTCGAGCAGTGAATATCTGGTTTCACAGTCGGTAAACTTTTTGCTCAGGTAATAAATAGCGTGCTCTTTTCGGCCAGACTCATCATGTTGTCCCAATACGCACCCCATTGAGTGCTCTAAAATGGTCAGATACATGATTAGTGGTCTTCCCTCGACTGGCGGCATCAAGACAGGAGGCTCTTGTAAATACTCCTTGATTTTGTCGAAAGCAATCTGACATTCATCATTCCATCTGACTACTTGATCTTTCTTCAACAGTTTGAAGATTGGTTCACAAGTAGACGTTAGGTGAGAAATGAATCTGGCAATATAGTTTAGGCGTCCCAAAAAGACTCTGACTTCCTTCTCAATGCGAGGAGCGGGCATTTCTTGTATCGCTTTAACCTTGGCAGGATCAACCTCGATGCCTTTGTTGCTGACAATGAAACCTAAGAGTTTACTGGACCGGACTCCGAATGTGCACTTGTTTGGATTCAATCTTAACTTGTACTCCTTCAATCTGACAAACAGCTTTTGCAAGTGATTAAGGTGTTCTTCTTCAGTCTGTGATCGGGCTATCATGTCATCTACGTAGACCTCTATCTCATGATGTATCATATCATGAAACAAAGCTACCATGGCGCGTTGATAGGTTGCCCCGGCATTCTTCAGTCCGAATGGCATCACTTTATAGCAGAATGTACCCCACTGTGTGACAAATGTAGTTTTCTCCATGTCCTCAGGTGCCATTTTGATCTGGTTATAGCCTGAGAATCCGTCCATGAAAGAAACTACTTTGTGATGGGTTGTATTGTCAACCAGGATGTCGATGTCTGGAAGTGGAAAATCATCTTTAGGGCTGGCCCTGTTTAAATCTCTATAATCCACGCACATTCTCACTTTGTCGTCCTTTTTAGGCACGGGAACAATGTTGGCCACCCATTGAGGATAGGAAGTAACAGCCAGAAATCCAGCATTGAACTGTTTCATAACTTCTGCTTTGATCTTCTCTGACATGTCAGGTCTCATGCGAAATACTTTTTGCTTCACTGGTGGACAATCTTCTCTTCTGGGTAGACGGTGTACCACAATGTGTGTATCGAGTCCCGGCATGTCTTCGTATGACCAGGCAAAGATCTCAACATAATCATGCAATAGCTGAATTAGGCGCTCCTTGACACTCGGCTCTAGATTGGCACCCACTTTGATTTCCTTTTTATCTTCCTCGGTACCCAAATTGATTGTATCTAACAGCTCCTCATGAGGTTGAATAGCTCTTTCCTCTTGTTGTAATAGTCTGGCCAATTCCCCTGGCACCTCACAATCTTCCTCACCTTCGTATTTAGCTTGGTAGATCAGATCTTCAGAGTCACTGAAGGCTATAGCAGTATCGTTACCCATGAGATCCAGAATGGAAGGGTACCTGCATTTGTGAGTGTGGGTGTGTGTAAGGGTATAGCCATCTTAAAACAATAAAAGGTAAAAGAAAGATAATGTGCACAAAAGGTTTGTATATGAAAAGCATCCATGATTCATTGAATGTCATATGAAGATGAAATAAAAACCCTTACAAATGGACCATTGTGCCTCGGGTAAGACACAAGGTTTTTAAAGTGCGAATTATTCGTGAATATTACAAGTCCAACAGAAATGTAAAAGATAAATTACTGAGAGATGAAAGTTATTGGGACGAAGTCTCTGGCTTCCCAGTTGAGAAGTCCTCCGCTGACAGTAGGAAATATCCAATCTTCCAGGATGCCATCCTCTTCATTGACTTCTACTGCATTGACCCCTTGATTACTAATATTTACAGGTGGCCCCCCAGCACGGGCACGGCGTACTGCCTTCTGAGCAGTTGAAGTAAACCCCAAGCCAAACTTGTCTGATTTGTAGGGAAAGTCTGGAAGCTGCCCCCAGATGGTGCATCCTCCCTCTTCCACTACTGCCTTTGCATCCTTTAGAGATGACATTCGAGGTGGAGGTATTGTGATCTTAGGAATCGAGGATATCGCCATGGTCGCCGCTATTTCTGGAGAGACTTCTTCAAAATGTTGGAAAGGGGTTTCAATGAACTCGCCATCTAACTCCATATATCGGAAAGAATTCAGATGACTAATCATATACTCCTCCTCCCCATGGACAGTTATGATATTTCCTTGGATTGGGTACTTCATCATCTGATGCAATGTAGAGGTGACAGCATCGGCATTGTGGATCCAAGGGCGTCCTAAAAGATAAGAATAAGAAGGACGGATGTCCATCACATAGAAAGTTGAGTTGAAAATCTGAGTTCCCACCTTTATTGGGATGTCCACCTCCCCGTGGACCATCCTCTTCGAACCATCAAATGCTCTCACCACTATGTTGCTGGGTTTTAAAGTCAGCCCCTTGCAATCCAATCTATCAAGGGTTTTTTTCGGCAAGACGTCAAAGATGATCCTGTGTCCACCAAGACATGGGCTAGGGTTGTTCCTTTACACTCCATTGAGACATGTAATGCCTCGTTGTGTTTTCTCCCTCTGGGTGTCAAGTCAGCATCAGAGAAACCCAGGCCATTATCAATTGTCAAATTGGCCACACAGTCTTGGAACTGGTCAGCAGACGTCTCTTGTGGAACATGAGCTGTCTTCAGAAATTTTACCAGAGCTTTGGCATGTGCTTCAGAGCACAGCAGCAGGGCTAGCATAGAGATCTTGGAAGGGGTTTGCCCCAACTGTTCAACCACATCATAATCACTCTTTTTTATTATCCTCAGGATTTCTTCCATCTCCTTCTTGGATGTTTCAGGAATAGCTAGTGATTGAGCCTTCGTCCGGACAGGCTCCTCTTGAACGTTCTTTCCTTTATTCTCAGCAGTGGAAGTAGGGAAAGGAATTGTGTTGTCTTTGTTGATAGGTACGCTTGCAGGTATAATCACTGGTGCAGAGGTAATCTTTGGAACGGCCACGGGTCCAAAGACTGCCTTTGGAGGGGCAATCTCTGGAGAGAAGATTCTACCACTGCGGGTAATCTTGCCAATTCCGACAATATTGCTAATGTAGGAATTGTCCTCTTCGGAGCTTTCTTCTTCGGCAGTCAGTTCATCCTGTTTAATACCATGGTAGTAGATTTCTCCACCATAATTCCATGGTACTGTTTTATCTGATTTGTATGGGGCCGGCCCGGGCATTGTAATCTTAAGTGGAGTAGTCTTTGGAGCAGGTGTAATCCTAACGGGTCTTTTAGGGGCCCTGGAAGGATTGGCGTAGATGGTTATAATTGAAATTTCTTTAACTGGAACGGGTGAAACAGGAGCATTCTCAAATAAAATTTCTCGGTTATCAATCAGTCGTTGGATACCTTTTTTCAACAGAGGGCGGTCAAATGATGAGGATAGGAAAATATGGCAGTCTTTGTCACAACCTGGGAATATACCAGCTTTCAACAAATTCGACTTAATAATCGGGAGCGGAGTTAACAGTTCATCCACGGTAGCAATAAACAAATCTTCTTCGATAGCGTTGGCATTGTGACCATGCCTAGGCATCGGAGCGGAAATAACATTTGGCTTCTCAGGCGCTTCAAACTCAACTTCCTTCGCATCTATCAGGTCTTGAATTTTGTTCTTCAGAGCCCAACAGTTGTTGGTGTCGTGCCCTGGACTTTCATAATGGTATGCGCACCTGGCATTCGAATGGTAATGTGGAGACGCAGTATTAGGATTTTTTGGGGCCTCTTTTAGAGTGGTCAGATTCAACTTCAGAAGATGTGGTAGAACTTGGGTTGGAGTCATGTTAATCTTGGTGAATTGCCGAACTGGCCTTTCCACCCTTTGCTGGTTAGTTCTTGGCTGGTCTGATGCAGGCTTCGGGATCATAACGGCCCCCACCGTTGGTCGGTGCTCAGTTCTTCCCTGATTTCTCTGTGAATAAATAGCAGATACTTCTTTTCTTCCTGTGAAGGGATTTTTCACAGCTGTAGAGGCAGACGCGTCTTTCTGAATTTTCCCACTTCTTATACCAGCCTCCACCCTTTCACCGGTTAAAATCAATTCAGTAAACCCTGCAGAGGAACTCCCAATCAGATAATTGAAGAAAGGGCCTGATAGAGTTCCCAGGAACATGTCCACCAACTCTCTTTTAGATAGAGGGGGTTGTACCCTTCCGGCTAGATCTCTCCAGTTTTGCGCGTAACATTTAAAGCCCTCATTAGAAGCCATGGCCATACTCTGAAGTTGAGTACGGGTAGGCGCCAAGTCGGTGTTGTACTGATATTGTTTATAGAAAGCTGCTGCCAGGTCTTCCCAATTGTGGACGTCTGCCCTTTCTAATTGGTAGAACCAATCAAGTTGCGTTCCTGATAAACTGTCTTGGAAAAAGTGGACCCACAAGTCTTTGTCGGCAGAGTGTGGTTGAATCTTCCTGACATATGATCTGAGGTGCATTTTAGGGCAAGACACTCCATCATACCTGGAAAATAGTAGCACTTTAAACTTTGGCGGGATCACAATTCCTGACACCAGCCCCAACTCTTCAAAATCTAGCCTCGATACTCTCTGGATTTCCATGACGCTTAGTCGCTCTTCAAGGTGTTTGTACTTGTCATCAGCCGGAGGGTATTGTTGTTCAGAGTAGTCCTCCTCATCCTCCTCTTCTTCAGAATCTGATGGTACTGATGTTTCTTTTCCTTTTCTTTTCTATTCTTCAGATGTTGTTGGAAATTCTAAGGTCCTTCTAGCTTGTCCCTGAAACCTTTTGCCTGTGATTACCACACCAGCTGGCTTCTTCTTATTTTTCTCTTTCTCTTTTTATAGCAGAGTCTTCAGCTCCTCTTGCCCCTTGGCTAAGGTCATGAGTAACTGTTGAAATTGCATGTTCTGAGCTTGCAGATCTTTGACCATTTGTTCGAAATCCATCTAACTGAAATAAACAGTAGAGAGATGAGGAAACTTGTTGCAAAGACCTGTTTATGTTTATGATGAATGATATGTATTCATGCAATGCTTTCAAGGATTTAAAAATTCAAATTTGTTTTAAACAAAAAAGAAACACACGTCATATTAATAAGATAGAATTTGAGTACATCAATGCCCCTTGGGCAAAATAATATAAAATTCTAAGGTAAAAAGACATTGCGCATCCTCTTTGGTGCAATGTAGGTATTGAGAGTCTGCTCTTCATGAAGTAGCCGAGTGAGTTCCAAAACCTTCTTCTCGCTTGCGTAGAATTGGGCTTCGAAATTATCGCGCTCTCCTTTGAGCTGTATCCAATCCCTTTGTAGATCTTCAAGTGTTGTAGGCATGTCAGGATGTAGGATAGTGTATGGAACTTCTCCTTCCTTAACAGGCTCTATAATCACTGGGAGAATGGATGGATAAGGCATCATAAGACTTTGAGTGCGGGTTCGTACCCACTTGAGGTAAGGCTCAAGAGGGATGTAATTCTTGTGTCCTAAAGTCTTGCTATCCACCTTGTTTAGCATCCTTCAAGCTCGGATGAATCTCTGGAGAAGTCCTTGATCATCGTTGTCATAGTCGAAAATCAATCCTTGAATCAGCATATCATGTGGGCCATCCCTTCAGGCATAACCAAACTATCTTAGAGATAATCATGGGTTGTAGGTGATGACTCCCCTAATGCCAAGTAGAGGAACAATGGTAACATTCTCTTTGGATCGAGAACACCAATGAATATCTGAATGTTTAAGTGTCATCAACCTTTGTGACCACCTCAAACCTTGCTCATTCTTCAAGACTAATTGGGGAAGATGAGAAATAAACCATCTTGCCAGGAGAGGAGTGCAACACATAAGAACACCTCTTTTCCTCATTGTACTAGTGTGAAAAGAGTGTAGGATATCCCCAAGCAATGTAGGCACCGGGTTGCGAGACATGAAGATTTTGACAACGCTTACATCTATGAGTTGGTCAGGATTAGGGAACAAGACCATCCCATAGATGAGAAGAGCTACAATCTCCTCAAAAGCTTGCAAGTCTAGGGAATTCCAACAGCTTTGGGCCTTCTCAAACAGAAACTTTGCCAAGAAGCCTTTGACACCACTTCTAGTTTCCCAATGTGTTGTGACATCAGATGAGTACAAGTGCAGGGCTTGAGCAATCTCTTCTGGCTTTGGATCTCTTTCCGTACCGTTGAAAGGTAGTTGATTGAGAATGGGAATCCTTAAGAGTTGAGAGAATTCTTCCAAAGTAGGCATAAGCTGGTAGTCAGGAAATGTGAAGCAATGGTGCAAAGGGTCAAAGAACTGGAAGAGAACCTTCATCATATCCTCCTCTGTGTTGGAGGTGACCAAGTTGAATAGACGACCATGTCTCTCGGTGAATGGAGAGTTCTCAGGGATCCTTGCAGCTAGCTCCTTGAGTTGTGGAGGAATCCTTACAAGGTTGATTTGGAAAGTTTTCCTGCGAAGTGAATCCATAACCTACAAAACAAGAACAAAGATGAATCTCCAAAATCCTTGAAATGGTTAGTGAATGCATACGATGCTCATGATGTCCATGATGTTATGCACAAGTATATATGTACAAGAAAATCAAACAAGTTCTTAGTTTAGGCTTGCATGGGGTTTCATAGGTAAGTACCCTCTTGAAGTTTAGTTGGCTCAACCTGTCCTAGTAATAATAACTGGGTTCTAAGGAGCTCAATATCACTGGATTGTTTCCTTTGTTCATTGTTTCAGTCCAAGCCTCTTTACTGGCGACCTAAATATCCCAAGAAAACAACCCTCAATGAGTGTAGTATCGAGTATCTACCAACTTCGGACTGCACCAAAGTCGCTCATCTCACTACATCCTAAAAAGGCCAAGTTGGTCAAGTAAAGGTTCTAGAAGTTCATTAGTGCTTTATGACATCACTCAGCGGCCCTGTATTCTCTTTGATTAACTCAAAGGCTACCGGTACCCACAAATATGTCACACTAATATAGCTATTGCTTAGACCATGTCGGTATACACTGCACAGTTTCCATAATGTATTGCTATTTACCTATAATGTTTCCCAAATCCGGGTGGAGGATTTAAACCCAAACAAAGAACCATAATTGTAAAGCAAACAAGTCAAACAATGTAAGCAAATAAATGTGATCTAAACCCTAAGGTAACCCCACTTTTATAATTTTCCCCAGCAGAGTCGCCAGTTCTGTGATACGGTGGGAGAACTGACTTGAGGTTTTGCGTTTTATCATAAATGTCGCGGTTAGCAAGATTCGCCACCGACTTTTCTTTTATCCAAAAAGAAAGGTAAAAAAGCACATGAAAGACCTTTGAGATGTTTTCTTGAGTTCGGGGGGGTAGATTATGAAAAGGGAAGGTGCTAGCACCCTTTTCATCCATGGTTTTCCATGGGCTCTTAGTTACTTGTTTAGATCACTTGCTTTGTTTTGTTTGAAATGGTGTTTGGTGTGATTTTGAAAGTATTTTGTAAAAGAGGCCATTTGTTTAGGCAATCTTTGTAATGATTCTCGTTCGTAAGAATGTATACAAAGATGTTTGTCTTTTGAAAATGTTTTCAATGTTTTGCAAGATGTTTTGAAATATGTGTGTGTTTGTTTTTTTGAAAATAGCAAGGATTGTTTGAAAAGGAGCAAGTAACTTAGAAGCTATCTACCTACTCAAATGTCTTTCTTATGCATTTTTATTCCTTTGACATTGTTGTCTTACCATTGATTTGGTAAGCAACCCTATCTTTGGATGTAAACGGGACGGGCGTGGGTCATCGTATAACCATGGTAGTAATGTTGCCAAGTATCTTAGCATTTTTTAGGGACCAAGATCATTTTGTTTAGGCAACTTTTGAATAGCTTCATCGAGGGACTATGATCTTATATTTGTTTTGTTTCGCCAAGATACTTTACATGCGTAACATGGCCATTTTTGTTTTAGGCAACCAAGTGGGAGAAACCCTAAGGGTGCTTGTGTGCAAAGTGTATCATCTTCATGCTTTTGTCTTGTATTTAGGGTTTTCTATTTTGCTTTGTTTTTGTTCTTGTCATGCAAACCCTAATTACTAATCATAGTATGTAAAGCGATAAATTGCGTAAAATAGACTAAGCTATTACAACAATTTTTATGGGAGGGGGGAATATGAATTTGAATGGGGGTTTGCACAAATATAAAGCTAAATATATTATTACAACCAAATCAAATATGCGCGAATTTAAATAAATATAAGACAAATATTTAAAATGCAATGCAATGTTCATGTTAAAAAAAATGTTTTTATGTCTTGTTTTTGTATAAAAGAAATATTTAACTTAAACCTAAAAATAAGGAAAAATAACAATTCTTTTTGAAAGGGATGAAACCCTAATTTTTATTCAAAGAAAATAATGTTTCATATTATTATTTTGTATATTTTTTTGTATAAGAAAATAATAAATAATATTATATGTAAATATTAAAAATTAAGTATGTGTAAAAATAAGTATTTATGAGTATAAAATGTATAATAAAAATATTAAGTATTTTTTTAATTATATTTATAAGTTATTTAAGAAAATAAGTTCTATTTATCAAAATAAACTATTTTTCATGTGAGAAAATAATTAAAAAAATAAAATAAAGGTGTGAAAATAAATAAATCATTTTTTGGCATTTTTTATCATTAAGAAAAATAAATGAAAGTATTAAATATAAAAATATGAAGAAAAATGCAAAAATATAAAAAAAAACTGGTCAAGGGGGTGTAGTAGCAAGTCAGGGGGGGTGATTAGCAAAAACAAAAAGGCCAAAGCTGCCAAAAAGCCCATAACTTCATCCCTGTCCTTCATCCATCTCTTCTTCACGCGTTTCCAGCACAACCTATAACTTGCTTATGCTTGCATAAAAACAAAAACTCATAACATGAAAAATGTGGCATTTGAGCTCACGATTCCAACCATATAAATTATGTAACCTAACTCTTAAAGATCAAAGAGAATTTTGGAATCCCTAATTCGTGACCTAATTTTTTTAGAGATTTCAAGCTTCAAATTCTCTTAGCACAAGTAACATAAATGAAAAGTAATGATATGTACAACTTCGTTATGATGAGAGCTACATTTTTCCTTCACAAATCATGGCTTGAGGTTGCCTATTCAGAGAGATAGAGTTTGAAAAAATACCTCCTCCAGCTGGAATCGTGTAGGACAATGTAGGGACTTTAATGGAGGCCTGGTGATTGTTTAAGCTTTCTTGTACTTCCCTGAACATATTCCAATGATTATCTTGCTCTGAGGATGGTTGGAACTCTCTGATCAAGTCCAACTACAAGCTTCCAAATTGAAAATGGAAGATGCTGAAACAGGGGTTACAGAACCAGGGTGATGGCTTGGATTGATTAGGTAGCAAGTGTATGATATGCTTGAAGTGATTAAACACAAAACGCACGAGCCAAATGAGAGTTGGTTGTGCTTTTGCAGAAAACTGTATACTTAGGCAGAATTTTGGTGTTTTTGAGTTTTAGTGAGTTTCAGATGCAAGCCAAGCGTGTTATGCCTTGTACCAAGTTTGTATATTTGTATAGAAGTGATATAAAGTCATCCCTTACTAGTTGTGCAAGCTTTGGACCTTTTTGCAACTTTTCTTGCATTTGAAGCAAAGTGACAAGACCAATCTCACATGCTTGTACCAGCTTACTTTAGGGATGATGAGTTGGTACACATTTCTTGAGACCTATAGAGTTTGTATGCATCAAGGGGACAGGTTCAATGCTCAAGATTAACAAAGTTGCAAAAGTTCATCTTTATGAAAATGGCATTGTAACCTTTTTGCCCAAAATGGAAATACATCTTGTGTAAAGCTTCAAAAGCAAAGATAAAGGCTTTAGCTTCTGAGCATGCATTTAATTATGGAGTGTATATCAAGCTTAGGATCTGTAAAGCAAGATATAACCAGTATAGATTTGATTTGCAACTTGATGCTATGTGAAAATGGCTTGAACAAAGGTGAGAAAATGCCAACTTCCTCTCTTCGATTCTCCCTACTCAAAAATGATCTTGGAGAGTTCTTTGACATTTTGGAAAGCTTGCAATGTGATCTATAATCCATATTTGAAATACAATTTGAGATACCTCTTGGAACTAGGTTAAAAATATCCATGAAGTTGGGTCCAAAACCTGCCTAAATTAGGGCAAACTTTCACTAAGTTAAGAAGTTCATGGACCTATATTCACAAATTCATAACTTGAGATCCAAGCATCTTTTGGGAAAGGTTTGTGAAGAAAAGTTGTAGATTTCATGGAGGACTACAACTTTAATGTTGGAAGTTTTCTTTGAATCAAAATGCGTCATGGTGAAAAAGTGGTGAAAAGTTGGGAAAAAATAAGAAAAATTTTATACTTAGAAAAATTCAAAGTTATGAAAATTTTCAAATTAAAACCCTAATTTTCAAATTTGAGTTTCTTGGTGAACAAGTTTCATATTTTGACACATCTTGATGAATTATGACCCTTGGTACTTGATTTTGACCAAAAAGTCAAAGTTTGACTTTTCAGTGCACAGTTGACTTTTGATCAGTTGACTGCAAATTTCATCTGTCAATCCAATGAACTTGAGATCTTTTGAACCATGTAATTAGGTCAAGATGATGCCATTGAACCCTTGAAATCATTCTTGAACTCAATTGGTCATTGGCTAGGTTAAAAATCAGAAATTGCCCTTTCTCAGTCAAAAACCCTAATTTTGACCATTTTGCCCTTTTGATGATTTGATCAAATTTCTTGAGGAGTTGTGATCCAAACTTGATCAAATGGTACATATGAGTCTAAAATGTTGATGTGGATCAAAAATTATGAAGTTTGACTGTAAATTGGCCATGGTTGACTTTTTCCCCAATACAACTAATTTTTAGGTCAATTGTCCAATTGACTGATCAAAAATATGGTTCAAGGCTTGAAAGTTAACATGAGAAATATTAGGGGTCCAAAATGGTGTATGAAAGTCACATGAAGCATTGATGGTCCAAAATCCTTGTGAAAAATCAAACCCTAATTTTAGGTTATCAGTGCAAGATGAGATGTCTTGAGCTGACCAAAGCCTAATCTTGTCTTGAGCCAAAGAAGTCTTGTGAGAAAAATCTTGATAAATGAGAGGGAAAATTTTGGGGTACAACAGTCAGTATATAGATTTCTTGATAATTGTTGTTTTAACTTCTATATCTATTATGTATATTTTTTGTAATGAATTGCGATTACTCACCCTTTTCGTTTGAATATTTCCTCTATGCGGGTAACACACGGGTGATCCTGAATAACTTGTAGAAGCATGAGGATAGATTTGGAATTATTTAGTGTGTGTCTGTTGAATAAGAAGGGTCTTGCTCTAATATGTAACATCGGGGTTGGAAACAATTGAGTTTTTAAGTTTGTTGTTTTGTTTAAAACACATCTCATGAGTTTTATTATGCGTTGATTTATTTTGATGCTAACCATAGATTAAGACAAAAACGTCTTGATGTTTTGATGAAACAAATGAAGTTATGATTGAGACTAATATTCCTCTGCGAAGTCTAAATTTATATGTTGATATTATTAAAGAAATAATTGTTATAATTTTTGAAAACCCGTGTTACGGAGCAGGATGTTTGTATAAGATGTTAGTATGACGATGTGACGCCCTCGTTGGTGCTTTATGTTGACTTATTTATTAATTTATTCGTAACTTAATCTTGGGGTTTAGATGGGTGTTACATTAGTCGTATCAGAGCAGTTCGTTGTGTCTGGTCAGGTTTTTATATGATGTCTACCTCATATTAGTCGATTAGTGTATGAACATTATCGATATGTTGATGTTTCTAATGTAGTTGCCTATACACAAAGTTATGGATGGAGGAATAAATGACAATTCTATTGCTAATGCTTTGGAAGCAATGGCTCAAGCACCGCAAAACCAGCATGGTCAACATAATCAGAATGGAGGGAACAGTGATAAAGCTCATGCGTGCGAGATGTTTCAGAAGAACAAACCGTCGATTTTCAAGGGCAGGAAGGATCCTGATGGTGCATGAGTGTGGCTTAAGGGGATTGAGAAGATTTCCAGAGTGGTGATTTGCTCGGAGGAACAAAAGGTGCAGTTTGGTGCATACTTGTTGGAAGAAGAAGCAGAAGAATGGTGGGGTAATGCATGCCAAAGGATGGAAATTATGGGTATGAAGATTACTTGGGTTGTATTCATAGCTTCTTTTTTAGAGAAGTACTTTCCAAAAGGCGTGTGTGGTAAGAATGAGATTGAATTCCTTGAGTTGGAGCAAGGAAGTTCAACTATTGCTGAGTATGCTGCTAGGTTCAAAGAGTTGGTGAAGTATTGTCCACATTATAACAATCCGGCAGCAGAGGCACCCTAATATTAAGCAGGGTAGTGGATATCTTGAGATTCGTAGATTTCCTATGCTAGTGAACAAGTGTAGGATCTTCGGTCAAGATAGTAGGGACAAAGCTTCTTATTATAAGAGTCTTAATGATAAGAAGGGGAAGAATTATGATCGTGGTAAGTTGTATACTTCTCCTGCTGACAAAGGGAAGAGAAAAGCTTATGATGAAAAGAAGCCAAATGGGGGAAGAGTTCCCGCTTCTATGAAATGCTACAGGTATGGTGAGCTAGGACACCATGTTGTTACTTGTAATAATAAGGCACTTAGATGTTACAGGTGTTGTAAGACATGTCATCGAGTTACTGAATTCAAGAATGAAGTTCGAACTTGTTTCAACTGTGGTGAACAGGGTCATATCAGTACTCCATGTCAGAAGCTGAAGAAGACTACTAATGATGCTCAGACTAATGGAAACGTGTTTGTTTTGATTGGTTCAGAGGTTCCAAAGAATGATAACTTGATTCGAGGTACTTGTTTTATTAGCAGTGTTGCGTTAGTTTCTATTATTGATACTGGTGCTATGCATTCTTTTATTTCACTGGAATGTGCAACTATGTTAGGATTGAAATTTCATGATATGAACGGTAGTATGATGATAGATACTCCTGCTAATGGTTTTGTTACTACTACTTTTATTTGTTCGAAGTGTCCCTTGAGTATTTTTGGTAAGAGTTTTGTGATGGATTTTGTGTGTCTATCCTTGCACCAAATTAATGTTATCCTTGGAATGAACTGGTTGGAGTTCAACTATATTCATATCAACTGTTATAATAATATTGTGAGGTTCTCTAATTTTGGCGATAATGGAGAGCTAATGTTTTTGTTTGCTAAGCAAGTGGATGAACTTTTTGTAGATGAAGTCTTGATGTTTGCAATGTTTGAGTCATTTCAAGTTGATCAAGAAGCTGCGAGTATGGAATTACCTGTTGTCTGTCAATTTCCAGAAGTGTTTCCAGATGACATCAGTGATTTTCCTCTAGAAAGTGAAGTTGAATTTATTATGGAATTGATACCATGTATGAGTCTAGTGTCAATGGCTCCTTATAGGATGTCAGCTTCAGAGTTGAGTGAACTGAAGAAACAGTTGGAAGAACTTCTTGAGAAGAAGTTCGTTCGACTGAGTGTTTCTCTATGGGGGGGCTCATGTGTTGTTGGTTAAGAAGAAAGATGGTAGTATGAGGTTGTGTATGGACTACAGACAAGTAAATAAAGTGACTATTAAGAATAAGTATATGCTTCCGAGGATTTATGACTTGGTGGATCAGTTGGTTGGCGCCAGTGTGTTTAGTAAGATTGATTAGAGGTCGGATTATCATCGGATTCACGTTAAGCTATATGATATTCTGACAATGGATTTCAGAATGAGGTATGGTCATTATGAGTATACTATTGTAATGCGATGGGAGAACTGACTTTTTTGGTTTTATCCAACTGTGCGGATAGCTAGAGTCACCACTGACTTTTCTTTTATCAAATATTTAGGAAAGGTTAAAAGAACAGGAAAAACCTTTAATATATTTTGAGTTCGGGGGGGAGTGGTAAGATATGAAAAGGGAAGGTGTTAGCACCCTTTTCACCCATAGGTATCTACAGACTCTTAATTACTTAACTCACTTTTTAAAACTTGCTTTGTGTGTGATTTGTTTGAAAATATTTTGAAATCGCCAATGTAAGGATGACTTTGTAATGATTCTTGTATCAGTCCTCAAGAATGTATATAAAGTTTTTTTGAAAATATTTGTTGTTTTGAAAGTGTGATGTGAGATATTTTGAGAAAAGTTGTGAGCAAGCAATTAAGAGTTTCGTACCCACTAAAGTATTTCTTATGCTTTTCCTTCTCCTTTAAAGACAGCACTATCCATAACATTAGTTGGTAGGTAGCTCTATCTATTGGATGTGAAGGGACGGGCGAAGGGTCATCAAATGGTCATTGAAGGCAACATGTAAGGATACCTTAGCAATTCAGAGGAACTATCATCATATTATAGTTAACTCGAAGGGACTAGTTCATTTTTCATAGGCAACTTGAGGGACATCGAGGGACTATGATATTTTGTATCGTATAGACTATGATTATTTGATCGAGGGTCTTTTGCTAAAGCATCCCCACTTTCGAGGGACATGACCATTTATTCGAAGGCAACGAAGAGAGGTTACCCTAGAGATGTGAGTGTGAAAAGTGTATTTAGTTTATTTATATTTATCTTGAATTTGGGTTTTTATCGATTGATTTTAGTCTTGCCATACAAACCCTAATTACTAGCAATTTAATAGGTGTAGGAAAATAAAGTGAGGAATGTAAAGTCCTAAGCTATTACATGGCTTAGGGAGAGGTACATAAGTAGAAAAAAATGTGGAAAATAAACTTACGCTATTACATCCTATGAGCAGTTGCATAATAGGAAAAAAAGCGTGAAAATAAATCTACGCTATTTACATTAGAAATGCATCCTATACACTTGATCTAGGAAAAAGAAAAAAAAAATAAAGAAAAAGAAATATAGAAAATAGAAAAATGTTTTTTTGATTTTTTATAGAAAAATAATTTAAATGATAATAGTAATTAAAACCTAAATTCTAATTGATTTTAATATTTATGAAAATAATCAATTGAATTAATTAATTAATTAATTATCAAGAAGATTAAATAAAAACTAATCCTAATTTATTAGAAAAAAATTAGGTTAAGTTAATTTGATGATTGGTTAATAAAAATTAGGTTTAGTGTTAGAAAAATCAATGAAGTTAGGTTAAACAAAAAAAGAGCAAAAAGATTGCATGGGATGGGTGTTGAACCCACGCCCTCTAGCCTTCCACGATGCATCATTTTCCACTGAGCCAGGAGCTCCTTGGTGTTTGGAAATAGGTGTTGAACAAAATATGTGAAACCTGTATAAATTTGGAAAATAAGCCAAAAAATATTGCAAACGCAGGGATCGAACCCACGCCCCATACATTATACGCCTTCGCTTTGACAAGCGGTGCTACACCCTCATCCGTTTACATAATAGAAACAAATAAATATATTATAAAAGTGGACCAGGGAGGCGCCAGAGCCCTAACTCCGATCGTCTTCTCCGGTGAGACGATTTTGTCAACCTGCAAAATAATGCACGTTAGTGAACAAGAAGGACCCTACCCCTCTAAATCAACCCTTGTGAATCCTTTGGTGGCCTTAGTTTTTTCTAAATCGTCCTGTACAAATAGATATGATAAAAATAATTCAAAATGATTTAAACACGGGGATGTACAATTCTGGAATCATGGGTCTCATGCAAGGGATTAAACCTGCATTATTACAACTCAGGAACACATTAGAAACGTTAATTCATATTAAAACATCACAAAAATCAAAATACATATTTCATGTAAATGCAAAACCGGCCATGTATGGGATGTGTGTTTCAAGCACTTTTTATCATCAAGAATGATCAAGAATTACTCTATAACACCTCAGAATGTTGATTTGGACGGATGGTTTTCTTTGAGAAGGGATGGAAATTAAATTTCGAGTTGTCCTAGTTTTGACAAAATTTGAGATTTTGAGAGAGTGTTCTTGAGCAGGGGTTTTTTCATGTCCCCTTCAAACTCCTCATCAATGAAGCTCATATTATTGCATGCAGATATATTTCCGACAATGCACTCAATTTAGTCAATAGTAACAATGTGATCAACAAATGCTTGATCATCGGTAAGGATATAACAAAAAATTTGGAGGGAGTTTGAAGGAGTTGATCAACAATTTTATACTAGCTCTTCTTGATTAGCTTCAAAACTTCATCATCATCATCATTTGAATTCAAACCACTAGACTGACCTGACACTAACCCAGATACATATTGTACAACAAATCCTTCAACCTAAACTTTCTTACCAACAGAAACATCCTTAGGAGGCGCAAAAGCAAACACACAACCACTATGGGTCACCCTACTAACATCGACAATATTAATGACATAAGGAAGAGACAGAATACTGACTTAATTATCATCTTCAATCATAGTCGAATTATACTTGTACGAAACTGCTTTATCGTTATTATAAGGAACGAGCCCTGGCAGGCTGATAACCAAAGGAGAAACATCAGACTTATAACTATTGTAAGAGATTTCAACCGGTCCAGGCATGTTGAAATGAGGAACCACCAAATTAACCTAGCCCGCATCAGCCCTTGCTCTAGTAATATAGATGATCCATTAGTCCAACATCTCATGGAGACCCCTCTTCACAATAGAACAATCATGAGGACTCCTTGAACAAATTCGGCAAGAAACATAATCATGCTCACAATAACTAAGCTCACATAAAGTCCTGTGCATCTTAACCAAAGTCTTCTTATCAAATTAACATTAAATATACAGTAGTCTCTATGACAATTGTCCACCATATTCACAACATCACCTCCATGATTGGGCAATGGGCTAGCTTGGACATTAGGTCCAGAATCCTTGAAAGATAGAATACCACTTCGAATCAGCTATTGCACATCATACTTCAAACCAAAATAATTCTCTATGTTGTGACCAGGTGCCCCTTCATGGTATGCACATAATTTGAAATTCTGGTGTACAGATAACTAATGTCCTAACATATGTCAAGACACTGATCTTTGCATAGGAAAACAATGACATGATAAAACATACTGATATAATCCTTATGAGTACAAAGTCATGACAAATGTTCCAAGATCTATTACGACATGTCAATCAATTAAGAAAATACTCAACTATATATTTGCAGAATGATAATAACACGAAGATATGATGACCCAGTTCGATGTACAACAACACCTACTCTGGGGGCTACCAAGCCAAGAAGGAAGTCCACTATCAGCAACATCCATATGGTGATCAAAGACTTTCTCTCCCTTTTTAGCCAAAACTTGACAAATATATCCAAAACAGATCCATACCCGTACTATAATCACCCAGACACGAACAAAACCCATAAGACCTCAACTCAGCAAGACACACCTTGAAAAAGAGGAAGAAATAACCCCTTTTTATATCCGAGCAGAAACCTAGGAAGTAACTCTCCTACTTTGTAACAATGGTCTATGTCAATAAAGGTAATAGCACAAATAAATATGCATCGTCCATGTTAGTGTGGATTGTTTCTTCTTTAGTGAGCACCGTTTACAAGGCATTTTTCATGCCTTTAATTATTCTAGACTGTTTCTCCTGAAAATTAAATTTCTAATGAATGAGAATGCATGGTCAAAGATGCATTCTCACACCCTTCTGACACGTATTTGGATACACCGTCCACAATCACCACTTGTTGATCTCCATAGAGACGTGTCCTGAACAATGTTCTGACATTCATCTAGACATTGTCTACTCTCTCTTTTCCTCAAAAGAACCATCACCTTTTTCAACATTCAGCCAATCATTCTTCAGACTAGGGCCACAAAGTGGTTTAAAAAGATTCTTCTAGGAGATACTCATAGACATTCATGTTCTGAAGCATAAACACATAGCCTTCCACTGAATACACAAAGTATTTATTTCAGCTTGAATTAGAGAGACTTGAATATGACATCTTATGTTTATCATCATAAAACTTTCATTGATATTGACTTTAATCTGCAGAGAAAAAAATTCTCAGAAACATGATTCTGAGATCACTCCTTCTAGGTATGAACATGTTTTGATTCACTCCACTGATTTCCCAATGATAGAATCAAGCTCAAACAGGCAGGTCCCCCATACACTTTACCAGTAACATAATGTATGGACATCTTTCCTAACATTACATCCTCACAACATAACTAATTTACCACCAAGAAATCTTTATAAAGACTTTACTTCTTTAGCAGTACATTCCAGACAGAAGTTCAGCTCCCCCTGTCATAGTTGACCAATCCTCTTATGAAAAGAACCTCAAAAACACAAGACCCGTCTTTATTTTCACATAGAGTAAAACACACAGCTTTACACACCTTGTTTTCCACACCTGCTGAACACATTCTCTCATATAACAGACGGCTATGCTCCTTGAGAATACTTCCAAATACCCAAGACTATTTACAGATCAGGTGCATATATGATGCATAGCCTTTCAGGAATTTCAAACATAGATCTTTGGTTAGGAAATAATGTCATTCTTATAAATAACATTCTACATGATGACAAATCTTGTTTACTTTCTTAACAAGATTCAAATTTATCAATTATTTCTTGAGTAACTTGAAGCATTAGGAACCACTTCCCCACAAGTGTTCTGATCTCAGCATTAGGGATGGCAAAGGGTCGGGTGCGGGTTTCACACTACCTAAACCCACACCCAAAATCACCACCCGAACATGAACCCAAACCCAAAGGCTATTCGGGTGGAAAAATAACATCCACGCCCACACCCGTTGGGTTCAGATTTTTCCACCCAAACCCGAACCTACAGCAAAAACACAAAAAATACAACAACAACATTGAAATTTAAAACACAAGAATTCCATCAAGGTCTCTCAAAGAAATTAAAGAATTCAATTACAACTTTCCATCAAGTTGGGTAATATTAAAATTAAAATTAAGGTCTTAAATTTTTACACTTATATATATTTAGAGGTACTTATGTAATTTAATGTTTAAGCGGGTGTGGTTTCGGGTTTCAGGTGCGGGTTTGAGTAAACCCAAACCCGCACCTGAAATATCAGGTGGCACCCGAATCCGAACCCAGTCAACTCGGGTTTTAACCCGTTGACTCGGGTTCGGGTGCGGGTGGGCCCCACGGGTTTAGGTCTCCTTGCCATCCCTACTCAGCATGAGTCAGAGCACTAGTTCTGATGTCCAAAACAGTCTCATTACAATCCATAACATCCTCAAATGCAGATTTCTTCAAATCAAATGGTGAGTATCAATTGTCACACCATAATTCAAAGTCATCCAAGAATATTATGTTGCAACATCACATAGGACATCAACATTTGCATATAAGTCACCCACAATGATCTCACAGGTGCAACAACATAATCTTCAACAACTAGATCTTGCAAAAGATAAAATACCACAGAGAGGCATAAACTCTCATACTTCTCATGAAGCCTTCACCAGACCTATAGTATTACTATAGATACCGTTATCATCCTTAAGCACATTAAGATTAGATTCCCTCTATAACTTCAAGGCAGGAAAGAAACCAGCTCCTCCTCATTTCTTTTGTCTTCTGTGCAGACCTCTAAACCACAAGGTGCATCTGTATTTGGAGAGCAACTGACACACATTTCTTGGACCCGTGCTTAGACAAAACCTCTCTTGAGCATACAGATTTTTAAAATGCTCATACCAAACAACTTAGATGAGACCCCAATGCAAGTATGTAACAACAAGTAACATCTAGACTTCAGATCTCTTGATTTCCACTTGAAGGATAAGTAATTAAATACTTGTGAATGTCACAAATAGAAATTGATTTTAAATCCTTTTTTAGATAACCATCCATGCGATATAGAAGATGTCAACACTATAGGAACACATATCATGTATTCTCTCCCTTGTCAAGGGCAATGTTGAGACATCAAGGAAAACATTCTCAACTTTCCTTTAACTATTGTGACTTTCTCTTTCTGACTTAGATGGAAAACCCTATCAACTGTCATTGAAAGAGGTAATATCTTAACAAATCTGATTAGGATTTAGGGTTAGAGAGTTACTCTTACAAGAACACATATGGTGAAAAATAAACCACCTTCACCAGAGATCAAGATCAAAAATAAATTTTTCTTGTTTTCTTGAGAGGTTTGTCACTCTAAGATTCATTGTCTAGAATAAACTCAGAGCATCTTCACTTTGACTATTTTCTCTTTTGAGCTCTTTTCACAAATAGAAGTGCCTTTATGAGAGGACTTGAGAGGAATTTGAAGTATCGTTGGCAACTTTATGCAGGGTAAGAGTATTCACTATTCACATATCAAAGTGTGAAAGAATAAACACACCCTCATCTCTTTAACTTACTCCCCGCTGGTCTTGTACTTCTAGATAACAGTTGCACCATCTTACTTAACTCAACTAAGATGTGAACAACTAGGCATCTGTATTCAGATGTGAACTTAAAGGATCTTGAGAGAGACTCAAGAGACTTGAAATCCCGGTATGATAGAACTCATATGTCATATGTGGATGTCGAGACATCTGATTTGACACATATAACACAGGCAAGGTATAAACATTAAAAATAGTACTGAAAATTAATAACAACACACAAAATTGTTTACCTAGTTCGAGACAACCTTCCTACTCCGGGGGCATACCAAGCCAGTGATAAATCCATAAATAGTAGTATCAATTCAAAGCTAAACTCCCCTGTTTACAACTTATCACTTAATCACTACCCTCGCTAGATTTCTATCTAAGACTCACCTATATATGAGGCCCTCTTTAATCCATCATCAATCACAAACAGTGATTGGATCAAAACAATTCTGAACAAACCGGAAGACACACTTCCATGACCAAACCTAGCTAAAACTCAAGGTTAAAATCACACTTTTAGAACCTTTCTCCTAACCAAGAATAACAACTTGGAGTTGCTTCAAAGCTTCCTCCAAGAACAATACTCAACTCATTACCTACAGGTTTCTGAGTGAGAACATGGTGACCATCCCACAAACCGAGTGGTTCACCATGACAAAGCACTAGACTTCTACATGTTGGACTTGGGCTTTCTAATAACAACAAATCAACTTTTACAAACCAACATTAACTTCTTCTACAAACATGGTCTTCAATCATTAGTTTCCTAAATAATCTCCATGTTTAGAAATTGTATAATATTCAAATATTCTGACTTGATTCTCTTGACCTTGATTTCAGTGCCACATAAGATTGCATAATATTCTATGAATATTCTCCACTTGTTAAATCATAACAGATTTAACTAATCCATTTCAGCTCAGACGCAATGTTGTATGCTAATTCATAGGACATCTTTTTCGACATGTTTTTCTAGATGTTAAAAACACTTCAACTCAACATGTCCCAACATAAGATATGATTTCTTGCTCAACCCGTTCCTGGTATCAAGTTATATACATCCTACCTAACATATTATTGTCTTATTTGTTTAACAAAAATTAACGCCAATCCTAAAAATAGAGAACTTACAATCTCCCCCTTTGGCAAATTTTTCCTAGAAAATAAATATGAAATTATAACTCATATTACAACAATTTGAAAACACCCATCAAAAATAGTCTTCAGCAACTATTGAACTCAGCAGTACAACATCATGGAGTCAGTCTACAGATAAGATGTCAGGACATCTTCTTCGACATCTTCTTTCCAGCATTTTGAATAAGCTCCATTGCAGTAACAAACCCATCACTAGATAACAGAACCTTCAAGAGAATGAGTAGAAAGTTCTGAAGTCATTTGGTGCACATGAGGAAGAAGATAACATACAATCCCCCATAAACCAGGAACCTTTTGTTGTCATATGAGACCAATGGTGGCATAAGATATTTCTTACCCATTTTCTGATCAGCAGCCTCCAATCAACCTAGGAACATTAACCACCACTCCTGGTAACTCAGAACACATGTCACAATTATGTTCATAACTCAGATCACATGTCACAAAGCAAAAACATGACAAAAAATCTTATCCGACATTTGTGTGCAGCATCAGTATTTGTAAGAACAGACTCATGTGGTATCAACATCTGAGTTAATCCTTTCTCCCCCTTTTTATCCAAAACTTGGCAAAGGAGGCCTTCATAGAACCAGACTCAGGCACAACTTACACATACTCGAACAAACCCCATAGTGATGATGAAAACTATCAAACATTCACATGGTGGTAGAGGATAGGAGAAACCTCTATAAATAGCTGAGCAGTTTCTTAGGAATTAACGATCTTTGAAAATATAATCCTTTGGTCAAGGAGAACGTTAGCTGAGGGAAAAACTTCCACCTAAATCAACTTGCATCATCCAAAACAGGTTTGAACGCCTTCAATTACATTAGACTGTTTTTACTGAAAAGAACCAGTCCCAATACTTGCACATGCATAGTCAAACACACCTTCTGACACATGTTTGATCAAAGTGTCGTAGCACTTCCTTGTTGGTCTCACAGGAAACATGTCCTGAATAATGTCCTGAGATTTAGTCCGACTTTTGTCTTTATTTAAAATCTAGACCAACACATCTTTATCCATGTTGTCTTCCATTGGATTCTAAGTGTTCTCCTTTCACTTAGTATTAGTGATATACACCAAGATATCAGAATATTACATTTGTGACATCTCTAAAAAATATAGACCTCAAGAGTCCTTTTGAATATCTTAAGAGAAAAATAAATTCTCCTAGATATACCCATTAAACACCTGAGAGATATGTGAACTTCTGATCCACCAGTTTCACATGGCTAAGATCAACCATGCCTTGCCAAGATCACCGAATAGTACCATAATGTCACAACATGTTATTTGACTTCACAATCTCATAAGAGGAATAAGATCTCCATAAGTTCTAACAACACTCCAATATTTGTACCAATGCAACAACAATCTACAAATATCTACATGACCCACCCTGTCATGGATAAACAATGTTCGAGTTGAAGATGAAAACTTGAGCACCTGACGAATACTCATGAAAAGCATCATGATTTCATGAAGAAGACCAACACTTCTACATGCTGAACACCAACTCCCTTAGTAGAGTTGATTCTGAGTCAGATATTCTCACTCCTTCAGAATACAACTAAGCTCTCTGACTCCTTGAAGTTCCACACATAATACATGACCTTTTGAATATGCAACATGTCATGCATACTAGGTGTAAAGTCACTCAAAACCTCTAAAAATTATTAGATTTCTTAAAAGCTTTACTGTTGTACCCCAAAATATGCCCTCTCATATTTTCCAAGATCTTCCCTTTGCATGGTGTTTACAAACACTTGCTTAAAGAAAATAAAGTATTTAAAGATGGTAAAGTGTCTTTCGATGGGCATCTAAACAAAGGTCTTTCGACTGGAATCTTGACAAAGGTCTTTCGACTGGCATCTTGACAAAGGTCTTTCGATTGACATCTTGACAAGGTCATTCAATGGGAATCTGAACAAGGTGTTTCGATTGAACCTCTAAAACCCTTCGATCAAGCTTTGGGTCCACAAGTATCATTCCAATAGGGCCTTCTCTATGCTTGCCTTCAACGTATAAGGCACATACCTCCTCTTCATGCTTGCCTTCAATTCACAAGGCAAGAACTTCTTCCATGTGTGCTACGACCCATAAGGAAATACTCCCTTTGTGCGTGCCTTCAGCGCACAAGGAAAAGGCACCCTCTTTAATTTGTCTTTGATTCATAAGGCCAAGACCCTTTCAACTAGCCTTAGATTCACAGAGAAATAGCCTCCCTCATGCTAGCATCCACAAGGCATTGGCTTCCTTTGTGCTAGTTTCGACTGGGAAATGGTTCCCTTCGAAACTGCTTGCGTCTACTCTATCTCAGAATCCTTTAGCACATGATTGCAACATTATGAGCACACATTGGTGGCCCATTCGAAGAATACACAAGGAATACATGTAGGCTATTCGAAAGACACCCGAAAGGGCCATTCAAAGGATATACATGTGGTCCATTCGAAGGAGACACATAATTATTGAAAATAAGTTTGTCTTATGATGAGTCTTGGTCTAAGTTGCTTGCTGGAACAAAATCCAACATGTTGCCAAGCCCAAGCATAAGCCTCCTGCACAATTGCATTCGAAGGAGGTAACAAGAGAAGTTTCGACTGGCCAGAAAGGAGTTTTCGTTTGGGCTAGTTGAAGAGTTTTAGATCAAGCTACCAAGACAAATAAGGGCTCAATCAAAGAAGCCCCAATGATGAGGATTGGAGCCATTCGAAGGAGGCAATTATGGGCCAATCAAAGAGAAAGAATTGAGGGTATTCGAAGGAGTCAAACGTGTCCAGGTTCACCCCAAAGCTCAAGGGGGTAGAAACTCATCAAAAAAAGGCAATTCCTTAATGTGTCTGATTTTGCCTTCAAAGCTTAGTTAATTGTTGTCCCTTGCCATTTCGATGCTATGATCCTCCCTCCATCTCCAATAAATACACAACACTTCTATAAGCCAAAGACGACAGACTACACGCACACGCTAACACTACCTAAAGAAACCCTCTTAAAATCATCATTTTTTCAAAGAATTGCAAAAATTAGAAACTCTTGTCCCAGTCTATATTCATCAAGTCTAAGCCTTGTGTTGTGCTCCTGAGACTCCCAAGAGTCTACTCCAAGCCAATCCCCACTCAAAAGTGCCAAATAGAAGCATTCCATCTTTGGTAAAATTTCAAATTCATAATAATGATTTCATGATATATTAATGTTTTTCAGTGTTTGATTCATGCTCAGGGTATCATATAGTACAACTTCCATGCGTTACATACAAGGTTAAGTGCAGGGAGGAGATCATGCCAAATCTGAGGCACGATCCTTATTGTCTTTCGAATCTCAGGGTTAATGAGGTTGTAACACGAAGTAGCTTTCGATTCAGACCCAGAGGATTTGAATTAGGATTATGCAGCCACGGGTTGTCAAATCTAAGACTAGATTTGACCCAAGTCTGGATTTTTATCTTGTTTTCTCTAATAAATTTCCTGCATGAGTACAGCATACACCTCTAACAATATCCTCTGCTGGATCTAAGGCCACATCCTTCCCTGGATCTAAGGATGACATCCTTCATTGGATCGAAAACTCTCTTTTTTCTTTGGATTGAAAGACTTGCCTTCTTGTATTTTTAATTTTGTGTTACTCACTTCTATTATTAGTTTCCCTCTTTAAATCAACAATCAAATAAAAAAAGTCATCATAAAAATTAGGATTAGATTTTATTAATTAAATTAATTTCTGAAATAATTAATTAATTAATTTTAACATCTTCTTCTCAAAATTAAAAATAAATTAGAATTTAGGTTTAATTTTTTTTGTTTAATTTATTTTCTTTTCATGAAAATCAAAAATTAAACAAAAGGATTTTATTCTTAGGATTTTAGACATCTTTTCAAATTCACGCGTTATTGTTCTTTCCTGCTGTTTCATATTATTGTAACTGCCTAATGAGTTGTAATAGTTAGGATTTTATTCTCTGCATTTTATTTCACCCCAAGTTTTTGGACTATGTAATTAATCCCCCTCCCCGAAGCAATGTAATAGCGTAGCTTTAATTTCCGCATTTTAGTTCACTGTACATATTAACTGCTAGATGTATGGTAATAGAATTGTATGGCAAGAAATTAAAAGCAACGCTAGCAAACCTAACACAAAAGACAAAAAATAACTGAATACTACACATTTGCACATATGCACCTCTAGGGTACTCCCACTTTGGTTACCTTCAGAAAATAAAACAGTCATGTCCCTCGAAAGTAGGGATGCTTTAACAAAGACCCTCGAATCAAAAGATCATAGTCCCTCGATGACCCTTTGGTCTTGCCTTTCAGTAAATGATCTAGTCCCGTAAACAAAATTGCTAAAGTGTCTCTATATGTTGCCTCTATGACTGAACGATGATCCTCAAATGTCCCTCATACATCCAAACGACTATGGCTACCTACTCACTAATAGTAGTCTAGCCTTGTCTAAAGGAAAGGAGGAAAAGAACGACCCTTTCGAGTAAAGTAGATAGCTGTTAGATGCTTGCTCAAATAAAGATTTCACACTTACACAAAACAACTTTCAAAAACATTTTCAATTGCTTTATCAACACTCTTGAGGACTGATACAAGAGTTAAATTAAAGTAAATCACCGCACTAAGGCATTTCAAAATACTTTTCAGAACACACAAAGCACAAGGTATTTTTTCAAATGAGCTAAGAATCTAAGAGCTCGTAGAAAACTACGGATGGAAAGGGTTCTAACACCTTCCCTTTCCATAATCTACCCCCCTTACTCAGAAAACTCTCTAAAGGTATTTTTCTGTTCTTTTCACCATTTCCTTTGTTGGATAAAAGAAAAGTCGGTGGAGACTCTTGCTTACCACAACCTTTGCAAATACAAACGCAAAACCAGTACAACAGTCGGTTCTGCCACCGTATCATAAAACTGGTGACTCTGCTGGGGAATTACTTATAAAAAGTGGGGTTACCTTAGAGCTTAGGTCATATTTAATTTTCTTTCTTTGTATGCTTTGATTGCTTTATCTTTAAGGGTTTGCTTGGGTTTACTTGTAAATATCCTACACCAAGATCTGGGGCACATTTTTAGGTAAGCAGCAATAGATCTTGGAGATTGTATGGCGTAAACGATAGCTGCGTTGGTTTGACATTTTGGTTGCTACCGGTATCCCTTGTGTTAAATCGAGGAGAATACGGGGCTGATGCATGGTGTCATAAAGCACTAACGGACCTCAGAACCTTAGTTGAACAAACTTGGCCATTAGAAAGTAGTGAGATAGTCGGCCTCAGTATAAAGCTGAGGATTGGTTGATACTCAATGTTACACTCACTGAGATCGGACTTTCGGGATATTTAGGTCGCGAGAAAAGATTGCTTGAGCTGAAACAGTGTCTGATAAAGAAAGATCAGTGATATTAAGACTCCTTAGAACCCGGTTACTTTTCTAAGACACGTTGAACCAATTATACTTTAAGAGGGTATTTGCCTATAAACCTCATGCAAGCCTAAACCTAAGGTCTTGTGTGTATGCTTGTGTGTGATTAAATTGTTCAAACATAACATCATGCATCATAACATCCATATTCATTTCATTAACCATTTCAAGGATTTGGGGAATTTATCTTTGTTCTGTTTTGCAGATCATGGCTGTTGTTCATAGAAATACCATCTGAATCAGCTTTGTGAGAATACCTCTCCAACTCAAAGAGCTATTATCAAGGGTTCCTGAGACTCCCTCGTTCACAAAGAAATATGGTCGACTTCTCAACCTGGTTACCTCAAACTTTGATGAGAAGATGATGTTGGGTACTCTTTCAGTTCTTTGATCCCAAACACCATTGATTCACATTTCCTGATTATCAGTTGGTACCCACCATGGAAGAGTTCTCTCAATTATTGGGTGTACCCATTCTGGATCAGATGCCTTTCACCAGTTTATAGGAGGCTCCAAAACTAGAGGTCATTGCAGCAGCCTTGCATCTGAAACTGTCTGACATTATATCCAACTGGGAAATAAGAAGCGGAGTTAAGGAAGGTCCAATACACCTCCTGTCATGAACAATCAATCCTCCACTTCTAGGGGCCGTTCAAACATCAATATGAACTCTCCAAGTTCAAATAGCTTTTCAGTAATACCTTACTTGCCCATGACCAGAAAGTATCATCCCAGGATCTCACCCAGAACAGAACATGATGCCTGCTCTAATATCAATTGAAATTCTGGTATGACAAAACTCAAATGTCCTATGAGGATGTCGCGACATCTGATCTGGCACATATAACACAGGCAAGGTATAAACATTAAAAATAGTACTGAAAAGCAATAACAACATATAAAATTGCTTACACAGTTCGGAACAACCTTCTTACTCTGGGGGCATTCCATGCCATGGACAAATCCACTAATAATAGTATCAATTCAAAGCTAAACTCCCCCACTTACAAATTATCACTTATTCATTATCCTTACTAGATTTATATCTAAGACTCAAGGCCCTCCTCAGTCCCTCATCAATCATAGACAGTGATTGAATCAACACAATTCTAAACAAACCGGAAAACACACTTCTATGACCAAACCTAGCTAAGACTCAAGTTTAAACTCACACGTTTACAACCTTTTTCCTAACCAATAACAACAACTTAGAGTTGCTTTGAAGTTTCCTCCAAGAATAATACTCAACTCATTACCTACAGGTTTCTGAGTGAGAACATGGTGACCATCCCACAAATTGAGTGCTTCACCTTGACAAAGACCTAGACTTCTACATCTTGGACCCATGCCAAAATAGGTTACAAACCCTCCTATTTATAACCTATTCCCAACTGGACCTAGGCTTTCTAATAACAACAAATCAATTGTTACAAACCAGCAGTAACTTCTGCTACAAACAAGGTCTTCAATCATTAGTTTCATAAATAATCTCCATATTCAGAATATGTATAATCTTCAAATATTCTGACTTGATTCTCTTGCCCTTGATTTCAGCACCACGTAAGATTGCATAATATTCCCTGAATATTCTACACTTGTTAAATCATAACAGATTTAATTGATCCACTTCATCTCAGACGTGATGTCGTATTCTCCTTCATAGGACATCTTATTTGACATGTTGTTCCATATGTTAAAAACACTTCAACTCAACATGTCCCAACATAAGATAGGACTTCTTGCTCAACCTGTTCCTATTAGCAGGTTATATACATACTACCTAACATATTTTTGTCTTATTTGTTATACAAAAATTAATGTCAATCCTAAAAATAGAGAACTTACAAAACTTATTCTTTATCACTTCTCTGGACAAAGAGAAACCCAACCTATTTCAAGAGTAGATCTTCCTTGAACCATCGGGAAAAAAACTCACATGTCCGCTGGAGTTATTTCATCAGAGACATATATAAGTAGAACAAAACACATCCTCAACTGAATCCAAGTAGGATGTCAAATACATCTTATAGGACATCATACATAAGAGATCTCCTCAATAGCATCCATCGGTTAGTTATAAACATTACTTCCTCCATCATACCTACCTCATCCTCATCCTTAAGGGAAATATCAAAAACACTAGAAGACGAATCAAACTTGATCACCACTGGATCACACATCATAGGCACATGCAGCAGAAGAAAAAAAATATGCCTCACAAGTAACATCACAACCATAGCAGTAGCTACACCCAACACTTCGCTCCTTCCTTGTCCATTGTACCAGAAAGTATCTTCCCTGATCTCACCCATAACAGGACAGCGTGCCTACTCTGATACCAATTGAAATTCTTGTGTATAGATAACTAATGTCCTAACATATGTCAAGACACTAATATTTGCATAGGAAAACAAGGACGGGATAAAACATACTGATATAATCCTTATCAGTACAAAGTAATGTAAGATGTTCCAACATCTATTACGACATGTCAATCAATCAAGAAAATATTAAACTATAAATTTGCAGAATGATAATAACACAAACATATGATGACCCAGTTCGGTGTACAACAACACCTACTCTGGGGGCTACCAAGGCAGGAAGGAAGTCCACTATCAGCAATATTAGTTCAAAGCTAAACTCTCCCATTTACAACTTATTACTTAATCCCTACCCAATGTAACTTGTACCTAGGCCCTCCCTAAATATGAGAAATCACCGTCCCACTTCCTACACCACCTCAATGATATCTAATAGCCACAGCCTTCATCGACTGTATCAAATTACTTGAAAGACACCCTTTTTAATGTAGAGTTCTGCCAAGACTCGTGACTAACTAACATACTTGGATTTTCTTCAAAGCTTCATCCAAGAACAATACACAATTCATTACCTAAAGGCTTCTGAATCTGCATAACAAAACTATGTCTACCATAATGTATCAAATCAATACAAAGGGTGACTTACAACTCCAGAAAGTACACGACTCTCAAAAGACTAAACCCTTATTTTTCTTTTTCTAAGTTTTACTGAAGGATTAGTTAACAAGCCCTAGGTCTAAGCCTTCCTTTTATAGACTTTAAATGTCCATGGGCTTCAAATCTTTTATTAAAATATTCCTTGATCCACAACTAAAGCTCTCCGTAAATCTTGGAACAGATTTACCAAAGTCATGTTGTAGTAATCCAAGATGTCGTATTTTCATGGTAAGACATCTTGTTTGACATATTTCTTCTTCACATATTTTTACATCTTGTTCAGTATCTTGTTTTACCAAAATTAGTCAAATATTTAGAGCTTTCAGAATTGGTCAGCCTAGTACCACCAAGGAAGGTCTTTTGGAATGACGGGTGGAGACTTAGTTTGCACAAGATTCTTCTGCACTAAAGCAGGGAATAATTCACCATATGCCATATGAACTGGGTTAAATTGTACCTTCTTCTGAGCATGATTATTCTGATTATACTATTGATGAACATGTTGTTATTGGAATTCAGATTGATAGGCAAGAGTTTCCTGAGCAATATGAGCAAGATTAACAACAAGTGCGACAGACGCCACCTGCTGATGATTATTCCTTCCTTTAGACATCCTATGCTTTTCCTGGGACACAAAATTATCATCAAGTTGTTTTTTTCTTAGAGAAACCACTTCCAAACTTCTTCGAACCATTGGCAGAACTACCTTCTTTAGTCAAACGTCCCTCACGGACTCACTCTTCAAGGCGCATTCCCATATGCATTATCTCAGTAAAATCACTAGGCACGCTAGCTACCATCCTTTCCTAATAAAAGGAGCTCAGAGTTTTCAAAAAGATCTTAGTCATTTATTTTTCCTCTAGGGAAGGACTGATTTGTGCAACAATCTCACGCCACCTCTGGGCGTACTCCTTGAAAGTTTCTTTATCTTTTTGAAACATGGCTCGAAGTTGATCCCTGTCAGGTGCCATATCAACATTATACTTATATTTACGGAAAAATGAATCATCTAACTCATTAAAAGTATGACTCTAAGAGTTATCCAATCCCATATACCACTTAAGAGTTGCGCCTCTAAGACTGTCTTGAAAGTAGAGGATTAAAAGTTGATGATTATTAGTCTATATGGACGTTTTCCTAGCATACATCACAAGATGAATTTTAGGGCAAGAGTTTCCTTTGTACTTCTCAAAGTTCGAGACCATGAATTTGGCAGGAATCTTCACATTAGGCACAAGATAGAGTTCGCGCACATTCTTCCCAAAGAGTTATTTTCCTTTGAGAGCTTTGATCTCCTTTTTCATTTCCTAGAATTGATCCTAGAATTCATCCATCCTATCATAAAAACCAAGGATTTCACTTGGATAAGCATGATACACGGGTTCATTAGCATATATAACAATATGGACCACCAAAGGAGGAACATACATAATTGTTTACAGAGAAGGAATCTCAATAGTAGGCTGATAACCTTCAGGAGTAAAGTTCAAAGGAATTACCTAGGGAAAACCTTGTGGAATATGATGTTGTGGAACACTAATCAGGGATACTGAAATAGGAGCTAATAAGATCTCAGAAATAACAGTAACTTATAGCTGAGTCTGAGTTGCGCGAGGAGAATGAGGAGGGGGAGGTGGTAGCTGATTCAGAGCAGCCACCAAAGATTCCACCAAAGCATACAACCTTTCCATTCCATACCTCAAAGTAGTCACCTCTTCACAAAGTTCCTGATTCTCTTGTTCATGATGATCCATCTACTATTGATAATTAGCCCAAGTATTATCCTGATAAGGCTGTTTGACTATACAAAGTGGAAGACAAAGGGATGAGACTCCAGAAAACCTCATAAAGAAATACCAAATTCAATATGATGCATGATATGAAAATGATTTTTTTATTTTATCCAAGCTTCAAGGAACCTTAAGAAAATTATAAACAAATTGAAAAAATCATAAAGAAAATATTTGAAAATATCTATAAAAAAATTCATTTCATTAATAATGGAAGGATTAAAATTGAAGTACAAGTATCAACAATCCTACACAAAGGAAAGAGAATATAAATCCTAGGGTCCAAAGAAACCACGTCTGAAGAATACCTAACACCATATTGTAACATCTTCTTAAGCTTCATGATCTTGACTTCATAGTCCTACTGCATCTGAGCTTTCTCGATCTAGCTTATCAACCACACCCTTCCAGGCACCATACGTAGGAGAAATTTATGAATACTCATGAGATGGCACAATGCTAGAGGAAAATAAATCCTCTTCAACTCTTGTCTTCTTGCTTTCTTTCTCTTTTTTACCCTTCTGGAAAAGTAGCTCGTCCTTCTCCTTCAAACACATCTACAACTCTAAATTCTCCATGTCTGAGACCTGATACTTATTCTTCCAAGCATCCCTGTCTAACCTCATCTTGGCCAAAGCAAGTTAAAGTTCTTCTATATCAGTTAAAGGGATGGAATGAGGCTCTACAACAGATAACATCAAAGGTTCCTAATGAGGATTTGGTATTTTGAGAGTAATTTCTCTAGCTTGCACCCATTGAAGATAAGACTCTAAAGAATGTTATGCCAAGCATGAATAATATTTTCCTTGAGGACCTTGTTATCATCATTCTTGTAAAAAGAAACCACTCAACATAATGTTGTTTGGTTTGTCTCTCATGGGATACCCAAGTTGATGACGTGCTAAAAGTGAGTTGTAGTTAAAGCCTCCCTTTGTACCAAGAAGAGGTACATTAGGAAACTCACCACAAATTTAAATAATATTCACACAATCATAAACATGGTTATACCAAAAAATATCAGAATGCATGAGATACATAATCTGCTGCGACCACCTTAACCCATCTGTAAGATCCCAAAAAGAAGTAGACTACGACAAGTGTGAAATAAACCATGTTAGTTCCATGGTTTTATGATTGGCTAAATTTTGGTAAAACATGGTTATATACTGATGTTGAGCAAGATTTTGTAACATCATCATCAACTTTTATAACAATTTTACTGTTATGTGTTTCAGCAAGATGTTAAAGACAAATGTCATGACATCCTGGTTTGTGTACAACAGGCGCTGCTATTGTTTATCTCTTGACATATTGAATTTGATTTGATGAGATCCTTTTGGATATACCTCGTCATTATGTGCATGTCAAGAAGATTATTTAGGAACAAAGTGTAGATTTAATTGGATTTCTTAAATAGGATCTTGGAGACTTTTTATGAAGATTTAAAAAGATTTGTTCCTATTTTTATGAGAAGATATTGAAGTTGTTTTTAAACATGAAGATTGGATCTATTTGAAGAGTCCAAGCTCATAGTATAAGAGTCTATAAATAAGGACTTTCTATACCTAAAATAGCAAGCATTCACAATAACAAATTGTGGGTGCAACATAAGGGTTTTGGGTTTTGGGAGTCTTTCAAGTTCTTTGTGTTTGTGTGTCACTCATGTATCTTTTGATGCATTGCGTTGACTGATTGTTGCTTGTTTATCAACCTATTATTCTCACTCATGAGCTTTTACACAAATAGTTAAGTATTGTTTTTAGTTTAAGGTTTTAAGCAAAACTAAGTATTGTTTATTTGAAGTGTAATATTATATTGAGTTTTAAGTCTAGTCACAAGGTTTGTGGTTGTAGGTATATCATTGTGGTGATTGGAAGTGAGAGGTTCTCATATCTAGGAGGTTCCTAGGTAGAAGTTACATGGGGTAGTGATTAGAAGAAAATTTGTAAACTTGGATTGTATAAGCTTTTAACTAATACTATATAGTAGATTTACTTCCTGGCTTGGTAGCCCTCGGAGTAAGTGAGGGTGCACTGAACTGGGTTAACAATTGATTGTGTTATTTAAATTTCTTCACAATCAACAGTAGGTTTTCTATCAACAGATGTTAAAATATTTGTCCTGACATCGTGTTTTCATTTTAAGAAATTTGTTATGACCTTCGTATTGCAAGTTCCATAATTTCAATTGGCATCAGAGCAGGAACCCTGTTCTCTCTATTGAGTGAGTTCCGGGGAGACTATTTTCTGGTACTATAGATAAAGAAGGAGGATACAATAATAGACCACCTCTGTTAGATGGTTCCAATTATGATTGGTGGAAATTTAGAATGGTGGTTTTCTGAAATCCATGAACAACAAAGCATGATAGGTTATTTTAAAAGGATAGGATCATCCTGTTAACAAGGACAAAGATGGGAATGTTACTTTGACGCCATAGGATGAATGGAATGATGAAGATGATAAATTAGCTCTTGGAAATTCAAAGGCCTTAAATGCTTTATTCAATGGATTAGACAAGAATGTTTTCAGGTTGATTAATACATTCACTGTAGCAAAGGATGCTTGGAAAGTTCTCAAGACAACTCATGAAGGTACATATAAAGTAAAGATGTCAAGGCTCTAGCTTCTCACTTCAAAATTTGAGAATCTAAAGATGAATGACGATGAGACCATTCATGACTATCATATGAGTATTCTTGAATAGAAAATACATCTAGTGTCTTGGGAGAAAAGATGTCAGAAGAAAAGCCTGTTAGAAAGATTCTTAGGTCTCTACCTAGGAAATTTGACATGAAAGTAACATCTATAGAAGAAGTTCAAGACATTAGAAACATAATATTTGTTGAACTTATTGGGTCACTTCAAACTTTTGAGATGGTAATCAATGATAAAACTGATGAAAGAAACAAGAACATATCCTTCATATCCAATATTGAGAAGAAAGAAGGTGATTATGACTTAAACACTAATGATGGAATAGCAAAGGCAATTATTGTTCTTGGAAGAAAATTCATATGTCCAGAATAACCTGAAGTCAAAACCATGTGTCCAAAACATCTGTCCCAACATCACTAAGAACAGTAAAGTGCAAAGAAAATAAAAAACTAAGGATAAATCAAAACTAGGAAGTAGAATTCAGTGTTATAAATGTGAGAGGTTTGGTCATTCTAAGCAAGAGTGTCCCACATTTCTCAAGAAGTTGAAAAATTAATTGATTACCTCATGGACTGATGATTCAGTAAGCAAAAATAATAATGATAATGCTAAACATGTTATAGTCTTTACATGTGGATATGAATCTAATTAAAATTGCTACTATGAGGATTTATCTTATGAAGAATTAGTTGCTTCCTACCAGGATCTTTATATCAGAAGTGAAGAAGTGTGTAAGTTAAGTAAAACTCAAGAGAAACTCATGGTTCAACTTTAGGAAGAAAAAGAAGAACTCCTCCTGATTACAAATTCTGAGTTACAAAACAATGTAAACTTATTAAACTCTAAACTTTAAAGCATGGCTAGTGGATCTGGTGTGTTGAATAAGAGTGTTAAAATTGGAAAAGGAGAAAGAAAATTCACTAGCATATGATTCAATTATCAGTCCTTGAATGATAAAGGAGGAGCAATGTCAGACCAAATGCTCAAACTTCCTGTGAAGTTGCAAAGAAATCAGACCAGAGTAAAGCTTCATCCTTGGAAATGTCACTATTATGCTAAGAATGGTCATATAAAACCTTTATGTTTTAAGTTGTATGATTTTTCAAGACAAGCTCCTCAACCTAGGGACAATGATAGAACAAAAAGGGAGTTAAACAACAAGATTGGTGTCATCAATCATGTAGCTTGTATCTCTACCAGAAACTTGTCTAAGGATGTCATTTGTCTATTTACTTGTTCAACAATTAAGGAGGTAGAAGTCAAAGAAGATAAAAAGAACTATAAGTGTCTGAAATTAAAATTGTCTAAAGCAAATGGATGGAAATGGGTTCAAAAGGATTGGTTGATTCAAAGGCAAAAAGAGTGGAGTGTTAAACTGAATTATGAATACCATGCGTCCAACCACCAACGGTCAGAAATATCCAACAGTATTTTAAAAATAAATCGTTGTAAGATAATGGGTTTTCACCAATTAATGCTTCCCAATATCTCAGGAAAATCAATGCATTCAATATATAGTTCTTTTCTACATGTTACCCTTATCATTTGTCGCTCACTCTCAATCAAAGAAAACAATCAATATGTTATGTGATTCTACGTTCTTCAAGGGTATCAAGTTCTTTCAAATCTCAAGATGTCAAGCTCTTCAGAACCTAGTGAAAACACCTGGATCCCCATTAATGTTGTTCCTCTTGATATTATCCCTCCAACTGCTCCAACCAAAAATAGAACCAAGACATAGGATATTAGAATGAGTTTAAACTCTCATAAAGGTAAATCATCTTCATTTGTGCCTATTCTGGTAAAAACTGGCAATGATAGGAATCATATGTCCATTGCTGATTCTTTGGAAACACCTGATGTTGAACCTAATGTTGAGACATCTATCACCGAGGGTGCTTAAGGAAACCCTAGTTCTATAATAGATGATCATAGCATTCATAGGATGATCTCAGATGTCTTGAAGAAAAACCCTATTGGTGTGTCTAATATTGCAACATCCCTGGCGCAACCTAGAAGTTCCACTCAGGAACCAAAGATAACTGGTGTATTTGAGTTCTCTGAACATCCTCAAGAAGAAAGGATCATGGAAGAAACTAAAGATAATGCCTCCGTGGAAGGAGAAAAGACTCATGATGATCAAGAGAACAATGCATTTGTCAAGGATCATAATACTAATATGATTATTGTTGATGATCTGGATTTATATGATTTACCAATTTCCAGAAGAATCACTCATGGGATAGCTAAGAGGTTAAAAAATAGAAAAGGAAAGGTTGTTGTCACCTCAAGTAGTGCTAAATATTTTTCCAAAAAGGGTCATGTTGCTGACACCTGCTGGACAGAAAAAGTCCTTGAAAAGAAAGGAAGCTTTATCCAATGATTTTGAATATGAGGAAGATGGTGGACTATGTGTTCAAGACATTGTTCCATATGCTATAAATATTGTAGCAGGTAAGAATATTCCTCTCAACATTCCTAGAGTGGCAATTGATTATATTTCTTTTCATTATGTTGAGTATGTGGAAAAATAGAATTTTGTGAACCATAGAAGGATAGAATTAGAAAGAGAATTAGGCAAAGATGCTCTTGAATGTAAAGAAGTAATCATTCTCATCAAGGAAGAAGGATTAATAAAACTATAGATGGATTGGGAGAGTGTTATGAAACACTGGTGAAGGAATTCATAATAAATATTCCTAGGGATGGTGGCAACAAAAGTAGCAGGGATTATAGAAAAATGTTGTCAGAGGTAAGTGTGTTGAGTTGTCTCCAAAAATAATCAACAGATATATGGGAAGGTGTGAAGATGAGCAAGGATAAGTAGAGGTTACTGATAATAACATTTGTAGAAAGATCACTACAAATCAAGTGACTCACCGGCCAAGGAAAAAGAAGCTTTTTGTGAGTAATCTGAGTGTTACATATGTTGTACTGAATATGATAGATGTTGCCAACTGGGTTCCTACAAATCACATCTCCTCAATAGTCATAGGCTTAGGCAAGTTCATCTATATAATTGGAACTAAAACCAAATTTGATTTTGGTACCTATATCTTTGAGAAAATAATCAAGCATGCACATCCTTATGCTTTGAAAATGCACATTTTCTTTCCTACTATAATTTGTGGCTTAATTCTAAGTCAGCATCCAGATATCCTAAAGAGTTCTGATAAAGTTATCAAGAGGAAAAGAACAAACCCTTTCGAGTAAAGTAGATAATTTTTAGATGCTTGCTCAAAAACAATTTTTCACATACACAAAACTCTTTACAAAAACATTTTCAAAACACTTTGTATACATTCTCAACAATACGAGAAACATTACAAAGTCCGCCACACTAAGGCGTCTTTTCAAATTAATTTTTTTCAAACACAAGGTATTTTCAAATGAGCTAGCATCTAAGAGCCCGTAGATAACTACGGATGGAAAGGGTGCTAACACCTTCCCTTTCAATAATCTATCCCCATTTACTCAAAAATAATCTCGAAAGGTCTTTTTCTGTTCTTTTCACCCTTTCCTTTGTTAGATAATAGAAAAGTCGATGGAGACTCTTGCTTACCACAATATTTGTGAATACAAACGCAAAACCATTATAACAGTCGGTTTTGCCACCATATTACAATGTCATCTACTTGTTTTGGTTGATATGGTTCTTCCTATCTTGGTTCCACATATCCTATACCTTTTATTTCGTTTCTTCTAACTCAATAGATCATTGAAGCTATCTTGCTTCTATCTATGTTTCTAGCTAGAAATTTTTGAAAGTTATAATCATATTCTTTTATGATGTTATCAGAACTAGTTGAAACTTCTGAGACAAATTCTTTCTGAGCTTTTTGTAATTCATATTTAGTAAATGATTTTTAATTTTCAAGTTTGGAGTTGATTTCTTTTAGCTCAGAGTTGTCTGCTTTTAGTTCCCTTATTTCTTCAGTTTCAGACACTGGACTATGTTTCTGGTTCTTGTATTTGATTTGAAGTTGCTGATATTTTTCAAGAATTTCAGACATACTATCTTCTAATTGAGATCTAGAGAATTTAGAAAATACATCTTCTGCATATGAGTCTGATTCAAGTTCTGATGAATCTGTGTTATCTGATACATTGGCCATTGTAATATAGTGGGAGATCTGACTTGGGTGTTTTCCATTTTATCGCAAATGTTGCGGATAGTAAGAGTCGCCACTGACTTTTCTTTTATCCAATAAAGGAAAGGGTGAAAATAACAGGAAAGACCTTTTGAAACTTTTTCTTGAGTTCGGGGGGGTAGGTTATAAAAAGGGAAGGTTTTTACACCCTTTTCATCCATAGTTATCTACGGGCTCTTAATTGCTAGCTCGGTTTAAAATGCTTTATGTTTGGTGTAAGTTGGAAAATGTTTTGAAATTGGTAATTTTGTAATGATTCTCGTATCGTTGAGAATGTATACAAAATGTTTTTTTTAGAAATATTTTGAAAAACGCCTTGGTGCAAAAATTTTGCAATGATTCTCGTATCGTTGAGAATGTATACAAAATGTTTGTTTCGAAAATATTTGTTTGGAAAGAGAGTGTTTTGAAAAGATGTTTTTTTTAAAGTGTGAGGTGTGAAAATATCTTTAATTTGTGAGCAAGCAATTACGAGCAATCTACCTACTCAAAAAGTCTTTGTTCTTTTCCTCTTCCTTTAGATAGTGTTACTTTATCATTGGCTGGTAGGGAGCCATATCATTGGATGTGAGAGACATGCGTGGGTTATTGTACAGTCATAGAAGGAAACTTATAAGATGCTTTAGAAATTATCATAAGGGACTAAGATCGTTTATCGAATGCAACATTGAAGGGTCATCGAGGGACTACGATCTTTTAATCGAGGGTCTTTGCTAAAACATCTCACGTTCGAGGGACATGAATGTTTATATCCGAGGCAAAAAGTGTGGATTACCCTAGAAGTGCATGTATGCAAGGTGTTTTGTTTCAATTATTTCATCTTGAATTAGGGTTTTCTAATGTTTGATTTTAAACCCTGTCATACAAACCCTAATTACTAATAATAATAAGGAAACTGATAAATTGCAGAATTTAATTGTTCTACGCTATTACAATACTTTGGGGATGGGGGTACAAGTTTTGTGAATAGGGGGAAGAAAGAAATAAAGTCCTAATTATATATTACAAACCATTGAATATGAATAATAATAAAATGCACAAAATGTAAAGATGAATAAGAAAAAGAAAATGTTTTAGTGTGATTTTTTGATGGAAAAGATTTTATGATTAACCTAATTAAACTAGTTAATTTTAATTACAAGATAGATTAATTAATTATGTGACAAACCCTAAAAATCTAATTTAATTTAAATTAAGGAGATAATAAAAAAACCTAAGTCTAATAGTTTATTTATGAAATAGTTTGAATGTTAATATTAATTTGGAAGAATATTTCAAAATGTGGAAAATAAACAAAATCTTGTTCTAAATATTAACAAAAATAGAATAAGTGTTTAAATTAAAATATTTTTAATTTAATTGGTTAAGAAATTGTGGATGATAATATTTTATATTACTCTGACGTGATTCGTACACTTGCGAATACACCGCATCAAGCTTTTGGCGTCGTTGTTGGGGATCAATTTCGTCAAATTTCGCACCTTATAGTTGCACCGTCTAAACTAAGTTTTACATTCCGGTTAATGCGAAGATCTCGCAGCACCGGAACCTTATTCAATCCTTTAGCAGAACCTGAACGTTACATCCATTTTCTCTGTAGAATTAGAAAAACTATGGCCGAGAATCATAACCAAAGACCCCTTAAGGAATTTTCCCAACCGTCAGATGAGGAACCTAGTTCAAGTATTATAAACCCAGTTATAACCACAAATAATTTCGAACTAAAACCCTCATTGCTACAATTGGTGCAACAAAATCAATTCGGTGGTCTCGCTACTGAGAACCCGAATCAACACTTAAAAACTTTTATACAATTAGCAGACACTTTAAAATGCAATAGTGCTTCGCCTGAGGCAATACGACTAAGATTATTCCCTTTTTCCCTCAGAGATAAAGCACGAGATTGGTTGGATTCCCTTCCACCCAATTCAATAACAACCTGGGAAGACCTTAGGAGAGTATTTATCGCAAGATATTTTCCGCCCAGCAAAACTGCTGTCCTTAGAAACCAAATCACTTCATTTAACCAAAACCTGGGAGAATCACTTTTTGAAGCATGGGAGAGATATAAGGACTTGTTAAGAGCCTGTCCACACCATGGCCTAGAACAATGGCTAATCATCCACACCTTCTATAATGGACTCCATTACAACACAAAGATGTCTATCGATGCCGCTGGTGGTGTATTGATGAATAAGCCTTACCTAGAAGCCTGCGCTCTCATTGAGGACATGGCCCAAAACCATTACCAATGGGGAATAGAACGAGCTACGGTAGAGAAAAAGGATACCCAAGGAGGAAAACATGAGATAAGTTCTCTAGACATGATGCAAGTTAAAATGGACGCTCTTGCCTTAAAAGTTCAAAACATGTCTCAAAACCCTAATATTGTAGCCGCAGTAGCTTCAGAATGCGAACTCTGTGGGACCCAAGGACATCAACCTGCAGAATGTAACTTGTTGAATGAGCCTTGCTCAGACCAAGTAAACTACACCCAATAAAACCCATTTTCAAACACTTACAACTCCGGATGGAGGAATCACCCAAACTTTTCTTATAAAAACAATAGCCCAATACAAAACTCTGCACCTCCGAGACCTACAGGTTTCCAAGCCCAAAGACCAAATCAACCTATGCAAGTTGTGGCACCCAAACCAAACCTTGAGAAAATCATGGAAAATTTCATTTCAGCTCAAACCCAACAAAATAAAGAGTTCCTAAATCAGAATATTCACGTAAATGAACTAATCACGCAATTAGGAACTAAGGTTGATTAGATATTTACGCATAACAAGATGCTTGAAACCCAGATCTTGCAGATAGCCCAAACACAAGCCCCACAAACTACACCTGGAGGACAATTCCCTGGACAACCTCAACCAAATCCTAAAGGGAAAGCTAATGCCATTTCCTTACGAAGTGGGACTACTTACGATGGACCCAAGAATTCAGCCATGAGTACACCCTCACAACCTAAGACAAATGTTTTGCCTACAGACCAAGTGGAGGAACCAGAGGAACCCGAAAAGCAAAAGGAACTAGAATTAAAAGATAAAACTAATAAATCACTACCCTCGTACAAACCCCCAGTCCCATTTCCGCAAAGACTTAAACAAACCAAACTTGACAATCAATACCAGAGATTCGTTAAAGTTATATAAAAACTCCATGTAGAGATTCCTTTCACTGAAGTTATCACTCAGATACCATCTTATTCTAAATTCCTAAAAGACATCCTGACCAACAAGCGTAGACTTGATGATCCCAAACCTATCGAATGCAATTTTATTTCAGAAAATAAACTTGCCAAGAAAGAAAAGGATCCAGGAAGTTTTTCCATTCCTTGTATCTTAGGAAATCATATTACTAACAAAGCCTTCTTAGATCTAGGAGCTAGCGTCAGCCTTATGCCTTTAGCAGTTTGTAGAAGGTTAAAATTAGGAGAATTACAGCCGACTAAAATGTCTCTCCAGCTGAATGATAGATCAGTTAAGTATCCTATAGGCATACTTGAAGACATACCAGTTAAGATCGGTCAACTATATATCCAAAATGATTTCTTGGTTATGGATATTAAAAAAGACGAAGAAATCCCAATCCTCTTAGGTAGACCATTCCTATCAACAGCCGGAGCCATAATTGATGTTAAGAAAGGAAAATTAACATTTGAGGTGGGTGATGAAAAGATAGAATTTATTATTTCAAAGTTCTTAATAGCACCAGTCATAGGAGATGCCTGTTATGCCATCGACGTCATTGACGAGTGTATATTGGAACTTAAGCGAGAGGAATCTAACAAAAATATCAAGTTACCTTCGACCCCCATTATGGAGGACGATGGATTTAAAAGTTTAGAACCTTACATCGATGACGACCTCTATGAATGTTTATCACTTACTCCCGATCTCATACCTTGCCCTTTGAAACCATCTTTAGAACTGAAGGAACTTCCCAAGAACCTCAGATACGAATTCTTAGATAAAGAGATGAATCGTCCTGTTATAGTTAACGTTATTTTAAGTCAAGACGAGACAACTCAACTCTTAGAGATCTTACGAAAATATCCCTCAGCTTTAGGGTATAACATCTCCGATTTAAAAGGAATAAGTCCATCGGTGTACATGCACCGGATCTTGTTAGAGGAAAACTCAAAACCCTTAAGAGAACATCAAAGAAGAATAAACCCTATAATGAGCGATGTTGTTAAAAGAGAAGTTCTTAAGTTACTAGAGGCTGGTATAATTTACCAAATATCAGATAGTAATTGGGTGAGCCCTGTACATGTGGTGCCAAAGAAAGAAGGCATCACAGTCATAGAAAATGAGAGAGGTGAGCATATTGCTAAACGAACAGAAGGAGGTTGGCGTATGTGTATAGATTATAGAAAATTAAACAAAGCAACCAGGAAGGATCATTTCCCTCTTCCATTTATAGATCAAATGCTCGAACGTCTAGCCAGACACTTGCACTTTTGTTATCTAGATGGATACTCGGGATTTTTCTAAATACCTATTCACCCTTATGGATATTAAAGAAGACGAAGAAATCCCAATCCTCTTAGGTAGACCATTCCTATCAACAGCCGGAGCCATAATTGACGTTAAGAAAGGAAAATTAACATTTGAGGTGGGTGATGAAAAGATAGAATTTATCATTTCAAAGTTCTTAATAGCACCAGTCATAGGAGATGCCTGTTATGCCATCGACTTCATTGACGAGTGTATATTGGAACTTAAGCGAGAGGAATCTAACAAAAATATCAAGTTACCTTCGACCCCCATTATGGAGGACGGTGGATTTAAAAGTTTAGAACCTTACATCGATGACGACCTCTATGGATGTTTATCGCTTACTCCCGGTCCCATGCCTTTCCCTTTGAAACCATCTTTAGAACTGAAGGAACTTCCCAAGAACCTCAGATACGAATTCTTAGATAAATAGATGAATCGTCCTGTTATAGTTAACGCTATTTTAAGTCAAGACGAGACAACTCAACTCTTAGAGATCTTACGAAAATATCCCTCAGCTTTAGGGTATAACATCTCTGATTTAAAAGGAATAAGTCCATCGGTGTGCATGCACCGGATCTTGTTAGAGGAAAACTCAAAACCCTCAAGAGAACATCAAAGAAGAATAAACCCTATAATGAGCGATGTTGTTAAAAGAGAAGTTCTTAAGTTACTAGAGGCTGGTATAATTTACCAAATATCAGATAGTAATTGGGTGAGCCCTGTACATGTGGTGCCAAAGAAAGAAGGCATCACAGTCATAGAAAATGAGAGAGGTGAGCATATTGCTAAACGAACAGAAGGAGTTTTGCGTATGTGTATAGATTATAGAAAATTAAACAAAACAACCAGGAAGGATCATTTCCCTCTTCCATTTATAGATCAAATGCTCGGACGTCTAGCCAGACACTTGCACTTTTGTTATCTAGATGGATACTCAGGATTTTTCCAAATACCTATTCACCCCGAGGAACAAGAGAAAACAACCTTCACTTGTCCTTATGGAACGTTCGCCTATAGTCGAATGCCCTTCGGACTCTAATGCCCCTGCCACTTTTCAATGTTGTATGATGTCTATATTTGCATATTACCTAGATGGAATAATGGAAGTTTTGATGGACGATTTCTCGGTGTATGGATTAAATTTTAAAGATTGTCTCTCCCACCTCGAAAAAATCCTTGAAAGATGCGTAGAGGTGAACCTAGTGCTAAACTGGGAAAAATGTCATTTTATGGTTAATGAAGGTTTAGTATTAGGACACATTGTCTCCGAAAGAGGCATTGAGGTCGATAAAGCCAAAATTGAAGTTATAGAAAACCTCAGCCCACCTAAAACCATTAGGGAGATTAGAAATTTTCATGGACATACTGGTTTTTATCATTGTTTTATAAAAGACTTCTCTAAAATAACAAAACCTTTGACTAATCTTCTAATGAAGGACGTTGAATTTGTTTTTGACAAGAAATGTCTCGAAGCTTTTAAATTTTTGAAACAAGCACTGATCTCAGCTCCGATTATGCAACCCCCAGATTGGACACAACCTTTTGAAATCATGTGTGATGCCAGCGATTATGCAGTTGGTGTTGTTCTAGGACAACGAAAAGACAAGAAATTACATGTTATATATTATGCTAGTAAAACCCTAGATACCGCCCAGCTTAACTATGCAACAATAGAGAAAGAATTACTGGCAGTAATTTTTGCGATAGATAATTTTAGGTCCTACCTAGTTGGATCAAAGATCATTGTTTACACTGATCATGCTGCCATACGTTATCTATTAAATAAAAAGGACACTAAACCTAGATTACTTATATGGATCATGTTACTCCAAGAGTTTGATCTAGACATTAAGGATAAGAAAGGCACAGAGAATGTTGTCGCTGACCACCTCTCTAGATTAGAACACTTAAAACCTGACTCATTGCCTATAAATAATGATTTCACCTATGACAGACTTATAGCTAAGACTGATGATTTCGAGCCTTACAGAGATAAAGAATTTGAAAAAATTTCAGTAATGAAGAGCATACCTTGGTACGCTGATTTTGTAACTACCTAGTTGCAAATATCATACCCCCTGATCTAAATTACCAACAGAAAAAGAAGTTCTTAAAAGATGTTAAACATTTCTATTGGGATGAACCACTCCTATTCAAGAGAGGAATATATAATATTTTCAGGCGTTGCGTCCCAGAAGAGGAAATAGAAGACATCATCAAACACTCTCATTCTGTACCTTATGGTGGACATGCAAGTATATCTAAAACGCACGCCAAGATTCTTCAAGCAAGCTTCTATTGGCCAACTTTATGGTGCGATGTTCATGCCTACATTGTCAAGTGCGACTGATGCCAACACACCAGGAACATATCAAGACATGATGAGATGCCAATGAGGAATATCCAGGAAGTTGAACTCTTTGATGTTTGGGGTATAGACTTTATGGGACCATTTCCACCTTCAATGGGAAATAGGTACATTTTGGTAGTTGTGGACTATGTGTCTAAATGGATTGAGGCTATTACATCACCCACAAAAGACACAAGAGTGGTAGTCAAGTTATTTAAGAATATCATTTTTCTGAGGTTTAGAACACCCCATCTCATTATAAGTGATGGAGGATCACATTTCATATCCAGAATCTTTGATAAGCTCTTGAGTAAGTATGGAGTAAAGCAAGAGTAGCAACACCTTATCATCCATAAACTAACGGCCAAGTAGAAGTGTCTAACAGGAAGATTAAACAAATCTTAGAAAAAACTGTTTCAATTTCCAGAAAAGATTGGTCTCGGAAACTACATGAAGCACTATGGGCCTACATAACAGCTTTTAAAACCCCTATTGGAACAACCCCTTACCAATTAGTCTATGGAAAATCTTGTCATTTACCCTCCGAGTTAGAGCATAAAGCCTATTGGGCCATTAAGACCCTGAATTTGGAATATTTGACTGTTGGTGAAAAGCGCATCCTTGACATTCATAAATTGGAGGAATTCCGCCAGTCTGCCTATGAGAATGCTATAATATATAAAGAAAGAACCAAAACTTAGAATGATAGAATAATTGTAAAGAAAGATTTCAATATAGGCGACCTTGTTCTCCTTTTCAATTCCAGGTTGCAACTTTTTCTTGGCAGGCTACGTTCAAGATGGACTGGTCCTTTTGAGGTCTCTAGAATCCTAAGATCTAGAGCAGTCGAGATCAAGAACAATTCTCGTAGCCCATTCATCATCAATGGGCAGAGGTTGAAGCACTACGAAGGAGGTGACATTCCCACTAACTACTCCAGCCACACTCTGATTGATCCACCAATACCAGTTTCTGATATATGAAGTTTACTCGTCAAGCTAACGACGTTAAACAAGCGCTGCATGGGAGGCAACCCATGGGTTTATTTTTATTTTTTGCATTTATTTACTTTTTTAAAATTTTTATTTTTATCTTTATACTAGCAGTTGAAAAATTTATGATTTCAGGCATCACCTACTAGTTGTCTTTGCTAACTACATTTTTCAGGATGGAGCATTTCGATTACATGCAGGTTTCCTTCCGAGATGACACTCAGAGACAACGCTATACGGTCCTTTCATAGTGACCCATAGCACCGACCAGATATCCAGACCATATTTGCATGGAAGCTCTTGGCTTTGAAGCCAATATCAAGTATCTATGCAACCAGCTAAAGTGGGACGAGTATGCAGATGACCTACAATAACCTCACCTTAGAATTTCTCAATTCATTCGAGTTTGAGCCCTATAATGGCCAGGATGGATATCTCACTTTCAGACTATTCGGGATAGAATATTGTTTTACTTAGAGGGGGTTTGGAGACTTGCTAGGCTTCTAGACCACACCCGATGTTATACTTAAGCTACCCGTTGTCTATTTCATGACTAGGGACATAGAGAAATTTTGGATATATATTACTGTTGGTGGGAGCCTTGATCCTTCCACTCAGCTATCCCCTGTTACTCACAACCCTGATTTTAGGTATTTTCAGATGGTTATTTCTCACACTTTCCTAGGGAAGGCCGACACTGATACCCATGTTAGCGAGAAGGAGATCTTTTTCCTCTACTGTGTGACCCAGTCTCGCCCTGTAGCCTGTGGAAATTTTTTGTTGTGGAATCTCATGATGACTTCTAAGTCTGCTGAAGGTATCCTCCATGTGGGAGGGACAGTGACTCAGATTGCTTCTGCTTTGGGTCATACAAGTAAGTTATCTCACCTTACCTCCTACTGTGGATATACTACAATGGACATTGATTTCTGTTTGGATCGTGGGATGATGAGAAGAGTCTACTTTAATCCCAACCAGTATAGACTCCTGATTGATAATGAAACCGTTCACTATTTTACCTTTCCCGATCCCATGATGACCAATGTCCATAACCTGCCAATTGGACATATGCCTTAGAAGGTCTTGGAGAGACCGTGGATGAGCGAAAATCACCTCTGATACCTGAGTATCATCCATGTCCATCGCCAGAAAGGACCACTGTATTCTCTAATAATTTCTCTTTGCAGAAACCCGACATATATGCACAGGTTGCTGAGCTAGGTAGAAAGGTAGCCCAACTTCGTCAGACAGTTGAAGACCTCTCTCTTCAGGTTATGGTTTCCGATGCTACTCACTCTACTGAGGCAGACCTCCTACAGCAGGAAATTGATGATCTTCATAGTAAGTTAGTTGCAGCTCATGGTTTTGAGTCGACCAAGGACCCTACTACTCCTTGATGATATTGATTCATATATGCATTGTATTGTTGTTTTGTTGTTTCTTTTATCATGTTGTTTCCTTTTTCAGACTTATCTATTTTTATGCCTAACTCTTGCATTCTACTTTCTTTTTATTTTTATTTTTCGTGACTTACCATAATTAAGTATATTTCTATTTTTTCTCTTTAATTAATTGTTTATTTTATTTTTATGAGTTTATTATTTTCAAGTTATAAACATAAAAGAAAAAAATTCAATACACCAATCCTTGGAAGCACCAAATGAAGAATTGTTGTTTGCACCTACGAGAAGAAATTAGAATAAGAAGCCCAAACTAACAAAACAAAGAAATTTGAGCCCAGCCCAAATTCCAAGCATGGCGCCCGCCACCAAGACCATGGCGCCCGCCATGGGGTCTGAGACTATAACGGGCAGATTTTCAAAAACCTCCCACTTTCTCCATTTTCAACCCGACAAACTCTCATTTTATCAACCAACTACTACCCCATTAACCACTCCAACATCCATTTTCCTGACCTTCATAAAAATTCAAACTTTCTCCTCCCAATCTCCAACACCCATTTTGAAACCCATTTTTTTCAATTTTCTTCCAAAGGAGCAACAATGGAGTTCAACGGATACATTCTTCGTGAAGGTAAACCCGGAGACCGACAGCGGAAAATCCTTGAAAAATTGCAAGGACGAGAAATTGTCTCAACCAAGTATGTCGATGAAGACTGTCTGTATACTTTAGGACTTTATCATAGTTTTTTCATTTAGCTGACATCCTAGGATTGCACGAGATTTTTACTAGAAAAGAGCCCACCTTTGAGAGGCTAACTCGGGAATTCTTAAGTTCCCTAATTTATTTGGTTCACCCCGACACTACTAGTACCGTCGGTACGGTTACATTCCGTTTGTTTAATGTTGAATATGAACATAGCACTGACGAACTAACAGCTCTATTGGGTATTCCTCATGGTGATGGCACTATTTGTAAGACCCCTTTGGATTCTGAATGGTCCACTGATGCATTTTCCTTATGGCGTCAATTTCAAACTCTTCTATAAATTCTTTTGAAGTAATTTTAGCATCATTGATCCATAACCCATCTATTCGAATTTTTCGATATATGCTCACCTGTACTATTTTTGTCCAGGAGAATCTAAACAAGGTAAATGCTAGAGAACTTCTATTTTTGCAAGGTAGTCTCACTAATAGAAGAATTAATTCATTCCCATTTATGATTGCTCACGTGATTGTTGTCTTGAGACACACAAGGACCATAGCTTTTGGAGGACTAGTTACATCTATTGTTAGAGCTCTGCACCTCGACGCTGAGATAGCTACCCTAGCACCCCTTCCTCCCTGCACAATTAATTTGAAATTTCTAAAAGATATGAAATTGTGCAAGGTGAGGAGAGCGGGTGGCTTTGAACTTATGGTTCGGGGTGTCGCTATCCCATCAGTCATTCTGCCTTGCACTAGACGTACTGATGTACGAATTGCGAGGAACTAGACCTACGATCTAGATGTTCCACCTTTTATGGGTCCATTACCTCCTAATGTTCCACTTGGGGACGGACACGAGACTGATGAAGAATACGAGAAGAGGGATGAACCTCATGCCCCACCCGTGTCCCCCCACCATGCTTCACCCGCACACACTGCACCTTCTACTTCTAACACTTTTTCAGGTACGGCTCCTGGCTTCTACATCATTGAAGAGATATGGTGTGACCAGCTAGCCCGGGAGGAGAGAAGAGATGGTTTACTTTCTGCCATCCAACAACAGCTGGCAGATAACATGAGTTTTATGGAGGCGTCACGACAACAGACAGACCGCTCTTTTCAAAGTCTTATGGAATCTCAATTGGCGATATCCCGCGAGCAACATAGGCAACAAGCCCAGTTTCAGAGGCACTCCTCCCTCATGGAGGCCACTCAAGGTTCCCTTTTAGGCAACCTTCGCGAGATTCAGAGTTCACATATTGCCTTGTCCGCCAGATTCAACCAGTTTGAGGCTTCTCAGAGCAGCCATCATCGCAGCCGATCCCGTCATCCTAGACATTCACCGCAGGATGGCGAGGGATCCAGCCAGCCTTAGTACTTTACCAGGTGACTCTTTCCTTATCTTATTTCGTAACATTGGGGACAATGTTCGATTTAAGTGTGGGAGGAGATTTACTCGCTTTATTTTTCTCGCTTTATTTTTCCTTTCCTGCATTTTCCTTCTCGTTATTTTACTTCTTTATTTGCTTTAGTTTGCTTGTTTGCTTTCTTTTCAAAATAATACATGTGTTTGACGAGTCATCTATATCTGTATGGTCTAGTGCATGTCCACCCCCCCCCCCCCCCATTTCTTGAGCCTAACCGAAAAATTTTCTAAGAAAAACACTGTGTTTTGAACTTAGTTGGGTTATAAGACCTATTTGAGATAGGATGTAGTATGACTTAGGAAAGCCCTTTTGAAGCATCAGCATCGTTTTTACACCTTAAGCTTCGTAAATTTAGGAATTCGATTCTGATACCCCTATGTCGTGGCCTTAAAATTTTCATTTCTTAAATCCTTGAATAGTTTATCCTAGCAGTCAGCTCCGGTCTAAGCATGCTCTACGTAGGGGACCGAAGAGAAGTGAATGATCTATATGCTATGTTCTTATTATAAACTACAACCTCGGGATAGGTGACCCTCACAAAGTCATTTAACTCAACAAAAGTTGTATGTTGAAAAATAAAGCAAAAGCAAAAGCAAAAGAAGAAGAAAAAGAAAAAGAATAAAATTGTACACATCTTTAGTTGGTTCAGAGGTATCTGGTGTTGAACTTGGTAGGGCGGATTACAATCCGATCCCCCGCAACTATAAATGGGTCAATAAAAGGGGTTACACCAACTTTTTGTACCAGAGCCATGCGTTTTATGATCAGAATCACTACCCGGTCACTTCACTATGAGCATGTACGAATAAAGAGCTTAATGTGATTGCGCCTGAATGAAAAAGGATTTGAAAAAAAGGGAAAATATAGGCCTAAGCATAGTGGCATGATATGGATTGGTTCGTAAAAGAATGAAGCTTATGTCTGTTTTACAGAAGAGTGTCACTATGATATCCTTGGTTTGAATCAGTCGGTACCTATCAATACATCCCTGTTTTAATTCCAGAGGCCCCTTGCAGCCTAACTTGTTCACTAACACCGTTTTTCTTCTTAATATATTTAGAGTTTTTGCTTGAGGACAAGCAAAGGTTTAAGTGTGGGAGAACTTGATAACACTTACTTTACACTTGTTTTTTACTCTGATTTCACATGTTATTTATGTTTTTTATTATTGTTTTCTCGTATTATGCCTATCTTTTGTTTCCTTTTCATGTATTTTAATTATCCAGAGCTCCCCTGAAAAAATGAAGGAAAACGGTCTGAAAAACAGGAGTTTAGGTCAAATTTGCACTCATGGCGTCCACCATGGCGCCAGCCATAGGGTAGGCCATAACATGGACCACCTCCTGCTGACCTCAACTGCCACGTTCCCCACTTCCTTTCATTTACACTCATGGCGGGCGCCATGGCCTCCATGGCGGGCGCCACCTTTGGACGATGTTTTCCCCCCCAAAAGGAGTTGAGGGCATTCCTGTGATTTCCCGCATTCCTCATCCTCTATAAATAGAAGTTCCAAATTTCATTTCAATTCACCCAAGATTAGTTGAAAACTTGATCCAACCATAGTTGCGAACTTAAGCCATATGATTTCACCATTATAAAGTGATAATTCTTCACATCAGGGAATTATTGCACTGTTGATTGAGTCTGTGATCGAGTTCGTAGATTGAGTCTGTAATCGAGTTTGGAGCACTTTGGAAGAAGTTTATCCTGCCACATTTATTTTCAACTGCTGGTTATTTCCAGTCGCATTTTACTTCCAGTTTGTACCAGATTTAAAACCTCCCCGTTTGGAGCAGGTTTCTATTTATATTTCTCGCACATACTTTTACTTTGTTTATTTCCCGCACCTGCTTTTACTTTGTTTATTTCCGCACTGCTTTTACTTTGTTTATTTTCCGCACCTGCTTTTACTTTGTTTATTTTCTGCACTGCTTTTACTTTGTTTATTTCCCACGCCGCACTTTAAATTATTTACTTTCTTGCATGATTTATTTTAACATGTTTGTTTACATTCCCATGTCAGGCTGAACCTTACTGGGCTAGAATGTAAGGAATCTAGTTAGATCGATATTCCAAATAATGTGTCAATAGAAATTCTTATGGGCTATTTTGGTTTTTAATACGAGTTTTCTGTACTTTATTGTTGTTGGGTAAGATCGAAAGTCGTCCAACCCTTTGTTAAACTCGGTTAGTTCTAACTGGTCAAAGGAAGCGAAAGCGCTTTGTCCGGTTAGTTAGGATTTTTTACTATCAAAGAAATCAATTTTGAAACTATTTTCGGACGCGTTTATAGGGTTAAAGTTAGGTCCCCTTTTTATTATAAATTTCAGATCAAAATACTTTTCAACTTGGTCAAGTACTTTATTTCTTAAAAATAGGTTTATTACTTTAACGCAATACGCGCCTTTTTATAAGTGACGATAAGAAGGTCTGATTAGAGAGTAAACTATGTTCTGATTACGCGAAAGTGACAGTTCCTGTTAAATTAGTTCTTTTCTTTAGTAAAATATATTGCCCTATAAGTAGTTCTATTCCGAAGCATTGTGAATATCATCTGACTATGTGAATTACATTCGACCCTACTTTTATATCTGAAGTTTATTTCGCCGCACTTTACTTTCTTGCATGCTCAATTCCCTGTTTAATATTGACTTAGCTAAACACCGTAACAATAGGAAACAATAGATTAACGATTGGTCTCTATGGATCGATAATCTTTTATATTACTCTGACGCGATTCGTACACTTGCGAATACATCGCATCAACCAATTAGAAGGATCTTGTCCCAGAATAGTGGGATGAATCCATTTTTCCATTTCACAATAGATGTCTCCTTCCTTGCTCATAGCATGATCTTCCTCGTGAATGACACCACTAACAAATTTGATTGGACTGGGAATACCTTGAATCATCAGAATGGTAGTCGGTGCACTTTGTTCTGCCACGAAGCCCAAACCTTTCTTGTCCTTCTGTGTGGGGAGATCTAACACTCTTCCCTAGCCTTCAGGATGTCTAGATTCTACAACTGCTTGAGCTTGTCGGTAAGATACCATAGGGACCTCCAGCTTTTTAACCTTCGGACGAGGAGTTTTGACAACTTGCACAGTTTCAAAACGCTTGGAACGGAGTCTCATGTACCTCACCTTCAACTTCAACATACTAAAATGAACTCATATGGCTCACAATATAATCTTCTTCACCACAAATGGTGACCACTTTCCCATTAACCAGGAATTTTAACTTCTGGTGCAAAGTAGAAGTCACAACACCAGTCCCATAGATCCACGGGCGTCCAAGCAAACACCAGTAGGAAGGATTGATATCCATGATGAAGAAAGTCACGTTAAATATTTGAGGACCTATCTTTATAGGTAAATCAACTTCATCGAATACAGTTCTCTTCGATCCGTCAAGCGCCTTAACCACCAAATGGTTGAGCCTTAGCATAATCCAGTTTCATGAGAGCAGACTTTGGTAGAACATTGAGGGATGATCCCGTGTCAATCAGCATGTAGGATAAGGTAGTATTTGAAATCTCCATTGAGATATGCAATGCCTTATTATGCTTCCTCCCCTCGAGAGATAAATCGAAATCTGTGAAACCTAGCCCATTACTCGAAGAGATTCTAGCTACGATTCCTTTAAATTGATTCACTAAAATTTCCTGAGGAACAAAAGAAGTCCCCAATAGCTTCATCAGTGCATTTTTGTGAGATTCACAATCCCAAAGTAAAGCAATAATCCAAATGTTCACAGATGTCTGACTCAACTGATCGATTATCTTATAATCGTTCTTATTTATATATCTCATCAATTCTGCCACATCTTTGGCTAAATCTGCATCCAAAGACGGAACATGAGTATTCTGCACTGGTTTTCCACCATTAACCATAATCTGCTTTCCTTTAGCCTTAGCCAAGGCATCTACACTACTTTCGAGTCGATCAGGTGGAGAGAAAATAAAACCACTTCGGGTAATCCTACATTCACTGACAATGTCGTGAACTTTTGGCTTATCTTCCTCAGATTTACTTTCCTCAGGCTTCTACACAACAAGCTTCTGCCCCTAATAGTAAAATTCCCCATCGTGGTTCCAAGGTACCATCTTATCGCTGACGTATAGCACTGGACCAGGTAAAGTGATGGTCAATAGCGACCGCTTAGCCGGAATAAGAATTATAACATGCACAAGAATTGCCTTAGACTTGTAGGGAATAATAATCACGTCAACCTCGTTATCCTCAACCTTAGGCTAAATAACCACATGGTCAAACTAAAGAGTTCTTTTGGTGATCAACCTCTGGATTTCATCTTTCAGACATTTACAACCCTCTGGTTGAATCAAACAATCTTCACAATTGATACCACAACCCAAGAACACACCTTTCTTCGACAACTGCTCTTTCACAAATGATAGAGGTGTAATCAACTAATTTATATCCATAACTAGGTTTAAACCTTCGTCTTCAACAATGGCATTAATAGTTTCGCCCCCATGAGGTGGCAAAGGTTGCTGAAGAATGTTGGGTGTCGGCACTGGGCCGAAGTTGATAGCTTGTGAATCTAGTAAGTCTTGTACTTTATGCTTAAAAGGATAGCAATTTTCAATGGTATTCCCATGCGCTCCAGAATGGAACTCATATCGGACATTAGCATCAAAGTTCGGTGGCAACTTTTCAGGATTAATATGAATGCAACTTTTCAGGTGGAGAGAAAATCCGACCACTCTGGGTAATCCTACATTCACTGACAATGTCATGAACCTCTGGCTTATCTTCCTCGGATTTACTTTCTTCAGGCTTCTACACAACAAGCTTCTTCCCCTAATAGTAAAATTCACCATCTTGGTTCCAAGGTACCATCTTATTGCTGATGTATGGCACTGGACCAGGTAAAGTGATGGTCAGTAGCGACCGCTTAGCCGGAATAAGAATTGTAACATGCACAAGAATTGCCTTAGACTTGTAGGGAATAATAATCACGTCAACCTCGTTATCCTTAACCTTAGGATCAATAACCATATGGTTAAACTGAAGATTTCCTTTGGTGATCAACCTCTAGATTTCATCTTTTAGACATTTACAACCCTTTGGATGAATCAAACAATCTTCACAATTAATACCACAACCCAAGAACACGCCTTTCTTCGACAACTGCTCTTTCACAAATTATAGAGGTGTAATCAACTAATTTATATCCATAACTAGGTTTAAACCTTCGTCTTCAACAATGGCATTAATAGTGTCATCCCCATGAGGTGGCAAAGGTTGCTGAAGAATGTTGGGTGTCGTCACTGGGCCGAAGTTGATAGCTTGTGAATCTAGTAAGTCTTGTACTTTGTGCTTAAAAGCATAGAAATTTTCAATGGTATTCCCATGCGCTCCAGAATGGAACTCAGATCGGACATTAGCATCAAAGTTCGGTGGCAACTTTTCAGGATTAATATGCAAGGTACACTTCTCTACCAATTTCAGCTCAATTAACTGAGGTAGTAATTCACCATAATACATAGGAAGTGCATCAAACTTCCTTGGTGGTTGTCTTGGCTTCTGTTGATTGCTCTACCTAGGCACATACACTTGTCGCTGAGGTGCAGCAGTTGGGATTATCACAATAATAACCTGATGATGAGACTACTGATAAGCCTTTCCTTTACTCCTTCACCCATAGATTGCATTGGCTTCGCCTTATTTCTTCTTCTGGTAACCACCAAAATATTTCTTTGCATTACCAACATAAGTTCCATAAACATCCTTCTGAATCTTTCCAATCTTAATTCCAACTTCAATTCTTTCTCCATAGGTTACCAACTCAGCAAAAGTACCGAAAGTACTACAAGCAGTATAGTAGCGCCCCTGTAGGATGCTGATGAACATGTCTACCATTTCTCTTTCCATCATTGGTGGTTGGACCCTAGCCGCCATTTCACGCCATCTTTGTGTGTATTCCTTAAAGGACTTGTTCTGCTTCTGTGACATATTCTACAATTGAGTTCTTGTAGGCGCCATGTCAAAGTTGTATCGATAATGCTGGATGAAAGCTTCAGCTAGCTCTCTCCAGGTACATATACAGTTGCTCTCAAGTTGCATATACCATTCTAATGGCCCACCAGTCAGACTGTCCTCAAAGAAGTGCATGAGTAGCTTCTCGTCATCGGAGTATGCTAACATCCTCCTGTAGTAGGACTTGACATGCGTCCTTGTGCGGGAGGTGCCTTTATACTTCACATAGTCCGACACTTTAAACTTTGGAGGAATCTTCACTCTGGGGACTAGTCCCAAATCAGTCATATCAAGGCCCATGGCACCCTGATTCTTAAAAGCTCACATACGCTCCTCGAGAATATGCAACTTTTTATCCGCTTCAGTAAGTTCATCAACATTAGAAATGCAGTCCTCATAGTTACATCCTCAATCTTCCGAGCAGGTAAATGAATAGGTCTTGGCTGAACAAAATATTATCCGTTGTTCTGATGAGTAGGAGTGGGTGGAGGCAGATTATTTTTCCACAACTTGGATGAAAGGAATACCTTGATTATTACCAGCAGGATTACCAAGGTTAACCGTAGGACCGTTTTGACAATTACCACCAGCATTTGCATTCAGATTTTGACCATCTGGATCACTATTCAAAGTCGCACCTCCTAGGTTACCATTCAGAGTTGCACCTCCTGGATTACCAGAATTTCCTGGAGGTGTAATTAGAGTTTCATTACCATTATTTGTAGTCACAATAGCATGCCTCACAATCAAGGTTCTCAGTTCTTCTTGCTGGAGGGTCCATATTCTGAATAATCTCTATTATATGTTCGACATGAGTGTCCATCTTGACACCCATAGTAGAAACTCCGACTTGAATCTGTTCCATCTGTCTTCTTGAATTACTTCTAGTGTTGTATCGATGAGAATTTGAAGTAGCAATCTCTGAAAAGAACCAGATCAGGTGTAAGAAGACCTATTGGAATTGACCTGTCATGATATGCAATGTTATGAATGCATGATTATGCATGCAATGTTTATCATTTCTAGGGCATTCAAGAACTTTGTCAATTATAAAAAATAACAAACAACATGATAAAGGAGATAAGAAATAATTGAGAGAGCACATAATGATAATAACGATTCTTTTATTCGTAAAACTTCAAATCCAACTGAGTTCATACAAAACAAATAATCAAAATACGACAAGAAAGACAAAACTCCAACCAACAAGCCTGGTGGTGATTTTTAACAAAATGAAATGACAATTAAACATCCAGCTTTGACTAGCTCAAAAATCATCATTTCTCCATTTGAGCCTTGAGCTTTGCAATTTCCTTCATGGCTTATGCTAGTTGAACACCACGCCCCTGAGACGGGCCTCTGCTACGAGTCTTTAGGCGCTTTCTTTTTCAAGCTGGGAACTTTTGTCTTGAAGTTGCTTCTCCAGAACTTTGACTTTGGCTTCAAATCTCTTCTCCACTTCGGCCTTGGATACTCTGAGGATCTCCCAGTCCCGACACCTCTACTTCTACTTCTTTTCAATCACAACAACAATTATTTGGTGATCTTATACAAAAATAGAATCTTCTTCAACTCTAGATCTCTTTCTAGAAGTACTTATCCCCTCATCCGCTTTGAGCTTGCGAGTCAACTCTTTCTTCTCTTCCCTTAAGAAGTATAACTCCATCTCCTTAGCTTCCATGTCTATACGAAGGTGTTGATTCTTGCTCTGCACTTGGTAGAATCTCTCCTTAGGAACATCATGTTGTAACTTTTCAGGTTGCGGGTATAAAGAATCTTCCCTTAAGAACGGTAACATGAGTGTTCTTGCTCTCTCTTTGACCCAATCAACATAGGGTCTGAAATTTATCAGCTCTTTCTGTCTGAAGAAATCTTCCCCTTTTCTGAAGACTTTAGTCTAGGAAATATCTACCTTTTGTATCATTTCAGGATCTTCTCCCCTCTTGCAATATACAGACTTCTTGATTTCACTGTTCTTAGGCGGACTTCGCATGGCATACCCTAGCTGGCGTAGGGCGAGAACAGGGTTATAGTTGATCATCCCCTGTGTCCTCATGAGTGGGACATTGGAGAACCCCCCATAACTTGTAATAACTACAGCACTGTCAACTTTGAGTCTATACCAAGTTGTGTCAAAAGAAGTAAGAGCCATGAGCCTTGTTGTCCATGTACGGGTACTCTGAACATTCACAAAAGTTCCTCTAATAGGTAGTTGATACATGACCTATTTGTAGAGCAATAGAACAAAGAAAACACAACTCCCTTTTTACCATGTCTAGAGTGGACAACATAGTAAGTATTGGCAAAAATAGTAGGCACCAGATTCGGATTCATGAACACACAGATGGCGGCCAAACCTACCAATTTCTCAACATCAGGAAACCGAACAAGGCCATAAATCAAAATTGCGTGCAGTGATTTGAATGCAACCCAACAACCCTTAGTTTCCATTTCTTCAGCTTTACTTATCAAGAAATCCATAGCAAGACCACGGGTTGCACCTTTCTTCCTTCAATTACCTTTTGTGATACGGTGACAGAACTGGCTGTTTTGAAGATGCTGGTTTACTTTTGCGTTTTTTGCTTGCAAAATGTCGCGGTAAGCAAGAGTCGCCACCGACTTTTATTTTATCCAACTGGAAAGGAAAAAAGCACAGAAAAATTCCTTTTTCGAGATTTTGAGTACGGGGGGTAGATTATAGAAAGGGAAGGTGTTAGCACTCTTTCTATCCGTGGTTTTCCACGGGCTCTTAGGTACTTGCTCATCTTTAGAAATTGCTTGTGTGTGTTTGTTTTTGAAAAGTTTTGTTTTACTTCGTTTTAACCCTTATTTCTGTCCTCAAGATTGTTACGAAGTTGTTTTTGAAAACTTTGTTTGAAAAAGTGTAAGTGTGAAAAAGTTTTATTTTGAGCAAGTACCTACTAGCATCTATCTACTCGAAAAAAGGATTGTTTCTGTTCTCGTTTCCTTTAGACAATGCTATCCTACTATTGAGAAATAGGAAGCATCGTCGTTGGAGTTGTAAGGGTCAATTTATAAGGGACGTACGATCACTAAAGCAATGTTAGGACATCTTAGTAATAACCCTAGAGTCTTAAGATCATATTCGAGGCAACATTTCCGAGGCAACATTTCCGAACGGGACATTTGATCTTTGTTTAGACAGGGGGGAAACCACTAAGACACCCTATACTTAATGATCGTTTACCGAAGGCAACCGAAGTGAGAGCATACCCTAAGAGTGCGCATGTGCGAGTGATTTGATTTTAATTATTATCTTTGCACATTAGGGTTTTCTAGCGGTTTTAAATTATCGTGCAACCTTGTCATACAATCCTATTTAACATACATCTAAACAGTTAATATTTGCGAGAATTAAAATGCGGGAAAGTAAAACCTACGTTGTTACAAGGCTTCGGGGAGGGATTAATTACATAGCCAAAAAACCCGTAAAAGACGATAAATAAAAGAAAGTCCTAGATTAAACTATTACATACCATGGGCAGTTACATTAATATTGCAAAAATAAATAAACACGCGCGATGAATCGAAAATGAGAGATTTAGGGTTTTGACCCCAACTACCTAATTATAATTTAAAAGAAAAATCATTTTTTGTGGTTTTTGTGCTATTTTGAGAAAATAAAGTTTAATTGAATAAATAAAAAAAACCTAATTACTAATTAATTTTAATTAAGAAAAATAATTAAATTTACCTATTTTTTTATATTTTTTTATTTTATTGAAGAAAGAAATAAAAATTAAATCAAAAGTTAACCCTAATTTTTCTAATTGGTTTTAATTATATAAAAGGTTAGAATTACCCTAAATTAGATTAAACTAACATTAAATTAAATTTGATAAAATAAAAAAGCCTAATTCTAAATTTTGTGAAACTTGATTTTATGATTTTTTTGTGAAAAAAGAAATTGATTTTGTTAAGAAAATAATTAAACTAAATTAAATTAAATAAAAGAAATAACTAGAAAATAAAAAGAATGGGCCTGGTGTTTGTTTATCAAGAAGGGGGTGTGACTTGCAATTCTGAGCCCAATAAGCTCCTGGCCCCATTGACTTTGCTAGATCTTGTGGGCATGTTTGACTCCAGCGCATGGTGGACCCTTATGGGAGAAGCCTTGGATCTGACATGTTGATGATCTGGTGGTTGGATGCTGATGATGTATGGTAGACTCGTGGGATACTAGCACACCTGATTATGCAAAGAAAAACAATATAAAGCAAATGTTGGGACCTGGGGATCGAACCCAGGTCCTTGAGAATTATCACACTGCACGCTTGCTAGCTGAGCTGGCTATGTTAGTTGTATAAACAATAACCAATAAATATTATATGATAAAAACAAAAAGCCAAACTCTGGAACGCGCGAAATTCAAACGGACAAACCATGGAGCGCCACGTATCCTTCTTCTTCCTCCCACCGTCGCTGTAAGTTTCATAGCTTTTACCTACGGACACTGCGCGTAGGTATAACCCTGTGCATTTCCAAAACCTTGTACAAGCATGATAAATGACAACAATGGTACCAATCAACTCGTTGCAACCTCACGAGAATCATGGTACCATTATTAAGGTCCAATTTTCCCTGTACACAAAACCCCTAAAAACAAAACACGAACCCTAGCCATGGCAATTTGATGTACAGTCAATAAAAATGCAAATAATCATAACCATTAGCTTGCAAACATCTCAAGGATTATGAATATACCAATCAAACATGCTAAATATGCCAGAATTAATGTGTTTGAATTCAAGAAAAAGAAGCAAACCGTGTGAATCTTACAAAGTGATTCTAAGCGTGGGGAGGCTTGCTAGCGATTGATACACGATCCTTGGATGTCCAGCAAACGATTGGGGTGATTAGAATGGCTTGAGATGGCCTGGAATGTGGAAATTGGTCTGCAACTTTTTTCTTGAATTTTTTAAATTTTTTCTCTCCCTTGCACGCCTCTAGCCCCCTATTTTTGGTCTGCACTTGTTCCTTATGTATCCAAGAATGTATTAGGGTTACCACTTTGTATCAAATCTCTTCCAATTATGAATATTGATTCATGATTTGATCCTTGTACCAAATCTTTCCAAATCAAGCAAATTCAATCTTTTTCTGTCCATTTTGAACCTTGCACGGTTTGATCTTGTCTTTAGTTGTATAATGAACCTAAACATGCACAAAATCTCAAGATTTAATTAGTTTTTGATTTTTTTATTATTTTATTTTGATTTTATTTGATTTAAATGAAATAAAATCAAAATAAATGACAAAAATAAAAGAATGACAAGTGGAAGTGCTCATGGGTCGTGGGTCACACTACAAACTCAATGCAAGCATAAAAAGTTGGGCCCGTTTGACAAAAAATACAATTTTGGCCACATTTGACTTTTGGCAATTTTGCAAAAAGGGTCAACTTGGCCAATGCATAACTCTTTCAATTTTGACCCTAGAGATGTGTTCTTGAACTTTTTAGAAAACTTAATGTGTCCTCTAAGCAACCCTTTTGGTCTCATATCAATTGAGTCTTCCATGTTCATGTATGAAGCTTTGACCCAAAAGGTGTTTTTGTTGACTTTCCAAAATGACCTATAATGTCCAAATTCATATCTTCTTGTGAATGCATATTTTGACCTTGGGATATGAAGATGAATTGTAGGTAATTACATCCTCTTCAAAATGAGCTTTGGATGGGTCATTTTTGATAAAGTATGAGAAAGTTATGCTTGGTCAAAGTTGAGTTGACTTTTCCTACAAAACCCTAATTTAGCAACTTTTGGGTTTTGATGAACTGTGAGCAATCCTTGAGGAATCATGATCAACCCTTGATCAAATTATGAATAATAATTCAAAATGAGAATGTTGACCAAAAATCTTGAAGTTTGACTGTATGTGGGCCACAGTTGACTTTTGCCCTAGCACAGTCGATTTTCAGGCCTTTGAGCAATTGACTGAGCAAACTTCCTCTGCAAGGCTTGAAACTTGACATGGATGATCTTGAGAACATATTAGGACAATGGTGAGAATTTGGTATCCTTTGGACTCAAACATCTTGATGCAAATTGAAACCCTAATTTGAGGTAGATTGCTTTAGGAGAGAGTTTGTCTGGTCAACCCTTGGACTTCCTTGAGCAATTTGAAGACCTTACTTGATATGTATTGAGAAATATGGGAGGGAAAATTTTGGGGTACAACAGCTTCCCCTGTTCAATCTTCTTACACCTGAGGATGTAGATTGACTTGTCTTCCTTTCGTAATCTGAAGGTGGAAGATGATTGAACACTAGAGTGCCCAGAAATTTGCACTCGCATGAAGTGGCAATGGTCTTGCGATATCGGGAATGGGCTTATAGATGCCATTTGGAAGTCAATGACGGAAGATGGGCTTAAGGATGCCATCAGAAGAAGTGTAGATCGCATAAGAGATTCCTTTAAGAGAGCCCGTACCCCTGTTGTTGAGGAGGACTACGCTGGGGAATGTCGTTCTTTGTCTTGAGAGAAATTATAGTTTTAGGAACTTCAGTTGTCCGTTATTCTACTGAGGAATCATCTCTTAGTTGAGGAGGTGAAAATGAACTGCTATTTGGTTGTGCTCCAGGCTTTGCAATGATTTTCTGAGGACAATAAGACTGACTGCTATCTGGTCGTGCTCCAGGTTTTACAGCGACTTACTGGGAAGATGAGATTAAACTTGATATCTGATCCTCCTCCAAGCTTGGCAATTTCTTAATTCTTATCTGGTCGTGATCTAGGCTTCAGAAGGAATTAGGTGGTTATCCGGTCGCATTCAGGCTTCAACTTGAAATTAAGGCATACTAACATCCGGTCGATTTCCGGGCTTCATAGTGATTGGCTGAGTAAACTGCTATTTGGTCAAATTCCAAGCTTTGACCTTATACTGTTATCTGGTCGTGTCCCAGGCTTCAGTGTCCTTTGCTGTTATCAGGTCGTGATCAAGTCTTCACAGCGTCTTATACTGTTATCTGGTCGTGCGCCAGGCTTCACGGTGTCTTATACGTATTATCTGGTCGATTCCAAGCTTCATGGTATCTTGTATTGCTATCTGGTCGATTTCCAGGCTTCACAATAACTTGCTGAGGGTTAAACTGTTTTCTGGTCGATTTCCAGGCTTCATAGCTTGTATTTAAGATATACCACTATCTGGTCGATTCCAGGCTTCGTAGTATTTTGGAGAAATCAAGATATTATTCTGTCGATTTCCGGGCTTCATAGCTTGAACTGGAATAGAAATCTTAGTATTGATTTGACTGAACCAGAGAAAACTTGTGAGAACTTGATTGTATCTTTCCCTGAAAGGTAAAGAGTTAGTCGTATGTAATGTCATGATGTATGAAATGTATTGAGTAATGATGTTCTCAAAATAAATGAGATTGTGTTGTATGATGTATATGTGCATGTCACGATGTATGGATATGCAATGTTCTTGTGATATTCTCCGGCTGGGGAGAATAAATCTTGGACTGCCGCTGGAGAGTATAAGGAGTTGAGTTCTTCGTTCTTGTTGGGGATGGTGACTGAAGATAATTAGCTGGAGACTTGCGTTCGTTCTGCTCGAGAATATGCTGCCGGGAGAGACTCTGTTTGAGAATAATCCTGTAGGAGAATGACTTTGCGGGGAAGAGAGATACTATGTTGGGTGATCTGCTGATTTGGAGAAATAAACTTCGCTGGTGGTGAACTTCTATTGCTGGTGATAGAAGAACTCTGCTTGGGAGAATTTTTCCGACTCAATCGCAATTATGAACCTCGTCTGGGGAGAGCTAACACCCCTGTCTTTGGATACTTTCTACTCTGTGGGGAGTGTATGCACCTTTGGTCATATTCTCAAGCTGGTTCTATCCCTGTACCTGGTAGGTAGAGTAACTGTAAGGTTTGGACATTTCTTGTTTGCCCCTGTTCCTGGAATTACGAGTAATTGTCTTTTGTTTCTTATATAAATATTTATGAGCAGCAATTATTTTCAAATGCATATATCAAAAATGAATCATTGGACGTTCTTGCAAAACAAAACAGAAAAAGACAAACAATTTGAAATTTCTTGTAAAAATGAATTGTATTGATTTTTGAAGTTGGCCTGTAATAGGCATTTTATACAAGAGGCTGACGTCCTAGTAAGAGAATACCGCCGAAGGACATAAATTATACAATTTGTAAAAAAGAAATAAAAACAGCTATATGAACAATCCCACTGGGTTCCAACTCTGTTATTGCCCTTATATCTTCGAGCGTCTCATCATTTTGCTACTTGGTCAAAGGTAGATTAGATTGATTGGCGTCGTCTGAGCTTGATAGTCGATACCGAAGTCTGGTTGCAAGATGATCCAATGAGACATAGTGTTATGCTTTGATCTCTAATTTTTTCCTGAACCTCCCTTTCGGGTTTTCAGTCCACCGGGATACCCTTTTTTTCCCAAGCTGCCTTTTCAGGTTTTCGACTTGTCGGGTGTACAGTTTTTTCATTTTCATCCCTTACTTTTGCCCGAACCCTTTTGGTTCGCCGGGAAGCCCTTATTTTTGCCTAGGCCAGTCAACCTAGCGGGTCTTTGATTAGGCGTAGTATTTTTTCACTATATCTGCATTGACGGGGTGAGGAAGGTCGTCACCATCCATGGTGGTTAGAATCATAGCTCCTCCCGAGAAAATGTTCTTAACCACAAATGGCCCTTCGTATGTGGGGGTCCATTTGCCCCTGGGATCACCTTACGGCAGTATGATGCGCTTGATCACCAGATCCCCGACTTGATATTTTTGACGTCTGACTTTCTTGTTAAAAGCCTTAATCATTCACTTTTGATACGTTTGACCATGACAAATAGCAGTAAGTCTCTTTTCATCGATTAAATTCAGTTGATCAAGCCGGGTTTGGATCCAGTCATCTTCTCTCAAACCCGCATCCTTCATAATCCTGAGAGAGGGTATCTGGACTTCGATGGGTAGGACCGCCTCCATGCCATACACCAGAGAGTAGGGTGTTGCCCCTATTGACGTCTGTGCTGAGGTGCGGTACCCATGAAGAGCGAATGATAACTTCTCATGCCAGTCTTTGTATGTCACCGTCATCTTCTGCACAATCTTTTTGATGTTCTTATTAGCCGCTTCAACAGCTCCATTCATCTTCGGTCGGTAGGGAGAATAATTATGACGCTAAATCTTAAACTATTTGCAGAGCTCGGTGATCATTGTATTGTTGATATTTGTACCATTATCTGTGATGATCCTCTCTGGTACACCGTATCAACAGATTAGATTGTGTCGGATAAACCGCGCCACGACGTTCTTGGTTACTGTAGCAAAGGAGGCTGCCTCGACCCACTTCGTGAAATAATCAATAGCTACCAGAATGAAAAGATGTCCATTGGACGCAGTAGGTCTGATCTCACATATCATATTGATGCCCCACATTACGAAAGGCCAAGGAGCTGTCAAGACATTCAGAGGAACCGGAGGTACATGCACCTTATCAGCATAGACTTGGCACTTATGATAGGTTCGAGAATGCTGATAACAATCGGCTTCCATAGTGGACCAATAATATCCTGCCCGTAGGATCTTCTTTGCCATGGTGTGTCCACTGGAATGAGTTCCGAAGGTACCTTCATGTAACTCTACCATGATCCTTTCTGCCTCGCTCTTGTCCACACATCGCAGTAAAGTCGAATCATGGTTACGCTTATAAAGGACACCATTACTAATGAAGAACTTTGCAGCGAACCTTCTCAAGAACTTCTTATCATTAACAGATGCACCCTCGGGGTATTCTTGAGTCTCAAGATACCTCTTTACCTCTTGGAACCAGGGTTTATCTTCTACCTGTTCAGTCTCAATGTTACAGCAATGTGCGGGTTCGTCCAACCTCTCAATGGTAATCTGGGGAGCTTCATTGTCCCACCTGACTTTGAACATAGAAGACATGGTAGCTAGCGCGTCCGCTAACTGGTTCTCCTCTCTCGGGAAATGTTCAAAGGTTATCTCCTCAAAGTGCGGAAGCAACGTCAATACATACTCTTTGTAAGGAATAAGATTTGGGTGCTTCGTATCCCACCCGCCTTTGATCTGACTGATCACTATAGCACAATCTCTGAATACACTCAAGAACTTAATCCTCAGGTCAATAGCAGCTCGAAGACCTAGGATACATGCTTCATACTCCGCCATATTGTTGGTGAAGTTAAAACATAATCGGGCTGTGAACGGAGTATGACAACCCTCAGGAGATATGATCACAACGCCAACGCCATTACCCAACATGTTCGAGGCTCCATCAAAATACATAGACCATCGAGATCCTTCCTTAGGTCCTTCATCCGATCCAGGTTCTTCACAGTCGGTCACCAACATGATGTTCTCATCCGGGAACTCGAAATTCATGGATTAGTAGTCATCCATGGCCTGATGCGCCAAATGATCCGCCAACATACTCCCCTTGATTGATTTTTAGGTTGTGTATTGGATGTCATACTCAGTTAAGATCATCTTCCATCTTGCTATTCTTCCGGACAGGGCAGGCTTTTCGAAGATATACTTGATTGGATCCATCTTTGATATTAATAAGGTGTTGTGAGTCAGCATATACTGTCTCAGCCGGCAAGCAGCCCATGCCAAAGCACAGTAAGTTTTCTCGATCAATCAGTATCGGGTCTCACAGTCGGTAAACTTTTTGCTAAGGTAGTGTAAGTGTTTGCTTGTTGGCATTAATTTTTGGTAAAACCAGATTTGCGAATGTCATGACTGATGTCATAACATTCTGGGATAAAGACAAATTCTGCAGAAGGAATGTTCTACAGGAACAACTCAGTATGAGTGAATATCATGATGATTAAGCTATGATCATATGTACTGAATTCTACCAAAATTAGTGAGCATGATACATGATGTCATAACCAATGTTAAGACATCCTGTACTGATCAAGTTGTTGTGAAGATTTATTGTTCCTGAGAATTTTCAGGAATCTGGTGTGCTATTCTGAGTTGAAGTATATTGACTAGATCAGATGCTCACGTGGATATTAGGTTAACCTTGCTTAACCCTAATCTGTTATGATGAAAGCCCAAGACCAAGTCTTTAGGTTAACTTTGGTTAACCCTAGCTATTTTTATGGAAGCCCAAAAATGAAGAATAGACTGCATATATATTTCTCACGAATCCTACTGGTGTGCAGCGCTTTTGATAAAAGATCAATAAGGCATTTTGTAGTTGTGATAGTTTTAGTAATTACTATGAGCCAGGCAATTATCACTTGATAAGTGACTTGGAGTAGGATTTGGTTGTAAGGGTTATTTATCACTCAAAGCTTTGAAGCACGAGTGTTGTGTCTCTTGATTAAAGCTTTGAAGCAAAATCAAGCGTGTGTATTGAAGAATGTCTTCATAATCTTATTAATCAGTAGATTAGTATCACTGCTGTGATTGAGGGGGAGTGAGTAGGAACTCAGGTTTAAGTAGGACTTAGATTGAAGTTGCATTGGGTAGGTCTTAAGTGAAGGAGATAAACTGGTTGGTTTATTCCTAAATTAATACCTCTTATAGTGAATTTCCTCCCTGGCTTGGTAGCCCCCAGATGTAGGTGTTGTTATACACTAAACTGGGTTAACAATTGATTATGTTCTTTACTGTCTTTTAAATTACTGTTTGGTTTGTGTACAATTTGTCAGATACGGTGTCATAACATTCACTGTGACATTAAGTATCTGTTGCCAGAATTTCAATTGGCATCAGAGCAGGCACCCTGCCTGTCTTTCTGGGTGAGATCTAGGGATATTATTTTCTGGCGCTATGGACAAGGAAGGAGGATTTGGGAACAGACCACCTATTCTGGATGGATCAAACTATGACTACTGGAAACCTCGTATGATTGCCTTCTTGAAGTCACTGGACAATAAACTTGGAGAGCTGCTGACAAAGGATGGAACCATCCCACCATAACTGGGAAAGATAGGACGACTAGTCTGAAACCTGAGGAAGAATGGAGCAAAGAAGAAGAAGAGTTAGCCTTGGGTAACTCTAAAGCATTGAATGCCTTGTTCAATGGAATTGATAGAAACATATTCAGACTAGTACATCAATGTGAACTGGCCAAGGATGTTTGGGACACTCTCAAAACCACCCATGAGGGTACATCCAAAGTAAAAATGTCAAGACTTCAGATGCTCACTACCAAATTTGAGAATCTAAGGATGAAGGAAGATGAGACCATTCATGATTTTCACATGAACATCTTGGAAATTGCCAACACCTCAGGAGCATTGGGAGAAAAGATGTCAGAAGAAAAGCTGGTGAGAAAGATTCTCAGATCCTTGCCTAAAAGGTTTGCAATGAAAGTGGCTGTTATAGAGGAAGCTCAGGATATCTGCAACTTGAAGGTTGATGAACTCATTGGGTCACTTCAGACATTTGAGATGGGGATCAATGACAATGTTGACAAGAAAAACAAGAGCATAGCCCTTGTATCCAATACTGAAGATGAAAGCAAGGAGAGTGATGAAGAGAATATATCAGAAGCTATAGCTATGCTTGGAAGGCAGTTCAACAAACTCATTAAGAGAATGGACCCAAAGTCAAGGTCAAATGTCAAGAACATTTCCTCTGACATTAGAAGATCCTATGACTCCAGCAGAAGAACTAAGTCTGAAGAAAAGGGAAATCAAGGCAGAGGAATCCAATGCCATGGATGTGAAGGATATGGGCACATTCGAGCTGAATGTCCTACCTTTCTAAAGAAACAAAAGAAAGGAATGTCTGTTACTTGGTCTGATGGTGACTCAGAAAGTGACTCTGAAGAAGAATCTGCTAAACTAGTTACTGCACTATCTGGTGTGTGTAACCCTGATAATGATTCTAGTGATGAGGAAGTGACATTTGAAGAACTTGCTGACTCCTACAAGAAGCTATGTATCAGAAGTGCTGAAGTCTGTCAGCAAAATGAGAAACAGAAAAAGCTCATAGTGAAGTTTGAGGCTGAGAAGAAGGCAGACACTGCTACTATAAGCCATCTTAAATGTGAAGTTCTAATGTTGAACTCCAAACTTGATCAGATGACTAAGTCTGTCAAGATGTTAACAACTGGAACTGACAAGTTGGAAGAAATCCTTCAGGCTGGACAAAATGCAGGAAACATGTCTGGTCTAGGATTTGTGGCTGCAAAGAAATATGTTGTTGACAAGAAGAAGACCAGGCCTGATAAACAAATGTCAAAGCAGATGTCACAACATAGGACTCAACATCAAGAATAGAGAAATATGAAGAAAAAGTATCAAAGATGGAGATGTCATTATTGTGGGAGGTTTGGTCACATAAAGCCATTCTTCTTCAGATTATATGGATATCCTAATCAGACCCCATATGTCAAACCTAAGACTAACAAGGCACCATATACTCAACAGTGGAAGAAAAAGACTGCAGTCCTGATAGCTCACACCTCCCTTAGAGTTTCTGCCAAGGAAGACTGGTACTTTGACAGTGGATGCTATAAGCATATGACTGGAATCAAGAATCTGCTGAATGACGTCAAACCTCATATTACTAGTTATGTCACTTTTGGAGATGGTGCTAGAGGAGAAATAAAAGGAGTTGGAAACTTGGACTGCCCTGGAGTTCCAAACCTAAATGAAGTGTTGCTGGTAAATGGTTTGACTGCTAATCTCATAAGTATCAGTCAATTATGGGATCTAGGATTCAAGGTCAACTTCACCAAGTCTGAATGTCTTGTAACTAATGAAAAACAAGAAGTTGTAATGAGAGGAGTCAGATCAAAAGACAATTGTTACTTATGGGAGTCTGAGAACACTAACTACTCTTCTATGTGCTCTATAGCCAAAGAAGAAAAGGAAGTGAAAATGTGGCATCAAAAACTTGGTCATTTACATCTTAGAGGGATAAAAAGATCATATCCATGGAGGCTGTCAGAGGGATTCCAAGGCTTCAGATTGATGAAGGGAGAGTCTGTGGTGAATGTAAGGTTGGAAAGCAAACTAGAATGTCACATCCAAAGACAAGACATCTGACCACCTCTAAGGTGCTAGAACTTCTACATATGGATCTGATGGGTCCCATGCAGGTGGAAAGTCTTGGTGGAAAGAGATATGCCTATGTTGTTGTGGATGATTTTTCCAGATTCACCTGGATAAACTTCATTAGGAAAAAGTCTGATGTATTTGATGTATTTAAGGAATTGTGCAAAAGAATTCAAAGAGAAAAAGAAGGATGCATTGTCAGAATCAGAAGTGATCATGGTAAGGAATTTGAAAATAGTAAGTTTGATGAGTTCTGTTCCTCATAAGGAATCAATCATGAGTTCTCTTCACCTATAACTCCTCAACAAAATGGAGTTATGGAAAGGAAAAACATGACTATATAGGAATCTGCCAGAGCAATGATACATGCCAAGAAGCTTTCTATTCATTTTTAGGCTGAAGCTATGAATACAGCCTGTTATGTCCACAACAGGGTCACCTTGAGAAAGGGAACATCATCCACCCTTTATGAACTATGGGAAGGAAGAAAGCCTACAGTGAAGTACTTCCATATCTTTGGGAGAAAATGCTATATTCTGACAGATTGTGAACAAAGGAGAAAGATGGACCCTAAAAGTGATGAAGGAATATTCCTAGGATACTCTACCAACAGCAGAGCATATAGGGTGTTCAATTCCAGGACCAAAGTTATGATGGAGTCTATAAATGTCATAGTTGATGATCACCATGAGGAAACAAATGTCCCATATGATGTTGAGACATTCTTTGAGACTTCAACACAAGTGTCTAAAAAGGATGATGTGCCTAATCCTACTCCATCAGAGTCTGAATCAAAGGAAGCTAACAAAGATCCTTCCATCAGAATTCAGAAAGATCATCCCAAGGAACTCATCATGGGAGATCCTAACAGTGGAGTCACTACAAGATCTAGAGAAATCATCACAAACTCTTGTTTTGTGTCTAAGATTGAACCAAAAAATGTTAAAGAGGATTTTACTGATGAATACTGGATTGGAGCAATGCAAGATGAATTGAATCAGTTCAAGGAACATGAAGTATGGGAGTTAGTTCCTAGACCAGAAGGAACAAACATCATTGGCACAAAGTGGATCTACAAGAACAAGTCAGATGCTGAAGGAGTTGTCACCAGGAATAAGGCAAGGCTTGTTGCTCAAGGATACACTCAAGTTGAAGGGGTTGATTTTGATGAGACTTTTGCTCCTGTAGCCAGACTGGAATCAATCAGACTTCTCTTGGGAGTTGCTTGTCTCCTTAAGTTCAAACTGTTTCAGATGGATGTGAAGAGTGCCTTCCTAAATGGGTACTTAAATGAGGAAGTGTGTGTGGAACAGCCTAAAGGATTTGTGGATCCAAATTGTCCTGATCATGTCTACAAATTGAGGAAAGCATTATATGGTCTGAAACAAGCTCCTAGAGCTTGGTATGAAAGGTTGACAAAGTTCCTCACTGGTAAAGGATACAGGAAATGAGGTTTGGATAAAACTCTTTTTGTCAAGGATGAAGGAGGAAAGATAATGGTAGCTCAAATTTATGTTGATGACATAGTGTTTGGAGGAATGTCAGATAAAATGGTTAAACATTTTGCTAACCAGATGCAAGCTGAATTTGAAATGAGCCTCATGGGAGAATTGACCTACTTTCTTGGACTACAAGTCACTTAGATGGAAGACTCAATTTTTCTGTCTCAAAGCAAGTATGAAAAGAATATTGTCAAGAAGTTTGGGATGGAGAATGTCAGTCATAAAAGGACTCCTGCACCTACTCATTTAAAGTTGTCCAAAGACACAAGTGGGGCAAATGTGGATCAAAGCTTGTACAGAAGCATGATAGGAAGTCTGTTATACTTAACAGCCAGCAGACCTGACATTGCCTTTGCAGTTGGAGTATGTGCAAGATACCAGGCTGAACCCAAAGTAAGTCACATCAACCAGGTGAAAATAATTCTGAAGTATGTGAGTGGAACTTACAATTATGGCATGATGTACTCTCATGGATGTGAACCAATTATGTTTGGTTATTGTGATGCTGATTGGGCTGGTAGTGCTGATGATAGAAAGAGCACCTCTGGAGGATGCTTCTTTTTGGGAAATAATCTTGTTTCTTGGTTCAGCAAGAAACAAAACTGTGTGTCTCTATCTATTGCTAAAGTTGAATACATAGCAGCTGGTAGCAGCTGTTCTCAAATGATCTGGATGAAACAGATGCTGACTGAGTATAATGTCACACAAGATGTCATGACATTGTATTGTGACAATTTGAGTACTATTAACATATCCAAGAATCCTATACAGCACAGCAGGACTAAGCATATTGACATTAGACATCACTTCATCAGAGATCTTATGGAGGATAAGGTGATTAAGCTGGAACATGTTGCCACTGAACTACAACTGGCTGATATTTTTACCAAGGCAGTTGATGCTAGTCAGTTTGAGAATTTAAGGGGCAAGCTGGGTATTTGCCAATATGAAGAGATGTAGCAATTAATTTTGCTTAATACAAGGTTTGAAAGAGATGTTTTAATCAAGTTTATTCTGATTGGGCTAATCATTTGTTTCCCTCTTTCTTTCCAAAAGTTTAAGAAGAGGAATAGACATATTTATATATCCCTCTTCTCAGTTTGCTGCATCACTCTCCATTCCCTCAAAAGAAAATTTCACGCTCGTTGTCACTTGTATTCTCAATCTCTCAAGATGTCTCAACAATCTGTGTCATCATCTTCATCAAAGGCAACTGCATCTTCCTCACCCACTGACACCGAACCTAGGGCAAACGTAAACCCCATGGATGCTGATGTTCTTGAGGTAACTCCACTTCGTGCAATGGCAGTTGATCCTACTAAGGTTAAGAAGCTGCGAACCAGACATGCAAGAAGATCACAAGCTTCTCCCTCTGGTAAATCTTCTCAACCATCATCCTCTGTTCCTCCAGAGATAGCTAATAGGGAAGGTTCTGCTTATGTGCATCAAGCTATTGCCAGACTAGTCACTAGGATTCTTAATGAGAATCACTTTGTTCCTGGTGTATCTGTACCATTGAACCAAGAAACTGCTAGCCCTAATTTAGAAAGTGATCCCAATTTCACTCAGAATGTTGAGACACCTGATGACAACATTGAGAAATCTCCAGAGAAACCTGATGATCACCAGACCCCTACTGACAAGGCTGTTGAACCTCCTATCATTGATGTTGATGAAGAATTTTCTGACAATGATTTAATTGCTAATGTCAACCCTAGCATAGCAAGAAGGATGATGAGTAGAAAAGAAAAGCAGAGTGCTGCCCAAAGCCCCTCCAAAGAGAAGGCTACTGAAGTTGTTCATGAGAAAGCTAGGCTTGAGAACAAGGCTAGAGAAGAAGCTGAGAAGGATCAAAAGGCTGGAACTTCCAAAGGGAAGGGTAAGGTAAAAGCTAGGGTATCTGTTGGTAGTCTCTCAAAACCCTTGAGACAACTTATAGCCAAGAAAAGAAAGGCTCCTGAACCCTCTGAATCTGATGAGGAATCAGACTTTGATTTTGATGTTGAGAGCAATGTTCCAGACATTCCTCTCAGGAAGAAACCCTCTTCTAGCAAACTGCCTAAGGTTCCTGAGGTTGCCATTGACAACATCTCCTTTCACCATCCAGAAAATGCAAGCAGGTGGAAGTATGTGTTTCTGAAAAGGATTGCCTTAGAGAGGGAGCTGAACAGAAGTGTTATTGAGTGTAAGTAAGTCATGGATCTCATCAAGGCTGCTGGCTTAATGAAAACAGTGGTCAAGTTTTCCAACTGCTATGAGATTCTTGTCAAAGAATTCATAGTAAATTTGTCTGGTGGATGTGCTGATGGAAAGTCAGCTGATTTTAAGAGTGTTTATGTGAGAGGAAGGAAGGTAAATTTCTCTCTTACTGTGATAAACAAATACTTAGGGAGGCCTGATGATGCTCAGCTTGAGCTTGAAGTTACTGACAACCAGGTTTGTCAAACCATCACTGCCAAGCAAGTCAAGCACTGGCCCTTGAAAGGGAAGCTAACTGCAAGCAAGCTGAGTGTGAAGTTTTCCATACTGCACAAAATTGGTGCAGCTAACTGGGTTCCCACCAACCACAAATCCACCATCTCCACTAGTTTGGGAAGATTTATCTATGTTGTTGGAACCAGAACAAACTTTGATTATGGCAACTACATCTTTGATCAAACAATGAAACATGCTGAGAGATGTGCTATTAAAGGCCCTATTGATTTTTCCTTTCTCCTGTGTGGTATAATCATTGATCAGTATCCTGATATTCTGGTTGAAAAGGACTCTGTGTGCAAAAGAGCCCCTGCACTTGGTTTTCACTATAAGCTGTTTCAGGGAACACATGTCCCTGACATTGTTATGACATCTGCTGAGACATCAAATGTCAAAGCTCATTCCAAGAAAGTTGATGTTATAGTTGTTCTAAAAGAAACCTGCAGAGAGCGTGATGTAAGAAAAAGGACTCTTGAAGAGCTGATTACTAGTCTGGAACAGGAGGAGAATGAAGAACAAATGAGGGAAGAGGATGTTGATGAAGAACAGCATGATGGTTCTGCAAGAAGCTGCTGCTGAAAATAGTGCTTCCTCAGGGGATGACAGTACCTGAAGGTCTGTGTTTGCTGAGTTGTAAAGATTGATGCTGGAACTTGCTGCTACTATTTGATACCTTCTCTCTATTTCTGTGTATTTTGGATTTCCTTTTGATGACTGTATAACTTGAAGTACTAGATCCTTTGGCCTCTTTATGGCTAAAAAGGGGGAGAAGTAATTGTGGTAATTTTGGTAGAATTGGATATTGGTGGTTAGATTAGTTGTTTCATCTGCATCTGATTGTTTCATCTGCATTTGGTTTCTGCATGTTATAGGTTCTACTGCATGTTGCTTCTGCATTCTAATCTCTGATTGTTTAGGGGTTTTAGCCAAAAATTTGCCAAAGGGGGAGTTTGTAAGTGTTTGCTTGTTGGCATTAATTTTTGGTAAAACTAGATTTGCGAATGTCATGACTGATGTCATAACATTCTGGGATAAAGACAAATTCTGCAGAAGGAATGTTCTACAGGAACAACTCAGTATGAGTGAATATCATGATGATTAAGCTATGATCATATGTACTAAATTCTACCAAAATCAGTGATCAGGATACATGATGTCATAACCAATGTTAAGACATCCTGTACTGATCAAGTTGTTGTGCAGATTTATTGTTCCTGAGAATTTTCAGGAATCTGGTGTGCTATTCTGAGTTGAAGTATATTGACTAGATCAGATGCTCACGTGGATATTAGGTTAACCTTGCTTAACCCTAATCTGTTATGATGAAAGCCCAAGACCAAGTCTTTAGGTTAACTTTGGTTAACCCTAGCTATTTTTATGGAAGCCCAAAAATGAAGAATAGACTGCATATATATTTATCACGAATCCTAATGGTGTGCAACGCTTTTGATAGAAGATCAATAAGGCATTTTGTAGTTGTGATAGTTTTAGTAATTACTGTGAGCCAAGCAATTATCACTTGATAAGTGACTTGGAGTAGGATTTGGTTGTAAGGGTTGTTTATCACTCAAAGCTTTGAAGCACGAGTGTTGTGTCTCTTGATTAAAGCTTTGAAGCAAAATCAAGCGTGTGTATTGAAGAATGTCTTCATAATCTTATTAATCAGTAGATTAGTATCACTGTTGTGATTGAGGGGGAGTGAGTAGGAACTCAGGTTTAAGTAGGACTTAGATTGAAGTTGCATTGGATAGGTCTTAAGTGAAGGAGATAAACTGGTTGGTTTATTCCTAAATTAATACCTCTTATAGTGAATTTCCTCCCTGGCTTGGTAGCCCCCAGATGTAGGTGTTGTTATACACTGAACTGGGTTAACAATTGATTGTGTTCTTTACTGTCTTTTAAATTACTGTTTGGTTTGTGTACAATTTGTCAAATACGGTGTCATAACATTCACTGTGACATTAAGTATCTGTTGCCAGAATTTCAGGTAGTAAATAGCGTGCTCTTTTCGGCCAGACTCGTCATGCTGTCCCAGCACGCACCCCATTGAATTATCCAGTACTATCAAGTATAAGATCAAAGGTCTTCCTTCAACTGGAGGCATCAGAATTGGTGGCTCCTAGAGGTATTTCTTGATTCTTTCAAAAGCGGTCTGACATTCATCATTCCATTTTACCACTTGATCTTTCTTCATCAGCTTAAAGATTGGCTCACAAGTAGCAGTCAGGTGTGAAATGAACCTGGCGATGTAATTCAGACGTCCCAAAAGCCTCTAACTTCCTTTTCTATGCGGGGAGCCGGCATTTCCTGTATGGCTTATACCTTGGCAGGGTCCACCTGAATACCCTTATCACTGACGACGAAACCCAGCATCTTACCAGACCTTACCCCGAAGGTGCACTTGTTTGGGTTCAACCTCAGCTTGTACGTCTTTAACCTGTCGAACAGTTTCTGGAGATGGTCAAGGTGCTCTTCCTCATTCTGGGACCTGACTATTATGTCATCAACATAAACCTCAATCTCATGGTGAATCATGTCGTGGAACAAAGCGACCATGGCGCGCTGATAAGTTGCCCCAGCATTCTTCAACCCGAAAGGCATTACCTTGTAACAAAAGGTGCCCAACTGTGTAACGAAGGTTGACTTCTCCATGTCCTCGGGAGCCATCTTGATCTGATTGTAACCAAAAAAATCATCCATGAAGGAGAAGAACTTATGTTGCGCGGTGTTTTCGACCAGAACATCGATATGAGGAAGTGGGAAATCATCCTTGGGGCTCGCCTTATTTAGATCTCTATAGTCCACACACATTTGTACCTTACCATCCTTCTTAGGCATCGGAACCACGTTGGAAACCCACACACATCTGTTTCATGACCTTAACTTTGATTTTCTCAGACATCTCCGGGTGCATACGACGAACCTTCTACTTTACCGGAGGACAGTCTTCTTTAGTTGGTAGGCAGTGTACCACAATGTCAGTGTCCAAACCAGGCATATCTTCATAAGACCAAGCGAAGATCTCAAGATAGTCGCGTAGCATCTATATCAATCGTTGCTTGACACTAGGCTCCAGTTTCGCACCTATCTTAACTTCTTCATGTCTTCCTCTATACCCAAATTCACTGATTCAATTGGCTCCTCATGAAGTTGTATGGCCCTCTCTTCCTGCTATAACAGTCTAGCAAGTTCTCCAGGCACCTCACAATCATCCTCACCTTCGTCCTCAGCTTGGTTGATCGGATTTTCAAAGTCATAACTGGTAGTAGCAGAGTCGTTATCAATGGGATCAAGAGTGGATATGGATCTCGATTATGATACGTGAGTGTGTGTAAGAGAATAGCTATTTTTGATAAAGCGAGAGACAAAAAAAGAAAAACAAGGAGTGCAAAATTTGTAATGCAAGAAACGTCCAATGTTTTATTAATGATATATGAAATGACAAATAATAAGCCCTCACAAGCAAAACCGAGGTGCCTCAGGCAAGGCATCGGGCCATAAAGTTTCAAATTGTCTATTACAACTTTCAAAACAAAAGTCAATTACTGTGGAATAAAAGAAACAGGTATGAAGTCCTTCGTCGTCCAGTTGCTTAGTCCGCCATTGGTTGTAGGGTAGATCCAACTGTCGATATCTGAATCTTCTTCACCATCTTCAACCGCATTAACTCCCTGATTGTTGATACGCAAAGGAGGTCTTCCAATTCGTGCACGCCTAACAGCCCTTTGAGCCCCTGTAGTAAAGCTTAAACCAAATTTTTCAGTTTTGTGCGTGAAATCAGGGAGCTGACCCCAATTTGTACATCCACATTCTTCTATTATAGCCCTAGCATCCTTGAGAGAAGCCATCTTCATCGGAGGTTTGTCAGTAGCAACTTCAGTTGACGCCAAAGTCTGGGGGACCTCTTCAAAGTTCTGACAAGGGGATTCGATGAACTCCCCATCCATCTCCACGTAGCGAAAGGAATTGAGATGACTCACCATATACTCCTCTTCGCCTTGTACCATGACGATCTTACCCTTTACCGGATATTTCAGCATTTGATGGAGCGTGGAAGTTACTGCCCCATCCTTATGAATCCAAGGGCGACCCAGTAAATAAGAATATGATGGTCGGATATCCATCACATAAAAGGTGGATGCAAAAGTCTGAGAGCCAACTTTAACATGGATGTCCACCTCCCCGTGCACCATCCTTTTTGACCTGTCGAAAGCCCTGACCACAATATTGCTTGGCTTTAGAATCAAACCTTCACAGTCCAGACGATTTAATTCTTTCTTTGGCAGAACATTCAATGAGGACCCGGTATCCACTAGTACATGGGCCATAGTAGTGCCCCTGCACTCGATCGAGACGTGTAGAGTATCATTATGATTTCTCCCCTTAGCAGTCAGGTCTGCATCTGAGAAACCTAACCCATTGTCGGCAGTCAGGCTAGCTACACAATCTTTGAATTGATCGGCTGAAGTTTCCTGCGGCACATGCGCAGTCTTGAGGAATGCAATTAAATCATTTGCATGGGCTTCAGAACACAACAACAAGGACAACATGGAGATTTTTGACGGGGTCTACCCCAGCTGCTCGACTACGTTGTAGTCGCTCTTCTTGATAATCTTCAGTATTTCCTCTATCTCCTGCTTAGAGGTTTCTACAATGATCTTCTTAGGCGCCTCCGTCCGGGCAGGCTCACCTATGATTTCTTTTCCCCGAGTCCCATATGGCTCGATGACAGGGGTGATAACTGGAATAGGAACTGGGATGGTAGCTGATGTACCAGCAGATGGAATGACAACAGGTTTGTGGACAGTCGGAGGGGAAATCTCGGGAGAAAAGAGTCTTCCGCTTCTGGTGACCTTTCTAGCCTCGACAATATTGCTGACATCAACATCAGCCTCCTCACTATTTAAGTCTTGTTTAACTCCATGGTAATACACATCAACCCCATAGTGCCAAGGGACAGCCTTATCCGAAGTGTAAGGGATAGGACCAGGGGTAGTAATTATTAACGGAGCAATTCTCGGGACGGGTGTAATCCTAACAGGTTTTCTCGAGGAAACCTTGGAAGGATTGGCGGAAATGGTTATGATGGAAACATCTTCAATTGGAACCAATGGAATCATAGTCTTTTCGAACAGGATCTCTTTGTTATCCATCAGGCGCTGAACACCTGATTTCAGAAAGTGGCAACCAGCAGGCAGAATTGAACACATGTAGCATCCTTCACCACAGCCCGAAAATAAACCGGCCAACAACAAATTCTTCTAAACCGTCGTCAAAGGAGTAGCAATTTCTTCCACGGAGGTAAAAAATATATCATCGTCCACAGCATTTACTCCATGACCATGTTTGGGCATGGGAGCAGTTATGACGTTGGGCTTCTCCGGAGCATCAAACTCAATCTCTTTGGCTTTGATCAAGTCTTGCACCTTGTTTTTCAAGGCCCAACAGTTGTTTGTATCATGACCTGGACTTTCAGAGTGATAGACGCAGCGGGCATTCGGGTTATAATGGGGAGAAATGGTGTTGGGGTTCTTTGGGGCTTCCCTTAGAGTTACTAGGTTGGTCTTCAATAATTATGGTAGAATTTGAGTCAAGGTCATATTGAGCCGAGTGAACTTCCTTTGTGGTCTTTCGACCCTTTGTTGATTGTTGCATTGTGGAGCAACTGTGGGTCTTGATATCACTACCGCATTTATTGCTTGACGGTGTTCAGGTCTGCTTTAGCCCCTCGGGCCATAGACTGCACTAGCTTCTTTCTTACCAGTGAAAGGCTTCTTTACTGCACTTGATGAAGTATCCTTCTGTATTTTACCGCTTCGAATACCAGCTTCTACTCTCTCTCTAGTCAAAATCAACTCAGTAAACCCAGATGACGAACTTCCGATCAAATGATTGAAAAATGGTCCAGATAGCGTCCCTAGAAACATGTCAACCAACTCCCTATCAGACAAAGGGGTTGGACTCTTCCAGTCAAGTCTCTCCACTTTTAAGCATAGTCCTTAAAACCTTCATTTGCACCCATAGACATACCCTGAAGCTGAGTACGAGTAGGAGCAAGGTCGGCGTTATACTGATACTGCCTGTAAAAAGCAGCAGCAAGGTCTTCCCAGTTTCGGACATTGGATCCTTCCAACTGATAAAACCATTCAAGTTGAGTCCCTGAGAAACTATCTTGAAAGAAATGCACCCACAAATTTCTATCAACAGTGTGGGGTTGGATTTTCCTAACATACGAGCGGAGATGGAGTTTTGGACAGGATACTTCGTCGTACTTGGCAAAAACTGGAGCTTTGAACTTATGAGGGATCACCACTCTCGACACTAGTCCTAGCTCTCCAAAATCCAAACCAGGGATCTTCTGAATCTCCATAGCACTCAGACGGTCTTCTAGTTGCTTGTACCTATCCTCAGCAGGAGGATATTGTTCCTCGTCATAATCCGTATCATTATCAGAAACTACAGGACTAGGGTCCTTTGTCCTTTCTTGGTTCTCCATGTCTTTGGATGAGGAGGTCAGATCAGCTGATTGTCTTATCCTTTCTCCGAATCTTCTACCCATGTTCAGAATACCGACCTTCTTCTTCTTCCTCTTCTCTTTCAGAATCAGGGTCTTCAGATTCTCTTTCCCTTTAGCTATACTTAAGAACATCGGTTGGAATTGGGCATTATGTGCCTGAAGATCTTTGATGGCTTGATCAGAAGACATTTCTGTTGAAATAAACAGCGAAGAAGATGAGAAACCTGTAATGGTACCTGTAATGGTGTGCATGATAATGGGATGCGCATGTAATGATTTCAAAGACTTTGGGAAATTTAAATTTGCAAACCAAAGATAAACAAACTTTATTAGATTAGCTTGTAAAAGGTTCAATCACTGCCTTTGAGGCGTTACAAAGAAGTAAATGGAAAACAAATCTAAAACTAGAAAAGTAAAATAAAAAATCCCATGGACGCTTCCTCTTTATGCTGACGTAGTCATTGATCACTCTTTCTTCCTCGAGTTGCCTGGTGAGCTTCAAAATCTTTCTTTCTTGATCATGGTACTTCTTCCGGTAAGTATCCCTCTATTCTTTCAGCTGAATCCAAGACCTCTGCAATGCCCCTGGATCGGTGGGCATGTAAGGATAAAGAACTATGTAAGGAACGCCTTATTCATTGGTGGGCTCCACAATCACTGGTAACACGGCCTCATAGGGCATCCCAAGCTTCTGGGCACGAGCTCGGACCCATTGGAGATAAGGCTGCATAGGAAGGGAAGTCCTTGGTCCCAGCTCTTGGGGGTCAGATCTGTTCACCATTCCCCAAACTCGTATAGACAAGGATTGTAAGTTATACCCCCTCTAATTCCAAGCAATGGGACATTAGGGTATCCCCCACAACGGTCGATAACAGCAGTGTCTTCCATATCCCGGGAACACCAAAGAATGTCTGTATGGGCAAGTGACATTATTCTGTAGGACCATCCTAAACCTTCTTCGTTCTTCAGCACAGACTTAGGGAGGTGCGAAATAAACCACCTCGACAGCAACGACATGCAACACATAAGAGTTCTTCTTCTTCTCACAATACGAGTGTAGATGGCATGCAAGATATCACCCAATAGAGTAGGCACTGGATTACGAGAAAGGAAAATCTTGATCGCGTTCACATCTACAAAGGAATCCGGATTCGGGAAGAGAACCAAACCGTATATAAGGAGAGCCAAGATATCTTAAAAATCCTGAAAGTCCAAATTATCCCAGAATAGCTGAGCCTGATCTATCAGAAATTTGGCTAGGAAACCTTCGACCCCGCTTCGTGTTTCCCAATTGGATACTACATCAGCCCGTTTCAGATGCAAAGCTGAGGCAATGTCCTCTGGTCTAGGAGTTTCTTCCATACATGTGAAGGGCACCTGCTCAAGGATGGATATGCCCAATAAGTGAGATAACTCTTCCAAAGTGGGAACCAGCTGATAATCTGGAAAGGTGAAGCAATGATGCACAGGATCGAAGAACTGGAAAAGCACACTCATCATCTGCTCATCAAACTTTGAGGTGACCAGGCTAAGAATCTGACCACGTCTCTTAATGAACATAGAAGTCTCAGAAACTCTTGAGGCTAACCCTTTAAGTTGAGCAGGTATTTGCATAAAGTTAACTCGGATGGTATTTCTGCGCACGGAAGCCATAATCTGCAAAATAGGACAAAGATAAATTCCCTCGGTCTTTAAAATGGTTAGTATAATGAAGTATGAATGCCATGTTATGATGCATGATGTCATGATAAAAACAACAGGTATAGCAGATAACAGGCATGGTAAACGCAAACAAGTCACACAAAAGCCCTTAAGTTTAAGGCTTGCATGGGGTCTAAGGTATTACCCTCTTGAAGTTCAGTTGGTTTCAACCTATCCTAGAAAAAGTAACCGGGTTCTAGAGGTTCTCAATATCACTGACCATCCTCCATCAGTCATGGTTTCAGCTCACTCAATCTTTTCTTGCGGCCAGAAGTATCTCGAGAGTATGGTCTCAATGAATGTAGCATCGAGTATCAACCAGTTCTCAGCTTTACACCGAGGTCGACTATCTTACTACTTTCTAATGGCCAAGTTGGTCGATTAAAGGTTCTAAGGTCGGTTGATGCTTAACGACACACATAGCGGCCTCGTATTCTCCTCATTTCTCCACAAGAGATATCGGTACCAACCAATATGCCACATCAACATAGCTACTGCTTCAACTGTATCGGTCTATGTCATACAGTTCCCTCACAGTTTATTGCTACTTACCTAAACAGTGTCCCCAGATCCGGGTTAGGATCTATAGTAACTCCCAAACAAAACCCTTAAAAGTAAAGCAACCAAAACAAACAAGAGAAGCAATTATGATGAACTAGATCCTAAGGTATACCCCACTTATTAGTCCCCAGCAGAGTCGCCAGTTCTGTGATACGGTGGCAGAACCGACTGTTTTGAAAATGCTGGTTTGCGTTTTGCGTTTTGTGTTCCCAAAATGTTGCGGTAGGCAAGAGTCGCCACCGACTTTTATTTTATCCAACTGGAAAGGAAAAAAGCACAGAAAAATTCATTTTTCGAGATTTTGAGTACAGGGGGTAGATTATAGAAAGGGAAGGTGTTAGCACCCTTTCTATCTGTGGTTTTCCACAGGCTCTTAGGTACTTTCTCATCTTTAGAAATTGCTTGTGTGTGTTTGTTTTTGAAAAGTTTTGTTTTACTTTGTTTTAACCCTTGTTTCTGTCCTCAAGAGTGTTACGAAGTTGTTTTTGAAAACTTTGTTTGAAAAAGTGTAAGTGTGAAAAGTTTGATTTTGAGCAAGTACCTACTAGCATCTACCTACTCGAAAAAAGGATTGTTTATGTTCTCGTTTCCTTTAGACAATGCTATCCTACTATTGAGAAATAGGAAGCATCGTCGTTGGAGTTGTAAGGGTCAATTTGTAAGGGACGTACGATCACTAAAGCAATGTTAGGACATCTTAGTAATAACCCTAGAGTCTTAAGATCATATTCGAGGCAACATTTCCGAGGCAACATTTCCAAGGAAACATTTCCGAATGGGACATTTGATCTTTGTTTAGACAGGAGGGAAACCACTAAGACACCCTATACTTAATGATCGTTTACCGAAGGCAACCGAAGTGAGAGCATACCCTAAGAGTGCGCATGTGCGAGTGATTTGATTTCAATTATTATCTTTACACATTAGGGTTTTCTAGCCGTTTTAAATTATCATGCAACCTTGTCATACAATCCTATTTAACATACAACTAAACAGTTAATATTTGCGAGAATTAAAATGCAGGAAAGTAAAACCTACGTTATTACAAGGCTTCGGGGAGGGATTAATTACATAGCCAAAAAACCCGTAAAATACGATAAATAAAAGAAAGTCCTAGATTACACTATTACATACCATGGGCAGTTACATTAATATTGCAAAAATTAATAAACACGCGCGATGAATTGAAAACGAGAAATTTAGGGTTTTGACCCCAACTACCTAATTATAATTTAAAAGAAAAATCATTTTTTGTGGTTTTTGTGCTATTTTGAGAAAATAAAGTTTAATTGAATAAATAAATAAAAACCTAATTACTAATTAATTTTAATTAAGAAAAATAATTAAATTAACCTATTTTTTTGTATTTTTTTATTTTATTGAAGAAAGAAATAAAAATTAAATCAAAAGTTAACCCTAATTTTTCTAATTGGTTTTAATTATATAAAAAGTTAGAATTACCCTAAATTAGATTAAACTAACATTAAATTAAATTTGATAAAATAAAAAAGCCTAATTCTAAATTTTGTGAAACTTGATTTTATGATTTTTTTTGTGAAAAAAGAAATTGATTTTGTTAAGAAAATAATTAAACTAAATTAAATTAAATAAAAGAAATAACTAGAAAAGAAAAATAATGGGCCTGGTGTTTGTTTATCAAGAAGGGGGTGTGACTTGCAATTCTGAGCCCAATAAGCTCGTGGCCCCATTAACTTTGCTAGATCCTGTGGGCATGTTTTACTCCAGCGCATGGTGGACCCTCATGGGAGAAGCCTTGGATTTGGCATGTTGATGATGTATGGTAGACTTGTGGGATACTAGCACGCCTGATTATGCAAAGAAAAATAATATAAAGCAAATGTTGGGACCTGGGGATCGAACCCAGGTCCTTGAGCATTATCACACTACACGCTTGCCAGCTGAGCTGGCTATGTTAGTTGTATAAACAATAACCAATAAATATTATATGATAAAAACAAAAAGCCAAACTCTAGAACACGCGAAATTCAAACGGATAAACCATGGAGCGCCACATATCCTTCTTCTTCCTCCCACCGTCGTTGTAAGTTTCATAGCTTTTACCTACGGATACTGAGCATAGGTATAACCCTGTGCATTTCCAAAACCTTGTACAAGCATGATAAATGACAACCAATGGTACCAATCAACTCGTTGCAACCTCACAAGCATCATGGTGTCATTATTAAGGTCCAATTTTCCCTGTACACAAAACCCCTAAAAACAAAACACGAACCCTAGCCATGGAAACTTGATGTACAGTCAATAAAAATGCAATTAATCATAACCATTAGCTTACAAACATCTCAAGGATTATGAATATACCAATCAAACATGATAAATATTCCAGAATCAATGTGTTTGAATTCAAGAAAAAGAAGCAAATCGTGTGAATCTTACAGAGTGATTCTGAGCATGGGGAGGCTTGCTAGCGATTGAGACACGATCCTTGGATGTCCAACAAGCGATTGGTGTGATTAGAATGGCTTGAGATGGCCTGGAACGTGGAAATTGGTCTACAAGTTTTTCTTGAATTTTTGAAATTCGTTCTCTCCCTTGCACGCCTCTAGCCTCCTTGTTTTTGGCCTGCACTTGTTCCTTATGTATCCAAGAATGTATTAGGGTTACCACTTTGTATCAAATCTCTTCCAATTATGAATATTGATTCATAATTTGATCATTGTACCAAATCTTTCCAAATCAATCAAATTCAATCTCTTTCTGTCCATTTTGAACCTTGCATGATTTGATCTTGTATCTAGCTGTATAATGAACCTAAACATGCACAAAATCTCAAGATTTAATTAGTTTTTGATATTTTCATTATTTTATTTTGATTTTATTTGATTTAAATGAAATAAAATCAAAATAAATGACAAGTGGAAGGGCTCATGGGTCGTGGTTCACACTACAAACTCAGTGCAAGCATAAAAGGTTGGGCCCATTTGACAAAAAATGCAATTTTGGCCACATTTGACTTTTGGCAATTTTGCAAAAAGGGTCAACTTGGCCAATGCATAACTCTTTCAATTTTGACCCTAGAGATGTGTTCTTGGACTTTTTAGAAAGCTTAAGATGTCCTCTAAGAAAACCAATTGGTCTCATCTCAATTGAGTCTTTCATTTTCACGTATGAAGCTTTGACCCAAAAGGTGTTTTTGTTGACTTTCCAAAATGACCTATAATGTCCAAATTCATATCTTCTTGTGAGTGCATATTTTGAACTTGGGAGCTGAAGATTAATTGTAGGGAATTACATCCTCTTCAAAATTAGCTTTGTATAGGTCATTTTTGATAAATTATGAGAAAGTTATGCTTGGTCAAAGTTGAGTTGACTTTTCCTACAAAACCCTAATTTAGCAACTTTTGGGTTTTGATGAACTGTGAGCAATCCTTGAGGAATCATGATCAACCCTTGATCAAATGATGAATAATACTTCAAAATGAGAATGTTAACCAAAAATATTGAAGTTTGACTGTATATGGGCCACAGTTGACATTTGCCCTAACATAGTCGATTTTCAGGCCTTTGAGCAATTGATTGGGCAAACTTCCTCTGCAAGGCTTGAAACTTGACATGGATGATCTTGAGAACATATTAGGATAATGGTGAGAATTTGGGATTGTTGTACCCCAAAATTTTCCCTCCCATTTTTCATAGAAGACACAACCCTAGGGTTTCTCAGATAATCAAGTTGGCTCAGAAATCGACCAGACAGATTCTCTTCTGTGGCAGTAAACCAGTAATTAGGGTTTTTTGCAATTCTCAAAAGAAAATGAATTCTCAGAAATTCAATTGGTTTTCACAGGTCTTCATGCCTCCTTAAGTTTATTGGAAAGGTTAATGTTTGTTCTCAGAGCATGGTTTGTTGGGGACAAGAGATGGAGTTTAAAACTGTCATTTGGGACGACCATGATTTTGATCCAGGTTAACCAGATGATTTGCGTCTTTTAAAACATTTTATTGGTTAGGAAATGGAATATACAGTGCGTGCTTGTTTTAATTGCAGTTACAGAATTATTGGGATTACTTTAAGTTACCAGACTGGAGCATTTTGTTTCAAATATCTTGATTGGGAATTTCAAAAGCCAATTAGGATGCGAGGAGAAAATTACAAGTTGTTGTCAATAAAGGATTTTAAGTTATTCAATTGACACCAGAACATTTCATAAGATCTTCTCCATATTCATACATTGTTACAAAACAATTTATTCTTTAAATACTTTAGGTTTAACAACTTATCGTATTTGAAAATGAATTGATACAATTATTGGATACAGTACAAGAATGTTTTTCTCTAAATTACAAAAGAAATCCAAATAAATGTTTGGCCTAGGAGAACTAATATATGCCTAAGTTTGACTGAAGTTCGTTTACTATCTCCAGAGACCTCCATGCTTGCCATAGAGTTCTTGCCTCCCATGCTTTGTCACATCCAATGGTGCTCACATGAAAATAAAAGAAAGAAAAATAGTTAGTACAAGTTATTTGGGCATGAACAAATTTTCCAAAAAAAAGTATTCATCATTAAAGTTTGCAAAGTGGAATTAGAATGCCATTATTCATCATAATTTATTTCCCCTATTTGCAAATCACAAGAAGATTATTCTTCTTGGTTCACAAAAAGAAAGATGAGAAGAAATGCTACAAAGTTGTCCAAACAAGAAAAAATGATACAAAGATGTCCAAACAAACAGAATGCTACAAAGTTTTCCAAGCAAACAGCAAAACTGAAGCAAACAGCAAAACTGAAGCAAATGGCAAAACTGAACCAAACAACAAAATTGAACCAAACAGCAGCGCAAATTGGACAACAAAAACGAGGCAGCAATACAAATAACAACAAATAGCATCAACAAAAGCAGGCAGCAAAGCAGAAGTATGGCAATATAATAGCTAAGTCAAATAAGCAAAAGCTTGTTCAAGAAGCATGATTCATCATTTTCCATTTTCCTTTGCAAACTTTTCGAATTGGAAAAAGGGGCAAAAAGCAATTTGCTTTCCCAATGTCATTGAGAGAGAAGAGAGGAAAGAAGTCACCTAGGATATTGGAATATACAGTCCTGCTGCCCTGCCTGTCACAAATTTCATAGAAGTTGCTAGAAAACAAAACTGCAACAAAAAGGCCATATGAACAATATACTGAAAATATTCAATTGGTGGGTTTCCCACCATTTTGAATATGAATTCAACAGAAGCAACACCAATATAACAGTAGACACAACTCTCAAGCAAGACACATAGAAAAAATTATCAAACTCGTCAAACCTGATAAAAAAACCAAAAACAGAGTCAACTATCACAAAACTCACAAACCTGCAACCTGTTAACAAGCATACTAAGCCAAATATCAAAAACAGTTGACAAGTCTAAGAAACTCCAAGCTTGCAACAAATCTCAAATCTCTAAAACCTGAACCAAAACAACATCCCAAAAATCTAGAACAAGTCTCAAACTGAGACACCAGAACCATCATCAACTGTCAAAGTCTAAAATCTAAAAAAAACCCAACATAAGCCTCAAACTGAAAACATGTCAAACATTCAAAGTCATCCTCAAATACCAAAACATATCCAAAACCAAAACAGAAAACCAGTAAGAATCTCAACACTGTAACGTGTCAAATATCGAAACCTCCAAAACCTCAAAGTCTAAAAAAACTGTAAACCAGCATCCAAACTCACAAAAAAACCAGAGTCAAGCCTCAAACACAAACCAACAACCATCATCAATAACCTGTCAAAAATCCATAACCAAAAACTTGCAGTAAACTCCAACAAACAAAAAAAACAGTAGCCAAGTGTGATACGGTGGGAGAACTGACTTGAGGTTTGCGTTTGTTTTCGCAAATGTTTCGGTTGAGCAAGAGTCGCCACCGACTTTTTATTTTATCCTAAGGAAAGGTTAAAAAGCACAGCAAAAACCTTTGAGATGTTTTCTTGGGTTCGGGGAGTAGATTATAGAAAGGGAAGGTATTAGCACCCTTTCTATCCATGGTTATCCATGGGCTCTTAGTTACTTGCTTAGATCACTTGTCTTGATTTTCAATTGTTTGAAATGGTGCTTTCAATTGTTTAAAATGGTGCTTTGTGTGTGGGTTTGAAAATGTTTTGAAAAGAGGCCAATGTGGTGGCAACCTTTGTAATGATCCATGTTGGGATGTATACAAAGGTGTATATCTTTTGAAAAGTTTTCAATGTTTTTTGAAAGTTGTTTTGAAAGTGTGTTGTGATGTGTGGTTTTGAAAAATAAGCAAGTGTTTTTGTTTTGCAAGTTGGCAAGTAACCAAGAGCTATCTACCCTAAATTTCTCAAAGATTTTTCCTATGTTTTTAACCCTTTTAACAATTTTGTTCCACCATTGTATTTGGTGGACAATCTTGTGTTAGGATGTGAACGGGACGGGCGCGGGTCATTGTTTAGACCATGATCGCAATGGTGCCAAGTATCTTTGGGCAATTTTTCCTTTAAGGGACTTGATCATTTTTAGGCAACTTTCGAAAGCGTATGATCATTTGAATTTGTTTTGTTTTGCCAAAGATACCTAACATGCAACATGGCCCATTATTGAAGGCAACAAGTGGAGTAACCCTAGGGGTGCAAGTGTGATTGGTGTTGTCCATTTTCATGCTTTGTTATCTTTGAATTAGGTCAAGCTATTTGTTTGGTTGATTTTTGCATACAAACCCTAAGTCTATCATGGCATATTTAGAAAGCTTTTAAATGCGAAATTTAAAGTCCTAAACTATTACAACATAATTATGGGATGGGGGGTACAAATGTTCAAATAGGAATACTTAGCAAGAAATTTAAATCTAACTATTACATCCAAATTGAAATTTTACAAGGTATTTAATTGTACAATAATTAAATAAAATAAAATAAATATGCAAGATGCAAAAAATGATTTTTATATGTATGTAAAAAGTATTTTTATGTGTCAAATAAACAAAAATAAAAAGGATTAATTTTTGGGTATTTTTATGTTTTTAGGGCAAAACCCTAATTTGCTAAATAAAATGTATTAATTATTTATTATATACAACATTTATTAATTATGTACAAAAAAATAAATAAAAAGGAAGTATATTATAAAAAAGTGATTTTTGAGATTAAATATTAATAAAAATAAAAATGTATTATTTTTATGTTTTTATCCTAAATATTCTAATAAATATATAAGTATTTATATTATTTACTAAATATATTAAATATGTACAAAAATAAAAATATTTATTATTTACAAAAAAAGTATATTTTTTAGAAAATGTTTTCAAAAGATAAAATAAAATAAAATCAGAAAATAACAATGTTTTTGTATTATTTTTTAATATTTTAAACAAAATATTATGTATATTTATTTACATATAGAACTAAATGAAACAAATAAATACCTAAAAAATACAAAAAGAAGGTGAAAAATATTTTTTAATGTTTTTTATATCTTAACAAAAAATAAGAAGTCAGAAACAAAAAGAAAAAGTCAAAAAATGATAAAAATAAACACAATGGGCCAAGGGGGTATATGTGAAATAAAGTGGTGCAAAAAGGAAAACAAAACTCAGGCCCAGCCCAAGTCTATCTTCTTCAACCTCCAGCCAGTTTGTTTCAAAAAACGCGCGTTTCTCATGCTGATTCAAACATCCTGATTCTTGGACTTTCAAGCAAAACTTATAACACAAAAAATGTCAAGCATCAAATCACGAATCCATACATACCAAGAACTTGATCTAACTCTCAGAAATGAGAGAGAATTTCTTCTCCCCCAATTCCTGACCTAGTTTTTTTTTAATGTTCGGATTCAAAATACTCTTAGCACACACAATATAAATGAAAAGTAACTATATGTATGGCTTCAGGGCTATGATTAGAACATGTTTTCTTCACAAACTTAAACCTAACTATGCCTGGATAGAGAGATAGAAGTTCAAAAACTTACTTGTTCAGCTTAGTTCGTGTATGACAATGGAGGTACTTTCAATGCAATGTGAGGAATGGTATAGCTTGCTTGAGGTCCAGGGATGCTTCTCCAATGCTTGGTGTGCTTTGAATCTTGTTGTATCAAGCTACAGAAGTCAACCTGCAAGAGAGAAAAGTGAAAATGGAAAACTTGGTTAGAGGTGTTACAGTCTGTTTCTAAGGCTTGGGATAGCTTGTATGGATGTTATGGAAGGTGTTTGAAGTGGCTTGGATGAAAATGCACGATGGAAATGAACTGGCCAAGTCAATCTGCAACAGGGACTCTGTTTTTGCATAAAAAATGGGCTTTGGTGGATAAGGAGGTATTGGAGGTGGTTGGCTCGTGTTTTAGCTCAGTTATGATGTTTGGAATGTGTTCACAATGTTTGCTTAGGCTTGTGTTGACAGGAATGTAATGTTGTGTTTCAAAATGCAAGTTTCTTCTAATGTAAGCAAAAGTTGTCAAGTTGGTTTACAAGCTTATGCAGGCCCCCTAAACATGCTGCCTCAATCCCTCTTGATCAGTGTGATTAGTTCCTGAACTTGTGCCTAGAAGATATGCATTGTACCTCTTGGATTGTAAACTTGACATAAAGTGTAACTTTACAAGAATAGATAAAATGTTTTTTCTAATTATGGACTAATCCTTCATGTAATGACCAAATGCATAGAATAACATCTTGGCACAATGGTTTGGCATTTAATTATTGAGTGTAAATGAGATTAAAGGCCTGCAACTAGCTTGAACCATGCTGATTTCAAAAATGCATAGTGTATGAACATGAAAATGGCTCATGAACAAAGTGACTTTTGCCCATATTGACAAATTCGATTATCCCTAACCACAAGGGTGTTTGAGAAGTTCTTGGACATTTTGGAAAGATTGGAATGTGTGCTACAATCCATCTTTGTAATGCAAGTTGAAATTCCAAGTGGAAGCATGTGAAAAGTGGCCATGAAGTTAGGCAAAAATCCTGCCTAGAATAGGTCAAAAAATTTCTAAGTTAAGAATGTTTTGCAACCTTGTTCCAAAAATCATAACTTGAGCTACAAGGAAACTTTGTGAATCAAAGTTGTAGATTTTGCAATGGACTATAACTTTCATGTTTTGAGTTTTGCTTGAATCCAAATGTATCTTGATGAAAAGATGGGACAAAGTTAGGAAAAAATTAGGAATTTTCATAACTTAGAAAAATTCTAAGTTATGAAATTTCTTCATTTCAAACCCTAATTTGTGATTTTTGATTTCTTGATGAACAAGTTTCATAATTTGGCATGTTTTGATGAAAAATGAATCTTGACACTTGATTTTGACCAAAAAGTCAAAGTTTGACTTTTCAGTATATAGTCAAATTTGGCTCAGTTTACTGGAAAATTCATCTGTCAACCTTGTGCATTTGGGATCTTTTGAACTTGTTGAACATGTCAAGACAATGCCATTGGGTCCTTGAGTCCATATGTGAGCTTGGTTTGCCATTGGTTAGGTCAAACAGTCAAAAATTGCCTTTGTGCAATCAAAACCCTAAAAATGACCATTTTGCCCTTTTGGTGATCTGATCAAATTTCTTGTGGAATTGTGATCCAAACTTGATCAAATGGTCCATATGAGTTAATAATGTTGATGTGGGTCAAATTTCATGAGGTTTGACTGTCAATTGACCACAGTTGACTTTTTCCCCAATACAGCTGATTTCTAGGTCAACTGTCCAATTGACTGGGCAAAGATTGGAATCAAGGATTGAAACTTGGTATGGATAAACTTGTGAGTCTAACATGAAGCATGAAAGTCATCTTGGGCCTTTTAGGTCAAAACATCTTTGTGCAAACACAAACCCTAATTTGGGTCAACAATGCAAGGAGGAGTCTTGAGCAGAGTAAACCCTAACTAGATCTTGAGCTCCAAGGGTCTTGTGATGAGAAAATGTTGAGGAAATGGGAGGGAAAATTTTGGGGTACAACAGTTGCCCCTGTTCAATCTTCTTAGACCTGAAGAGTTAGATTGGCAAGTTTGCCTTTCGCGACTCGAGGGTAAAAGGAGATTGGACACTAGAGTGCCCTGAAATTTGCACTCGCATGCTGGAGTATCAGCAATGTGATGTCGGGAATGGGATTATAGATGCCATTTGGAGATAGGATGGATAGGAGGATGGGCTTATAGATGCCATCTGGAGGTGTGACAGAACCTTGTCGGGAATGGGCTTATAGATACCATTTGGAAGTGTTGATCGCGTAAGAGATTCCTTAGCGAGAACTTGCGTACTTTGAGAAAGGAAGATGGTTTCCTAGCCTGTTATAGGTGTTGATCTTCAAACTCTTCATGCAGATATGCCCTGGCTGGATACAGGTGTCGAATCTACAATTGGTTGCTCACAGACGTGCCCTGGCTAGATACAGGAATCGAATCCGGAACTTCAAAAGGTTGCTTACAAACGTGCCCTGGCTGGATACAGGTATCGAATCTCTAAACCATTCATGCAGATATGCCCTGGCTAGATACAGGTGTCGAATCCACAATCAAAAACTCATAGATATGCCCTGGCAGGATACAGGAATCGAATCTGGAATTGGTCGTCTACAGATATGCCCTGGCTAGATGCAGGTATCGAATCTGGAATTTGTCGTCTACAGATATGCCCTGGCTGGATACAGGTATCGAATCTGGAAATTGTTGTCTACAGATATGCCCTGGCTGGATACAGGAATCGAATCTGGAATTGCAAAAGGTTGGTAGAGATAGCTTTCCTGGCTGGATACAGGTGTAAACATCTGCCCTGAGAATGAAAGATAATTTCCTGGGTTGTTATAGGGGTTGATCTTCAAACTCTTCATGTAGATATGCCCTGGCTAGATACAGGTATCGAATCTACAATCAATCGCTCACAGATATGCCCTGGCTAGATACAGGTATTGAATCTAGAATTGCGATAGTTGATAGTAATCATCTTTGGATTGAACTTTTCCTGAAAAGGCAAAACATCAGTTATATGCAATGTCATGATGTATGAAATGCATGATGTCATGAGGCTCAAAATGAGATAGTGTTGTATGCGCTTTATCATGTATGTAAGCAGGATGTATGAAATGTGAAATGTCTATGAATGTACTTTCGTCTAGGAAAATAAATCCTTGACGGGTGCCGGGAGTTTGTGGAATCCTGGGCTGATGTTGAAGAGTGGAGTTCTTCGTTTCCGCTGGGGATGATGGTTGCAAGAATAAACCGATAGGAGAAGATGACTCCGTTGGGGAATAAACTTGTTGGATAGATTACTCTGTGGGGAATTACTCTGTGGGAAGAGAATACTTCGCTGAGGTTTTGACGAGAGCTCCGCTGGGGATTCCACTGATATGTTATGTTGGGGAATTTGATGAACTCCGCTGGGGATAGGAAGAACTTCACCGAGGACGATCTTTTCGTGGTAATTAGCTGAGGATAACCCAGTTATACCCTGGTGGGGAAATAACCTCTGAATAAAGTTAGGGAGACGCGTTCGTACTCTGTAGGGGATAAGCTTCAAAATCTGCTGAGGAGGATGATTCAACTTTCCTGGGGAAACTTTTCAGATTGTACTGGGGAGTGGTTCCGTTGGATGTCTGTGTTCCGCCGGGGAACAATCTTATATTAAGACTGTCGGGGATGCTTGTTGAGGAATGTCTAAATTTCGCTGGGGGGATTGTTGAGATCTTCTGGGGATACCCAACTTCCTTAGGGTTGACGGTAGACTAACTCTGCTTGGGGAGAGTATCGCTGATTTGCTAGGTGAATATTGTGCCTTTTTAGGGCTGATGGGAGACCAATTCTTCCTGGAGAGAGTATTGTTGAATCTTGTCTTACTCTATGGGGAGTTGAGGTAACTCGGTCACGTTCTTCAGCCGAACCTACCTTGGTACCTTGGTGGACAGAGCAACTAGACCGCTTGGACAATTCTAAATTGCCCCTGTTTCTGATGTCATCTGTAATTAGTCCTTTGTTTCGCATGCAAATATTTATGAGTTAGCAATTAATGTCAAATGCATATATCAAGAATGAACATTGGACGTTCTTTGCAACACAAAAACAGAAAAAGAAAGAACGATGGGTAATTTGTCTGAAAAATTGAACTTGTATTGATTTTGAAATTTGCCTGTAAATAGGCGTTTTATGTACAGGAGGCTGACGTCCTAGTAAGAGAACGCCGCCGAGCAACATAGAGTTTATACAATTTTGAAAAGGAAATAAAACAGCTATGTGAAAAAATAATCCCACTGGGTTCCAACTCTGCTATCGCCTTTATGTCTTCAAGCGTCTCATCACTTTGTTGTTTAGTTGAAGATGAAGTTGATTGATTGGAGTCATCTGAGCCCGATAGTTGATACCGAATTCTGGATGCGAGGTGATCCAATGAGACATAGTATTACGCTTTATCCCTAACTTTTGCATGGACCGCCCTTTCGGGTTTTCAGTCCACTGGGATACCCATTTTTGCCCAAGCCGCCTTTTCAGGTTTTCGACTTGCCGGGTGTACAGATTTTTTTTCATTTCATCCCTTATTTTTGCCCGAACCCTTTTGGTTCGCCAGGAAGCCCTTATTTTTGCCTAGGTGTGTCAACCTAGTGGGTCTTTAGTCATGCGTAGTATCTTTTTACTATGTCTGCATTGGCGGGGTGAGGAAGGTTGTCACCATCCATGGTGGTTAGAATCATAGCTCCTCCTAAGAAGATATGTTTAACCACAAATGGCCCTTCGTACGTAGGGGTCCATTTGCCCCTAGGATCACTTTGAGGAAGAATGATGCGCTTAATTACCATGTCTCCGACTTGATACTCTTGTCATCTGACCTTCTTGTTAAATGCCCTGATCATCCGTTTTTGGTACGTCTGACCATGACAAATAGCAGTGAGTCTCTTTTCGTCAATCAAGTTTAATTGATCGAGCCGAGTCTGGATCCAGTCATCTTCGCTCAAGTCTGCATCCTTCATTATCCGGAGAGAGGGTATCTGGACTTCAATAGGCAAGACTGCCTCCATGCCATAGACCAAGGAAAAGGGAGTTGCCCCTGTTGACGTCCGTGCTGAGGTACGGTACCCATGGAGAGCAAATAGCAACATCTCGTGCCAATCTTTGTAGGTCACTTTCATCTTCTGCACAATCTTCTTGATGTTCTTATTCGCTGCTTCTACAGCCCCATTCATCTTCGGTCGGTAGGGAGAAGAGTTGTGGTGCTGTATCTTGAATTGCTCGCAGAGCTCAGTGATCATCTTATTATTAAGATTGGTACCATTATCCGTAATGATCCTCTCAGGTACACCGTATCGACAGATCAGGTTATGCCGAATGAACTGTGCCACGACATTCTTGGTTACGGTAGCATAGGAAGCTGCTTCAACCCACTTTGTGAAGTAATCAATCGCTACCAAGATGAAGCGATGCCCGTTGGATGCCGTAGGTAGGATTTCGCCGATCATATCAATGCCCAACATTGCAAAGGGCCAAGGTGCTGTCAAGATGTTTAGAGGAACCGGAGGAATGTGCACCTTATCAGCATAGATCTGGCATTTATGACAAGTCCGAGAATGCTGATAACAGTCGGCTTCCATTATGGACCAGAAAGATCCTGCCTGAAGGATTTTCTTTGCCATGGTATGTCCACTGGAATGTGTTCCGGAGGTACCTTCATGTAGCTCTGCCATGATCTTTTCTGCTTCAGTCTTATCCACACAACGCAGTAAGGTTGAATCATGGTTTCGCTTGTAGAGAATGTCGTTGCTGAGGAAGAATTTTGCCGCAAACCTTCTCAGGAACTTCTTGTCGTTAACCGATGCGCCTTCGGGGTATTCTTGAGCTTCAAGGTACCTCTTCACCTCATGATACCAAGGTTTTTTAGTTACCTCCTCAGCCTCAAGATCGCAGCAATATGCAGGTTCATCCAACTTCCAGATAATGATCCAGGGTGCCTCGTTGTCCCATTTGACTTTGAACATAGAAGACATCGTAGCCAATGCGTCTGCTAACTGATTTTCCTCTCTTGGGAAGTGTTCAAAAGTTATCTCTTCGAAGTGGGGAAGCAATGTTAGCACATACTCCTTGTAAGGTATAAGATTTGGGTGTTTCGTATCCCACTCACCTTTGACCTGATTGATCACGAGAGCGGAATCTCCGAAGACACTCAGAAACTTGATCCTTAGGTCAATAGCAGCTTGAAGACCCATGATGCATGCCTCATACTCTGCCATGTTGTTGGTGCAGTTGAAACATAGCTGGGCAGTGAGTGGAGTATGAGTGCCTTTAGGGGATATGATCACAGCGCCGATACCATTACCCAAAGCGTTCGAGGCTCCGTCAAAGTGCATAGACCATCGGGATCCTTCCTCGGGTCCTTCATCCGGTCCAGGTACTTCACAATCAGTCACTACCATGATATCCTCGTCTGGAAACTCAAAGTTCATCGACTGGTAATCATCCACAGCCTGGTGCGCCAAATGGTCTGCCAATACACTTCCCTTGATTGCTTTTTGAGTCGTGTACTGGATGTCATATTCCGTCAAGATCATCTGCCATCTTGCTATTCTTCCAGACAGAGGAGGCTTTTCGAATATGTACTTGATTGGATCCATTTTTGAAATCAACAGAGTAGTGTGAGTCAACATATACTGTCTCAGCCGGCGAGCAGCCCATACCAAAGCGCAGCAAGTTTTCTCGAGCAGTGAGTACCGGGTCTCACAGTCGGTAAACTTTTTGCTAAGGTAATAAATAGCGTGCTCTTTTCGGCCAGACTCGTCATGCTACCCCAGCACACACCCCATTGAGTTGTCAAGTACTGTCAAGTATAAGATTAGAGGTCTCCCTTCAACCAGTGGCATAAGAATGGGTGGCTCTTGGAGATACTCTTTGATCTTTTCGAAAGCGGCCTGACATTCATCGTTCCAATGTACTACTTGATCCTTCTTCAGCAGCTTGAAGATTGGTTCACAGGTAGCAGTTAGATGTGAGATGAATCGGGCAATGTAGTTCAATCGTCCTAGAAAGCCTCTGACTTCTTTCTCTGTCTTGGGAGTTGGCATCTCTTGTATGGCTTTCACTTTGGCAGGGTCCACTTGAATGCCTTTGTCGCTTACGACGAAGCCTAGCAATTTTCCAGATCTCACCCCGAAGGTGCACTTGTCCGGGTTCAACCTCAGCTTGTACAACTTCAGACGGTCAAACAGCTTCCGTAGATGGTCAAGGTGTTCCTCCTCAGTTTGGGACCTTGCAATTATATCGTCGACGTATACTTCGATCTCATGATGGATCATGTCATGAAATAAAGCAACCATGGCACGTTGGTAGGTTGCCCCAGCATTTTTCAACCCAAAAGGCATGACCTTGTAGCAAAAGGTGCCCCACTGAGTAACAAAAGTGGTCTTCTCCATGTCTTCAGGAGCCATCTTGATCTGATTATAACCGGAGAAGCCGTCCATGAAGGAGAATACTTTATGCTGAGCAGTGTTGTCAACCAGAACGTAGATATGAGGCAGAGGGAAATCATCCTTAGAGCTCGCCCTGTTCAAATCCCTGTAATCAACACACATTCGGACCTTACCATCTTTCTTCGGCACTGGAACTACGTTGGCAATCCACTGAGGGTAAGAAGTCACTGCTAGAAACACGGCATCAAATTGTTTCATAACCTCAGCCTTGATTTTCTCGGACATTTCTGGACGCATACGGAGGACCTTCTGTTTAACCGGAGGGCAGTCTTCCTTGGTAGGCAGGTGATGAACCACAATGTCGGTATCCAACCCCAGGCATGTCTTCGTAAGACCATGCAAAGATTTCCACATAGTCATATAGCATCTGAATCAACCGTTGTTTCACACTGAGCTCTAGATTGGCACCAATCTTGACTTCCTTTCTGTTTGTCTCAGTACCCAGATTTACCGTTTCCATTGGCTCTTCATGTGGCTGAATGGCCCTCTCTTCCTGGAGTAGCAGTCTCGCAAGTTCACCAGGCACTTTGCAATCATCTTCACCTTCGTATTCGGCTAAGTTGATCGGATTTTCGAAGTCATAACTGGCAGTAGCAGAGTCGTTACCAGTGAGATCCAGAGTGGATTGGAACCTGTATAAGTGAGTGTGTGTAAATATAGTTGTTTTGCAATATATAATAAAGAAAGAAAAGGAGCGCAAGATTTTTAAATGCAACAAACGTCCAATGTTTTTATTGATGATATATGAAAATGACACACAAAAGCCCTCACAAATGAAGCCGCGGTGCCCCGGGTAGGACACCGAGCCATAAAAGTTTCAACATATTGTTTGTTACAAATTGAAAACAAAAGAGTTCATTACTGAGTGACAAAATTAATAGGTGTGAAGTCTTTGGCAGTCCAGTTGCTTGGTCCACTGTCGGTTGTTGGGTAGATCCAGCTGTCGAATTCAGATTCCTCCACGTCGTCTTCAATAGCATTTACTCTCGGGTTGGTGATGAACACAGGAGGTCTTCCAATCCTTGCCTTACGAACAGCCCTCTGAGCCTCTGCAGTGAAGCCCAAACCAAACTTGTCAGTCTTTGGAGTGAAATCAGGAAGTCGGCCCCAGTTTGCACACTCACCCTTCTTAATAACAGCCCGGGCATCCTTTAAGGAAGCCATCTTCAAAGGAGGGTCTTTAATCACAGTTTCAGCTGATGCCAATGTCTGAGGCACCTCTTCAAAGTGCTGGAATGGAGTCTCAATGAATTCCCCATCCATTTCTATGTACCGGAACCAGTTTAGGTGGCTGACCATATATTCTTCCTCCCCCTGAACTGTCACAATCTTTCCTCTGACTGGGTACTTAAGCTTCTGATGTAGTGTGGAGGTCACAGCTCCAGCCTTGTGGATCCATGGACGACCCAGCAAACAAGAGTAGGATGGACGGATGTCCATCACATAGAAAGTTGAATCAAAAACTTGAGAACCAACCATGATTGGAATGTCAACTTCACCATGTACCATCCTTTTCGAACCGTCAAAGGCTCGGACAACAATGTTACTGGGCTTGAGCTCCAGACCCTCAAAATCCAACCTGTCTAGGGCCTTCTTGGGCAATACATTCAAAGAAGAACCGGTGTCTACCAACACATGGGCAAGAGTAGTGCCCCCGCATTCAATGGAGACATGCAGGGCGTCGTTATGGTTCTTTCCTTTGGCAGTCAGATCGGCGTCAGAGAAGCCCAAACCATTATCGGCAGTCAAGTTGGCCATACAATCGGTAAATTGATCAGCAGACGTTTCTTGTGGCACATGGGCCATTTTCAGGAAGGAGATCAGAGCCTTGGCGTGGGCCCTTGAACACAACAACAGTGATAGCATAGAAATCTTTGATGGGGTGTGCCCCAGCTGCTCAACTACGTTGAAATCACTTTTCTTGATAATCTTGAGGATCTCTTCCATCTCTTGCTGGGAAGCTTCAACAGTGGTTGTCTTTGGTGCCTCCGTCAGGGCAGGCAAATCAGTAGCAATCCCTTTTCCCCGAGCATCAGATGACTCGGCAGCAGGGGTAGAAACAGGAACTTGATTAGGAAGGGGAGCAGGCACACTTGCAGGTGTGATGATAAGAGGTTTCTGAATAGCTGGTGGCGCAATATCTGGTGAGAATAGCCTACCACTGCGAGTAATTTTGGCAGGCCCGGTGATATTACTGACGCCGGTACTAGTATCAAACTCTTGCTTAACTCCAAGCATATAAACATCTGCCCCATAGTGCCACGGGACAGCTTTGTCAGACGTATAGGGGAGGGGCCCCTTAACAGTGATGGTGATAGGAGCAATCTTCTGAGTGGACATGATTTTGACAGGCTTCTTTGAAGGAGCCTTAGGAGGGTTGTTGAAAATAGTGACAATAGAAACTTCTTCAGTAGGGGTAGCAGGGACAACAATTTTCTCGAACAAGATCTCTTTGTTATCCATCAGGCTTTGGATACCTGATTTCAGCAAAGGACATCCAACAGGTGAAACAGCACATAGCAGGAAACCTTTACCACATCCCGAAATAAACCGGCTAGCAACAGGTTCCTCTTGACAGTCAACAACGAAGTAACAATATCTTCCACAGAGGCTACATACCGGTCTTCTTCCACATCATTCACTCCATGCTGGGGCATGGGAGCAGTCACAACATTGGGCCTTTCGGGCGCCTCAAACTGTATTTCTTTAGCATCAATAAGGTCTTGAACCTTATTCCTCAGAGCCCAGCAATCGTCCGTAGTATGCCCCGGGCTATCAGAGTGATAAGCGCAACGGGCGTTGGGGTTGTACTTTGGAGAAGTTGTGTTCACTACCTTCGGAGCTTCTTTGACAGTTACCAGATTGGTTGACAGTAGTTGCGGCAAAATCTGAGACAGGGTCATACTGAGCCGAGTGTACTGCCTCTTGGGTCTCTCACCCCTTGGTTGGTTGTATTGCTGAAGGGCAGCAGTAGGCTTTAAAATTACCAATGCATTGACAGCTTGGCGGCGTTCCGGCTTAATTTGTCTTCTGGGACCATAAACAGCACTAGCTTCCTTTTTGAAGGGCTTCTTTTCAGTACTCGCGGAGGCACCTTTCTGTATCTTCCTCGACTTGATACCAGCTTTTATTCTCTCACCGGTTAAGATCAGGTCTGTGAACCCAGCAGAAGAATTACCAATCAGATGGTTGAAGAACGGACCAGACAGGGTCCCCAGGAACATGTCAACAAGTTCACGGTCAGTCAAAGGTGGCTGCACCCTGCCAGCCAGGTCTCTCCACTTTTGCGCATACTCATTGAATCCTTCGCCCGTCCCCAGTGACATACCCTGAAGTTGGGTACGCGTGGGAGCGAGGTCAGAATTGTACTGATACTGTTTATAAAATGCAGTAGCCAAGTCCTCCCAGTTTCGGATACTGGCTCCATCCAGCTGATAGAACCACTCGAGTTGAGCCCCTGAAAGGCTATCCTGAAAGAAATGGATCCACAGGTTCTTGTCTACAGTGTAAGGTTGGATCTTCCTTACATATGATCTGAGATGCATCTTCGGACAGGATAGCCCGTCATATCTTGCAAAAAATGGCACTTTGAACTTCGGGGGGATCACAATTCCAGCAACTAATCCCAAATCTTCAAAATCTAAGCCGGGAACTCTCTGTAGCTCCATAGCTGCCAACCTGTCTTCTAAGCCTTTGTATTTGTCGTCGGCGGGTGGGTATTGTTACTCAGAGTAGTCTTCGTCTTCTTCAGCCTCTCCTTCCTCAGCGTCGGATTCGGAAGGTACCGCAGCCGCATTCTCTTTACTGGTTCCCTCCTCAGAAGTAGGGGGAAACTCAAGAACTCTTCTGGCTTCACCCTCAAACCTTCTTCCTAAGGTAGCCACCCCGATTCTTTTCTTCTTCTTTTTCACTTGCTCTTTGTTCCCAAGCAGGGCCTTTAGATCCTCCTGACCCTTAGCCAAGGTCATCAGGAGATGTTGAAACTGTGAGTTCTGAGACTGCAAGTCTTTGACCGTCTGTTCGAGATCCATCTTACTGAAATAAACAGCAGAAAGATAAGGAAACCTGGTGTGGAGACCTGCTTATGCGCATGATGAATGATATGCTTATGTATGCAATGCATTCAAGGATTTAGAAATTCACAATTGTTGCAAACAAAAAGAGCGCACGTCATATTAATAAGAAGAAATTTGTCAGTACATAAATGCCCCATGGGCCAAATATTACAAAAAAACTTCTCAAGGTAAAAAGACGTTGCGCATCCTCTTTGGTGCGATGTAGGTGTTAAGGGTCTCTTCCTCATGGAGTCGGCGGGTAAGCTCTAAAACCTTCTTCTCACTGGCGTAGAAGCTGGATTCAAAAGTGTTTCGTTCCTCCTTGAGTTGGATCCAACTCTTCTGCATCTCCTCCCACGATGTAGCCATGTCAGGATATAGGATGGTGTAGGGAACCTCTCCTTCCTTAACGGGCTCTTTAATCACAGGGAGAACATGAGGGTAAGGCATCATTAGACTTTGGGCTCGGGTTCGTACCCACTTGAGGTAAGGCTCAAGAGGGATGGAGTTCTTGTGCCCCAGTGTCTTGCTGTCTACCTTATTAGGCATCCTCCAAGCTCTAATGAATCTTTGGCGAAGTCCTTGCGCATTGTTGTCGAAGTCAAAAACTAGGTCAGGAATCAACATGTCGTGAGGGCCATCCCTCCGTGCATATCCAAATTGTCTCAAAGCTAGACAAGGGTTGTAGGTAATTCCTCCCCTAATGCCAAGTAATGGAACATTAGGGAACTCCCCACAACGATCGACGATGATGACATTTTCTCTGGACCGAGAACACCAATGTACATCAGAGTGAGTGAGGGTCATCAACCGTTGTGACCACCTTAGACCTTGGTCATTCTTCAAGACAGATTGTGGAAGGTGAGAAATAAACCACCTTTCAAGGAGAGGAGTACAGCACATGAGAACACCCCTCTTTCTCATTGTTCGTGTGTAAAATGAGTGAAGAATGTCCCCAAGCAATGTTGGTATTGGATTTCTGGATAAGAAGATTTTGATGGTGTTGACATCCACAAGATGGTCAGGATTTGGGAACAAGACCAACCCATAAATGAGGAGTACCACAATTTCTTCAAAGGCTTGTAGATCCAATGAATTCAAACACTCTTGTGCCTTCTCAAACAAGAATTTTGCCAAGAAGCCTTTGACGCCGCTTCTAGTTTCCCAATGCCCCTTGATGTCAGATGGTTGTAAGTGTAGTGCTTGAGCAACATCTTCAGGCTTTGGTTCTTTTTCCGTACTGTTGTAGGGTAGCTGATTAAGAATAGGAATTCTCAGGAGTTGAGAAAATTCCTCCAAAGTGGGCACCAATTGGTAGTCGGGAAAAGTGAAACAGTGGTGAAGGAGGTCAAAGAACTGGAACAACACCTTTACCAAGTCCTCTTCAATGTTGGTGTTGACTAAGCTGAGCAGTCTACCATGTCTTTCACTGAAGGGAGAGCTTTCCGGAATTCTGGATGTGAGCTCCTTGAGTTGAGGAGGGATTCTCACAAGGTTGACTTGGATAGTTTTCCTGCGAAGAATTTCCATGACCTACAAAACAAGCACAAAGATGAAGATCTAAAACCCTTGAAATGGTTAGTGAATGCATATGATGCTTTATGATGTTCATGATGTATGCACAAAACATATGTACAAGCAATTCACACAAAACCCTAGTTTCAGGCTTGCATGAGGTTTCATAGGTAAGTACCCTCTTGAGTGTAGTTGGCTTAAAAACCTGTCCTATAAATAGTAACCGGGTTCTAAGGAGCTCAATATCATTGGATTGTTTTCCATGTTCATTGTTTTGGTTTAGCCACTTAACTAGCGACCAAAATATTCCAAGAAAACAACCCTCAATGAGTGTAGTATCGAGTATCTACCAACTTCGGACTGCACCAAAGCCGGTCATCTCACTACCCCTAATGAAAGGCCAATATGGTCAAGTAAGGTTCTAGGTCATTAGTGCTTAGTGACATCACTCAGCGGCCCTGTACTCTCCTTGATTGAACTCAAGGGTTACCGGTACTCACAAATATGTCGCACTAATATAGTTATTGCTTCAACCGTGTCGATATACCCCGCACAGTTTCCATAACGTATTGCTATCTATGAATGTTTCCCCAAATCCGGGTGTAGGATTTCAAGCCCAAACAAGAGAACCAAGATATAAAGCACTCAAAGCAAACAATTATTCATGCAAGAGGGTGATCTAAGCCCTAAGGTTACTCCACTTTAAAATTTTCCCCGGCAGAGTCGCCAGTTCTGTGATACGGTGGGAGAACTGACTTGAGGTTTGCGTTTGTTTTCGCAAATGTTTCGGTTGAGCAAGAGTCGCCACCGACTTTTTATTTTATCCTAAGGAAAGGTTAAAAAGCACAGCAAAAACCTTTGAGATGTTTTCTTGGGTTCGGGGAGTAGATTATAGAAAGGGAAGGTATTAGCACCCTTTCTATCCATGGTTATCCATAGGCTCTTAGTTACTTGCTTAGATCACTTGCCTTGATTTTCAATTGTTTGAAATGGTGCTTTCAATTGTTTGAAATGGTGCTTTGTGTGTGGGTTTGAAAATGTTTTGAAAAGAGGCCAATGTGGTGGCAACCTTTGTAATGATTCATGTTGGGATGTATACAAAGGTGTATATCTTTTGAAAAGTTTTCAATGTTTTTTGAAAGTTATTTTGAAAATGTGTTGTGATGTGTGGTTTTGAAAAATAGGCAAGTGTTTTTATTTTGCAAGTTGGCAAGTAACCAAGAACTATCTACCCTAAATTTCTCAAAGATTTTTCCTATGTTTTTAACCCTTTTAACAATTTTGTTCCACCATTGTATTTGGTGGACAATCTTGTGTTAGGATGTGAACGGGACGGGCGTGGGTCATCGTTTAGACCATGATTGCAATGGTGCCAAGTATCTTTGGGCAATTTTTCCTTTAAGGGACTTGATCTTTTTTAGGCAACTTTCGAAAGCGTCATCGAGGGACTATGATCATTTGAATTTGTTTTGTTTTGCCAAAGATACCTAACATGCAACATGGCCCATTATTGAAGGCAACAAGTGGAGTAACCCTAGGGGTGCAAGTGTGATTGGTGTTGTCCATTTTTATGCTTTGTTATCTTTGAATTAGGTCAAGTTATTTGTTTGGTTGATTTTTGCATACAAACCCTAAGTCTATCATGGCATATTTAGAAAGCTTTTAAATGCGAAATTTAAAGTCCTAAACTATTACAACATAATTATGGGATGGGGGTACAAATGTTCAAATGGGGATATTTAGCAAGAAATTTAAATCTAACTATTACATCCAAATTGAATTTTACAAGGTATTTAATTGTACAATAATCAAATAAAATAAAATAAATATGCAAGATGCAAAAAATGATTTTTATATGTATGTAAAAAGTATTTTTATGTGTCAAATAAACAAAAATAAAAAGGATTAATTTTTGGGTATTTTTATGTTTTTAGGGCAAAACCCTAATTTGCTAAATAAAATGTATTAATTATTTATTATATACAACATTTATTAATTATGTACAAATAAATAAATAAAAAGGAAGTATATTATAAAAATGTGATTTTTGAGATTAAATATTAATAAAAATAAAAATGTATTATTTTTATGTTTTTATCCTAAATATTCTAATAAATATATAAGTATTTATATTATTTACTAAATATATTAAATATGTACAAAAATAAAAATATTTATTATTTACAAAAAAAGTATATTTTTTAGAAAATGTTTTCAAAAGATAAAATAAAATAAAATCAAAAAATAACAATGTTTTTGTATTATTTTTTAATATTTTAAACAAAATATTATGTATATTTATTTACATATAGAACTAAATGAAACAAATAAATACCTAAAAAATACAAAAAGAAGGTGAAAAATATTTTTTAATGTTTTTTATATCTTAACAAAAAATAAGAAGTCAGAAACAAAAAGAAAAAGTCAAAAAATGATAAAAATAAACACAATGGGCCAAGGGGGTATATGTGAAATAAAGTGGTGCAAAAAGGAAAACAAAACTCAGGCCCAGCCCAAGTCTATCTTCTTCAACCTCCAGCCAGTTTGTTTCAAAAAACGCGCGTTTCTCATGCTGATTCAAACATCCTGATTCTTGGACTTTCAAGCAAAACTTATAACACAAAAAATGTCAAGCATCAAATCACGAATCCATACATACCAAGAACTTTATCTAACTCTCAGAAATGAGAGAGAATTTCTTCTCCCCCAATTCCTGACCTAGTTTTTTTTCGATGTTCAGATTCAAAATACTCTTAGCACACACAATATAAATGAAAAGTAACTATATGTATGGCTTCAGGGCTATGATTAGAACATGTTTTCTTCACAAACTTAAACCTAACTATTCCTGGATAGAGAGATAGAAGTTCAAAAACTTACCTGTTCAGCTTAGTTCGTGTATGACAATGGAGGTACTTTCAATGCAATGTGAGGAATGGTATAGCTTGCTTGAGGTCCAGGAATGCTTCTCCAATGCTTGGTGTGCTTTGAATCTTGCTGTATCAAGCTACAAAAGTCAACCTGCAAGAGAGAAAAGTGAAAATGGCAAACTTGGTTAGAGGTGTTACAGTCTGTTTCCAAGGCTGGGGATAGCTTGTATGGATGTTATGGAAGGTGTTTGAAGTGGCTTGGATGAAAATGCACGATGGAAATGAACTGGCCAAGTCAATATGCAACAGGGACTCTGTTTTTGCAGAAAAAATGGGCTTTGATGGATAAGGAGGTATTGGAGGTGGTTGGCTCGTGTTTTAGCTCAGTTATGATGTTTGGAATGTGTTCACAATGTTTGCTTAGGCTTGTGTTGACAGGAATGTAATGTTGTGTTTCAAAATGCAAGTTTCTTCTAATGTAAGCAAAAGTTGTCAAGTTGGTTTACAAGCTTATGCAGGCCCCCTAAACATGTTGCCTCAATCCCTCTTGATCAGTGTGATTAGTTCCTGAACTTGTGCCTAGAAGATATGCATTGTACCTCTTGGATTGTAAACTTGACATAAAGTGTAACTTTACAAGAAGAGATAAAATGCTTTTTCTAATTATGGACTAATCCTTCATGTAATGACCAAATGCATAGAATAACATCTTGGCACAATGGTTTGGCATTTAATTATTGAGTGTAAATGAGATTAAAGGCCTACAACTAGCTTGAACCATGCTGATTTCAAAAATGCATAGTGTATGAACATGAAAATGGCTCAAGAACAAAGTGACTTTTGCCCATATTGACAAATTCGATTCTCCCTAACCACAAGGGTGTTTGAGAAGTTCTTGGACATTTTGGAAAGCTTGGAATGTGTGCTACAATCCATCTTTGTAATGCAAGTTGAAATTCCAAGTGGAAGAATGTGAAAAGTGGCCATGAAGTTAGGCAAAAATCCTGCCTAGAATAGGTCAAAAAATTTCTAAGTTAAGAATATTTTGCAACCTTGTTCCAAAAATCATAACTTGAGCTACAAGCTTCTTTTGAGGAAACTTTGTGAATCAAAGTTGTAGATTTTGCAATGGACTACAACTTTCATGTTTTAAGTGTTGCTTGAATCCAAATGTATCTTGATGAAAAGATGGGACAAAGTTAGGAAAAAATTAGGAATTTTCATAACTTAGAAAAATTCTAAGTTATGAAATTTCTTCATTTCAAACCCTAATTTGTGATTTTTGATTTCTTGATGAACAAGTTTTGTAATTTGGCATGTTTTGATGAAAAATGAATCTTGACACTTGATTTTGACCAAAAAGTCAAAGTTTGACTTTTCAGTATATAGTCAAATTTGGCTCAGTTGACTGGAAAATTCATCTGTCAACCTTGTGCATTTGGGAACTTTTGAACTTGTTGAACATGTCAAGACAATGCCATTGGGTCCTTGAGTCTATATGTGAGCTTGGTTGGCCATTGGTTAGGTCAAACAGTCAAAAATTGCCTTTGTGCAGTCAAAACCCTAAAAATGACCATTTTGCCCTTTTGGTGATCTGATCAAATTTCTTGTGGAATTGTGATCCAAACTTGATAAAATGGTCCATATGAGTTCATAATGTTGATGTGGATCAAATTTCATGAGGTTTGACTGTCAATTGACCACAGTTGACTTTTCCCCCAATACAGCTGATTTCTAGGTCAACTGTCCAATTGACTGGGCAAAGATTGGAATCAAGGCTTAAAACTTGGTATGGATAAACTTGTGAGTCTAACATGAAGCATGAAAGTCATCTTGGGCCTTTTAGGTCAAAACATCTTTGTGCAAACACAAACCCTAATTTGGGTCAACAGTGCAAGGAGGAGTCTTGAGCAGAGTAAACCCTAATTGGATCTTGAGCTCCAAGGGTCTTGTGATGAGAAAATGTTGAGGAAATGGGAGGGCAAATTTTGGGGTACAACACCAAGGATCAAGCCGATAACATGTTAACTCAAAACACAGTAACATCATCCCAAAAGCCTAGAATCATTTTCAAATTCACAAAACAGTAGCAAACCATAAAAAAGAATCCAGATAACCAACATCCTTATCATTCAACAAAGAAGACGGAAGGAAGTTACCAGAAAAGCAATTCGATCATCCTCATTTCCTCACCTCGTGCAACTCCGGCTGCCAAGGAGCGCCGCCCTCACCGTCTCGCCTCTCCCTTTTTAAATCACAAAAAGAACTCCAACAGGTATGGATTTTTCGTAATCTCATTTCTCTGCATCTAAGATCATGAGGTTGATTAACAGAAAAACACATAACAAGACAAAAAATCAATAAATCGTTAAGCTCATAATAGCATAATCTCACCCTTTTTTCAAAGAAAGTCGCTAGAACTCATTTAGGGAGGCGAGATTAGGGGCGTTCCGTAAACAGAAAGCTGGGGGGAGGATCAGATAAACCAGATTCGGACATTTTAGACATAAATCTGATTTCAAAATTAGGGTTTCAAAAACGCGAATCACGGTGAGATGAGGAGAGATTATGTTACTGAATAGGGCGTTTTGGCCATGAGACTAGGAAGGGACGAGTAGTGAGATTTAAAGATGAACAAAGATGGATGAAGAGATGAGGCAGCGCCGCTAGAATCACAAGGGTTCCAAGAACCCTAATTTGTTTTGAACCCTTAATCAGCAACTAAGCTGATTTAGAGTTTGGGCTTGTAGTTTACATTTTTTCCCTAAGCCCATTCGCCTCTACTGGTTACACCCCCCCCCCCCTCCCTTGGCCTGTTTTTTTTTAGTGTTACAGCACATAAGCTTTTTTTGTTGGGCCTCACATCTCATTCACTTAAGCCCATGTTTCTTGTTTTTTTTTAATTTGTTTCCTTTTTATATCTTATTTGTTAACAAAATTACTAAATAAGACATAAAATATATTTTCATTAATTTGATTTAAGTTTTTGTGATTAATTTTTATCATTTTCTTTTTTTTTTATGAACTTGTTTTGATTAATTTTTACATTTAATAAAACATCAAAAAAAATTCACTTAGTTTGTTTTCTTTCTTTAAATTTATTTATATAATTAATAAAAAAATACAAAAAAATAAAGATTTTAATTTAATCATTTTTTTAGAATAGGTTTTATCTTTCTCTTTTCATGTAAATACTTAACATTTCATATTTTGTTGATTTTATCTCATGGATTATCATAGCTTTAATTAAATCGCACAAAAATTCGATTTGGTTGTATTGTTTGATATTCAGACATTTCTATCTCATTTGATTCATCCCCATTTGTAACAATTATACCCCCATTCCCGAATATTTTGTAATAGCATAGAATTTCAATTCCCGCAATTTACTGCTTTCCATATACTGTATAGTAACTAGGCGTGTATGGCAAGATTCGAAAATCAATCGCTAGAGACTTAATCAAAGAATAAAATAACTTGAAACCAACACACTTTCTCACACGCGCACCTCTAGGGTAACCTCGCTCGTTGCCTCGGAAATACAATCATGTCCCTCGAATATGGGACGCTCTAGCAATGACCCTTTGATAAAAAAGATCGTAGTCCCTCGATAACCCACGATGTTGCCTTCGATTAAAACGATCTCGTCCCTCACAAAAATTGCTAAAGCGTTTCACAAGTTGCCTTCAATGATTATAAAATTGACCCGCGCTTGTCCCTTCACATCCAACGATGGGGCTTCTTACCAAATCAATGATAAGATAGCACCATTAAAAGGAAGAAGAAAAGAACAACTTAAGACCTTTCGAGTAGATAGATTCGCTCTTAGTTACTCGCTTGCTCACGACCAAAACTCTTACACCTACACTCTCATTTCAAAACATTTTTAAAATATAAAACGTTTTGTATACGTTCTTATAGAGACGAGAACCATTGCAAAACCTCTTTTCAAAACACTTTTCGAAACACGATTCATAAACACATCTTTGAACCACTTTTCAAAACAAAACTTTGTATACGTTCTTATGGAGACGAGAACCATTACAAAGAGATTTTTCAAAATACTTTCAAAAGCCCACACCACAAGCACATAATCAAATGAAAGCAAGTGATCTAAACGAGTAACTAAGAGCCCATGGAAACCCATGGATGAAAAGGGTGCTAATACTTTCCCTTTTCATAATCTACCCCCCGAACCCGAGAAAATTCTCGAAAGGTCTTTCCTGTGCTTTTTTACCTTTCCTTTTGGATAAAAGAAAAGTCGGTGGCGACTCTTGCTAACCGCACAAGTGCGATCGAAACGCAAAACTTCAAGTCAGTTCTCCCACTGTATCACAGAACTGGCGTCTCTGCTGGGGAATATATAAAAGTGGGGTTACCTTAGGGTTTAGATCACATTTATTTGCTTACAATTGTTTGCCTTGTTTTCTTTACACTTTGGTTCTATTGTTTGGGCTTGAATCCTTCATCCGGATTTGGGGAAACATAATAGGTAAATAGTAATACGTTGTGGAAATTGTACGGGTTATACCGATACGGTCTAAGCAATAGCTATATTAGTGCGACATATTTGTGGGTACCAGTAACCTTTGAGTTAATCAAAGAGAATACGGGGCCGCTGAGTGATGTCATGAAGCACTAATGGACTTTTAGAACCTTTACTTGACCAACTTGGCCTTTTAGGATGTAGTGAGATGACCGGCTTTGGTGCAGTCCGAAGTTGGTAGATACTCGATACTACACTCATTGAGGGTTGGTTCCTTGGAATATTTTGGTCGCCAGTAAAGAGGCTGAATTGAAACAATGAACAAGGAAACAATCCAGTGATATTGAGCTCCTTAGAACCCGGTTACTATTTCTATGACAGGTTGAGCCAACTAAACTTCAAGAGGGTACTTACCTAGAAACCCCATGCAAGCCTAAACTAGGAACTTGTGTGATTTGCTTGTACATATATACTTGAGCATAACATCATGGACATCATGAAACATCATATGCATCCACTAACCATTTCAAGGATTTTGGAAATTCATCTTTGTTCTTGTTTTGTAGGTTATGGATTCACTTTGCAGGAAAACCATCCAAATCAACCTCGTAAGAATTCCTCCACAACTCAAGGAGCTAGCTTCAAGGATTCCTGAGAATTCTCCATTCACCGAGAGACATGGTCGTCTACTCAACTTAATCACTTCCAACACAGAGGAAGACATGATGAAAGTTCTTTTCCAGTTCTTTGACCCTTTGCATCACTGCTTCACATTTCCTGACTACCAACTCGTGCCCAATTTGGAGGAATTTTCTCAACTCTTAAGGATTCCTATTCTCAACCAACTACCCTTTAACGGTACGGAAAGAGATCCAAAGCCAAAAGAGATTGCTCAAGCCCTACACTTGCACTCATCTGATGTCACAACACATTGGGAAACTAGAAGTGGTGTCAAAGGCTTCTTGGCAAAGTTCTTGTTTGAGAAGGCCCAAAGCTGCTGGAATTCCTTGGACTTACAAGCTTTTGAGGAGATTGTAGCTCTTCTCATCTATGTGATGGTCTTGTTCCCTAACCCTGACCAACTCATAGATGTGAGTGCTGTCAAAATCTTCATGACTCGCAACCCGGTGCCTACATTGCTTGGGAATATCCTCTACTCTTTTCACACTCGTACAATAAGGAAAAGAGGTGTTTTCATGTGTTGCACTCCTCTTCTAGCAAGATGGTTTATTTCTCATCTTCCCCAATAAATCTTGAAGAATAATCAAGGTTTGAGGTGGTCACAACAATTGATAACTCTTACACATTCAGATATTCATTGGTGTTCTCGAACCAAAGAGAATGTTATCATTATCGACCGTTGTGGGGAATTCCCTAATGTCCCTCTACTTGGAATTAGGGGAGGCATCACCTACAACCCTTGCTTGGCTCTAAGACAGTTTGGTTATGCCCGAAGGGATGGCCCACATGATATGCTGATTCAAGGATTGGTCTTCGACTTCAACAACAACAATCAAGAACTTCGTCAAAGGTTCATCCGAGCTTGGAGGATGCCTAACAAGGTAGACAGTAAGACCTTGGGACACAAGAATTCCATCCCCCTTGAGCCTTACCTCAAGTGGGTACGAACCCGTGCCCAAAGTCTTATGATGCCTTACCCCTCCATTCTCCCAGTGATTATAGAGCCTGTTAAGGAAGGAGAGGTTCCACACACCCTCCTACATCCTGACATGCCGACATCACTCGAAGATCTACAAAGGAGTTGGATACAACTCAAGGGAGAGCGCGATACTTTTGAAGCCCAATTCTACGCAAGCGAGAAGAAGGTTTTGGGACTCACTCGGCTACTTCATGAAGAGCAGACTCTCAACACCTACATTGCACCAAAGAGGATGCGCAACGTCTTTTTACCTTAGAATTTTGTATTATTTTGCCCAAGGGGCATTGATGTACTAACAAATTCTAATTTATTAATATGACGTATGTTTCTTTTTTGTTTAAAAAAATTTTGAATTTCTGAATCCTTGAAAGCATTGCATGAATGCATATCATTCATCATATGCATAAGCAGGTCTTCACACCAAGTTTCCTCATCTCTCTATTGTTTATTTCAGCAAGATGGATCTAGAACAAATGGTCAAAGACTTACAAGCTCAGAATTCACAATTTCAACAGCTACTCTTGACCTTAGCCAAGGGTCAGGAGGAGCTCAAGACTCTGCTAGAGAAAGGAAAAGAGAAAAAGAAGAAGCGAGCTGGTGTGGCTATCATGGGCAGAAGGTTTGAAGGACAAGCCAGAAGGGCCTTGGAATTTCCATCAACCTCTGAGGAAGGGGAAAGAAAAGGTAAAGAGACGGCAGTGCCTTCAGATTCTGAAGCTGAAGAAGAGGAAAAAGAGGACTACTCTGAACAATAGTACCCTCCGGCCAATGACAAATACAAAAACTTGGAAGAGCTTCTAGCTGCTATGGAAGTACAGAGAGTACCGGGGCTGGACTTTGAGGAGTTAGGTTTGGTGTCTGGAATAGTAATCCCTCCGAAGTTTAAAGTGCCACTATTTGCCAAGTACGATGGGGTATCTTGTCCCAAGATGCACCTACAATCTTATGTCAGGAAAATTCAACCGCATTCTGCTGACAAAGATTTGTGGGTCCACTTTTTCCAGGACAGTTTTTCGGGAACGCAGCTTGATTGGTTCTACCAGTTGGAGAGGTATGATGTGCATAATTGGGAAGACTTGACAGCCGCCTTCTATAAACAGTATCAATATAACACCGACTTGGCACCAACCCGTACTCAAATCCAGAGTATGGCGATGGTATCCAACGAGGGATTCAAAGACTACGCCCAAAAGTGGAGGATTTAGCCGGAAGGGTGCAACCACCCCTATCTGAGAGAGAGCTAGTAGACATGTTCCTGGGTACCCTGTCAGGTCCTTTCTTCAATCACCTGATTGGAAGTTCATCTGCTGGGTTCACTGAATTGATTCTAACCAGAGAAAGAGTGAAGGTCGGTATAAAAAGCTGGAAAATTCAAAAAGATGCATCTACTTCTGCTGCCATCAGAAAACCTTTCACGGGAAAGAAGGAAGTATCAGCTGTCTACTCTCAGAGGGGTCAAGAAAGAGTTGAGTGTCGGCCAACGGTGGGGGCCGTTATAATTCAGAAGTCTGCATCTGATCAGTCCAGAACCAGTCAACCGAGAACCAATTAAACTAGGGTGGAAAGGCCAGTTAGGAAATTCACCAGGATAAACATGACTCCTGCCCAAGTTCTACCCCATCTCTTGAAGTTAAATCTAGTAAGTCTGAAAGAGGCCCCGAAGAATCCGAATACTGCTTATCCGCACTACCATCTGAATTCCAGGTGCGCTTACCATTCGGAGAGCCCATGGCATGACACTGACAATTGTTGGGCCTTGAAGAATAAAATTCAGGATCTGATAGATGCTAAAGAAGTTGAATTCGACGCACCTGAAAAATCCAATGTTATCTCTGATCCAATGCCAAGGCACGGCCAACGCCCATGCTGTTGAAGAGGATTTGTTTATTGCTACTGTAGATGATTTGATAACTCTGCTCCCTATAATCAAGTTAAATTTGTTGAAGGCTGGGGTTTTCCCAGGTTGTGAAGAAGATTGTCACCTTTGTTCATCCTCATTAACCCACTGTCCATTGTTGAAGATAGGCATCCAACGCCTAATTGATAACCAAGAAATCCTATTTGAGGAGACTCCTGTTTTATCAACTCTTGCTAACGATGTTTCAATAATAACCATATCCTCCAATCCTTCCAAGGTCCCTAAAAGACCTGTTAGGATTACATCCACTCTGAAGGCTGCACCTTTGAAGATAACCATGCCCGGGCCAGTCCCGTACAAGTCCGACAAACCGGTACCATGGAACTATGGTGGAGAAATCTACTACCATGGTGTCAAACAGATTGAACAGACTACCGAGGAAGAGAGTTCTGAAGAAGACAATTCTGACATCAGTAACATTTTCGGAACAAGCAAAGTTACCCGTAGTGGAAGAATCTTTTCTCCAGAGATTGCCCCTCCAAAGGCAATTTTTGGACCCTCAGCTGCTCCTAAGGTTATCTCTACACCGATAAACATATCTGCAAGTACACCAATCATAGAAAAAGTCACAACCCCCGTGGTTATCCCCTCTGCTGCTACTGATGTTCGAGGGAAAGGGATCCAAGAAGAGCCCGTCAGGACGAGGGCTCAGCCGTTGATCATTCCTGAAACCTCTCAAAAAGAAATGGAGGAAATTTTGAAAATAATCAAGAAAAGCGATTATGATGTGGTGGAACAGCTGGGGAAAACCCCCTCAAAGATCTCCATGTTGGCCCTGTTGCTTTGTTTAGAAGCTCATGCTAAGGCTCTGATAAGATTTTTGAAGACGACCCACGTGCCACAAGAAACCTCCGCTGATCAGTTCCAGGAATGTGTGGCTAATTTAACAGCTGACAATGGTCTAGGATTCTCCGATGTAGATTTAACTCCGAAAGGGATAAAACATAATGATGCTTTGCATGTCTCAGTGGAATACAGAGGGACAACCCTAGCACACGTACTGGTAGACACTGGTTCGTCTTTGAACGTCTTGCCGAAGAAAGCCTTGGATATACTGGATTTTGAAGGCTTAACCCTGAAACCCAGCAATATAATTGTCAGAGCCTTTGATGGTTCTAAAAGGATGGTCCACGGGGAGGTGGACATCCCGATTAAGGTGGGAACTGAAACCTTCAACTCCATATTCTATGTGATGGACATCCGTCCTTCTTATTCTTGCCTGTTGGGAAGACCTTAGATCCACCATGCTGGAGTTGTCACTTCTACTCTGCATCAAATGCTCAAGTACCCTCTCCAGGGGAAAATCATAACTGTTCATGGAGAAGAGGAATACATGATCAGTCATCTGAATTCTTTCCGTTATGTAGAATTGGATGGCGAATTCATCGAAACTCCTTTTCAGCATTTTGAAGAGGTAGCTCAGGAGATATCGGCGACCAAGATAGCGTCCTCTGTACCCACGATTACCAGACCTCCGCCTCAGATGTCATCTCTCAAGGATGCAAAAGCAGTGGTTGAAGAGGGAGGAAGCACAATCTGGGGGCAGCTTCCAGACTTTCCCTACAAATCAGACAAGTTCGGCTTGGAGTTCACCTCAACTGCTCAGAAGGCCGTGCGCCGCGCCCGTGCCAGAGGGCCACCTATGAAGATCAGCCACCAAGGGGTTAATGCACTAGAGGACAGTGAAGAAGAGGGCAGTTTGGAAGACTGGATATTTCCTACTGTCGGCGGAGGACTGTGCAACTGGGAAGAAAAAGACTTTATTCCGATTACTTTCATACTGCAATAATTTATCTTTTCCATTTCTGTTGGATCTGTAATAATTCACAAACAATTCGTACTTTTTCAACCTTGTGTCTTACCCGAGGCATAATGGTCCATTTGTAGGGGTTCTTATTTCATTTTCATATGTCATTTCAATGAATCATGGACGTTTTTCATATAAACTTTTGTGTTCATTGTCTTTCTTTTTACATTTTATTTGTTTAAAGGTGGCTATACCCTTACACACACCCACACTCACAAATGCAGGTACTCTTCCATTCCAGATCCCATGGGTAACGATACTGCTATAGCCTTCAGTGACTCTGAAGATCTGATCTACCATGTCGAATACGAAGGTGAGGAAGATTGTGAGGTGCCAGGGGAATTGGCCAGATTACTACAGCAAGAGGAAAGAGCAATTCAGCCTCATGAAGAGCAGTTGGATACAATCAACTTGGGTACTGAGGAAGACAAAAAGGAAATCAGAGTGGGTGCCAATCTAGAGCCGAGTGTCAAGGAGCGCCTAATTCAGTTGTTGCATGATTATGTTGAGATCTTAGCCTGGTCATACGAAGACATACCAGGACTCGATACAGACATTGTGGTACACCGTCTACCCACTAGAGAAGACTGTCCACCAGTGAAACAAAAGGTCCGATGCATGAGACCTGACGTGTCCGAGAAGATCAAAGCAGAAGTTATGAAGCAGTTCAATGCTGGATTTCTGGCTGTTACTTCCTATCCACAATGGGTTGCTAACATAGTTCTCGTGCCTAATAAGGATTTCAAGGTGAGAATGTGCGTGGATTATAGAGACTTAAACAGGGCCAGCCTTAAAGATGATTTTCCACTTCCACACATCGACATCCTGGTTGATAATACAGCTCAGCACAAAGTATTTTCTTTCATGGACGGATTCTCAGGCTATAACCAGATCAAAATGGCACCTGAGGACATGGAGAAAACTACATTTGTCACACAGTGGGGTACGTTCTGCTACAAAGTGATGCCATTCGGACTGAAGAATGCCGGGGCAACCTATCAACGTGCCATGGTAGCTTTGTTTCATGATATGATACATTATGATATAGAGGTCTATGTAGATGACATGATATCCCGATCACAAACTGAAGAAGAACACCTTGATCACTTGCAAAAGTTGTTTGTCAGGTTGAAGGAGTACAAGCTAAGATTGAATCCAAACAAGTGCACATTCGGCGTCCGGTCCGGTAAGCTATTATGTCTCATTGTCAGCAACAAAGGCATCGAGGTTGATCCTGCCAAAGTCAAAGCTATACAAGAAATGCCTGCTCCTCGCACTGAGAAGGAGGTCAGAGGTTTCTTGGGACGCCTAAACTACATTGCAAGGTTCATTTCTCACCTAACATCTACTTGTGAACCAATCTTCAAGCTGTTGAAGAAAGATCAGGTAGTTAGATGGAATGATGACTGTCAAGTTTCTTTCGATAAAATCGAGGAGTATTTGCTAGAACCTCTTATCCTGATGCCACCTGTCGAGGGAAGACGGCTAATCATGTATCTGACTGTCTTAGAGAATTCAATGGGGTGCGTGTTGGGGAAGCATGACGAGTCTGGCCGAAAAGAGCATGCCATTTATTACCTTAGTAAAAATTTTACCGACTATGAAACAAGATATTCACTGCTCGAGAAAACTTGTTGCGCTTTGGTATGGGCTGCTCGCCGGCTAAGGCAGTACATGTTGACTCATACCACTTTGTTGATATCTAAGATGGATCCAATCAAATACATCTTCGAAAAGCCTGCTTTATCTGGAAGGATAACTAGATGGCAGATGATCCTAACAGAATATGACATACAGTACACTACCCAAAAAGCTATAAAGGGCAGTGTGCTAGCTGATCATCTGGCCCATCAAGCTGTAGAAGATTATCAATCCATGAAGTTCGACTTCCCTGACGAAGACATCATGACATTGGACAATGTTGAAGATTTCAGACCATATGACGGACCTGAACAAGGATCCCGATGGACCCTGTACTTTGATGGTGCCTCCAATGCGCTTGGTAACGGTATCGGTGTTGTGCTTATATCTCCAGAAGGATGCCATACTCCTTTCACCGCCATACTTTGCTTCAACTGTACGAACAACATGGCAGATTATGAAGCGTGCATCTTTGGACTCAAGGCTGCCATAAACTTGGGAATCAAATCTTTAGTTGTGTTTGGGGATTCAGCTTTGGTCATCAGTCAGACCAAGGGAGAATGGGATACTAAGCATCCAAACCTCACCCCTTATAAAGAACATGTTCTGAAATTGCTACCACATTTCGAGCAGATTACCTTCGAGCACTTCCTGCGAGAAGAAAATCGGGTAGCGGATGCTCTAGCTACAATTTCATCCATGTTTAAACTTAATTGGGACAACGAGGCACCCCAGATCACCATTGAACGAATGGATGAACCAACGCACTGTCACGAGATTAATACCGAAGAAGTAATGGACCAGCCTTGGTTTCATGAAGTCAAAAGGTATCTCGAGGCTCAAGAATACCCTGAAGAAGCTTCAGTCAATGACAAAAAGTTCTTAAGGAGATTTTCAGCTAAGTTCTTCCTAAGTAATGGCGTCTTGTACAAGCGCAATCATGATTCTATTCTGCTATGTTATATGGACAAGGCTGAAGCTGAAAGGATTATGGTTGAATTGCATGAAGGTACATTTGGCACTCACTCTAGCGGGCATACGATGGCAAAGAAGATTCTACGGGAAGGCTACTATTGGTCTACCATGGAAGAAGACTGCTATCAACACTCCCGGACTTGTCATAAATGTCAAATCTATTCAGACAAGGTGCACGTGCCTCCGGTTCCTCTAAATGTCTTAACATCTCCTTGGCCCTTCGCTATGTGAGGAATCGACATGATTGGAGAGATCAAGCCTACAACATCCAATGGATACCTCTTCATTCTGGTGGCCATTGATTACTTCACAAAGTGGGTTAAAGCAGCTTCCATCGCATCCGTTACTAAGAATGTTGTTGCCCACTTCATCAAGCAGAACCTTATCTGTCAGTATGGTATCCCCGAAAGGATCATCACTGATAACGGTACAAACCTTAATAATACTATGATCACCGCCTTGTGCGAACAGTTCAAAATTCAACATCACAATTCGTCTCCCTATCGGCCAAAAATGAATGGTGTTGTCGAAGCTGCGAACAAAAACATCAAAAAGATCAAAAAGATCATACAAAAAATGACAGTCACCTACAAGGACTGGCATGATATGCTACCATTTGCTCTCCACGGGTACCGTACCACGGCTCATACTTCAACTGGGGCAACACCCTATTCTTTAGTTTATGGCATGGAGATTGTTTTACCTATTGAGGTCCAGATCCCCTCTTTAAGAATCATGAAGGATGTAGGTTTGAGTGAAGACGATTGGATTCAAACCCGACTTGATCAATTAAACTTAATTGATGAAAAGAGACTCACTCCTGTTTGCCACGGTCAGACGTATCAAAAGCGGATAATCAAGGCTTTCAACAAGAAAGTCAGACGCCAAGTGTATCAAGTTGGAGATCTTGTGATCAAGCGCATCATCTTGCCACAAAGTGATCCCAGGGGCAAATGGACTCCTACCTATGAAGGACCATTTGTAATCAAGAACATTTTTTCTGGTGGGGCAATGATCTTAACCACCATAGATGGTGACGATCTACCGCACCCTGCGAACGCAAACATAGTCAAAAGATACTACGCATAAGAGACCCTCTAGGTTGACACACCTAGGCAAAACAAGGGCATCCCAGCGAACCAAAAGGTTCGGGAAAAAATTAGGGATAAAACAAAAAAAAATTGTACACCCGGCAAGTTGAAAACCTGAAAGGGCGACTTGGGCAAAAAAGGGTTTCCTGGTGGACTGAAAACCCGAAAGGGCGGTCCAGGCAAAAGTTAGGGAATTAAAGCGTATGACTATGTCTCGTCGGATCACTTTGAGGAAAATCTCTTCACGGACAAAATCGGAGCTTCTGATCAATTCAATCATCTTCAGACGAAGCAACAAATGGACAAGATATTCGGAGATACAGAGGCTATAGCAGAATGGGAACCCCATGGGATTATTACACATAGCTATCTTTCTTTGTAAATTTTTCTTATTTATGACACCATCCTCTTACTAGGATGTCTGTCTCCTTTGTACAAAATACTTATTCAAAGTAAATACAAAGATATCTCTTTCAAAGTACAGAAAACTATTTGCCTTTTTCTTTACACTTGTGTTTTATTTGCAAAAGCGTCCAACGATTCATTAATGAACATATGCATTTGAACATAATTACTGTTTACAAATAAACAGGATGAAAAAGAGTAATTACTGACAGGTCAAAAGATTAGGAAAACGTCTTTAGGCTATTCCATGAGCAATCCCTATAGCACTTCATACAAATCCCCAACGGAGCCAAAACTTTAAACTACAGATCCCCAGCGGAGATGAGACTACCAACTACCAACTACCAATCCCCGGTGGAGCCGAAACTTCAAACTATCAACCCACAGCGGAAATCATCCAGTTTCTCCAGATTCCCCAGCAAGTTGTCTTGAATATTGAAAATCAACCAGTTAACAGTTAACTTTTGCTTCTCCCCAACCTAGGGTAACTCCCCAGTAGAGTGGCAGACAACTGAAGCTCCTGAACATTTTTCCAAACAGGAATAAGCTTTTCCCCACAGAGTTTTTATTGCTTCTCGACAGAACAAAGACTCCCGTCAATAATCCCCAGTAGAAGTCATTAAAAATTCTCTAGATTTCCCAGGCAGATTCTTCAAGAAGTATACGAAATTACTCTCATAATGGAATCCTCAGCAGCAGTCAAGGATTTATTTTCCTCAGCACCAGTCAAGGATTTATTTTCCTCAGCAGCAGTCAAGGATTTATTTTCCTCAGCAAATCAGCTTACATGCGCATACATTACATCCATATATTATAAACATTGATAAAGTACATATATTGTATCATGCATTTCATTCATCATAACTCTGTGCTTCAAGCTAACATTTTACCCTTTACAGGATAAAATTAACAGCTACCGTTTAACAATATGCAATCATGATACAGTACAGATACGCTCTAGATACGGATGCCATCCTGATACTCATTCAGATTCAGATTTCAGATACAATTTAGATATGCTCCAGACACAGAAGCCATTCTATTTCTCATTCAGATACAGTTCGGATACGCTCTAGACACGGAAGCCATTCTGCTACTTATTCAAAATCCAAGTACCAATACAGTACAGATACACTCCAGACACGAAAGTTATTCTGTTACTCATTCAGATTTCAATTTCAAGATACAGTATAGATACACTCCAGACACGGAAGTCATTCTGTTACTCATTCAGACTTAATTTCAAGATACAGTTCAGATGCGCTCCAGACACGGTTGCCATTCTGTCACTCATTCAGATTTCAATTTCAAGATACAATTCAGATACGCTCCAGACATGGTTGCCATTATGTCACTCATTCAGATTTCAATTTCAAGATACAGTCCAAATACTCTCCAGACACAGTTGCCATTATATTACTTATTCGGATTCAGTACAGATACAGTTCAGATACGTTCCAAATACGGACGCCATGCTGATGCTTATTCTTTTGATTTACGACAAACATTCTTAGATGGCATCTACAAGCCCATCTCCAACAAGATTCTAACACCTCTTCAAATGGAATCTTTAAGCCCATTCCCTCAACTACATTTTGACGAGTGCAAATTTATGGGCACTCTAGTGTCCAATCATCTTTTACCTTCGAGTCACGAACGATAAAACTCGCCAATCTAACTCTTCAGGTTCAAGAAGATTGAACAGGGGCAGCTGTTGTACCCCAAAATTTGCCCTCCCATTTTTCATAAAAGACACAACTCTAGGGTTTCTCAGATAATCAAGCTGGCTCAGAAATCAACCAGACAAATTCTCTTATGTGACGGTAAACCAATAATTAGGGTTTTTTGCAATTCTCAAAAGAAAATGAATTCTCATAAATTCAATTGGTTTTCACAGGTCTTCATGCCTCCTCAAGTTTACTGGAAAGGTTAATGTTTGTTCTCAGAGCAGGGTTTGTTGGGGACAAGAGATGGAGTTTAAGACTGTCATTTGGGACGACCATGATTTTGATCCAGTTTAACCAGATGATTTGCGTATTTTAAAACATTTGTGTTGCACCCCAAAATTTGCCCTCCCATAATCTTCAAAGTTTTACCAAGCAATGGTTCAAAGTCTACTCAAAGGCTGCATAGTCAACCACTCTCCTAAGCCAGTCAAATTAGGGTTTTGGTTCTTGCAAGGAAGTTGAGGTTTTCAAGGGCTCAATCAAGTCCCATATGCTCATACACATTGTCAAGCACCTACATGCCAAGTTTCAAGGCTCACAAGGTCAAGTTGCACAGTCAAAAACCCTAATTGCCTCACAGTCAACTACAGGGGCAAAATGGTCATTTGGCAGTCAAAAGTCAAAAATTTTGGTCAACATCTTATTTTGAAGCCACAATCATCATTTGATCAATTCTTGATCATGATTTCACAAGAATGGCTCAAAAATCATCAAGATGCAAAAGTTTCTATTTTTGGACAGTTGAAAAGTCAAATGTAACTTGACTAAGGCATAACTTTTTCATGGTTCATCAAAAAAATCCCATCCAATGCTCATCTTGAAGGGGAGGACATTTCCTACAACTCATCTTCACACTCCAAGTCCAAGAAATGCTCTCACAAAAAGTTATCAATTTCAACATTATAGGTCATTTTCAAAAGTCAACAAAAAGGGACTTTAAGTCAAAGACCATAACTTGAGATTGGTAAATCAAAATGACATGGGACCAAAGACATTGGTTAGAGGACTTCAAGACCTTTCCAATATGTCAAAGAACATGTTCATAGCTTCAAAATTGAGCAAGATATGCATTGGAGAAGTTGGGAAATTTTTGTGAAATGGCCAAAATCAATTATCCTTGAAACTTCATTTTTGACAAAAGGGGCCCACTTTTTCCACTTGTTTCAGCTTGGCCATGCTTCCCACGTGTCCCACAAATTATTTCAAGATTTAAAATTAATTTTTTCATTTTTATTTAATTTTATTTGATTTAATTCATTTTAAATCTTTTAAAATCAAATAAAAATCAAAGAAGTTAATTAGGGGATATTTCTTGTATTGAAATGCTTTGATACACCATCATGACCATTCCAAATTCGTGCAAAGGGCTAAATCAAGCAAGAATTCAAATTTTGGCACAAAAATGGAAAGGGTTTCAATGGAGGTTATGGCAAATCCCAAACATGAATGCATTAAGTTATTGGCCTCAATTCTGATTGAAACACATTACATAACATGTATGCAAGCTATCAAAAACAGATTCACAACCTAAAAAGCTGAGAAACAGCCAAACACATTTTCAAATTTTCAAGAAAAAAAGCAAATATGTAATCATAGTTGCAGCGCATTTCAAGCCTCCTTTTCAATCAAAACACATTCCTTGCATTGCTAGGAATCTCCAGCAATCAAAATCAAGCCCAAACGCGCAAAGAATCATCCTCACGACACCCCACAGTTTGTCCAATATGTAAAAATCAAAACTCCATTTCCATGCGCTTTTAACATTCTTTTTGAATTGATTTATACTCATTTTAACATTCTGAAGCTATTGGTAGCATTTGATTGAACTAATGATGCGTGTATCAGGATCCACCATTGTCAAAAGCTAGGTTTTTCAGAGCTCCAAATTGGGGCTTTCCCCATATGGAAAAATTGGACAACCAAACGTATACCATTGAAATCGTGACATCCAAACGAACACAACCATGACCTCGCGCTCAATTTATGTTCAAGCATGCGCTAATCGCTATTATTTGCAGGCTTGTGTTTTGGGGGGGTTTAAAACCCCCGCTACATGTTTGTTATTTTGCAGGAAAGCTTGAAGAAGACAGACGTGGCAAGCAGGCGTTGGTGCATTCAAACTGCACACGCGCGTTTTTTTTATTTTCCAGGATTTGCTTGCTTATCCATATAATATTAGTTGTTTATTGCTATGTCAATTGAAACAGCTGGCTCAGATGGCAACGCATTAGTGGATATTCCCAGAGGGCACGAGTTCAAGTCCTGGTTCTGGCCTTTTTCTACCTTTTCCATAATTAACTTGTTTCCTTTGTTTTTTTTCCTTTTTTTATATTTTTATTCTAATTTAATTTATGTTCAAATAATTTTCTCATGCATTTAAAAACTCAAAAATATTTTCCTTTTGCATTTTAATCAGAAAAATGTTTATTTAATTTTTGACATTAAAAATAATATTTTTGCATGCATATTTTAATTAACTGTTAAATAATCATTAATTTGACTTTTATTTGCTTTTAGTTATCAAAATTGATCCAAAAAACACCAAAAATAATTACTCTATCATTAGATTAATTTAACTAACATTTTCATAAAAAACCAAAAATTGAACTAGTATTATTTTTTATTATTATTATTTTATTTTTGTAAATAAATCTCAAACAAATTAATTATAATTAGGCCATTTTAACTTTTTTCTTAAAATAACTAAAATAGCTTAGATTTAGGTTAACGTTTAATTTTGTTTCTTTCTATTTTATTTCATAAAAACATAAAAATACAAAAATATTTTTTTTAATTAAATTAAATTAATTAGTTATTAATTAGCTTCAATTTTATTTTAATTATAAAAAAGACAAAAAATTTAATTTCCTTTTCTTAAAAGGGTCCACACCCTTAGGACATTCCCGATTAATTTATTCGCGCGCATTTAATTTGTTCGATTATTATGTAATTGCTCCGGATATGTAATAGTAATTAGGGCTTTTACCGTTTTCATTTACTTTCCGTACTTTTATTCAAAACGGGTCTTTGTTAATTTGGCGATGTATAGACCCGCGCCTTGTAATAGCGTAGGATTTACGTTTCCGCAATTTACTTTCCGCATCCCCTTTAACTGTTAACTTGTATGAAAGAATGCATGCTAATTAAAAACAAGCGTAGATCACCATGATACATGTCCAAGATAAAACATAACTGAAAACAACACACAAATTCATACACCACTCTTAGGGTACGCCTCACTGTTGCCTTGCCCTCGAAACGTGGTCGTCGAGTATAGGACGTTTTAGTAAGTCCTTATGTCCGTTGATCCAGTTGCCTCGAAACGGTTGCATCGGAATTAAAAAGGATCAATGGCATAAGGGTAGATTCTAAGGTGTCCTACTGTTGCTCTGGTGACCACATTGTCCCTAACCAACGAGTTGACCCGAACACCTCCAACGGTGGTGCTACCTACCTCTCAATGGTGGGATGGCACTACCTTAAGGACATTTACACAGCCTAATTCCTTAGGGTAGGTAGATGACTCATAGATACTTGCTCTGTTCAAAAACAAAACAAAACTCTTTTCACACCGACACTTTTCAAAAAGCTTTCAAAACAATTTTTCAAACACTCTTGAGGACTGATACAAGAGTCGATCTGAAATCTTTAAACGAAACTTTTTTTAAACCCACTCACAATTGAAAAGAAAACATTTTGAAAACACAATGAGCAAGTATCTAAGAGCCCATGGATAACCATGGATAGAAAGGGTGCTAACACCTTCCCTTTCTATAAATCTACCTCCCGAACCGAGAAACTATCTCATAAGGAATTTTGTTGTGCTTTTGTCCTGTCCATGTTGGAGAAAATAAAAGACGGTGGCGACTCTTGCTTCCGCGACATTTCGCGAACCAGCGTTAAACAGTCAGTTCCAGATCCACCGATCACAGAACTGGCGACTCTGCTGGGGAAACTTATAAAGTGAGGTGTACCTTAGGAATAAGATCACTTGTGTTTTCAATTGTTGTGCTTGTTTGCTTTATTATTGTGGGCTGCATCGGAGTTACATAGATCCTAACTCGGATCTAGGGATACCCTGTTAGGTAGCATAAGCTGTGAGGGACCTGTCCGGCGTAGACCGACATGGGTGAAGCAGTGGCTACGTTGGTGTGGCACCTTGGTCTGTACCGATATCCCTTGTGTTGCAACGAGGAGAATATGGGTCTTCTGAGGAGTCATTAAGCACCAACCGACCTTAGAACCTTAATTTGACCCAACTTGGCCATAGAACAGTAGCAGTATGCTACACCCATTGAGGCTAAACTCTCGCGATGGTTATGGCCGCAAGAAAAGATTGCGACGCTGGAGTTATGACCGATTGAGGGTAGTCAGTGATATTGGGATCCTCTAGAACCCGGTTACTTTTGATTAGGACAGGTCTTAACCAACAAACTGAAAGAGGGTAATACCTGAACTCCATGTTGGCCTAAACTCTAAGGGCTTGTCTTGTGTGACTTGTGTGCCTTGTCATGTTTGCCTTTGTGAATATTTGTGGTGTGCTTTATTATAACATCATGCCATCATAAACATTGCATGCATCCTGCATAAGGACTGACCATTTCAAAGACAAGAGGGTTTCACCTTTGCTCTGTTTTGTAGGACATCATGATGCCTGTGCGAAGGAACACTATCCGGTTCAACTTTGTTCACCTACCTGAGCTGCTTGAAGAGTTGGTTAGCAGAATTCCAAATACCACTTCCTTCATCCAGAGGCATGGTTCTCTTCTCGGCCTAGTCACTGCAAAGCGGGACCAACAACTGATGAGCGTCCTGACCCAGTTTTATGACCCTCTGTACCAGTGCTTCACCTTTCAAGACTTCCAACTGGTCCCTACCCTAGAAGAGTTCTCTGATTTGCTTGGTATCTCTATCTTGGATCAGACTCCCTTCACTGGTTGGGAAAAGACTCTTAGGCTCGAGGAGATTGTTGCAGCCCTTCCCTTGACCAACCAGGAGGTAATGGACAACTGGGAGACTAGAAGCGGAGTTAAGGGCTTCTTGGCTAAGTTTCTGATTGGTAAAGCTAACAGTTTCTGGAATGACTTAGACTTCAGGGCGTACGAGGACATTCTGGATCTCTTAATCTATGGGCTAGTATTGTTTCCAAATCCTGATAACTTTGTCAATATCAACTCCATAAGGATCTTCATGTCTCAGAACCCTGTACCCACTCTCTTGGGTGATGTCCTGCAACAACTCTATGCTCGTACTGCCCGAAGACGAGGAACTCTGTGGTGTTGTACTCCTTTGTTGGTGAGGTGGTTTATTTCGCACCTCCCCAAGTTCGTGCTAAAGAACCAAGAAGGAAGAGGCTGGGCTCATAGGTTAATGTCTCTCACTGATAATGACATCATTTGGACTCTCAGAGGTTTAGATGAGGTGGCTGTTATTGATCGCTGCGGAGAATATCCTAATGTTCCATTGATTGGCACTCAGGGCGGAATCTCTTATAATCCATGTTTAGCTCTCCGTCAGTTTGGAAGAGCCAGAAGAGCAGGGCCTCATGAGATGCTGGTGCCTCACATCAGTTTTGAGTTTCAAAAAGATGGTGACGAACTGCGCCGTAGATTCATCAAAGCTTAGGACAGAATTCACAAAGCTGACCCACAAGAGCTGGGACCGAAGACTTCTCTACCTATGGAAGCCTACTACAAATGGGTCTGCATCCGTGCTCAGAATTTAGGTATGCCATATGAAGCTGTCAGGCCTATCATTCTTGAAAGCCCTGATGGAGATGGGGTTCCTCCAACTGTTCTCCCTCCTCAGATACCCACTGATGTTGATACACTAAAGAGGTCTTGGGCGCAACTACAGAAAGAGCGGGATTATTATCGGGAAAAGTTCAACGAACAGGAACAAAAGATCCAGAAGCTGACTAAGCAACTGGAGAACGAGCGGGCCCTGAATGACTATATCCGTACTGAGAAGAGGAGGCCATGGGAGCACTAATGGACTTTGGATGTCTTTTTTTTTACAGCTTTATTTCCTTTCAGTATTTTCATTCTTGTAACGCCTAAAGGAAAATTGTTGAACAATTTAAAGTTTAAATCTAATAAAGTGTGTTCCTTTTGGTTACAAAGTTGATTCCCGATTGTCTTTGAAAACATAATTCATACGCATTTCATTCATCATATGCATTACAGGTACCCTTTTCCTACAGGTTGCTTAATCTTCTTCGCTGTTTATTTCAGCACTCAAGCATCATGAATCCTGAACTCACTACCGAGCAAGCTATCAAGGCCCTCCAGGCCCAGAATGCCCAATTTCAGGAGATGGTCATGAACTTGGCCCAGGGACAACAAGAGCTGAAGGCTTTGCTCCTGAAGAAGAATAAGAAGAAGAAGAGGATTGTGCTATTCAACACTGGGCGCAGACTCGGGAACACATTGCAGAATGAAGCTAAGAGGACTACTCCATCTGTGGGGGAAGGTAGTCACCAAGGGAGAGAGGTCCCTAGTCCTGTGGTCTCTGACACTGAGACAGACTTCAATGACGAACAGTACCCTCCTGCTGAGGACCGGTACAAACAGTTGGAGGACAGGTTAAATGCTATGGAGATTCAACGTGTTCCTAAGTTGGATTTCGGAGACTTGGGTTTATCTTCTGGGGTGGTGATCCCACACAAGTTCAAGGCGCCTGCCTTTGTGAAGTATGACGGGGCTTCCTGTCCCAATATGCACCTCCGTTCTTATGTAAGGAAGATCCAGCCTTACACAGCAGACAAGAACTTATGGATCCACTTCTTCCAGGAGAGTCTTTCAGGGACTCACCTCGAATGGTTCTATCAGCTGGATGGAACCAACATTCGTAACTGGGAGGATCTGGCCACTGCTTTTTACAAGCAGTATCAATATAATTCCGACCTCGCTCCCACGCGTACCCAACTCTAGGGTATGTCACTGGGAACGGGTGAAGGTTTTAAGGAATACGCACAAAAATGGAGAGACCTGGCTGGCAGGGTGCAGCCACCATTGACAGATCGTGAGCTAGTGGACATGTTCTTGGGGACCCTATCTGGTCCATTCTTCAACCATCTCATTGGTAATTCCTCTGCTGGGTTTACTGATCTGATCCTGACTGGTGAGAGGATCGAGGCTGGTATAAAATCGGGGAAGATACAGAAGGTTGCCTCCTCAAATACTGAAAAGAAGCCCTTCAAGAAGGAGGCAAGTGCTGTGTATGGTCCAAGAAAGCAGAACAAACCGGAACGCCACCAAGCTGTCAACGCGGTGGTTATTTCTAAGCCTGCTGCTGCTCCACAACAGTACAACCAACCCAGAGCTGAGAGGCCCAAACGGAAGTATACTCGGCTCAACATGACTCTCTCTCAGATCCTGCCGCAACTACTGTCAACTAGCCTAGTAACTGTCAAGGAAGCTCCGAAGATGGTAAACACAGCATCTCCGAAATACAACCCCAACGCCCGTTGCGCGTATCACTCTGATAGCCCGGGACATTCTACTGATAATTGATGGGCCCTGAGGAATAAGGTTCAGGACCTTATTGATGCCAAGGAGATACAGTTCGAGGCGCCCGAGAGGCCAAATGTTGTGACCGCTCCCATGCCCCAGCATGGAGTGAATGCTGTTGAGGAGGATTTGTATGTAGCTTCTGTGGATGATGTTGCTACTCCGCTGCTGACCGTCAAGAGGAACCTGTTGCTAGCCGGTTTATTTCCGGGATGTAGCAAAGGTTGCCCTTTATGTGCTGATTCCCCTGCTGGTTGTTCTTTGCTGAAATCAGGCGTCCAAAACCTGATGGATAGTAAAGAGATCTTGTTCAAGAAGACTGTCATTCCTGCTGCCCCTGTTGAAGAAGTTTCAATTGTTACTATTTTCAACAACCCTTCCAAGGCTCCTTCAAAGAAGCCTGTCCAAATTTTGCCTGTTCACAAGGTTGCTCCCATCACCATTACTGTCCCGGGGCCCATCCCCTACAAGTCTGATAAAGCTGTCCTGTGGCACTATAGGGCAGATGTTTATGTTCTGGGAGTGAAGCAAGAGTTCAACGCTGGTACCAGTGTCACCAACATCACTGGGCCTGCTAAGGTCACTCGTAGTGGAAGACTGTTCTCACCAGACATCGCTCCTCCAGCAATTCAAAGGCCTCTGGTCATCACACCTGCCAGTGTGCCTGTTTCCCCCCCCTAATCAAGTTTCCACCCCTGTTCCCGAGTCATCTGACGCTCGGGGCAAGGGGATTGCTGCTGATATGCCTGCCCGGACGGAGGCACCAAAGACCATTGTTCAGGCTTCCAAGCAAGAGATGGAAGAGATCCTCAAGATTATAAAGAAAAGTGATTTCAACGTCGTTGAACAGTTGGGGCACACCCCCTCCAAAATCTCCATGCTATCATTGTTGCTGTGTTCAGAGGCCCATGCCAAGGCCCTGATTACTTTCCTGAAAATGGCCCACGTGCCTCAAGAGACGTCTGCTGATCAATTCACCGACTGTGTGGCCAACCTAACTGCTGATAATGGTCTGGGTTTCTCTGATGCTGATCTGACGGCCAAGGGGAAGAACCATAATGATGCCCTGCATGTCTCCATTGAATGCAGGGGCACTACTCTTGCTCACGTGCTGGTTGACACGGGTTCCTCATTAAACGTGCTACCCAAGAAAGCACTAGACAAGCTGGAATGTGAGGGTTTAGAACTCAAACCAAGTAACATTGTTGTTCGGGCCTTTGACGGGTCCAAAAGAATGGTACATGGTGAGGTTGACATCCCAATCAGGGTTGGGTCACAGGTCTTTGATTCAAAATTCTATGTGATAGACATCCGTCCATCCTATTCTTGTTTGTTGGGTCGCCCGTGGATCCACAAGGATGGAGCTGTGACCTCCACGTTGCATCAGAAGCTCAAGTACCCGGTCAGGGGGAAGATTGTAACAGTGCAAGGGGAAGAGGAATACATGGTCAGCCACCTCAACTCCTTCAGGTACGTAGAAATGGATGGGGAGTTCATTGAGACCCCCTTTCAACATTTTGAAGAGGTGCCACAAACATTGGCAGCAGCAGAAGCAGTGACTGAAGAGGGTTCTCCTTTGAAGATGGCTTCCTTGAAGGATGCTCGGGCTGTGGTTGAAAAAGGTGAATGTGCAAACTGGGGCAGGCTCCCTGATTTTACTCCTAAGACTAACAAGTTTGGGTTGGGTTTCACTGCAGAGGCTCAGAAGGCTGTGTGCAAGGCAAGGATTGGAAGACCTCCTGTGCTCATCACCAATCCAGGAGTGAATGCTATTGGGGATGAAGACGAAGTGGAAGAATCCGAGTTCGACAGCTGGATCTACCCAACGACTAACGGTGGACCTAGCAACTGGACCGCAAAAGACTTTACACCTATTACTTTTGTCACCCAGTAATGAACTTCTTTGTTTTGGATTTGTAATAAACAATAATTCTAAACTTTATGGCCTGGTGTCTTACACGAGGCACCGTGGTTTTATTTGTGAGGGCTTTTGTTTGTCACTTTCATATATCATGAATAAAAGCATTGGACGTTTTTCACATTTCAAATCTTGCGCTCCCTTTCTTTCTTTCTTTCTTTATATATTGCAAAACAGCTGTATTTACACACACTCACTCGTACAGGTTTCAATCCACTCTGGATCTCACTGGTAACGACTCTGCTACTGCCAGTTATGACTTCGAAAATCCGATCAACCTAGCCGAAGACGAAGGTGAAGATGATTGCGAAGTTCCTGGCGAAATTGCAAGACTGTTACTCCAGGAAGAGAGGGCCATTCAACCACATGAAGAGCCAGTGGAAACGGTAAATCTGGGTACTGAGACAGACCGAAAGGAAGTCAAGATTGGTGCTAATCTAGAGCTCAGTGTGAAACAACGGCTGATCCAGATGCTGCATGACTACATGGAAATCTTTGCCTGGTCCTACGAAGACATGCCTGGGTTGGATACCGACATCGTAGTCCATCATCTGCCTACCAAGGAAGACTGCCCTCCGGTTAAACAAAAGGTCCGCGTATGCGTCCAGAGATGTCCGAGAAGATCAAAGCTGAGGTTATGAAGCAATTTGACGTCGGTTTTCTTGCAGTGACTTCTTACCCTCAGTGGGTTGCCAATGTGGTGCCGGTACCGAAGAAAGATGGTAAGGTCAGAATGTGTGTCGATTACAGGGATCTGAATAGGGCAAGCCCCAAGGATGACTTCCCCTACCTCACATTGACGTTCTTGTTGATAATACTGCTCAGCACAAAGTGTTCTCCTTCATGGATGGCTTTTCAGGGTATAATCAGATCAAGATGGCTCCTGAAGATATGGAAAAGACGACCTTTGTTACTCAGTGGGGCACCTTCTGCTACAAGGTCATGCCTTTTGGACTGAAAAACGCTGGGGCAACCTACCAACGTGCCATGGTTTCTTTATTTCATGACATGATCCACCATGAGATTGAAGTGTATGTCGATGATATGATTGCAAGGTCCCAAACTGAGGAGGAACACCTTGACCATCTAGAGAAGCTATTTGACCGTCTAAAGTTATACAAGCTGAGGTTGAATCCAAATAAGTGCACATTTGGGGTAAGGTCTGGAAAGTTGCTAGGCTTCGTCGTGAGCGACAAAGGTATTCAAGTAGACCTTGCCAAGGTTAAAGCCATACAAGAAATGCCAGCTCCCAAGACAGAGAAAGAAGTCATAGGCTTTCTAGGACGTCTGAATTATATTGCCCGATTCATCTCGCACCTGACTGCTACCTGTGAACCAATCTTCAAGCTGCTGAAGAAAGATCAGGTGGTACGTTGGAATGATGAATGTCAGGCCGCTTTCGACAGAATCAAAGAGTATCTCCAAGAACCACCCATTCTTATGCCACCGGTTGAAGGGAGACCTCTGATACTATACCTGACAGTGCTTGACAGCTCAATGGGGTGCGTGCTGGGGAAGCATGACGAGTCTGGCCGAAAAGAGCACGCCATTTATTACCTTAGCAAAAAGTTTACCGACTGTGAGACCCGATACTCACTACTCGAGAAAACTTGCTGCGCTTTGGTATGGGTTGCTCGCTGGCTGAGACAGTATATGCTGACTCACACCACCTTGTTGATTTCAAAGATGGATCCAATAAAGTACATATTCGAAAAGCCTGCTCTGTCTGGGAGAATAGCAAGATGGCAAATGATCTTGACGGAATACGACATCCAGTACACAACTCAGAAAGCTATCAAAGGAAGTGTATTTGCGAACCACTTGGCACACCAGGCAGTAGACGACTATCAGTCAATGAACTTTGAATTTCCTGACGAGAGCATCATGATTGTGACTGATTGTGAAGTACCTGGACCGGATGAAGAACCTGAGGAAGGATCCCGATGGTCTATGCACTTTGACGGAGCCTCGAACGCTTTGGGTAACGGCATCGGCGCTGTAATCATATCCCCTCAAGGCACTCATACTCCACTTACTGCCCGGCTATGTTTCAACTGCACCAACAACATGGCGGAGTATGAGGCATGCATCATGGGTCTTCAAGCTGCGATTGACTTAAGGATCAAGTTTCTGAGTGTCTTCGGAGATTCCGCTCTCATGATCAATCAGATCAAAGGAGAGTGGGATACGAAACATCCGAATCTTATTCCTTACAGAGAATGTGTGTTGACATTGATCCCCCATTTCACAGAGATAACTTTTGAACACTTCCCAAGAGAGGAGAATCAGTTGGCGGACGCGTTAGCTACGATGTCTTCCATGTTCAAAGTCAAATGGGACAATGAGGCTCCCCGGATCATCATCTGGAAACTGGACGAACCTGCATATTGTTGTGACCTTGAGGCTGGGACAGTAACTGAAAAACCCTGGTATCATGAGGTGAAGAGGTACTTGGAAGCTCAGGAATACCCCGAAGGTGCATCCGTCAATGATAAAAAGTTTCTGAGAAGGTTCGCAGCGAAGTTCTTCCTCAGCAACGACATTCTCTACAAGCGGAACCATGATTCGACCTTACTGCGTTGTGTGGATAAGACTGAAGCAGAAAGAATTATGGCAGAACTGCATGAAGGTACCTTCGGAACACATTCTAGTGGACATACCATGGCAAAGAAAATCCTTCGGGCAGGATATTTCTGGTCCACAATGGAAGCTGATTGTTACCAACATTCTCGGACATGTCATAAATGCCAGATTTATGCAGATAAAGTGCACGTTCCTCCAGTGCCTCTGAATGTCTTGACAGCACCTTGGCCTTTTGCAATGTGGAGCATTGATATGATCGGAGAGATCAGACCTACGGCATCCAACGGGCATCGCTTCATCCTGGTGGCGATCGATTACTTTACGAAGTGGGTTGAAGCAGCTTCCTACGCCACAGTAACCAAGAACGTTGTGGCACGGTTCATTCGGCATAATCTGATCTGTCGATACGGTGTCCCGTAAAGGATCATTACGGACAACGGTACCAATCTCAATAACAAAATGATCACTGAGCTCTGCGAGCAATTCAAGATACAGCACCACAACTCTTCTCCCTACCGGCCGAAGATGAATGGGGATGTAGAAGCAGCTAATAAGAATATCAAAAAGATTGTGCAGAAGATGACAGTGACCTATAAAGATTGGCACGAGATGTTACCGTTCGCTCTTCATGGGTACCGTACTTCAGCAAGGACGTCAACCGGGGCAACTCCCTTTTCTTTGGTCTATGGCATGGAGGCAGTCTTGCCGATTGAAGTCCAGATACCCTATCTCCGGATAATGAAGGATGCAGATCTGGGTGAAGATGACTGGATCCAGACTCGACTTGATCAATTAAATTTAATTGACGAAAAGAGACTCGCTGCTATATGTCATGGTCAAACGTACCAAAAACGGATGATCAGGGCATTTAACAAGAAAGTCAGACCGCAAGAGTATCAAGTTGGGGATCTGGTAATCAAACGCATCATTCTTCCTCAAAGTGATCCCAGGGGCAAATGGACCCCTACGTACGAAGGGCCATTTATGGTTAAACATGTGTTCTCAGGAGGAGCCATGATCCTAACCACCATGGATGGTGACGACCTTCCTCACCCCGCCAATGCAGACATAGTAAAAAGATACTACGCATGACAAAAGACCCGCTAGGTTGACATACCTAGGCAAAAATTAGGGCTTCCCGGCGAACCAAAAGGGTTCGGGCAAAATGAGGGATGAAATGAAAAAAATCTGTACACCCGGCAAGTCGAAAACCTGAAAAGGCGGCTTGGGCAAAAATGGGTATCCCGGTGGACTGAAAACCCGAAAGGGCGGTCCAGGAAAAAGTTAGGGATAAAGCGTAATACTATGTCTCATTGGATCACCTTGCATCTAGAATCCGGTATCAACTATCAAGTCCAGACGGTATCGATCAGTCAGCTTCATCTTCAACTAAGCAGCAAAGTGATGAGATGCTCGAAGATATAAAGGTGATAGTAGAGTTGAAACCCAGTGGGATTATTCTTTTCACATAGCTGTTTTGTTTTCCCTTGTATAAATTGTATAAACTCTTTTGTTCGGCGGCATTCTCTTACTAGGACGTCAGCCTCTTGTACAAAAACGCCTATTTACAGGCAATTCAAAAATCAATACAAATTCACTTTTCAGACAAATTGCCATTTGTTTTTCCTTTTTCTATTTTGTTTTGCGAAGAACGTCCAATGTTCAATTTTTGATATATGCATTTGACACTAATTGCTAACTCATAAATATTTGCATGCAAAGCAAAGGATTAATTACAGGTGACATTAGAAACAGGGGCAATAATGAGTTTGTCTAAGCGATCTAATTGCTATGTCCACCCAGGTACCAAGGTAAGTTCGGCTGAAGAATGTAACCAAGATACCTTAATTCCCCAGAGAGTGAGCCAGCAAGTCAACAATACTCTCCCCAAGCAGAGTTAGCCTACTCTATCAGCCTTAAGGAAGTTGGGTATCCCCAGCAGATCTCAACATTCCCCAGCGCAATATACAAGCATCCCCGGCAGTCTTGATCTAAGATTGTTCCCCGGCGGTATACAGACATCCAGTGGAGCCATTCCCCAGTCCAAGCTGAAAAATTTCCCCAGGAGAGTCCAGTCTAAAAGTTTCCCCATGAAAGTGGAATCCATCTCCCCAGCAGGAAGCTTATCCCCAGTAGATTCTGGAAAGCTTATCCCCCGCAGAGCACGAACGCGTCTCTCGGCTTTATTTAAAGGTTATTTCCCCACCAGGATATAACTGGGTTATCCTCAGCCAATTGCCACGGAAAGATCGTCCCCGAAGAAGTCTTCCTATCCCCCAACGGAGTTCATCATATTCTTCAACATAGCACATCAACGGTATCCCCAGCGGAGTTATCATCAATCCCAACAAAGCATCTCTCTCTCCCCACAGAATTCACTCCCCGTAGAGTAATCTTTTCGCCAGTTTATTCCCCAACGGAGTCCTCTTCTCCTACCGGTATTCTTGCAACTATCACCCCCAGCGGAAACAACAAAGCTATACTCTTCAATAGCAGCCCAAGAGTTAACTTCCCGGCACCTGTCAAGGATTTACTTTCCTAAACGAAACATACATTCATGAACATCACATCTTCACACATTATAGCATGCATATACGCATCATGAACACACAATCTCATTTATTCTGAGAACATCACGCATGTCATACATCATGACATCACATACAACTGACGTTTTGTCTTTTCAGGACAAAGGTCAGTACAAAGATGATTACCATCAACGGTCGCAACTAAAGATCTGATTCCTGTATCTTGCCAGGGTGTATCTGTTGACGACTACATTACCATACTCGATTCCTGTATCTTGCCAGGGCACGTCTGAAGAGTTCGAAGATCTGATTCCTGTATCTTGCCAGGGTGTATCTGTTGACGACTACATTACCAGACTCGATTCCTGTATCTTTCCAGGGCACGTCTGAAGAGTTCGAAGATCTGATTCTTGTATCTTGTCAGGGTGTATCTGTTGACGACTACATTACTAGACTCGATTCCTGTATCCTGCCAGGGCACGTCTTAAGAGTTCGAAGATCCGATTCCTGTATCTTGCCAAAGTGTATCTGTTGACGACTACATTACCAGACTCGATTCCTGTATCCTACCAGGGCACGTCTGAAGAGTTCGAAGATCCGATTCCTGTATCTTGCCAGGGTGTATCTGTTGACGACTACATTACCAGACTCGATTCATGTATCTTGCCAGGGCACGTATGAAGAGTTCGAAGATCCGATTCCTGTATCTTGCCAGGGTGTATCTGTTGACGACTACATTACCAGACTCGATTCCTGTATCCTGCCAGGGCACGTCTGAAGAGTTCGAAGATCCGATTCCTGTATCTTGCCAGGGTGTATCTGTTGACGACTACATTACCAGACTCGATTCCTGTATCCTGCCAGGGCACGTCTGAAGAGTTCGAAGATCCGATTCCTGTATCTTGCCAGGGTGTATCTGTTGACGACTACATTACCAGACTTGATTCCTGTATCTTGCCAGGGCACGTCTGAAGAGTTCGAAGATCTGATTCCTGTATCTTGCCAGGGTGTATCTGTTGACGACTACATTACCAGACTCGATTCATGTATCCTGCCAGGGCACGTCTGAAGAGTTCGAAGATCCGATTCCTGTATCTTGCCAGGGTGTATCTGTTGACGACTACATTACCAGACTCGATTCCTGTATCTTGCCAGGGTGTATCTGTTGACGACTACATTACCAGACTTGATTCCTGTATCCTGCCAGGGCACGTCTGAAGAGTTTGAAGATCAACCCATGTAACAGGCCAGGTAATTATTTTTCTTTCTCAGGTACGCAAGTTCTCGCTAAAGAATCTCTTACGCGATCGACAACTTAGATGGCATCTATAAGCCCATCCACCTACGAATAGTTCCAAATGGCATCTATAAGCCCATTCCCGACAAGGTTCTGTCACATCTCCAGATGGCATCTATAAGCCCATCCTCCTACCCATCATCTCTCCAAATGGCATCTATAAGCCCATTCCCGCTATCACACTGCTGATACTCTACTATGTGAGTGCAAATTTCTGGGCACTCTAGTGTTCAATCATCTTCCACCCTCGGATCACGAAAGGCACACAAGCCAATCTACATCCTCAGGTCTAAGAAGATTGAACAGGGGAAACTGTTGCACCCCAAAATTTGCCCTCCCATAATCTTCAAAGTTTTACCAAGCAATGGTTCAAAGTCTACTCAAAGGCTGCACAGTCAACCATTCTCCTAAGCCAGTCAAATTAGGGTTTTGGTTCTTGCAAGGAAGTTGAGGTTTTCAAGGGCTCAATCAAGTCCCATATGCTCATACACATTGTCAAGCACCTACATGCCAAGTTTCAAGGCTCACAAGGTCAAGTTGCACAGTCAAAAACCCTAATTGCCTCACAGTCAACTGCAGGGGCAAAATGGTCATTTGGCAGTCAAAAGTCAAAATTTTTGGTCAACATCTTATTTTGAAGCCACAATCATCATTTGATCAATTCTTGATCATGATTTCACAAGAATGGCTCAAAAATCATCAAGATGCAAAAGTTTCTATTTTTGGACAGCTGAAAAGTCAACTGTAACTTGACCAAGGCATAACTTTTTCATGGTTCATCAGAAAAATCCCATCCAATGCTCATCTTGAAGGGGATGACATTTCCTACAACTCATCTTCACACTCCAAGTCCAAGAAATGCTCTCACAAAAAGTTATCAATTTCAACATTATAGGTCATTTTCAAAAGTCAACAAAAAGGGACTTTAAGTCAAAGACCATAACTTGAGATTGGTAGATCAAAGTGACATGGGACCAAAGACATTGGTTAGAGGACTTCAAAAACTTTCCAAAATGTCCAAGAACATGTTCATAGCTTCAAAATTGAGCAAGATATGCATTGGAGAAGTTGGGAAATTTTTGTGAAATGGCCAAAATCAATTATCCTTGAAACTTCATTTTTGACAAAAGGGGCCCACTTTTTCCACTTGTTTCAGCTTGGCCATGCTTCCCACGTGTCCCACAAATTATTTCAAGATTTAAAATTAATTTTTTCATTTTTATTTAATTTTATTTGATTTAATTCATTTTAAATCTTTTAAAATCAAATAAAAATCAAAGAAGTTAATTAGGGGATATTTCTTGTATTGAAATGCTTTGATACACCATCATGACCATTCCAAATTCGTGCAAAGGGCTAAATCAAGCAAGAATTCAAATTTTGGCACAAAAATGGAAAGGGTTTCAATGGAGGTTATGGCAAATCCCAAACATGAATGCATTAAGTTATTGGCCTCAATTCTGATTGAAACACATTACATAACATGTATGCAAGCTATAAAAAACAGATTCACGACCTAAAAAGCTGAGAAACGGCCAAACACATTTTCAAATTTTCAAGAAAAAAAGCAAATATGTAATCATAGTTGCAGCGCATTTCAAGCCTCCTTTTCAATCAAAACACATTCCTTGCATTGCTAGGAATCTCCAATAATCAAAATCAAGCCCAAACGCGCAAAGAATCATCCTCACGACACCCCACAGTTTGTCCAATATGTGAAAATCAAAACTCCATTTCCATGCGCTTTTAACATTCTTTTTGAATTGATTTATACTCATTTTAACATTCTGAAGCTATTGGTAGCATTTGATTGAACTAATGATGCGTGTATCAGGATCCACCATTGTCAAAAGCTAGGTTTTTCAGAGCTCCAAATTGGGGCTTTCCCCATATGGAAAAATTGGACAACCAAACGTATACCATTGAAATCGTGACATCCAAACGAACACAACCATGACCTCGCGCTCAATTTATGTTCAAGCATGCGCTAATCGCTATTATTTGCAGGCTTGTGTTTTGGGGGGGTTTAAAACCCCCGCTACATGTTTGTTATTTTGCAGGAAAGCTTGAAGAAGACAGACGTGGCAAGCAGGCGTTGGTGCATTCAAACTGCACGCACGCGTTTTTTTTTATTTTCCAGGATTTGCTTGCTTATCCATATAATATTAGTTGTTTATTGCTATGTCAATTGAAACAGCTGGCTCAGATGGCAACGCATTAGTGGATATTCCCAGAGGGCACGAGTTCAAGTCCTGGTTCTGGCCTTTTTCCACCTTTTCCATAATTAACTTGTTTCCTTTGTTTTTTTTCCTTTTTTTATATTTTTATTCTAATTTAATTTATGTTCAAATAATTTTCTCATGCATTTAAAAACTCACAAAAATATTTTCCTTTTGCATTTTAATCAGAAAAATGTTTATTTAATTTTTGACATTAAAAATAATATTTTTGCATGCATATTTTAATTAATTGTTAAATAATCATTAATTTGACTTTTATTTGCTTTTAGTTATCAAAATTGATCCAAAAAACACCAAAAATAATTACTCTATCATTAGATTAATTTAACTAACATTTTCATAAAAAACCAAAAATTGAACTAGTATTATTTATTATTATTATTATTTTATTTTTGTAAATAAATCTCAAACAAATTAATTATAATTAGGCCATTTTAACTTTTTTCTTAAAATAACTAAAATAGCTTAGATTTAGGTTAACGTTTAATTTTGCTTCTTTCTATTTTATTTCATAAAAACATAAAAATACAAAAATATTTTTTTAATTAAATTAAATTAATTAGTTATTAATTAGCTTCAATTTTATTTTAATTATAAAAAAGACAAAAAAATTAATTTCCTTTTCTTAAAAGGGTCCACACCCTTAGGACATTCCCGATTAATTTATTCGCGCGCATTTAATTTGTTCGATTATTATGTAATTGCTCCGGATATGTAATAGTAATTAGGGCTTTTACCGTTTTCATTTACTTTCCGTACTTTTATTCAAAACGGGTCTTTGTTAATTTGGCGATGTATAGACCCGCGCCTTGTAATAGCGTAGGATTTACGTTTCCGCAATTTACTTTCCGCACCCCCTTTAACTGTTAACTTGTATGAAAGAATGCATGCTAATTAAAAACAAGCGTAGATCACCATGATACATGTCCAAGATAAAACATAACTGAAAACAACACACAAATTCACACACCACTCTTAGGGTACGCCTCACTGTTGCCTTGCCCTCGAAACGTGGTCGTCGAGTATAGGACGTTTTAGTAAGTCCTTATGTCCGTTGATCCAGTTGCCTCGAAACGGTTGCCTCGGAATTAAAAAGGATCAATGGCATAAGGGTAGCTTCTAAGGTGTCCTACTATTGCTGTGGTGACCACACTGTCCCTAACCAACGAGTTGACCCGAACACCTCCAACGGTGGTGCTACCTACCTCTCAATGGTGGGATGGCACTACCTTAAGGACATTTACACAGCCTAATTCCTTAGGGTAGGTAGATGACTCATAGATACTTGCTCTGTTAAAAAAAAAACAAAACTCTTTTCACACCGACACTTTTCAAAAAGCTTTCAAAACAATTTTTCAAACACTCTTGAGGACTGATACAAGAGTCGATCTGAAATCTTTAAACGAAACTTTTTTTAAACCCACTCACAATTGAAAAGCAAACATTTTGAAAACACAATGAGCAAGTATCTAAGAGCCCATGGATAACCGTGGATAGAAAGGGTGCTAACACCTTCCCTTTCTATAAATCTACCTCCCGAACCGAGAAACTATCTCATAAGGAATTTTGCTGTGCTTTTGTCCTGTCCATGTTGGAGAAAATAAAAGACGGTGGCGACTCTTGCTTCCGCGACATTTCGCGAACCAGCATTAAACAGTCAGTTCCAGATCCACTGATCACAATTTGCTTGGTTAGGAAATGGAATATACAGTGCGTGCTTGTTTGAATTGCAGTTATAGAATTATTGGGATTACTTTAAGTTACCAGACTGGAGCATTTTGTTTCAAATATCTTGATTGGGAATTTCAATAGCCAATTAGGATGCGAGGAGAAAATTACAAGTTGTTGTCAATAAAGGATTTCAAGTTATTCAATTGACACCAGAACATTTCATAAGATATTCTCCATATTCATACATTGTTACAAAACAATTTATTCTTTAAATACTTTAGGTTTTACAATTATTGTATTTGAAAATGAATTGATACAATTATTGGATACAGTACAAGAATGTTTTTCTCTAAATTACAAAAGAAATCCAAATAAATGTTTGGCCTAGGAGAACTAATATATGCCTAAGTTTGGCTGAAGTTCTTTTGCTATCTCCAAAGACCTCCATGCTTGCCATAGAGTTCTTGCCTCCCATGCTTTGTCACATCCAATGGTGCTCACATGAAAATAAAAGAAAGAAAAATAGTTAGTACAACTTATTTGGGCATGAACAAATTTTCCAAAAAAAAGTATTCATCATTAAAGTTTGCAAAGTTGAATCAGAATGCCATTATTCATCATAATTTATTTCCCCTATTTGTAAATCACAAGAAGATTATTCTTCTTGGTTCACAAAAAGAAAGAGGAGAAGAAATGCTACAAAGCTGTCCAAACAAGAAAAAATGCTACAAAGCTGTCCAAACAAACAGAATGCTACAAAGCTGTCCAAGCAAACAACAAAACTGAAGCAAACAACAAAACTGAAGCAAACAGCAAAACTGAACCAAACAGCGACGCAAATTGGACAACAAAAATGAGGCAACCATATAAATAACAACAAATAGCATCAACAAAAGTAGGCAGCAAAGCAAAAGTATGGCAATATAATAGCTAAGTCAAATAAGCAAAAGCTTGTTCAAGAAGCATGATTCATCATTTTCCATTTTCCTTTGCAAACTTTTCAAAATTGGAAAAAGGGGCAAAAAACAATTTGCTTTCCTAATGTCATTGAGAGTGAAGAGAGGAAAGAAGTCACCTAGGATATTGAAATACACAGTCCTGCTGCCCTGTCTGTCACAAATTGCATAGAAGTTGCTAGAAAACAAAACTGCAACAAAAAGGCCATATGAACAATATACTAAAAATATTTAATTGGTGGGTTTCCCACCATTTTGAATATGAATTCAACAGAAGCAACACCAATATAACAGTAGACACAACTCTCAAGCAAGACACATAGAAAAAATTATCAAACTCGTCAAACCTGATAAAAAAACCAAAAACATAGTCAACTATCACAAAACTCACAAACCTGTAACCTGTTAACAAACATACTAAGCCAAATATCAAAAACAGTTGACAAGTCTAAGAAACTCCAAGCTTGCAACAAATCTCAAACCTCCAAAACCTGAACCAAAACAACATCCCAAAAATCTGGAACAAGTCTCAAACTGAGACACCAGAACCATCATCAACTGTCAAAGTCTAAAAATCTCAAAAAAATCAACATAAGCCACAAACTGAAAACCTGTCAAACATTCAAAGCCATCCTCAAATACCAAAACATATCCAAAACCAAAACAGAAAACCTGTAAGAATCTCAACACTGTAACCTGTCAAATATCCAAACCTCCAAAACCTCAAAGTCTAAAAAAACTGTAAACCAACATCCAAACTCACAAAAAAACCAGAGTCAAGCCTCAAACACAAACCAACAACCATCATCAAAAACCTGTCAAAAATCCATAACTAAAAACATAACCAAAAACTTGCAGCAAACTCCAACAAAAAAAAAAACAGTAGCCAAGGATCAAGCCAATAACATGTTAACTCAAAACACAGTAACATCATCCCAAAAGCCTAGAATCATTTTCAAATTCACAAAACAGTAACAAACCATAAAAAAGAATCCAGATAACCAACATCCTTATCATCCAACAAAGAAGACAGAAGGAAGTTACCAGAAAAGCAATTCGATCATCCTCATTTCCTCACCTCGTGCAACTCCGGCTAACAAGGAGCACCGCCCTCACCGTCTCGCCTCTCCCTTTCTAAATTACAGAAAGAACTCCAACAGGTATGGATTTTTCGTAATCTCATTTCTCTGCATCTAAGATCATGAGGTTGATTAACAGAAAAACACATAACAAGACAAAAAATCAATAAATCGTTAAGCTCATAATAGCAGAATCTCACCCTTTTTTCAAAGAAAGTCGCTAGAACTCGTTTAGGGAGGCGAGATTAGGGGCGTTCCGGAAACAAAGAGTTGGGGGGAGGATCAGATAAACCAGATTCAGACATTTTAGACATAAATCCGATTTCAAAATTAGGGTTTCAAAAACGCGAATCACAGTGAGATGAGGAGAGATTATGTTACTGAATAGGGAGTTTTGGCCATGAGACTAGGAAGGGACGAGTAGTGAGATTTAAAGATGAACAGAGATGGATGAAGAGATGAGGCAGCACCGCTAGAATCACAAGGGTTCCAAGAACCCTAATTTGTTTTGAACCCTTAATCAGCAACTAAGCTGATTTAGAGTTTGGGCTTGTAGTTTACATTTTTCCCTAAGCCCATTCGCCTCTACTGGTTACACCCCCCCCCCCCCCCCCTTGGCCTGTTTTTTTTAGTGTTAGAGCATATAAGCTTTTTTTGTTGGGCCTCACATCTCATTCACTTAAGCCCGTGTTTCTTGTTTTTTTTTTTAATTTGTTTCCTTTTTATATCTTATTTGTTAACAAAATTACTAAATAAGACATAAAATATATTTTCATTAATTTGATTTAAGTTTTTGTGACTAATTTTTATCATTTTCTTTTTTTTATGAACTTGTTTTGATTAATTTTTACATTTAATAAAACATAAAAAAAAATTTAACTTAGTTTGTTTTCTTTCTTTAAATTTATTTATATAATTAATAAAAAATACAAAAAAAATAAAGATTTTAATTTAATCATTTTTTTAGAATAGGTTTTATCTTTCTCTTTTCATGTAAACACTTAACATTTCATATTTTGTTGATTTTATCTCATGGATTATCATAGCTTTAATTAAATCGCACAAAAATTCGATTTGGTTGTATTGTTTGATATTCAGACATTTCTATCTCATTTGATTCATCCCCATTTGTAACAATTGTACCCCCATTCCCGAATATTTTGTAATAGCGTAGAATTTCAATTCCCGCAATTTACTGCTTTCTATATACTATATAGTAACTAGGCGTGTATGGCAAGATTCGAAAATCAATCGCTAGATGACTTAATCAAAGAATAAAATAACTTGAAACCAACACACTTTCTCACACGCGCACCTCTAGGGTAACCTCGCTCGTTGTCTCGGAAATACAATCATGTCCCTCGAATATGGGACGCTCTAGCAATGACACTTCGATAAAAAAGATCGTAGTCCCTCGATGACCCTCCATGTTGCCTTCGATTAAAATGATCTCGTCCCTCACAAAAATTGCTAAAGCGTTTCACAAGTTGCCTTCAATGATTGTAAAATTGACCTGCGCCTGTCCCTTCACATCCAACGATGGGGCTTCTTACCAAATCAATGATAAGATAGCACGATTAAAAGGAAGAAGGAAAGAACAACTTAAGACCTTTCGAGTAGATAGATTTGCTCTTAGTTACTCGCTTGCTCACGACCAAAACTCTTACACCTACACTCTCATTTCAAAACATTTTTAAAAGATAAAACATTTTGTATACGTTCTTATAGAGACGAGAACCATTGCAAAACCTCTTTTCAAAACACTTTTCAAAACACGATTCACAAACACATCTTTGAACCACTTTTCGAAACAAAACTTTGTATACGTTCTTATATAGACGAGAACCATTACAAAGAGATTTTTCAAAATACTTTCAAAAGCCCACACCATAAGCACACAATCAAATGAAAGCAAGTGATCTAAACAAGTAACTAAGAGCCCATGGAAAAGCATGGATGAAAAGGGTGCTAATACCTTCCCTTTTCATAACCTACCCCCCGAACCCGAGAAAATTCTCGAAAGGTCTTTCCTATGCTTTTTTACCTTTCCTTTTGGATAAAAGAAAAGTCGGTGGCGACTCTTGCTAACCGCACAAGTGCGATCGAAACGCAAAACATCAAGTCAGTTCTCCCACCGTATCACAGGGATCCTTTGGACTCAAACATCTTGATGCAAACTGAAACCCTAATTTGAGGTAGACTGTCTTAGGAGAGAATTTGTCTGGTCAACTCTTGGACTTTCTTGAGCAATTTGAAGACCTTACTTGATATGTATTAAGAAATATAGGAGGGCAAATTTTGGGGTACAACACCTTTCACATAGCTCAGACTCAAATAAAGATCCATAGCGATAGCTTCATAATCGAGCTCGTATGGAATGCGAGAAAAGGGAATGTGATATGCAACTTTGATCCCCAAGATATGGGAATAATCTTCGAGAGTCGGAGATAGCTAATAGTCTTGGAATGTGAAACAATGTAACTCCGGGTTATAAAATTGTAATAATGTCTGAAGAGCTCAGTCATCCACCTAAACATTCAATAAAGGCTTGAGATCCCCGTACTGTTTACTAAAAACCTTTGAGTTTGGATAAACCAATAAATCGCCCAACTCTTTCAAACGTGGCCAACTGCTAGTACCTAACTTGTAGCAAAAAATATCCCCAGTATCCCTCTTTACAGTATCATCGTTGATTGCCATCCTTGATACAGACGAATACTCTAGAACACCCTGGAAATGAAATGAAAATGCAGGTTTACTTATATACATTCTTTTTTTTTTAAAATAAAAAATGCTATGATGCAGGTGCAATAACATGAAATCAAGGTTTCTATAACACCGAAAATCTGTTGTGTTGTTTCTGAATATGTCAAGAATATCAAAATCACAGGACTGAAACATAAATCAGAGAAAACCAAGTCACCAACAGAACATATGGTCACCATCAGAACAAATAGTCATCATGTGTACCTGTAGAAAAATTCCATCCCCACTCATGGGTAAAGACTAGGTCTGGATAAGGTCAATGGTAACTCAAAATCACGGGTTCGCCTGAAAGCACTACCCATCAAAATCGTAGACGTGGATGACGATAACACCCCATTTGAACCTTATCTGAGCATGGATGACATGACCGCACTAGTAGGACCTTCGTCTAGTATCCATCATGTTCCACTCTATTCCTAAGTTTCCTAATGGTTTACAACTCTAACCTGGGTACTGGGCCTTTTACCTCAATAGTAACACCCATCCAACATGGAAACACAGAAACCAGCATAGCAACAGTATATGGAAAGCGATAAAAATGTAATGCAAACATATGCTCAGATAAACATGTACAAATGAATAGCTATAAAGCATAAAAACAACACCCAAAGAAACAAAACAACAAGAGTTAGGAGTGACTCTGGGATGGACCAACAATTGGTCAATCTTTTCTCAGTGAAGTGGCCAGCTGAAACAACCGGATGTAACTCATCGAGAGAAAATCAATGAAGTAGCCATTAAACGTTTTTTATCCCACAGGAATGGAAAGGTAAACATCAAGTAAACCTGAGAAGGGTTAAATCACAATCATACGACCAAGAGATACGGGTAAGGGAGTCGATTACGCACGGAGAAGGTATTAGCACCCCTCACGTCCGTGGTACTCCACAAGATCCATTCTTGTTGTTCTAATCAAAGAGTGTGTTCAAATCTAAACACTAATCAAGCTAAGGGAAAATGCATGTATGCAATGTGTATATACAAAGAAAAACATTTTGAAATTCTGGCTGCAGATACTCAATGTCACGTTCAATGTTATGACACCGTATCTGACTTACTATATGACAGTAAATACAAAAGTAATAAAGAACACAGTCAATTGTTTACCCAGTTCAGTGTGCAACAACACCTACTCTGGGGGCTACCAAGCCAGGGAGGAAATCCACTATAAGAGATTTTAATTCAGGGATAAACCAACCTGTTTATCTCCTTCACTTAAGACCTACCCAATGCAATTCCAATCTAAGTACAACTTAAACCTGAGTTCCTACTCACTCCCCCTCAATCACAGCAGTGATACATAAACCAATTTGACTTAAGAATTGATGAAGACACTCTTCAAAGACAAACACTTGATTAAGCTTCACAGCTTTTTAATCAAGCAACACAATCACTCTTGCTTCACAGCTTTGAGTGATGTACACAACTAACTTGACTCTGCTTCACAGCTTTAGTCAAGGAACATTCAAGCACTCTTGCTTCAAAGCTTAGAGTGCTACACAACCCTTACAATTTGAAACCTATTCCAAGGCACTTATCACAATGATAATTGCTTGGAGTACAATAAACAAATCTATACAGATTACAAATGATCTTCTAATCAATAAAAGCCATCCATGAAAAACAGCAGCTCTGTTGAATATATAGCAGCTGCAACTTCAGTTAGGGTTTCCAAAAACCTAGGGTTAATTCCGTTTTTACCTAAAGATCAGGTCACAGGACTTTATTAACCAGGTTAGGGATGAGCTAGGTTACCCCTCAGAAAACGCAAGATTCTGTTCAGGAAAGACTGAGTTATTTCCTGAAAAAACTCAGACTTATCCATCCTGCATACCTGTTAGGATGTCATAACATCTGTTATGACATCTGAAAAAACCTGTCTACTGATTTAGCAAAATATGATCATTTTGCAAAATGATCAGATACACACTTATAAACATCAGTACTTCAATTACAATATTTTTCTGCAAAGGTACCTAATGAGTCAGTACAAACTGAACTAGAATGTTATGACATCAGTCATGACATTCACACATACACTTGGGATTTACCAAAAATGCAAGCCAATACCTAAACACCTACAAACTCCCCCTTTGGCAGATTTTTGGCTAAAGACCCTAAAAAATCAGAGATAGATAGCAGCAGAAATAAGTGACAGCAGAAAAATAGAATGTCAAGTACTAATTAAGTAAGTACCAAAATATTCTCCCCCTCTTTAGCCACAAATGGGCCAAAGATACATGTTCATAAAATTATACAGTTATCCAAAACAAATTAATAAGAACAGCAGCAGAAAACAACTTCCAAACTCCACCAGATATCAGCACCAACCAGCAACACCACCAAACAACAATCAACCTTCAAGCACTGTCATCAGACTCAGAGGAGCTGGTTTCTTCAATGTTGAGATGTCCTTCAGCTTCTACACCTTCTTCCCTTCTGTTTTCTCCATCTTCCTCCTTTTCTAGCCTGGCAATTAGAATTTCTAGGGTCCTTTTTCTAGCATCCAGCTCTTTGCAAGTTTCTTTTAAAACAGCTATGACATCTGATGTCTTGGACTGGGTCTTTACAGACGATGTCTTAGTTGATGTTATGACAATGTCTGGAGCATGAGATCCCTGAAACAGTTTGTAGTGCAGGCCAAGGGCAGGAGCTCTTTTGCAGACTGTATCTCTTGCCACAAGGATATCAGGGAATTGTGCAAGGATGATTCCACAAAGGAGGGAGGGAAAGGCAATTGGTCCTTTGACAGCATAACTTCCAGCATGCTTTAAAGTTTGTTCAAAGATGTACCTCCCATAGTCAAAAGCAGTCTTGGTTCCCACAGCATAGATAAATCTCCCCAATCCTGTGGAGATAGTTGATTTGTGATTTGTAGGCACCCAGTTGGATGCTCCTATTTTATGCAAGATGGCAAATTTCATGCTGAGTTTACTAGCATTCAGCTTCCCTTTCAAGGGCTAGCACTTTACTTGCCTAGCTGTGATGGTTAGACAAACTTCATTGTCAGTTGCCTCTAGATCAGGACAATCCTTATTTGTTCTTCCAAGAAACTTGTTGATTTCTGATGGAGAGAACTTGACCCTTCTTCCTCTAACAAAGACACTTTCAAAGTCAGCTGACCTTCCATCAGCACAATCATTTGACAAGTTCACTACAAACTCCTTAACCAGATTTTCATAACATTTGTTAAACTTTATCACTGTCTTCATTAGCCCAGCATTTTTGATCAGATCCATGATGTCTTTGCACTCCAATGCATCATTGTTGAGTTCTCTCTCCAAGGCTATTCTCTTTAAGCAAACATACTTCCATCTGTTTGCATTGTCAGGATGATGAAAAGAGATGTTGTCTGTTGGCACTTCAGGCACTCTAGCAATCTTGCTGGAGGGGAGCTTCCTTCTGATGGGAGTTTCTTCAATATCAATCTCAAATTCTGATTCATCATCAGAATCAGAAGTTTCAGGTTCTTTACTTTTCTTAGAGATTGGTTGTCTAGCAGTCTGCACCTGGGCCTTCTTCCCTTTTGTCTGAATACTTTTCTCAGCCATCCCTTCAGCCTTGGATTTCTTAGTATCAGGTTTATCATTCTGACTACTCTTTCTTTTCATCAATCTCCTAGCTATGCTAGGGTTCACATTAGCAATCAGTTCATTATCTGAGTAATCTTCATCCACATCAATGATAGGTGGATCAACAGCCTTTTCAGAGGGGTTCTGAATGTTGTCTTTTGGTGTCACAACATCCTCAGTGACATCTACATTTTCAGAACCTTCCACATTTGGACTTTCTGATTGATTTAAAGGGATAGAAATCCCCGGTACAGATTGGTTGCCACTCAGTATGCTAGTAACCAGCCTAGCAATAGCTTGGTGTACTTGAACTGATCCTTCTCTATTAGGTACAGAAGACGAAGGATGAGAAGAATTACCAGAGGCTGTAGCTTGAGCTCTTCCTGCATGTCTGGTTCTGAGCTTTTTGACTCTGGCTGGGTCAGTTGCCATCTTCCTGAGAGGAGTGACCTCAAGAACTTCATATTCTATGCATGTAGTGATTGCCCTAGAATCTTGGTCAGATGATGACGATGATGAGGAAGACGAAGTCGCCATGGTTGAAGACGATGTCTGAGACATTTTGATTGACTTTGAGTAATGGTAGCAGTTTGAGAAAAATCTTCGATTTGGAGGAGGAAACAGGTTGCAAGGAACTGAGAGGTAGGGGATAAAAGGGAGTCTCTTCAACTTCTTAAAGCTTTTGAAGGAATTGTGAAAGAATATGATTAACCCACTAAATATAGATTTAATAAAATTAATCCCTTCAACCCTTGTTTTAAGCAAAATTAATTGCTATAATTTCTCATGTTGGTGAATACCCAACCTGCCCCTCAAATTTTCAAGTTTATTTCCAACAAGAGCCTTGGTAGAAGAATCAGTCAGCTGAAGCTTAGAGAAACTATGTTCCAGTTTAAATGACTTCTTCTCTTCAAAGTTGATTGTTTTCAGATTGTCACAACACAATGTCACAACATCTTGTGTAACATTGTACTCAGGGAGCATCTGTTTTGACCAGATGTTTTGAGAACAGAATTTATTTGACTTGTTATTTCCAACATCCTTGTCAAGATGACTTAAGGTTCTGACAACACATTCTTCTTCAAGTTTATTTGCCACATCACAGATATTATCAACCTGTAGTTTTGGAGTTCTTCTGACAGCTTCCAAGGAAATAGCTCTTTTCATTCTTCTTAGATGAAGGAGACCAAGCTTATGCTGCCACAGTTTCATCTCTTTTTCTTCTTTGATGATTTGACACACAGTGGAGATAACAGTGTTCTCAGGCTGCCACACGTAACAGTTATCTTTGGATTTGATTCCTCTCATTACAACTTCTAGTTTTTTATTAATTACTAGACATTCAGATCTTGAGAAGTTGACCTTGAATCCTAGATCACATAATTGACTGATACTAATGAGATTAGCAATCAACCCTTTTACCAGCAGTACTTTATTCAGACTTGGAACTCCAGGGCAGTCCAAATTACCAACTCCTTTGACTTCACCTTTAGCACCATCTCCAAAGGTCACAAAACTGGTGGTGTGAGGCATAACATTATTGAGGAGATTTTTGAATCCAGTCATGTGTCTGGAACATCCACTGTCAAAGTACCAATCTTCCTTTGCAGAGACCCTCAGGGAAGTGTGAGTTATTAGTGCAGTAGCCTTTTTCTTCCATTTAGGAGCATGAGGCACCTTTTTTGACTTAGGTTTGACACCTGAGCTCTGATTAGGATATCCATGTAGTCTGAAGCAGAAGGGCTTTATGTGACCATATCTCCCACAATGATGACATTTCCATCTTTGGTACCTCTTCTTCATATGTCTCTGTTCCTGATGTTGAGAGTTGTGTTGAGACATCCGTTTTGACATTTGCTTACCAGTACCAGATTTCTTTGCTTCCATAAATCCTAGTCCAGATTTATTTCCCACATTTTGTCCAACCTGAAGGATCTCTTCCAATTTGTCTGTTCCATTGGTCAACATCTTGACAGATTTAGTCATTTGATTCAGTTGTGAGTTCAGCAATTGAACTTCTCCTTCTAGATGACTTATAGTTTCAAGATTTGCCCTTTTTTCATCCTCCAACTTTATAATGAGTTTTGATTGTTTTTCATTCTGCACACAGACTTCAGCACTTCTGATACACAATTTCTTGTAGGTATCAGCCAGTTCTTCAAATGTCACTTCTTCATCACTAGTGTCACTCTCAGAAGTACAAACACTAGTTAGGGCAGTAACTAGTTTGGCAGATTCTTCTTCAGAATTACTTTCTGAATCATAGTCAGACCAAGTAACAGTCATTCCTTTCTTTTGCTTCTTAAGAAAGGTGGGACATTCAGCTCGAATATGTCCATATCCCTCACATCCATGGCATTGAATACCTCTGCCTTGGTTTCCCTTATCTTCTGACCTTGGTCTTCTGCTGGAACTGTCAATGTCAGAGGGAATGTTATGAACATTTGACCTTGACTTTGGGTCCATTCTTTTGATGAGCCTGTTGAACTGTCTTCCAAGCATGGCAATAGCTTCTGATATGTTTTCTTCTTCATCCTCCTTGTTTTCAACATCAGTGTTGGATACAAGTGCTATGCTTTTGTTCTTCTTGTCACCATTATCAGTGATCCCCATCTCAAAAGTCTGAAGAGACCCAATAAGTTCATCCACTTTCAACTTGCTGATGTCCTGGGCTTCCTCTATGGCTGTTACCTTCATTGCAAATCTTTTAGGCAAGGATCTGAGAATCTTCCTCACCAGTTTTTCTTCTGACATTTTTTCTCCCAGTGCTCCTGAGGTGTTGGCAATCTCCAAGATATTCATGTGAAACTCATGAATGGTTTCATCTTCCATCATTTTTAGATTCTCAAACTTGGTAGTCAACATCTGAAGCCTTGACATTTTTACTTTGGAAGTTCCCTCATGAGTAGTTTTGAGAGTGTCCCAAACTTCCTTGGCCAGTTCATATTGATGAACTAATCTGAAAATGTTTCTATCAATTCCATTGAACAAGGCATTTAGAGCTTTGGAATTTCCCAGGGCTAACTCATCTTCTTCTTTACTCCAATCTTCCTCAGGCTTCAGACTGATTGTCCCATCTTCCTCAGTTATGGTGGGATGGATCCATCCTTTGTCAGCAGCTCTCCAAGCCTTTTTGTCCAGAGATTTTAGGAAGGCAATCATACGAGGTTTCCAGTAGTCATAATTAGTTCCATCCAGAATGGGTGGTCTATTTCCAAAAACTCCTTCTCTGTCCATAGTGCCAGAAAGTGATATCCCTAGATCTCACCCAGTAATACAGGCAGGGTGCCTGCTCTGATGCCAATTGAAATTCTGGCTGCAGATACTCAATGTCACGTTCAATGTTATGACACCGTATCTGACTTACTATATGACAGTAAATACAAAAGCAATAAAGAACACAGTCAATTGTTTACCCAGTTCAGTGTGCAACAACACCTACTCTGGGGGCTACCAAGCCAGGGAGGAAATCCACTATAAGAGATTTTAATTCAGGGATAAACCAACCAGTTTATCTCCTTCACTTAAGACCTACCCAATGCAATTCCAATCTAAGTACAACTTAAACCTGAGTTCCTACTCACTCCCCCTCAATCACAACAGTGATACATAAACCAATTTGACTTAAGAATTGATGAAGACACTCTTCAAAGACAAACACTTGATTAAGCTTCACAGCTTTTTAATCAAGCAACACAATCACTCTTGCTTCACAGCTTTGAGTGATGTACACAACTAACTTGACTCTGCTTCACAGCTTTAGTCAAGGAACATTCAAGCACTCTTGCTTCAAAGCTTAGAGTGCTACACAACCCTTACAATTTGAAACCTATTCCAAGGCACTTATCACAATGATAATTGCTTGGAGTACAATAAACAAATCTATACAGATTACAAATGATCTTCTAATCAATAAAAGCCATCCATGAAAAACAGCAGCTCTGTTGAATATATAGCAGCTGCAACTTCAGTTAGGGTTTCCAAAAACCTAGGGTTAATTCCGTTTTTACCTAAAGATCAGGTCACAGGACTTTATTAACCAGGTTAGGGATGAGCTAGGTTACCCCTCAGAAAACGCAGGATTCTGTTCAGGAAAGACTGAGTTATTTCCTGAAAAAACTCAGACTTATCCATCCTGCATACCTGTTAGGATGTCATAACATCTGTTATGACATCTGAAAAAACCTGTCTACTGATTTAGCAAAATGTGATCATTTTGCAAAATGCTCAGATACACACTTATAAACATCAGTACTTCAATTACAATATTTTTCTGCAAAGGTACCTAATGAGTCAGTACAAACTGAACTAGAATGTTATGACATCAGTCATGACATTCACACATACACTTGGGATTTACCAAAAATGCAAGCCAATACCTAAACACCTACACATTTTATTAAGCGTGCCTGCCTCGGTTATGAACCTTCACGCCTACGTACCGCCGTTCGTGCAATGAGGATCAAGGCACTTCGTAGTTCACCTCAAAAGTTTCAATTTTTTGTATTTTTTTTATGAACAATATTAATTTCTTTTTCTACCGCAACTCGACCTTTGGAGACTCACATGTTGGCATAGGAATAAATTAACATGCTCTACCTGAAAAGACATTTTCAAAAGAAAAATGCCTGAAGGCGGATAATGCTACATTCGTGCTCTAGCAAGTAGACATGGTGCCACCGGATCCTTGGGGATTTATGCGTCATATTGTGTAAAGTAGAATTAACACATCCTTTTGAGAGTTTCGAAGAAAGTCCCGAAGACGAAAGAGTTTGAACTGGTTGGTCTTTTTTACCTTGAAAAGGATTTAAGAAATGTTAGAGTATTTTATGCATTTTCCAAAGAAAAAAGTTTTTAGTCTTAATCATGCAAAAGAAAAAACATCTAAGGGAAACTATCTAGCTATATCCCTAATGTTATCATACAATGATTGATCCTATAGTTGAGTTTGAGATAAACGCTACATAAGTTAGCATGCATGGATTACGATCCTAATGTCTAACTTACATCTAAAACTAAACAAGCAAATCCTAAGGGGGATCATGTAATGGTTTAAAGAAAAAACACAAGCACAAGTGCAATCAAACAAAGTCGAACCAAAACCAAAACAAAATCAAGTGTGGGCTAAACAACAAACAAAAAGTCCAATGGATCTTAAAGTGGGAGTAAGGAACTCTTTCCACTTGATTTGATCGAGCACCAACATCGAATAACAACTCAGAGCGTCAACATTTGAAGAAATGTGAGCTAACATTGTTGAAACGAATGACAAAGTGCGGGGGTAGGTTACAAACCTTTTTCTACTTTATTTGACTCAATGGACAAGAATAGGCACAATTCAAAGTATTAACGTACAACACGGGCTAAGAACGACACATACTATAATGCGTGGGGGACGATTTCGGGCCCTCTATTCCACTTATTTAACTTGATAACTGTAGCGGTAGAAATGTATAAGACTAAGCCATTGGATTGACTAGACTTATACAGATCAAAATAAAAATCGCCACCACACTTTATTGTTTCCAAAGGAATGGGAAAAAAGCGAATAACCCAAAAAGAGGGGGAACGATTCAAGATAAGGGGGTTGGTTATACAAAGGGAAGGTATTAGCACCCTAAACATCTACGGTACTCCGCAGGAACCTCTTTGAAAAATATGTATATTTTGGATATAAAATGTTGTATGTAAAATAGATGGTGGAGGTGAGAAAAGAAATGTACTTTTTTATGATTTTTGCACCCACCACGGTTGCGAACCTTTAGTGCCTACGTACCACCTTTAGTGCAATAGGGGATCAGGGTACACGTAGTTCACCTTTAAAAATTGAAATAAGGGATAAAAATATAAACTATATTCAAATTAATTAAGAAATATTAAGTAAGACCATAGAAAAATCAGAAATGAACTCAAATATTTTTATAAATTTTTTGGTAATTTTTTAAAGTCAGAAACTATTTTTAAAATTAAAAGAAATGAGTAAAATAAACCAAAAATGATAAAAAATAACACAGTCAGAAATAAAAAATAAATGAGGTCACCAATATTTGTCACAATATCATTGTCTCATTCCATAATTTTTTCAGAATTTAAAAATGCATAAAAGTATTTTTAAACATTTAAAACAAATCAAATAAAGTGAAAATTTATAAAAAAATATCAAAACACAAAATAAAATTGTGAAAAAATAAAAATCAGAAAGAGAAAAATCAAAAATATTTTTCATAATTTTTTTCAGATTTTTTGGACTTAGAATGAATTTTTTATGATTTTTTGAAGTTTAAAACAATTAAATATAAAAATCAGAAATAAGAAATAAAGTCAAAAATATGTGGACCATTGGATGAGAGTCAAAACGCGTTAGTAATCAAATCCAAGGGATCTGGCGTGTTGTGCATGTCATGGTCATTACTGAATAAAGCATAGGATCAAATATAAATCAGAAATTCAAAAAATATAAATGGCGCAGTTTCATTGGTTGAAGGATGACACGTTGGTCATCTTCAACCTCCAGCCAGTCCCAAAACCAGGTTGCTCAATCTGTAAAATTAGAGCACGAGACCTATGCCATTCGCTTCGTCTCTTCAAGACAAAGACAACCACACCTTCGCGACAAATTTATATAAACGGTAGCTCAAGCAATTTGGAAGAAAAGTTTTGAAAAGGGATTTGAAATTTCATGGTCAAAATGTGTTTCCAGATAAAAGCAAGTGTTGCAACTAGAACCAGGGCAATGAGAGCTTCACAGTGATATCAAAGTTTTGAGGAATTGATGGAGAAATCTACCTATTGAAGTTGAGTTGCAGAGCTCTGAAACTGGACTTCTATGGATCAATATAGGTCACGATTCTTGAAGGTAATTGTATGGTTAGCTTCAGGGAAGATCAAGGAAGGTGAATTGATAGAAAAATTAGATTGAAAAAAGGCTTGAACACTGATTTCGAAGTTATGGAAAATGAGTTATGGAGAAAGTTTGACAGGGTAATTCTGGCTGTTCAAGATTGAGGAAATGAATGAGGGATGACCCTCTATTTATAGGGAATCAAATGGAATGTTCAAGCATGTGAAATGATGAAGTTTGGAGGGAAATTGTGTGAAGTTGTAAACAAGAAAAGTGTGACTTTTATTTTGATCAAAACTCATCCAAAATGCGCGTTTTTCTATGCTAATCACTTTTGGAAGTTCACTAAACATGTTTAGAAGCAAAAACACGCAGAAAAAATGTGTTTAGAAGCTAAATCAAGGATTTCAAATTCTGACTTTTGAAGAAACTTCAGTTTCAAGTTACAAAGTTCAAATCAATGGCATTCTCAGCTCAAGGGGTCTTAGGGCCTGATTTTTGATGCTTTAGAAAAATGAGGTTACAAGTTTTGCAATGGAAAAAGAATGGAATCAAATGGATGTTTGAGCTGAAAGTTGCAATGAGTCAAAGTTGGAAAAAAGAAATTGACTTTCCATACTTAGAAATATTTCAAGTTTTTCTTCAAAAGTGACCTATAATGTTTTGCATCCAAACATGATATTCCTCTTAGAATTTGCTCTTGACCAAAAAAGATGGTATGAAATAGGCTTCTTGAATGATATTTTGAAGCTTGAATCATTCAAAATCTCAAAAAATTGAGAGAGTTGTGAATTGTTGAAGTTGACAAAAAATTATGAAATGACCTATAATCTTTTATATCCTTAGGACATCTTCCATCCATTTTATCACTTTGAACATAAAATAAGGAATAAAGTTTACATCCTCCAGATCACTGTGGAAAAAGAGTAGGCTCAAGGTGATGAAAATTGACCAAGTTATGATCATTTGAAGTCACACATGGAAAATTGGGGGTTCATCTGGAGGACTTGTAATCTTTCTTCATCATCAAGCTTCTTCCACATGAAAAATCCTTGAAACTTTTGAAGTGATTTGTTAATAACCCTTTGAAGAGAAGAATGTCTTTGGAATCACTCAAAAATATCAAAAGATGAACAAGATATACTTCTTTGAAGTTCAAAACCCTAGCTCATAAATCAAGAAAATATTTTGAGGAACTTTGACAATTTTGAACAACCTTCTTGTACCAACACTTTTGCTTTGTAAATAGAAGTTGTTGAGGATGATAATGAAAACTCATAGCCACCAAAACCACTTCCATATCTTGAGAATTGAGAGAAATATGCACTTGTGACCAATGGAAACAAAGCCTTGTCCAAATATGACAACTTCTTCAATCAACCCCTTGTACCTTTGAATCAATCTTGATAACTTTGAAATATGGTGAACCAAGATAAATCTTGCCATGCCATTTCTTCCAAAATAACTTCAATGGTGAGGTTTGAACTTCTCAATCTTTATTGACTAGGGCATAGAAATAAACTCATGAACTCATGGATCAACTTTCTAAGCCACATTGCCCTTACCTACATTATTAACAAGTAAGACAAACCAACATTGCATTTTATTAATTAAAAGGAAAGTCAAAACAAAACATACATGACTACAGAAGAAAAACAAGTCAAGGTGCTTGGTGATTCCTCAAAGAGCAAAACTAAAGATTGGGAGGAGAACCAAAAGCTCTAATGTGACCTTGTTGTGATTGAATCAATATGGTATGATAAAAGGATCTTAAGGGCAAAAATTATGGTACAATAATAGCAAACAGAAAATTAAAGGGGAGGAGAAATATCTTCTTCGAAGACTTTACTCAATGCCTTTATCAAAGTCTTTAAACAAATAATTTATCTCTTTTAAAATCTTTTGCACACAAGCAAACACAAACGTTATCTCATCAAAATCTTTGAACATAACAAACATTACCTCTTGTTAACTCAATATAATATGCATTTTAAGAATTCAAGACTAAAAAATTAACTTCATCATACTAACCTTTATCTTATTTTAATTCTTTAAAAAGATAAAGATTATTGTAGTTTCTACTACACATACATTAAAGATTATTGTAATTTTCTTTTAACCATAAACCCTTTCAATTCTAAAAAAACAAATTCAAACAAATCATTATAAATAATGTATTTTTCATTTAAATCTAAATTTAATAAAATTCATATAAATTTTAAATAATAAAAGAAAATATATAAAAAATGAGTCACAATTCACAAAGAGAAAAATACCTTTTTTTGCTGTGATACATCTCCCTTTACACTCGATTTGACTGCACAAGTGACCACTGTCTTTAACCCTTTGGCGGATTCCAAATCAAAATTTCAATCCACTTAATAATCTCAATAAAATCCATAACAGTCAACCGGTTGAACCCGTCGCACCCTTCTTCAAACCCTACCCACTCCAATTCTGTCTCTCACCTGCTCTCCCGGTTCCCCGTGGCCCCACTCCCTGACTTCATTTGGACTTCATTTGGCGTGCATTTCAGTAACATTTCACTCTCCTCCAAAACTTTTTTAAATTCACCCTAAATTCATCTTCGTTTCATTTCAATTTCATTTCAATTTCAAAAACGTTACTTCTCTCTCTCGTTTCTATCAATGGAGATTCAAAACCTCTGAATCTCTCTCCCTCTCTACCAGATCTCGTTTCCTTCTTCCGATTCACTCTCCGGCATTCTCCATTTTCCGATCAGATTTCCGATTACGTTTTCCTTTTCCGATCATCTCTATCATCGCCGATCTCATCATAACCACTCCCAATCGGTAAGTTATCACTCTGCAATTCAATCGATCGATCCTTTTACTCGATCTGATAACTTTTACTACAAAATTTTTCCCACCGATTGTATAAATCACTGTAACACTTTATGCAGTTTGTCGTGATGCATGCTAAACTTTAAGATATTAATATTATTAATTTTAGTGTTTTTTTATAATTTTTTTCTCTAATTTTAGTTTATCGTGTTTATTATTTTTGCAATTTATCGTGATTCATGCTAAATTATAAGATGTTTATTTTATTAATTTTAGGTTTTTTATTTAATTTTTCTCTAATTTTAGTTTATCGTGTTTATTTTATTTTATTTTTTTGCAATTCTCTATATAAATTTATGTTTATAAATATTCGTACTGTACCGATTGTGTGATTGATTCTGCTAAATAAATTTGTTGAAAATTTTATTTTGTGCATCTCAATGATAATTATAATAATAATAATAATAATAATATAATAGTCAAATAATAAAAATAACCTTAGTAATATTAATAGTAGTAAGAGATAGATATAGAAATAGAAGGATTTTATTTTTAAAAAATTTGAATGATACTATTTTCTGTTTCAAAAAAATTGATCAGTGTTTTTTTGAGAGATTTTGAAGTGAATTTGTGGTTTTTTTTTAATTTTTAATTTTTTAATTTTTAATTAAATGATATTTTTAATGTTTTAGTTTAATTCACTGATTTTTCTGATAGTGTAGATTCTTGATGTATATAAGATAAGCGATTTTTACTTCGTTAAAATGGGAATAAGAATCATGCATATCTGTTTTCTTTTTCTTTAATTTTTTTAAATATTTTGGTTGGCGATGATTTAGCTTTAATTATTCTTTTTAGATATGATTCCGGATTTTGTTCAGATCTATATCCTTGCGTAAAGAATCATGTGTCTTGTATGTCTATGCGATTTTGTTGGAATATTAGGCTAACTCTTTATATTTTGTTCTATTTTACGCTAATTTATGCAAAAGTAAACTTCTATTTACGCTATTGGTTGTGACTCGTGTGTGACTGTGTTCTACATTTGGGTTTTGAATTTTGTTTGGGAAATGATGGTTAAGTTTACATATTCGTGAGGTATGAGTAATATTGTTAATTGATATTTTTGACTAGTGAAAAACATGCATTAACATGTGGGTTTGTTTGTCTTGTTAATGTTTTTGTTTTATTTTAGTTAGTTTGTTTCAGTGTCATATTGTTATTTGAACTTATGACGTTCTTGTTAAGTTTACTGCTATTTTCAGATATCTACTCTAGCTTTGTTTTTTCATCTCATCTATTAAAGGGTATGCTTGTCTTGTTATGTTATATAATAATTATAATAATTTCCTTTAATATGTATCTTAACCTATGTAGCACCGACACCTCTTAAAAAAGCATGTCCGTGTCTGACACATCCATCAACACTTGTGATTATGTTAAGTTTAATTATTTTTTCTAATTATTACGGGTGCTGTTGTGGCAGTGTCAGGGTCATGTGTGGTGTATGTGCTTCATAGACCTTAACCGTTAATTGTAGTTCCAATTGTAATTGATTATTGTGTTATTGATGTGTGAAGGTGTTTTGATTTATATTTTGTTTGGCCCTGATAACTTTGTTGACGGTTAAATTGTTTTATGTGTTTGGTTTGTTTTGGAACTTGTAGTAATTAAAATTTCTATTTAAACCCCTAATTTGATTTTCAGGAACTCAATTAATTAATTTAACTAAATTGTTTTATATGTAGGTTCATCGTTTTGTTTTTGTTTTCTTTTCTTCTTTTGGTGGATTTAACTAAATTTTTGTTTGTTAATTTTGTTTTTCTGGTTACTTATCAAATTTTATGATTATTTTTGTTCAGGTAATTGAAGGATGTGCAGTGGTCCTGACAAATCAAAATCTCGTTCAACTTCTTCATCTTCATCTGTGGAAGAAGGTTCAAATAACATCAAAGACATGAAAAATCTAACTGTTCACACCGATGATTCTTTTTCCAGCTTGCTTGAATTTGCTTCTAACAATGATTTTGAAGAATTTAAGGTAGCTATAGCTAGCAATGTCTCTCTAATAAATGAAGTTGGCTTCTGGTATGTCCGTCAAAAGGGATCTAAACAAATTGTTCTTGAGCACAGAACCCCTTTAATGGTGGCTGCATCCTATGGAAGCATTGATATTCTTAAGCTTGTACTCTCATGTCCAGAGGCTGATGTAAATTTTGCTTGCGGTAATGATAAAAGCACTGCTCTTCACTGTGCTGCTTCAGGTGGTTCGGTTAATGCAGTTGAAGCTGTTAAACTGCTTTTATCCGCTGGTGCGAATATCAACTGCATGGATGCTAATGGGAACCGTCCAGTTGATGTTATTGTTGTTCCACCTAAGCCTGAAGGTGTGAAAACAATTCTTGAAGAACTACTCGCTGATAGTGATTCTGACAGCTCTGTTGATGGTTGTTCTCTTCCACTGTCTGTTAATTCATCAAGTCCTCGTTCAGCTGCCCCTTTATCGTCAACTGAAAATGGATCTCCATCCTCTCCCGTGGCTACAAAGTTTTCTGATGCAGCTGTTAACTCGGCCTCAGAAAAAAAGGAATATCCAATCGATCCATCACTTCCTGATATAAAAAACAGCATATATGCCACGGATGAATTTCGCATGTTTTCTTTCAAGGTTCGCCCTTGTTCCCGTGCATATTCTCATGATTGGACTGAGTGTCCTTTTGTTCATCCTGGAGAGAATGCTAGAAGGAGAGACCCCAGAAAGTTTCATTACAGCTGTGTGCCATGCCCTGATTTTAGAAAAGGGGCTTGCAGACGCGGGGATATGTGTGAATATGCTCACGGAGTATTCGAGTGCTGGCTACACCCTGCTCAGTATCGGACAAGGCTCTGCAAAGATGGTACTAGTTGTAACCGAAGGGTGTGCTTTTTCGCTCACTTACCTGAAGAGCTGCGTCCTTTGTATGTGTCCACTGGATCTGCTGTGCCTTCACCCCGGTCAGCTGCATCTGCCCCTAATGTCATGGACATGGCTGCTGCTATGAGCCTTTTTCCTGGTTCACCATCATCAATGTCTCCTATGTCTCCATCTCCCTTTGCACAGCCAATATCTCCATCTGGAAATGGCATCTCTCACTCAAATAATCCTTGGCCACAGCCAAATGTGCCTGCACTTCACTTACCTGGAAGCAATATTCAAACTAGTCGTTTGAGATCTTCTCTTTGTGCCCGAGATATGCCACTTGAAGACTTCAACAATATGATGCAAGACTTCGATGGTCAGCAGCACATACTAAATGACATTAACTGCTTCTCACAGCCTCGTCTTGGTGCTATATCAGTGAGTCGATCTGGTCGGTCTAAAACACTAACTCCATCAAATCTTGAGGATCTATTTTCTGCTGAAGTTTCTTCATCTCCTCGGTATTCTGACCCAGCAGCAGCTTCTGTATTTTCCCCAACACACAAATCCGCTGTCTTCAACCAGTTTCAACAGCTCCAAAGTTCACTATCACCCATAAATACAAATGTCATGTCACCTAAGAATGTTGAGCATCCTCTATTCCACCAGGCTTCATATGGTGTCTCTTCTCCTGGAAGGATGTCACCAAGAAGCATGGAACCCCTCTCTCCAATGAATTCTCGATTGTCCGCATTTGCTCAGCGTGAGAAACAGCAGCAACAGATGCGGAGCCTCAGTTCAAGAGAACTTGGTGCTAACAATCCCGTCTCGGCTGTCGGATCTCCAGTTAACTCCTGGTCTAAGTGGGGATCCCCTAATGGAAAAGCAGATTGGTCAGTAAATGGAAACGACTTTGGTCGATCTCAAAGATCCACACCATTCGAGCATGGAAACAACGGAGAAGAGCCTGATCTATCTTGGGTCCAATCTCTTGTCAAGGAATCTCCACCCGAGATAAAAGAGAAACTTGCAGTTTCTGGCCCTATTGCATCTGCTGAACTGAAACCCAATCCTCAAGGAGAGTCTATCGATCATTCAGTTTTAGGAGCTTGGCTGGAGCAAATGCAGCTGGATCAACTTGTAGTCTAGTCATATTGACCCTTTTGCTACATCTTTACATCTTTGCTGTGATAGATATTTAATTTAAATTCTTCAGTCAGGTACACATTCTTTTGGTGAATTTGAGCCCCGGAAGCATCGAAAGATGGCGGCTGCGAAGTTCCCGGAGGATAATCGTATTTTTTATTCCCTTTAATTTTTGTCATTCATTATTTTATATTTTACATTTAAGCTTAAGAGAGTGAGATAAAGAACTCTTTCTCTCTGTTAATGTTATTTATTATCCAGTAGAAAAGAAAAGAAACTCCTGTAGGAGGTTTTATGTATTCTTCCAAAACAGGATTATTTTTTCTCATTTTACTACTACCTCCAACCCTCTTTCCAAGAAAGCTGAATGGTTTTTATTAAGCAAAAGAACCAATAGCTTCATTTGTTTATAAGTTCCTTTTCCTGCGGTGTTAGTAAATTTATGTTGCGTATGTAGGAAGTTGAGAACTGAGTTTGTTATGGAAGAATTAGAGGTGTTATGAGCTATTGGATATTTATTTATTTATTGCAAACAGATATTTTTAGAATATAGTGAAGATTACTTTGTTCTTGTGCTGTAACTGAGTTGTACTCATTATTTCCCAATTCAAGGTATTGATATTCATAAACAAGTTAATGTTAAACTTAAATACGTGAAACCAATCTTATTGCCAACTAACAAGTTTGTTAAAACCATGGTAATTGTTCCTGGGCTTGTCTTTGGTCCAATTCCATGAGGACCCAACTCAATTATGTCGGTTAAGGTATATTGACTAGTTTTGCCTTTGATTTTGTCGGGCAGCAACTCCCACTCTCCGTAAGGAGGCAATCTCACCGCACAAGGATAAATTGAGTCGGTTCTAGGAAGATCATCGTCGGTCAGGAGGACCTCGAGGTCACCCTCCGATCCTCTCTTCGACCAAGACTGATTCCCTCATACGATCTTGCGTCTGGCGGAGGCCATCCACGATGAGCAGAAGTATCTCACGAGCATCTTCTCGTAAGACTGACTCTCAACGTCTCCGAATATCACAGACTCTTCGTGTTTCCAGAAAGACCACATCCATATCCTCTTGATCTTACGGAGGAAGTCATCCAGGTGGGGGACCACGTGCGGGTTCCCACTACTCACGTAGGGCCTAGCAGTCTCCATTTCGGGTATGCTAGACCAGCCCAATAAGGAGACCTTGGCTCAAAGTTGACGACTATAAATACCCTCTCTTTCGAGAGGGTCAGGTATTGAACATCTCTTACTCTCTTGCTTGCTCGCTCATTCTGAGTCTCACTTTGACATCAGAGTGTCTTGCAGATATCTCCACCTCACTCTCAAGTTCTGCTCGACGTAAGCGGTGACGGTCCATTCTGGTCAGGTACGATCAGTGGCGCCGTTTGTGGAAAACACAGCTTCCTCGTCTTTCATTCATCCAAGACAAAAGCTAATCCAACTCCTTTTTGACTGTCATAGTTGATCTCACGGCATAAAACAACCTGAATGTCCATACTGCCGACGTCAACAATAACGTCGCCGACCACAACACTGATAACAATAATAACACCGACAACAACATTTGCCATGTCGATGACATGCCCGGCCCCTCAGAGTATAAAGACGGACATACTGCCTCATCGTCATCACTGTCCAGACGACTCAAGGATGATCGTTGTCCTCCTTAGAGCTACCAACTACCCGCGTTCCAGGAGATCCCAGTTCCTGCGGACGCTGATGCCACGACCAGGGCATTGCTCGCAGCAATAAATCAAACAAATTACTTGATCTTTTCGCAAGGGGGGAGATTAAAGGTGCTCGAAGATTCTCGGAGAGCTCCCAGAAGACATAGGAGGCCTGATTCTCCTCCTCCCCGTCAGATAGAGGACCGTCCCCAATCTCCCCCGCATAGACGCAGGCGGGATGCCTCTCGAAGTCCCTCTCCTCGACGAACCGGGCGACGCCCCGTGTTGGAGATGGATCAGCCCGTTAATACAGGGAGGCGTGACCACATTCCCCCACGCCAAGAGAGAATACCCCCTGGAAACAGAAACACGGGGAATGATGAACTACGACACCGACTGAGGGATCCTCCCCGCGACCAAGGCCGCCATCACGACCGCCATTACAACAGGTCGCCTTCTCGATCTCTAGACAGAAGCGACGAAGATGACTCCCGCGGTCTCCTATCCCAGGCTGTTATAGAGGCACCCATTCCCCTGGGTATGGAGAACCCCCCCCCCCCCCCCCCCCCCCTATCTGAAGGAGTACGACGACATTGCCGATTTAGTCGACCATATCGACGGGTTCGAGGCAATGCTGCACTATCATAACGTTGGGGGACCGATCAAATTTCAGTTGTTCCGAAAGAAAGACTGCGATGGAATGGTATAAGAGCCTCGCCCGGGGTCAATTATCTCCTGTAAAAACTTGAAAAAGCAGTTCATCAGCTCATTCACTGCCTCACGTCGAAACCCGAAGACTGAGGCAGCCCTCGAGGCTATCGTTCAGAGAAGCGATGAGAACCTCAGGGTGTTTATTGACCGGTTCAACCGCGAGGCCATTCAGGTCTCTTGCACCGATCATATAAAGAGATACCTGTTTGAGAGGGGACTCCTCCCGTGCACAAAGTTCAGAAAAGTCGTTGGCATCGAACCACCGTAGACATTCGATGCTCTCCTCGAAAAGGCTATGGCCTATATGGCCTATGAGGAGAGGAAAGCGGCAAATTGAGCCCGGGATCTAAGGAATAGTGGATCAACCAGCAATCTGCGACAACAAGATTCGGGCCCTTCTCGATGAACGGGCGAGAAGAGGAGGGATGAAAAACCACGGGATCCTCGCGAGTAAAGAGGGTTCGCGGGGCAATTTACTGAGTACACTCCGTTGACAGCTTCCTGCGAGCGCATCTTGGCGGAGTGTGCTAATACTGGTTTCAAGGACGGCGTCGTCAGACGTCCTCACTTTGCTTCTGCTAAGTTCAGAGCTGATTGGAGCGAATATTATCAATATCATCGAAGTCATAGGCACTTGACTGAAGATTGTGTCCATCTCAAAGATGCTATAGATACCCTCATTAAAGGGGGAAAACTCAGGAAATATCGACGCGGCGATGCCCCGCGTCGAGATGCCCGCGACACAAAGGAGACTGAGGATGACGCCCGACCATTAGAGGAGACGGTCCCCATCCAGACAACATTCTCTGTTACGAGACTGGAGGACTTCTATGTCCCCGACGACATCGAAGAACCTCTGTCCATACACAGTAGGTGGGAAATATTCCCCCCTGCCATGGTCATAAATGGCGGGGGGTTCAGCGACATAACTATAAACTCCACAAAGAGGACACTGGACGAACTGGTCGACGCGCCCTCCCCCCGCAAACGGTGCATTCCCCTTGCATAATATTGAAGTGCTGGTCGATAACTCGACCGACTATAAAATTCTATCTTTTATGGACGCTTACTCAGGCTACAACCAAATTCCAATGGCGATGAGCGACAAGTACTACACCTCTTTCATGACCAACTCGGGCAATTATTACTATAATGTAATGCCTTTCGGTCTGAAAAATGCAAGGGCGACATACCAGCGGGTGATGAATAAAGTCTTCTGCAACGAGATCAGAGATATGCCCGAGGTATACATGGACGACATGATCGTCAAATCTCGAGCGGACACCAACCATGCTGCCCACCTCAGAAAGGTCTTTGCCCAAGCGAGACAGTGTAGAATGAGGTTCAACCCCGAGAAATGCACTTTCGGGGTTAAGGCGAGCAAGCTCCTCGGTTTCTATCTAACAGAACGGGGAACTAAAGCCAACCCCGATAAATGTCGGGCGTTCTGCGATCTCCTTACATCTAATTCAAAAAAATTCCATACAAGTCCTGAACGACATGCTCACCTAACTCTCCTGTTTTGTGGCGAAGTCCGCTTAACACGCCTTCCATTTTCAAACTTCTGCGTAAAGAGGCAGCTTTCGAATGGACCAAAGAATGCGAGCAGGCCCTCCTCCACCTCAAGCAAAGCCTCTCGTAACCGCCAGTACTATCACGACCATTGAAAGCCAGTGTATTTCACGATCAAAGCGCTTCAGGGACCCGATGTCAGGTACTAACAAATCGAGAAGGTGGCATTGGCCCTTGTCAATGTGGCGAGAAGACTTCGACACTACTTCTTGGCTCACGCGATCACCGTACCGATAGACCAACCTGTGAGACTACTCCTAGGTCGACCAGACATGGCAGGTCAAATGCTAAAATGGTCCTTGAAGCTCTCGGAGTTCGAAATCCAGTAGGAAAGCAGGAAGGCCCTCAAGCCCCAAGCTCTGGCCGACTTCGTTGCGAAGATGATCGCTCACAACCCCTGCAGGGAAGGAGCACAAGTGGACCATCTTTGTGGACGAAGTTTCCAGCTCGACAGGGAGTGGAGCAGAGATCCTCCTCGAAAATGAGGAAGGCGTCGTGATCGAACAATCTCTCACTCTTTCCTTTCCGACCTCGAACAATCAGGCTGAATACGAGGCCTTATTTGTAGGATTGAACTGGCTGTTGATCTTGGTGCTTGAGAGATACACATTTTCACTGATTCTCAACTTGTCGCATCTCAAGTTCAAGGGGGATACCAGGCTAAGAACAACAGCCCCATTGAATATTTAAACTTGGTTAGAAAACGTATGAAAAAGTTTGATTGGGCAGAAATCACACACGTGCCACGCGGGCTGACATACTTTCAAAGATCGCGAGCACGAAGAAGAAAGGCGGGAACAAATCAGTTATACAAGAATTCCTATCTCGCTCGAGCATTGAAAGTTCCACGATGCCGCCTGAAGTGAATGCCATCGGGGACAGCTCATGCTGGATGACCCCAGTTTAACTTTCTGACAAAAGGGGAGCTTCCTCTGGACCAAAGAGAGGCAGTCACAACCAAACGACGAGCATGCTCGTACGTGGTAATCGAACACAAACTGTACCGTCAGGGATTCTCCATCCCACTCCTGAAATGTGTCGAAGAATCCGTAATCCCCGAGATACTGCAGGAAATCAATGAGGGAATCAACGCCCAACACATTGGCGGAAGATCCCTGGCACGAAAGACGCTGTGAGCGGGCTATTATTGGCCGATCATGCAGTAAGACGCAAAAAACCATGTTAAGAAATGTGACAAGTGCCAAAAACACGCGGACATGCACCTCACACCTCCACACAAGCTCACAACTATATCCCCCCCATGGCCATTCACATGATGGGGAATGGATATCCTCGGACCTTTCGTGCAAGGAACATATCAAAACAAGTTCTTCATTGTAGTCGTCGACTACTTCATGAAATGGATAGAAGCCGAAGCTCTGGCTAAAATCACTTCACACAACATCCTATGTTCTATAAGCGAAACGTACTTGCTCGATTCGATATACCGCGAGCGCTCGTTACCGGTAACGGGACACAGTTCACCGATCAAAGTTTCTAAAACTTCGTCGCCAGACTAGGCACCAAGCAGCATTTCACCTCGGTCGAACACCCCCAAACTAACGGTCAGGCTGAGGCCGTGAATAAAGTCATCTTGCGAGGACTCAAACGCGGGCTAGGCGAAGCCAAGAGGGGTTGGGTCGAGGAATTACACAATGTCCTATGGGCTTATCGAACAACGCCCCATTCAAAGACTGGTGAGACACCATTCCGACTAAACTACGACACCGAGACCGTCATCTCGGTAGAAATCATGGAGCCATCCAGGCGAACTGAAATGCCGCTCGACAAGGAGATAAACGACGAGACCTTCAGAGATGAGCTCGACCTGGTCGAAGAAATCCGATCAGGAGCAGCTTTTCGCGAGGCCACGTTTAAATAACAGGTAGCCCTACGCCATGACAACAAAGTCATAAAGCACGAATTTTAGGTCAACAACCTAGTCTTGCAAAGAAACCAGAAGGATTCCCGCGAAGGAAAGCTGGTCACAAATCGGGAGGGGCCTTACTGCATCCAAGGAGCTACGGGCACCGAAGCGTATTACCTCAAACAATTAAATGGAGAACCACTACCTCGACCCTAGAATGCTGCGAAGCTAAAATAATACTATAGCTAAGTCCTTCACCCGCTAAGGGAATTAGCAGTCGACCAATCCTCTCTAACTAACGAGGGGACACGCTCGACCATGTAGGCGTGTCTAGGTACAGACATGGCCTCCAAACATAAACAAAAGGCGATATTTGTTCAGTTCACGAGTAAGATCTTAGCCCGATAGGGACACCTCAATCGAGCTCTACTATCAAAGTACCCAACATGGTAGAACACCCAGCTCGCGATGGGTAGCTCACGCCACGAGTTTAAGATCTCGACCGCGATCTTACACTCGTTCCGTGGATCCCTACTTCGCCTCCTCGACACATCCTAACATGTGCCGAACAATATGAGGGTTAAGCATACGTCTCCACAATATGGAAAAAACAAACTTTTATCGATCACAACAAAGGTCGAACATACATCTCCACATGGAATATATAAATATTCATGGAATAAATAAGTCAAAAACAACGATAAGCAAAAAATAAGCAAGCATCAGCAAATAGATAAAGGCATTGAAGCAAAGTAAAGCATTTATAAAGGTCGACCGCTAGAGCCGACGATGTCTGAATGTTACAAAAAATTACGGGCACACAATCCCAAATACAAATAGATAAGTTATCCAAAAAATGTTAATCACTCCTCGGAGTGCCCACTTCGACCTCAGGAGAGTCAGGAGGAGGAACCACCCCGCAGTTAATCACCTGGGATAGAACCCCGATTCCTTTTGTGTTGAGCCACAGGTTCAACACGAACAGCTGATTCACGGAAACCTCGAAACTGTCGGCCAAAGCATCAATGCAGTCTAACTCGAGAAGTTGAATCTGAGCAACAAAATTGGCACGAGTGTGTAAATCAGTTACCCCCTCGGGTTCGCCCTCCACGGGCATCATGGTAGCTTCAGGTCAGCGACTTCCCTCTCCAGCCGTTCCCTTTCACTCTTCCACAATTCTTTGTCGAGCAGGAGAAAATCCTTTTCCTCGAGGGCTTTTTCAGATTTATCTTTCTCCCCTGCCAATGCATCGGCCTGCTCCCGGAACATCTCCTCGCTTCGTTCGAGGGCGGTCTTCAACTTCTGTGTCTTAGCCTGAAGAGTCGCTTTCTCCGACTCCAGTTCCTTGATCCGACCAGAGGAGCTGATCCTTTTGCTCGCAAGGACCACGACCATTTCCGCCACCTTCACCATCCCGACCATACTGGAAGCCAGATGCTTCCTTTGACCCTCTTCGTCGAGTCGCCTGAGGATGTCAGACTCATTGTTGGACATAGTCAGAAGAAAGCCATCGAAGAAATCCTTCTCCACGAAGAAGGGCGGTAAGCTGAAGGATCGTGCAGTCGCCCCTCCCCCAGTCACATCGGCGAGCCCACCTTCTGGGAGACTCCTTTTCTTGCTCAGCACAACAACTTGTTGATCAGCACCGCAGGTGTCCGACGACCCACTTGACCCCTCCTTGACCGGTTCTGAAATTGAACCCATGCGTGTAGCCTGGTGCGACTTCACCAACCTTTTATGGCTCTTTTTCTCTTGGGTCAGTTTCAACAATATCTCGTGATGCTCCGCCATATTACATGCAAAAACAAAAACGGTATCCTCGGGTCAGCCTCGGCAAGAAAACAAAAGAAGTCAATTCAAGAAATAAAAATTTAGTAAAATTAAGCGAACATAAACCTAAGAGATTCACGGCTTCCCCGTAAGAACGACACTCGACGAGCGCCTTGGTGTTGATCAGACGCGCCTCAAACGTCGGCTCACCATCTTCATCGAGGATATCATGTCCTTCCCTCGTGACCCACTTGGTGGGAAAGAACCCGTCGACGAACTGGTTAAGGACGCCATAAGCCTATTCGTCCTCAACGCTCATGCCACCAACGGGAGTATGGTAATGCCCGGAACCATGATCGTAGTGGCCCGAACACCAATGGATGAGAAACTTCGAGATTCGCCCCATCTCCTATTCACCATTCGCATCATAGCCTGGCTCACCATATTCATCCACGAAGGGAGCCGGGTCGAACACGGAATCCACAGCAGCCTGAGAAGTAGGTCGCACGACATACCATCTATCTTTAAAGTCATGGACAAAGTCCATGTACATCCTGAACAGCCTCTTCGACTGTTTGAGGGAGACCCAACTGTGTTTCCCACCCCGGGACTGCCGTTGAAGATGAAAAACCCTAAAGAACAGGGGGATGGTCACCTCGATCCTCAAGAACCAGCAAGTAATCTTAAATGCCCGGATGAAGGCAATGACGTTGGGGTGAAGCTGAAAGGGCTCTAAGTTCAAGTGATTGAGCACCCCTATCTGGAAATCATTGAAGGGAAGGCGAAACCCCAAGTCTCTTAAAATGACCTCATACACGGGGAAGCGGTCTTCCTCGAACTCCGAGCATATCCGAGCATTGGGCGTCGGTCGCAAGATCACGAAGTTCCTTTGGAAACCTTCTTGATCGCTGCCATACTCGACGACAGTGTAAGCCTGCCTCCTGCTATGACTATATATCGTGGGTATTCCTCAAGGCTCTGCCCCGCCCAAGCCAATGCAGGATCGTCAATCGTGTCAACCAAGTTGACACCCTCCTCGGCTACACTGATCTCTTCGGTGTCCACGTGCTCAGACGATTCAGGAGTGTCAGCCATTTTACATGTAAAGCAGAGGAAACTAGTAAATTCGGCAGCAAATCCAAATCCATCCTTCCACGACGCAGGTGAAAGGGTTATGTGGCACCCAAACCAAGTCGGCACTCACTGGTGCAGAAGGGGTAATACTTGACCCTCGATCAGGGCACGAATATCATGCCAGTCTTATAAGAACACACAATAGTTATAATGATAAACGCTCATTTTCATGAATACCCCGAGCACAGGAAGAATACAGCAAGCAAAGTATAAATTTTCCGGCCAAGCTCATGAATTCGCCGAGGATCGCATACATTTCTTGCACAAAATTCATAAATTTCGCGGGGATACATGAAGACTACGGGGTAAATTCATCTAAGTGCCGGGGAAAAGATGAATATCACGGGCTCAATCACGAATAGTACGCATAAATACATGAATTTTCTGTGCAGAACCCTCAAGTTGTGAAATTCTATAACTAAAACATCATTCAAGCCAGTCTAAATAAAGAGTATCACGAAAAATACTTACTTGGATAATAGTAGATGAAGAATAACGAAGGTAGAAGGAGAGCACGCGGCGGATTCTGCGACGGCGTTGGCAGTGGAAGGAAACAGAACGACGTTGGTGATAGGGAGAATGAAGAGCGCGAGAGTGTAAATGTGAATAATGGGCCTTAGGGCACTATATATAGAGCTGGCGTGGAATGCGAAACACCGCGTCGGGCAGCTCAACAACCGTCTTTCTCCTCGATACCTACGCGCTTAGCTAATGATGACCCCTACTCCCTAGGTCATCATTACAATTCCAAAGGCCACGCCACGTGCCTACACCCTGTAGGTTTCTCCTCCCCGCAACTAGAATGCTCCCATCTCGAGTCCATTCAGAACGCTGCTCGGGTAAACCCATATATCGACGACTTTCTCTGTCAACACAATAACAGATCCTCGTCGAGTAGCGCACCTCGTAAAAGAAAAAACTGGACTTAAGTCATAACTCCTTCATCAGGAGCAACAACTTGTGGGGCTCTTGTTCTGGAACGGGCCTGCCCTTGGCCCAACTCCATAGGAGGCCCAACCCAATTATGTCGGTCAAGGCATACTGGCCAGTTCTGTCATCGACTTCGTCGGGCAGCAACTTCCACTCCCTGCAAGGAGGCAGCCTCACCGCACGAGGATAAACCCACTCGGTCCTAGAAAGATCATCTCCGGTCAAGAGGACCTCGAGGTCACCCTCTGATCCTCTCCCCGACCAAGACTGATCCCCTCACACGACCTCACATCTGGCGGGGAGCATTCACGACGAGCAGAAGCACCTCACGAGCATCTCCTTGTAGAGCTGACTATCAACGTCTCCGAATATCGCTGAGTCTTCGTGGCCCTGGAAATACCGCATCCTATCCTCCTAATCTTGAGGAGGAAGTCATCCAGGTGTGAGACCACGTGCGAGTTCCCACTACTCACGTAGGATCTGACAGTCTCTATTTTGGGCCTGCTAGACCAGCCCAATGAGGAGACCTTGGCCCAGTGCTAGGGTTATAAATACTCTCTCTTTCGAGAGGGTCAAATATTGAACATCTCTTACTCTCTTTCTTGCTCGCTCATTCCGAATCTCACTTTGGCATCAGAGTATCTTGCAGGTACCTCCACCTCACTCTCAAGTTCTGCTCGACGTAAGCGGTGATGGTCCATTCTGGTCATGTACGATCAGTAATCAAATTGGAAAACCGGAGTTTTATATGGTTTTAGTGTCGGATCGAATTTTGCTTTTGATTTATAAAAATATGATTAAAAAATTTATTTTGAATCAAAATAATACATGATTTAATTTTTTTTCCTTCTCCATTCACTCTAGTACATATTATCATAAAAATAAAAATAAAAATTATTTTTTAAATTATTTTGTTATTCTCTATTTATTTAATGAATGAAAAGGAAATGTATATAATAAAATATAATAAATAAATAAGATACTTTAATTCATATAAAATGATCAAATAATATTATAAACAAATAATTTATAAAGTTATTAAATTATTAATTATTTATCTAACTTACTAAAAATATTAAAAAGAATTTTAAATATAAATTATTAAAAAATTATCAATAAATTATTTTATTATTTAAAAAATATAATTATTTTTCTGTATTATTCTTATATATATAATAAAAAAAAATATTTATATATAACTGGTTCAATCCTGATCAAATCTTAAAACCTCAAATTTATAAATACATCAAATTGATGTTCTATCCAATTTTAATTACCTCATTTAAAACCGTGAGTATACTTTAAAAAATGATGTTTGAATCTCAATCAGATATATGATGTGAAGTGGTTTTCTTTTATGTATTTTGATAGTTATTATAAAGTGTGGAGAATAAAAAGAATGAAATAGAGATAAAATATTTATGGTGATATAAATACATATGATGATATATATAATATCATTAATATAATATTCATAGAATACTGATGTTTATTTTTAGGGTAATATTAACATGTGTGTTAAAATACATGTTAAAAGACTAAATAAAGAAATTCTTATTTTGAAAAATGTATATATACTGTAGTTATTAACATGTGGCAAAACGTAAATCACTTATTGCTTAACTAATTCAATAGGCTGCATAATCCTTGAATAGCCCAAACACAAACTAAAAAGTGGAGAGAATAGCTCTAACAACTTCCACTTATTTCTAAGAGAATTAATTAAGGCTAATAAACACAACTAAAGTTAGTCAACTAGTAGCCTATGATTAATTAATTAAGAGTATCAAAATTAGTGGTCAAAGAATGGAGGGTTAAGTATGTTAAATCCTAATGATGTCGACTATGGGTGGTGGCGTGGCAATAATGTGGGTTGGACCAAAACTAGAGGATATGTATGTGAGTATGTGACCGTTACTTGTTAGGAAGTAAGGTTAGCATTAAATGTTGTGTTCATGTGTATGGGACCAAACCTTGTTTTAAGGACACACGAGTGTTATGTTCATGAATGACAATACAGATTTTGATGTGACTTCTTTTATGGAGAGTGTGTGCATCAAATTTACTGTTTTTAGTTGTGGACCCTTTGAATTTAATGGATCTTATAACTCTCTCATCTTTAATATTCTCTCCATCAAGATTTACCCACTCAATCTTGATTCTCTAATAAAATAAATAATTTTCAGACAAGAAAATATTGGAGTTTGGCTTTGTTTTGTTTTTGTCAGATAAATTTATGAAAATTTAAAGCAATGTAGCCAATTGATTAATTTCTGAGGATGATTCAGAGGGTACGGAAAGTTTGGACCATGAGGTTTCAGGAATTTGTTTTGAGCAAACCCAAATTTAGAATAGGGGTAACCTTTTGTTGCATGTGCATTATTCACTTTTCAAACATTTGCAGAGTGTTTTTAATAGAAATTTATTGATTGAAATCACGTGATTTTGAGGATAAGGAAAAGAAAATTGGAATTGAATAAATAAAAAATATATATAGGAGGCGTGGTTTGAAGGATTTCGATTCTGTTCAAATTCTTTTTGGATGTGTAATTATGAAAATAAGTTTTAATATCCACATATACTTATTTGGTGTGTACATTAACATATCAAAAGCAGATTGTCAAATTGGAGAAGTCGCTTTCTATCTTTAGGAGGGAGAGTTCTATTAATCAATGCCATTTTGAACTCAATTCCATTAAGTTTCTCCTTTTCTTTTTTTTAAAGGCTCAACAATAATGGAAAGACACGGTTATTTTTATTTTGGTTCGTTTGAACTCAAACTACTCCAGTCCACTCGTCAAGGTGATTTCGCCTTTCTCAACAAGGATTTAATTCACTATAATCAACTGATTACAATCACACAACAATTGTTGAGACTAACAATGCACAAGTAATCTTACAAGTGACTAACACCACTAAAACTTAAACTAGTCCTAGTTTACTTGAGAAATCTGACCAAACTTGGTCTCTCAAGGAATAATTACAAGAGTTAAATCTTTATACATAGTGAAACAAATTTGCTTCTAAGAAAACTATATCACAACTGTGATTTTTCACTAAGATTAGTATTGCACAAAGTGTATGTAAAATGATTTGTGAGCCCAGAATATTTTCACGTAGTTTCTGCTTCTTTTGAATTTGTTGAGTTGTTGGCTTGCAATAAATGTTCTTCTATATATAGTAAGAAGAAAATGACCGTTGCTGCCTTTAAAAGTGGAGAGCAATAAATGTTTGCGTGTTTGCTTGCAGTATTGCATTTTCCAATGAACTAGCGTAGACACTTAAGTGCATGTAGCCGTCTTTGCATTAAATGAGCAAACAACACTTTGTCAGAGCATGTTTCCTGAAACTTGACAAGACTTGTTAGCTTCTATATTCTTTCAAAATTAGCTTTACGTCTTGATTCAGAACATGCTTGCATATCTTCTTATCAACGCTTGCTTGCTAAGTACTTCTGATCAGCGCTTGCTTTCAAAGTACTTCTAAACATGAAAACCTGCTAAGCGTTAGAAGATGCATTAAATAATTTCTTATCAGAGTCAGCATCAGAACTTGCGCTAAAACAAATAGTTCTTTCATCAAAGAACTTCTTCATTTATTTTCAGCTCAGCACGTCAAAGTGCTTCTGTCAGAACATTATCTGAAACAATTAAATATGTTCATCAGAGTATCAATTATATAAAATATAATTTATTGTTATCATCAAAACTCTGAGATATGATCAGAACCAATCTTGTTCTAACAATCTCCCCCTTTTTGATGATGACAAAAATATTCAGATTTAGAAATAAATTTGAACAAGAGATAAGAATCTCCCCCTGAAATAAATATTTTTATAAGAAAAATTTCTTGAGAATTTTCATCAGAGCTTTGAAATTTTCTTCTAGGATTTTTTCAGCAAGTCTTTTGAAGATAATGTTCAGTTGAATTAAACTTCCAGAGTTTAAGTGATACCTGCAAAATTCTTTTACACATAGAAAGAAATCTTTGTATTTTGTTAGAATGTTTGAGACTTAGTCCCATAACTGTTAATCAGAGATTAGATCAAAATACTCATTTTCTCCCCCTTTTTGACATAATCAAAAAGTATATAAAAATAGTTGAAGAGCGTAAAGGTTTTAATAAAAGATTCAAAGGTACAAAAAACAACAAACAAAAACAAGAAACAGAATGACACTAAGATTTCTTAGAAACAAGGGCCATAAGAAGATTCTTGATCTCAGATGCAGATTCCTCTTATTTCATCATCCCGTTTTTGATTTCTTGGTTTGTCTGATCTTGCTTATCTAAGCGCTCATGAATAGCTTCATTTTCCCTCTTAAGCTCATTCAGAGTATCCATAACAAGTGAAGTAGGAGCAGAGGATGAAAAAGCTTCAGCAGATACAACTTTTGGAGTAGAAACCGTTGAGTCAGAACGAACAAAAGTTGAAAGTAGAGTGCCCAGATCCACCACAAGAGTTGACACAGGTTCAGGTGCTGCTTTAGCAGAAGATTGATTAAACATAACTATTGCCAGAGGATTTGAATCTTTAGAGGCATCTTCAGACTCATCTTCTGAAATGTCGATTTGATCAGCTGGAGCATTAGCAATCATCAGAGAAGACTTTTTGTTCCAAATATCAGCAGCTTCTGACTTGAAGGCATGCAAATGTTTGGAGAAGTTATCAAGCACCTGAGAATGACATAAGCCTTGCAACTTCAGTGACTCAGCATCTAAGGTTCTTCTGAATGTTTCTCACAGAATATCTGTTGCTGCTGGGTTCACACTTTCGGTGCGCTCTTCCTTCAGCAGGTCCAACCAAGCTTGAACTTCTGTTAAAAAATTCTGAAAATATACATTTACATCTGGCTGAACAGGTTTGAGAACAACCTTTTTGTAGGTTTTGTTTTTCAGAAATTGTAGAGATTTAAAATCAACTACAGTTTTCAGAAAGTTAGTTGGTTCAGGATTTTCTGATTGTTCAGGTGTTGCTGATTGGTCAGGTTGTTCAAAAGGTTCAGGTGTTGCTGATGGATTATGAGGTTCAAATGGTACATGAGTTTCAGAGGGTTCATGTGTTTCTGATGGTTCATGAGTTTGAGTGAGGGTATTGTAGCGGTAGAAATGTGCAAGACTAAGCCATTGGATTGACTAGACTTTATACAAATCAAAAATAAAAATCGCCACCGCGCTTTATTGTTTCCAAAGGAATGGGAAAAGAGCGAATAACCCAAAAGAGGGGGAAAGATTCAAGGTAAGGGGGTTGGTTATGCAAAGGGAAGGTATTATCACCCTAAACATCTACGATAATCCGCAGGAACCTCTTTGAAAAATCTGTATATTTGACTATAAAAATGTGTTATATAAAAAATGGATGGTGGAGGTGAGAAAAGAAATATTTTTATGATTTTTGCACCCGCCGCGGTTGCGAACCTTTAGTGCCTACGTACCACCTTTCATGCAATAGAGGATCAGGGTACACGTAGTTCCTCTTTTAAAAATTTGAAACACAAGTGTGTTGGTTGATTTTATGAGATAAGACATCATCGCAATTGTCCGTGTGAAAAACATACTTACTACCCACAATCATGAGAAAGGAGAATTTGCATCATCTCAAAGTGGAGGATATGGCTTAGATTTTAAAATCAACAGTGCCTCACTCAACACCCAAGTGGAAAATATCTCACTTCACTACATATTGTAGAAGTATAGTTGTTTGGATCACTATAAGGATTGACAAGAGTCTAATCTTTGAGAAAAGTTTAAAGATAAAAGCCAAAGTGGCAAAATGGTTTGAAATGAGATTGATTGATTTTTAGTCTTCTCACAAAAAAAGGTCGAGGTATTATTAAATTGATTGAAATTTATTTATGAAAATGTTTCGAAGATGCATGGACCTAAGTCCAAGTTTATTATGAAAATGTTTCAAGTTTCAAAATAAGAAGAGTTTTTTTTTAAAGGAGGGAGAAGATTTTTGAAATTAAAGAAGATGGGAGGAGAAGAAGAGGCTATCCTAAAGCATAAGGTAAAAGTTAGGGATAAGAACCATCTAACCAACAAGAAGCCAATACTTGACATTATGAGTCAATATAGAATTCCCATTCTTCGGATTGAAACCAAGCAAGCAAAGATACTAGACCTCTTGAGAGAATCAAACTTCAAGTGTATTTAGTCTTTGCAAAAATTGGGCAGAGTAACGGTTGTATACAGGTGAATTCCAGATTACAAACAAAGATCGTAATCTCAATAACCTGCACACAAAACAAATAAACAACCCAATGTTTTGAGGTAAACCTCAAGAACTCCAGACAAAATATCAAATAAAGTCACAAAGTCTCCAAGATAGGCCAATGTCTCTAATCCTAAGTCCAAGAAGTCCATCACTCCATAATGCAAAGGATAGTAACCATGTAGTCCAAGTATCATTAATGATTTTTATGGTTCATGTTGATTATTATGTGTCTTTAAAAAGAAAGAAAAGCTCAAGTGAGCAAAATAAAATGACATAAAAGTAAATGCTCAAGTGAGCAAAGATGAAAATAGCATGAAATGTAAAATGCTAAAAGTAAATGGTACATAAAGCATGAAAATAAAAGCGTAAAGTAAGTTAATTGTTAGTAATTAGTGGTTAGTTGGATGACCATCTTGAAACTTGCATTTAGAACTCATTAGAGGATTGGTAGAACCAAAGCCTCCACACAACAAGTTGCATTTGCTTTTTGTCAAGTATATCATCCATTTTGGAATTCTCACAAGGCAACATGTAATGATCAACGATGTTTAAGTGATCCGCGTTGACCAAAGGTGTTGTAGATCCATTAGAGGATTGGTAGAACCAAAGCCTCCACACAATGAATCTCAAGGTTATTGGATCAAAGAGATCAAATTAACATACTTGGGCTTGCAATCATAAGTTTGGGCCACGAATGATCATTTATTTGAATCGGGACAAAATTTAGCGCTATGTTAAGCAATCGTAAGTGGACTTATGTAGAAGTCACACCTATTTTGAGGCCAGTCAATAGCAATCTATGTACTTCATGTTTGGATAAATGATATAGAGATCACCATCCCTTAACATGTAGCACAATTAAAAAAGAAAGGGATAAGATGAAGAGAGAGGGAAATGATAAGCTAATTTGGATCACCATTTCAAAATTCTTTCATCTTTAAATTCAACCACTCCTCTAGATGGATTAAAGCACTAAACATATCATTAATCCAAAGCACCAAAAATGAATTAAATAATTCACTCTTAGGTAGATTTGAATTGATGAACATTTATCCAACTTCATCTACATCACAAAGTCCATTGAGTTTAAAGACAAATTGGATATTTAAAATTGCAATCCAAACCAACAATCAAAAGGAGTGAGTAGAAAAATCATTTTGGATCAAAGATGCCCCAAAACAAGGCAAAAAAATGCATTCTGTCCTTGTGTAAATCGATTGCACTATTGTGTAAATCGATTTACACAGTATAGTTTTAAAAAAATTGCGTGAAATTGCTTCTGTGCAATCGATTGCACACAGTAACAGTAGCAAAAACAACATTTTAAAAGGGCAATTTCTTGTTCAAAATTTCCATCAAACACCTTATGATCATGGATCCACTTGAGCACGAAAATTCCATCAAATTATGAGAAAATAACACCAATGGAATCACAAAATAATGCTCAAAGAATCAATCCCAAAGATCACCAAGAGATCACATTGTGAAAGATGAATTATCCAACTTACCAAAGGTAGATCTAGAGAATTATCAAAACAACTTCAAGAATTTGATTCAATTCAACCACAATAATCAATTGACCAAGCTTGGATGTAGAGAATTGATGGAGAAAAAGTGTTTGGATGAAGGTTTGGCTCATAGATTAGTAAGCTTCAATGCAAAGCTTACTAACTTTTTGAAAATGGAGCTTTGAGTGAATTTGGTAGATGGAGAGAATTGAGAGATTTTTTAGCAAGGTGGATTTGGCTATCAAAAGCTTGAAATTTGAATGAAATGAGAGCTCTATTTATAGAGTTTTAGGATTAGGATTAGTGGTAATTTGGTAATTGACTCTTGGAGCCAAAATTTGAATTAATAATAACTCTTTCAAATATTAGAGCCAAAATTTGAATTAATGATAATTCTTTCAAATATTAGAGCCAAAATTTGAATTAATGATAATTCTTTTTTAAAAATGAAAGATTGGCACTAAAATTTGAATTAATGATACATATTTCAAAAGTGAAGGAAAATTGGAGCCAAAATTTTGACAAGTTTAAAATGCTGATTTTTTTTTCAAATTTTCACGCTGTGCAATCGATTGCACTACAGTGCAAATCGATTGCACATTGTATTTTTTTCAAAAATGGAGCAAAATACACTATGTGAAATCGATTGCACTTTAAGAGCAAATCGATTGCATCAGTGAAAAAAATGAAAAATTTTAATTCTTTTTCTTTGCAAATAGAGATTTTAGGAAAATAATACCAGAAATCCTTATTTGTCAGATGCTTCGACCTGGTACCTACAAAATAAAAATATGCAAAGACAAAGACAAATATATTTTTTTGTATTTTGATTAGAAGTTAGTCAACAACACATATACAAAATACACAACTAAGGTGCTTGGAGATTCCTCAAGAGTAAACTTAAAGATAGGAGATAGAAAAAGAGGAAGAACCAACCCTAATGTGATCTTGTTATGATCGAATTGATATGATATGATAGAGGAATCTTAGGGGCAAAAATTGGGGTACAACAGGTATGTTCTGGAATGTGAGGAGGTGAAAGCATTGGTGAGTTAGGAGTTGGAAGTTGTGGAGATGTGGGTGGTGTGACGTCAGGTGAAATGATGATTGTGTTATCAGCAGTGGGGGTAGGGTTCTGAGTTTGTGTTCTGTTCATGGCAAAGATATTTTCAGAAGGTAGTGTGAATGGTGGCTTTTGTGTGGCCAAAGGTACGTTGATTCCTGGTATTCTCCAAGAGCCAGCATCATACCATCCAGTAGGTCTGGGTGATAAAGGTCTGGGAGGAGGTCTAGAAATGTTTTCAGCATGAATAGTTTGAGAGGTAGGTGTTTGAGAGGGTTCTGTTTGAGATGGTTCTGTTTGGGTTTCAGAGGAGTAATCAGAGTCAAAATCACTCAAGGCTGATAAAACTTGATCTCTTTGAGGGTTTTCAGCAAGAGGTTCAGAGGGTATGGTCCAGTCTATGTCAACATCTATGTCACCTAAGGTTTGGGGTTCAACAGATGTAGATATATTTACAGAATCATAAACAGAAATAGTTTCAGCAGGTGTACCTAATTTCTTCTTCTTCTTCTTCTGAGGTCTAGCAGATGGTCCTTCAACTGCTTTCCTCTTCATTGGTTGCTGAAAGACAACATCTGGAGCAGCTTCATGTCTTCCTTGAAGCCAAGCAGGATCAATTGGAGTTCCACTTTCTTTTCAAATCTGAATGTAATGCAGGATGATGCGAGGATGATCTCCTGAGTTGAACTGTGGAAAGTCAGCAATTGGTATCCTTCTTCTCTTAACGGTTGCTGAAACATAAGGAGTTGGTTCTATCAGCAGTTTGTCAATAATCTTTCTCTTCACCAAGTTCTTTCCAGTCAGAGCTTTCCCACATGTAGGCTCTAACTCCCCCAACAGATTTGCTTCATCTAAGTGAGAAATCAGACCATTCTCAGTTAGAATGTCTGAAATCAATCTCCCCATTGGAATCCAATTCCTTTTGGATTTAGGGTTCTTCATTCTTTCTGCTTCCCTAGTTTCTTTGACATGAGTCCAGAGATGATCAAACAAAAGATAGGGTAAATCAATCTTAACATTTGTTCCTAGACAGAACAACAAGTATTGCTGGTTAATATTTATATAGTCTGGAGAACTTGTTTCCTTCATATGATGAATACAACCATGGATGATTCTTGTACTTATTTTTCAAATATCTAACTTTTGAAGACGCTTGCCCATTTGTAAAAATTTATGCATAAACTTTTGACATTTCCATTCTGCCACTTGAAATTCCAGTCACTCCAGTTCCTTCAAAACCCAATAGTTTTCTGATGAGATTTTCAGTTATGGAGATTTCCTTACCCATCACGAATGAGAGGATGACTTTTGGTGAAGCAATAGCGTGTATCCAGAATTCCTTAACAAGGTGTGGAAAAACAGGACCAACTAGACGGTCAAAGAAGTTTCCCCATCCTTGAAACTCCACAGTAGGAAGAAGATCAAAACCATTTGCTTTAAGATTATCAAAATCCACCATTAATTCACTTATAACTTCTAAGCTATCCACTGGAATGAGAGTGGTTCTCTCAGGAATGACGTACTATTCAGATTGGGTATTCTCAGAATGAGTAGAGGAGGAAGCCATTTGAGCACTTAGGTTGAGAGAAGAAAAATGGGTTTAAGAGAAAAAATACACAGAGACGGTTGAGTTTTTGAAAGAGAAGGTAAAAAGTGAGAAAGGGTTTTTACAAAGGTATTTATATGAAAACTTTTTAGAAATAGGTTTTAAAAAATAAAACTGTAAAAAGAGTTTTTTGAAAAAATTAATTAAAAAGAATCTAATCATGACAAGCATTTAATGATAATGAAAATTTAGGGGAAAACATGAGATTTGAGCAAATCATAACAATTACCTAGGGACGACGTCAATAGCTTAGCACGCGTGACCTTTCAGAAACACACCACGTGTTCATCTCCTGAAGGTTGCATGGGACAGCTGTTTGATCTAATGAACTGCTGAGCTATACTTGAAATGAAACGTTAGAACATTTCAGAACTTTACATATAGCTTCTGATGTAACTTCTCTTCTAACTTCTGAAGAGTTGTTAATCCGAACATTCATTTCATAACATTCTGAAGTCAAACACAGAAGATAAATACAATTTTTATTCAGGACATAATTCCATACAAATATTTTTCAAAATGAATTTAAATCTATCTTCTGAAAGGGGTTTGATAAAAATATCAGCCCATTGATGGTCTGTTTTTACAAAGTTTAAATTTAAGATTCCATTCTGAATGTAGTCCCTTATAAGATGATATTTAATTTCAATGTGTTTAGCTTTAGAATGTAAAATAGGATTTTTAGAAAGACAAATTGCAGAAGTATTGTCACAGAAGATAAGAATCTTACTTTCATAAAGATTAAAATCTTCTAGCTGACTTTTCATCCAAATCATCTGAGAACTACATCCAGCAGCAGATATATACTCAGCTTCTGTTGTTGAAAGTGCAATTATTGCTTGCTTCTTGCTGTACCACGAGATAAGATTGTCACCCAAAAACTGGCAGCTTCCAGAGGTGCTCTTTCTTTCAATTCTATCTCCAGAAAAGTCAGCATCACAATAACCTACTAGTTTGAAATCTTTTGATCTTCTGTAACACAGACCCAGATTAGTAGTACCTTTCAGATACCTTAGAATTCTCTTAACAACAGTTAAGTGAGATTCTCTAGGATCTGATTGGAATCTAGCACATAAACATACGCTGAATAATATATCAGGTTTAGATGCAGTCAGATAGAGAAGGGATCCAATCATACCTCTGTAGAGCTTCTGATCTACCTTCATACTTACCTCATATTTTCTGAGCGGGTTGATCAGAGATTCTGAGATTATTCAGAGTATTGTCAAGAGGATGATCTTTTGAGTCTTCCTTTGCTTCTGACTTTTTCTTTGCTTCTGACTTTTCTTTAGCTTCTGACTTTTCAGAGTTTGAGAGAAGATCTTATGTACCTACAGAAATATTAATTTGCTTTGGCTGTTGCTGGCCAAGCTTATCATCAAACTTGACTTTGATTTATTCTTAAACAATCAGAGTTTCTGTGTTGTATATTCTATAGCCTTTTGAGCGTTCATAATATCCAAGCAGAAAACACTTTTGTGCTTTAGAATCAAACTTGTTCATAATAACTTTAGAGTTCAGAATAAAGCAAGTACATCCAAAAAGGATGGAAATAAGAGATGTTTCTAATGGCCTAGAGGAAGAAACACCATTTTTGAGTTAAAAAAGAATTTAGAAAAAATTCCCTTTTTGACAAGCTTCGTACAAAGCTTCTGATGTTGTATCTCCATTCCTGTTTCCAATAGTTTCAGAGCCAGTAATATTTTGTTTCTGATTACCTCTGAAACCTGCGAATCTTTTAGATTCCAGCCTTTGGAACATATGCTTTCTTTCCTCCATGAGTAGAGAGCATCCAAAGTCCAGGTGTTAATACTGGAGTTTCAACCTTGCTGTTAAAAATATCTGCAACATAGATGGTTTTGTCTTTTGGTACCCATATCTTTTTGGGTCCTCTTGGGTTAGATTATTTAAAGTTCTGTTTGAACTTTGGATTAGCATAAGCGTTTCCAGAGTGAGATGTATATTTAATATTATGTGTGTGCCCAGTGGTGAAGTGATAATAGAGAGGAGTGCGTTTGATAACCAGATCCTTAACTTTCTTAGGCTGGGATACTTTGCCTTTGTATCCTATACCTATTCTGTCTTTCTTGCTAACTCCATAGATCATTGAAGCCATTTTGCTTCTATCTATGTTTTTAGCCAGAAACTTCTGAAAGCTTTGATCATATTTCTTTATGATCTTATCAGCATTACTGGGATCCTCTGAGATTATTTCCTTCTGAGAGTTTTGTAGATCATTTTCTAGTTTTGAAATATTTTCTTTTAACTCAGAGTTTTCTGATCTCAGGCTCTCAGTTACTTCAGAGTCAGAAGCAAGATCCTTTTTCAGATTCCTGAATTTGACTCGAAGCTGCTGATATCTTTCAAGAATTTCACTCAGACTTTCTCCTAGTTCAGCTTTAGTGAAATTAACAGTGAAGTCAGGGAATACCTCTTCAGTGTATGATTCTGATTCAGAAGATTCAGAGACATCTGATAAGTTGTCTATTTGAGCTATATTGGCTTGTTCATCTTCTTATTCTGTTTCGTCTTCAGAAGATTCAGAGTCAATCCATGTTGCCATAAGAATTTTCTTCTTCTCCTTAACGAACTTCCCTTTATGTTTCTCCTTCTGAAGCCTTGGACACTCACTTTTGTAGTGACCTTGTTTATTGCATTCATAGCATGTAATGATTCTGTTACTTGATATTCTGTGTCCAGAGGATTGTTCAGAGTCATTTCCTGTTCTTCTGGAGTTTCTGAAATTCTTCTGCTTGTGCTTCCACAGCTGATTGATCCTTCTGGAGAGCAAGGATAGTTCATCTTCTTCTGAAGCAGATTCTTTAGAGTTTTCTTCTTTAACCTAAACAACGTTAGTTTCATATTTTATAATTGATTTAAGGGAAACAAACTTACCTTTCTTCTGAGGCTCGTGCTCATCAAGTTCTATCTCATGACTTCTTAGAGCGCTGATGAGTTCTTCAAGAGACACGTTGTTCAGATCTTTTGATACTTTGAAAGTAGTGACCATAGGTGCCCATCTTCTGGGTAAACTTCTGATGATCTAGTTAACATGGTCTTCCTTAGTATATCCCTTGTTCAGAACTCTCAGGCCAACAATCAGAGTTTGGAACCTTGAGAACATAACTTCTATAGATTCACTTTCTTCCATCTTGAAGGCTTCATACTTCTGGATGAGAGCCAGAGCTTTAGTCTCCTTTACTTGAGCATTTCCTTCATGAGTCATTTTGAGAGACTCAAACATATCATGTGTTGTATCTCTATTTGTGATCTTTTCATATTCCATTCTAGAGATAGCATTTAGAAAAATATTTCTAGCTCTGTGGTGATTTTTGAAATCAGCTTTTTGTTGTCTATCCATATTTTTTCTATCAATCTTGTTTCCTTCTGAGTCTGTAGGATGTGTGTAACCATCCAAGACTATATCCCATAAATCACTATCATGACCTAGAAAGAAACTTTCTAGTCTATCTTTCCAATAATCAAAATCTTCTCCATCAAACACTGGAGGTCTGGTGTAGTTATTGTTGTTTTGTTCATTTGCCATTGTGTTTTCTTACTGGATCTTTTCCTGACACGGTTAAGTGTTGCGCTCAGAGTCATGCTCTGATACCAATTGAAGTGTGAGAAAACACTTATAGGGGGGGGGGGTGAATAAGTTTCTCTTTTTCTTTTTATTAAAGGCTCAATAATAATGGAAAGACACAGTTATTTTTATCCTGGTTCGTTTAAACTCAAACTACTCCAGTCCACCCGCCAAGGTGATTTCGCCTTTCTCAACAAGGACTTCATTCACTATAATCAACTGATTACAATCACACAATAACTATTGTGGCTAACAATGCACAAGTAATCTTACAAGTGACTAACACCACTAAGACTTAAACTAGTCCTAGTCTACTTGAGAAATCTGACCAAACTTGGTCTCTCAAGGAACAATTACAAGAGTTAAATCATTATAGATAGTGAAACAAATTTGCTTCTAATAAAGCTATATCACAACTGTGATTTTTCACTAAGATTAGTATTGCACAAAGTGTATGTAAAATGATTTGTGAGCCCAAAATATTTTCACGTAGTTTCTGCTTCTTTTGAATTTGTTGAGTTGTTGGCTTGCAATAAATGTTCTTCTATATATAGTAAGAAGAAAATGACCGTTGCTGCCTTCAAAAGTGGAGAGAAATAAATGTTTGCGTGTTTGCTTGCAGCATTGCATTTTCCAATGAACTAGCGTAGACATTTGAGTGCATGTATCCGTCTTTGCATTAAATGAGCAAACGAAACTTTGTCAGAGCATGTTTCCTGGAACTTGACAAGACTTGTTAGCTTCTATATTCTTGCAGAACTAGCTTTACGTCTTGATTCAGAACATGCTTGCATATCTTCTTATCAACGCTTGCTTGCTAAGTACTTATGATCAACGCTTGCTTTCAAAGTTCTTCTGAACATGTAAACCTGCTAAGCGTTAGAAGATGCATTAAATAATTTCTTATCAGAGTCAGCATCAGAACTTGCGCTAAAACAAATAGTTCTTTCATCAAAGAACTTCTTCATTTATTTTCAGCTCAGCACGTCAAAGTGCTTCTATCAGAACATTATCTGAAACAATTAAATATGTTCATCAGAGTATCAATTATATAAAATATAATTTATTGTTATCATCAAAACTCTGAGATATGATCAGAACCAATCTTGTTCTAACAGTATCCTGTTTTGGCATGGAAAATGGAATGGCAATCAATCCCTAAAGGATGTGTATCCGTAAGAATTTTCAATAGCGGCAACCCCTTTTAATAGTGTATCATACGCTGGTTATCGAGATGGAGCAAGCTGGTTTTGGAAGCCCGTTGTCCATTCACAACATGTCCCTTGAGGCGAATCTGTAGCAGAATGAAATCAAGCTGTTGCTGCCAGATTCAGTCTCAGACTTTCCTACAGCAGACAAATTATGGTGGCAGCTGAAAGACAGCGAGATGTTCACGGTAAGATCTTGCTACAAAAGCATGAATGATGGAATAACAGCGTTTTCGAGCTCCGTGCGGAAAAAACTTCAGAATTTGTGGAACATAACGACTCTGACTAATGTGTCAGTATTCGGGTGGAGGAGGATTCTTAATCGACTTCCAACACGAGACCAACTGCTACAAAGAGGTATTTTAGTTGTTGGAAGAGACACTGGTTGTTCTTTCTGTTTTCAAGAAGATGAAGATGCTACCCATCTCTTCAATCTTTTCTTGGTGACAAATAAAATTTGAGAATCTATTGAGAAGTGGCTGAGAAACTATGATGGAACATTGTTGGGAGTTTTTCTGAATTTTATTTTCATCAGTGATCAGATGAAGAATATGAATTTAGGAATATATTAGGGGTGATTTGGCTGGCCACAACTTGGAACATTTGGTTAATGAGAAATGCCATTATGTTTAAAGGTAAAGCCTTTAATTTTGAAGATTGTTTAGCTCCAATTAAAATTATATCTTGGAGATGGAAGTCATTGAGTAGTTCTTCTCCCTCATGTGGATCTTTCTATGATTGGTATGCCTATCTATTGTACCCCAAAATTTCCCCTCTCATTTTATCAAGATTTTTCCTCACAAGACTCTTTGGACTCAGGACCAGATTAGGGTTTGCTCAGCTCAAGACATCTCCTTGCACTGTTGACCTAAAATTAGGGTTTGAGTTTGCACATGGATTTTTGGACTTCCAATGCTCAATGTTACTTTCATACTTCATGTTAGACTTATAAGATTGCTCATACAAAGTTTCAAGCCTTGAATCACAAATTTGCCCAGTCAATTGGACAGTTGACCTAAAAATCAGCTGTATTGGGGAAAAAGTCAACTGTGGCCAATTTACAGTCAAACCTCATAATTTTTTATCCACATCAACATTATAGATTCATATGAATCATTTGATCAAGTTTGGACCACAACTCCTTAAGAAATTTGATCAGATCATCAAAAGGGCAAAATGGTCATTTTTAGGGTTTTGACTACAGAAGGGCAATTTCTGATTTTTTACCTAGCCAATGGAAAATTGGGTTCAAGCATGGTTTCAAGTACTCAATGGCATCATCTTGACCTAATCACAAGGTTCAAAAGATCTCAAAAGTATTGGATTGACAGATGAATTTTCTAGTCAACTGATCAAAAATCAACTGTACACTGAAAAGTCAAACTTTGACTTTTTGGTCAAAATCAAGTGCCAAGGGTCATTTTTCATCAAGATTTGTCAAAACATGAAACTTGTTCACCAAGAAACCTAATTTTGAAAATTAGGGTTTAAAATGGAAAATTTTCATAACTTAGAAATTTTCTAAGTTATGAAAATTTCTTATTTTTTCCCAATTTTTTCCAACATTTTCACCATGATGAAATTGGATTCAAAGAAAACTTGAAACATGAAAGTTTTAGTCCTCCACAAAATCTACATCTTTGATCACAAAGTTTTCCCAAAATATGCTTGGATCTCAAGTTATGATTTTGTGAATAAGGGTCCAAAAATTTCTAACTTAGTGAAATTTTGCCCTAGTTTAGGCAGGATTTTGACCTATCTTCATGGAAACTTTTCACATAGTTCCAAGTGGAATCTAAAAATTCATTTCAAATATGGATTGTAGAGCATGTTACAAGCTTTCCAAAATGTCCAAGAAATCTCCAAGATTATTTATGGTTAGGGAGAATCGAAGGATTGAAAATGGCAAATCATCACTTTTGTCCAAGGCATTTTGCACATTGCTACAACTTGCAATTCTGTCCAAAGCATGCTTGTACTTGGTTTACAGGTTCTAATCCTCTCTACACTCATAAATTAAATGCAATTACATTGGTTAGAGGCTTTGTTCTGAGCTTTAGAACGTTACACATTGAATTAATCCATTTTTGGCAAAAAGATAACAATGCCATTTACATAAAGCATGCTTTTGGCAATTTTGTTTGTCTTGAGCCATGGACCTGATTTCTTTATGCAAACAAAGTTCACTAATATCAGGAAAGGTGTACCAACTATGGACAGGATTTGAGTTAGCAAGTACAACCCTTAAGCTTTGTCATTTCAACTTTTGCTTCAAAAATAAGTCAACTTGCAAAAGCTTCACAACTTGGTAATCTGATAAGAGCAAGTGTTGTATTCATTTCAAACAACCTCAACACATTGTCTAAGGACAGAAACACGAGCTACAAGCCTCTCAAACACCCTTAAGCACAAAAATCATAAGTTCTTGCAAAACAGGGCAGGTTCTGCAGATTCACTTCCAAAACAAAATCCACTCGTGCGTTTTGTCCCAAATCACTTCAAACACATTCTAAACAATACACCTAAGCTGTACAGACCATTCTCAAGCAACTGTAACCTTTTTTTTTCACACTTCACCATTTTCAAATTCTGAGTTTGCAGGTTGACTTCTACAAGAAGATTCAAGCTATTTCAAAGCAAGCTAAGCATTGAGAAAGGTCAAGGGGACATCAAGCAAACTCAAAAGAACCCCAGGCCACACTGAAAGTTGTTGCATTGCCATACTCGAGCTTGACTGAAACAGGTAAATTTCAAACTTCTATCTCCTTATTTAGGAATCATTAGGCTTAGGTTTGTGAAGCAAAAATGTAGTTCTCATTGCCCTTGAACTGTACATATGGATAGAATTCATTTATGTTAACTGAGCTAGGAGAATTTGGATGTTGAAGTTGCTGAAAAAACTAGGTCAAGATTTAGGGCCAATGAAATTCTCTCTGGTCTTTGAGAGTTAGATAAAGTTTTTTACATGGTTAGAATCGTGTGATCAAGAGCTATAACTTTCATGTTGCAAGTTTTTGTTTTTGAGCACGTATGCAGGAGTTCCAGATTTGAACATGGCGCGCGCGTTTTCTTTGTCTCAAGGTCAGGGACGAAGGCAACTTGGGTTGGGCCTGGCTTGCTTGGCTATTTGCACCCCCCTGCTTGCTTCTTGCACCCCTTTGGCCCATTTGCTTTATTTTTTTTTTTATATTTTTCATTTCTTTTCATATTTTCTGACTTTTATTATTTTTTCTAAATATTAAAAACCACCAAAAACATTTTCTCAATTTTTACATTTTTATTTTATTATTTTTATTATTTTTTATGACAAAAAAATAGTTTATTAGGCTAAATACTTTTATTTTCTTAAATAAACTTATAAATAATATAAAAATATTATACATTTTTATTTTTATACTTAAAATATTATTTTCTCATAAATATTATTTTTTAACATTTTTGTATATATTTTTATTTATTTTCTTGTACGTAAATGAATAAATAACTAATAAAAAGCATATTTTCTTTAAAACCAAAAATTAGGGTTTCTTCACCTTTCAAAAATAGTTAATATTTTTTTTCTTATATTTTAAGACATAAACAAAAATCCATTTTTACATACATAAAAATAAACACAAAAACATTTTTTTGCATATTTATATTTAATTGCACATTTAAATAATTGTCTATTTATTTATTTGTACAAATAAATTCAATATGGTTGTAATAGTTTTAGGGCTTTATTTTGTGCAAATACTCCCCTATTCAAACTTGTATCCCCCTCCCCATAATAATGTTGTAATAGTCTTAGATTTACTTTTACGCATTTTATTGCTTTCAAATATGCATGATAGGGTTTGTATGCAAAAAACCAAAATCAAAACAAATAGCATGACTAAACACAAGACAAAAATGCATGAAAAATGACAACATAATACACACAAGCACCCCTAGGGTTTCATCCACTTGTTGCCTTAAAAACATGACCATGGTATGCATGCTAGGTATCTTGGCAAAACAAAATCAAACAAAAAGATCATAGTCCCTCGATGACGCTATCTTGGTTGCCTATACAAAAAGGATCTAGACCCTCAAAAAACTTGCTAAGATACTTGGCAACATTGTTATCATGGTCATACGATGACCCACACCCCTCCCGTTTAACATCCAAAGACAAGGTTGTTTACCAAATGCAATGGTAAAACAACAATGTCAAAGGAATAAAAATGTGTAGGAAATATCTTTGAGTAGGGTAGACAACTCCTAGTTACTTGATCAAACTTGCAAACCATCCTTGCTATTTTCAAAAACACACAACGCACTTCAAAACAATTTCCCAACAAACTTTCAAACATTGAAACATCTTTCAAAAGACAAACACCTTTGTATACATTCAAACAAGAATGATTACAAAGGTTGCCTAAACAAAGGCCTCTTTTTCAAAATTCTTTCAAAACCACACACAAAAGCACCATTTCAAACAATTGGAAAAGCAAAGCAAGTGATCTAAAACAAGTAACTAAGAGCCCATGGAAAACCATGGATGAAAAGGGTGCTAGCACCTCCCCTTTTCATAATCTACCCCCCGAACCCAAAAACAATCTCTAAGGTCTTTCCTGTGCTTTTTGACCTTTCCTTTGGATAAAATAAAAAGTCGGTGGCAACTCTTGCTAAACCGAAACATTTGCGAACAAAAAACACAAAACCTCAAGTCAGTTCTCCCACCGCATCACACTATCCTTTAGGAGGAATCAATGTTTGTATTTAACTTTTCTTCCAAGTTCTGACGACTAGTGTATTAGCTTTGTTATTATTAGGTTTAAAGTATCCCTTGTACTCTTGTTCTATGGAATATAATCATGGTTTATAAAAAAAACATCAAAATTTATTTACACAGTAAATATGTTTTGTTCCAAAGATGCTGAACAAATGATTAGGGAGAATTTAGGTTTTTATTTCTATTTTGCGATTTTTGTATAAATTGATGGATAAAGTGATAAACTCACATTGTTGACCAATCGAGTTTTATTAAAGGGAGAGTGTAGGTCAATAGAATGGTGGTTCTTAATGAGGTGGTGACTTGGCCAAGAGACCTAAAAGATTGTGCATTCTTAAGATGGATTTCAAAAAAATGCATGACTCGGTTAGTTGGAACTTCCTGAATTATAAGCTTATTAAATTTGGGTTCAGATAAAAGTGGTAAACGAATGTCCTATTCAAGAGAACAACATCTTAATGTGTCTTGAGCAAAGGTATTCCTTAGCTTCATTTCTTATCCTTCTAGTGGCCGAGAAGCTTGTTGGTATAGTCTCAAAGGCTAAGGAAATTGGGTTGTACTTTGGTTTCGGGGTGGATATATCTGAGTTGGTGGTGTCTTATCTTAAGTATGTTGATGATACTCTTTGGAATTCTGGTAGTCAGATCTCAGATGTCTTAAGAGATGTCGAGACACTGATCTCTAAGCATAAACACAATGGCAAGGTATAATAATAAAATAGTGCAGAAAATTAAAGAACACGCAGAATTGTTAACCCAATTAGGTGTACAACAACACTTACTCAGGGGGATACCAAGCCAGGGATGAAGTCAACTAGATAGTATCAATTTATAGACCGACAGTAAACTCTCACTAGTTTACAGTCTACTCACTTAATCAATATTCATGCTTAACTTCTACCTAAGACTCACCCAGGCATGAGACCCTTCTCAAATCCCTTTAAATTACAACAATGATTGAAAAACTCCAAACACTTTTAGAATAAATTTAAAAGACACACTTCAAACACAAACGATCATTCATTGCTTAAAATCTTTAGAATGATTGACAAAACTTACAATACAAAATAACAGTCCTACTCTTTTATCAAGATGATATTAGAGAGGCTCACAATTAACATGCACAAAACTCTAACAAAGTAAAATGTAATTACCACACTAAAATTAGGTTAGTGACAGTCTATTTAAAGACAATCTTCTAGGCTGGATTGGGCTTTGAAAAATGTAGTAGTGCAGACAAAATAGATGCAAATTCATCTCCTCAAAAATAGGACACCAATCATTAGTTTTCTAAAAAATATCGATAATTAGAAACTAAGAAAGATCCTTGAATTCAGCTTGAATCTCTTAATCCTTAAACTGAGCACCACATATGATAGCATAATATTCCCAGAATATGCTGCATTTGTAACGGACTAACAACATCCAACTGTCCAGCTGTATAAAGTCACGATGTCTAAATATTCTGCACAGGACATCATTTTGACATGTTGCTCCAGTTAATAAAACATCTTATCTCAACATGTCTATGCTAAGTTGGTTTTACCAAACATAATGCCAATCACAAAAATAGAGAATTAACACTCTTCTACTGGTTGATCTCACTCTAGAGAATTAAGAAACATTAAGGTTATTCTTAGAGATTTTGAGATGACATCGAGATTACATGTGAACTTTTTCTAGAGTAGTCTTATATGAGTTAATGTGGATTCGACATTTCTATTATATGCGTGAAATTTTCTCCACTGTGAGATTGATTCTTTTGCCAAAAAAACTACATCCTTTATTTCTATCATGTTCTGTTATGTCAGAGAAGGTTCTGAAAATACATTTTCAAAATAAAACTGGTTCCAAAGATACATTTCTAGAACGTGCCCTAGTATAAGATTGGGTTGTGAGGTCCATATTAGTCTTCCACTACTATAAATAAGATCACTTGTCATATTGTTTCATACCAAAACACAAAAAAGCAGGATGAACATCATTTGCCATGTTGGAAATATTCACTTTACCGATAATACACCATAAAGAGAATTTAAAATCACTGAGTACACCCCTCTCGAAGATATGCAATACAAATTGCATGAGCTTCTACCGTATGACGACAATAAAAAAACTGTGAAGATCGAGTACCGCTCACCATTCGTTGACAAAGAAGGGAAGATTGAATTCAATAACCATAAGCTGAAGACGACTACTGATTTAAGAGCTATGTGGAAAACCTTTTTTTGTTTAGAATCAAAAGTTCAGATCAAACCGGATGCAGCTGTTTCGAGATCATTCGATGATATTATTAAGATGTTACAATATCTACCTAAATATTGAATTATAATGTTTGATCTATATTAAAATCCCATATGTATGTATTACTGATTTTATAATATTAATGGTATTTTCATTTTATCAAGTTACAGATTTTCCATTAAATTTTTCTGCTTTCTCTTAGCATGTTTCCGAAAATATACCTCTGGACGTTTTATGTATATACATCTCTAAAGTAATTGTGTTTCAGTAAACGTTTGGTGTGCCTGGAGATGCATCTCTAGAACCTAGAAGCATAATAATATTTTTGCTTGGTGCGTTAGAAAATTATGGGAGTGCATTAAGAAATTTCTAATATGTCAAGGGATATATACAATGTAAATTCAATAGTAATACCATTTTTGTTGGAAACCGTAGACCTAGATATTCTTACCTGCCTGCCTAGACCTAGATCTTCCTACCTGCCTACCTCAGCTCAACTATGGAAAATTAATTTGATTTATTACCAGAGCTTAATCGCCATATACATCTAGAACTTTGATTCTAATATCTATAGACTCTTCAAGACCCATGATACAAGCTTCATACTCTTACATATTATTGGTACAATCAAATGCAAACCTTGCAGTAAAAGGGATATGTGACCCACGGGGAGTGATAATCACGACACCAATTTCTTTCCCATAAGCATTTACAGCTTCACCAAACACCATACCCCAACGGGATTCAGGATCAGGACCTTTCTCAGACAAAGGTTCATCACAATCTTTTACTTTTAAATACATCACATCCTCATCAGGGAAATCATACTTAACATAATGATAATCATCAACTGGTTGGTGAGCAAGATAATCTGCTAACACACTTCTTTTTATAGCCTTCTGAGTACGATATTCAATATCATATTTAGACAACAGCATCTGCCAACGGGCAATTCTTCTAGTAAGAGCAGGCTTTTCAAAAATATACTTAATTGTATCCGTTTTAGAAATCAACCAAGTGGTATGATTCAACATATATTGCCGTAGTTGCTTTGCCGCCCAGGCCAAAACACAACATTTTTTTCCAGCATAGAATATCGTGACTCACAGTCATTAAACTTCTAGTTGAGATAATAAATGGCATATTCTTTTCTTCTTGGTTCATCTTGTTGTCCCAAAATACAATCCATAGAATTATCTAACACATTCAGATACATAATCAATAGTCTTCCTTCAACAGGAGGGAGCAAGATAGGAGGTTCAAGCAGATACTCTTTAATGCTTTCAAATGCCCTTGGAAATTGTTCGTCCATAAACAACCTTGATCTTTCTTTAACATCTTGAAGATCGGTTCACATGTTGCAGTCATGTGGGAAATGAATTTGGAAATGTAATTCAAACGTCTAAGGAAACCTCTAACTTGCTTTCCAGACCTTGGTGCATGCATTTCTTGAATTGCTTTAACTTTATCAGGACAACCTTCAATTCCTTTTTGGCTGACAATGAAACCTAGAAATTTTCCTGAATGAACACCAAAAGTACACTTATTTGGATTCAAGCGGAGATGATATTTCCTCAAATGCTGAAACAACTTCAATAAATCTTCTATTTGCTCTTCCTCAGTCTCAGATTTGGAGATCATATCACCAACATATAACTCAACTTCTTTATGTATCAGATCATGGAATAAGGTTGTCATATCCCTCTGGTATGTTGCACCAACATTCTTCAATCCAAAGGGCATCACTCTGTAACACAATGTTCCCCAGGGTGTGATAAATGTTGTTTTTTCCATGTCCTCAAGAGCCATTTTGATTTGATTGTATCCAAAAAATCCGTCCATGAACAAAAATATTTTGAATATTGTTGTACTGTCAACCAATATATTAATATGTGGCAATGGAAATCCATCTTTTGGTCTGGCTTTGTTTAAATCTCTATAATCGATGTACATGCAGACTTTTCCGTCTTTCTTTGGTACTGGAACAATATTGACAATCCACTAAGGGTATACTGATGTCATAAGAAAACCAACATCAATCTGCTTCAAAACTTCTTCTTTAATTTTCACTGCCATGTCGGGGTGGGTTCTTTGCAACTTCTGCTTGATTAGTGGACATTCTAGCTTTAGCGGTAAATAATGTTCCACAATGCTAGTATTCAAACCAGACATATCTTGATAAGACCAAGAAAAGATATCCACATACTCTTTTAACAATTCAATCAACCTGCTACTCACATCGGGATGAAGTAGTGCTCCAATCTTGACTTCCTTTGGATCTTCCTCTGAATCCAAGTTAATCATTGTAATACGCTGACAAAACCGACTGTTATACTAGTTTTGCATTTGTGTTTGCAAATGTTGCGGTAAGTAAGAGTTGCCACCGACTTTTCTTTTATCCAAATTAAGGAAAGAGTGAAAAGAACGGAAAAAGACCTTTTCGAGAATTTTCTGAGTAAGGGGGGTAGATTATGGAAAGGGAAGGTGTTAGCACCCTTTTCATCCATAGTGTTCTATGAGCTCTTAGATGCTTAGCTCATTTTTTAAATACCTTGTGCTTTGTGTTTTTAAAAAGTAGTTTGAAAATGCCTTAGTGCGGCGATTCTCTTTATGATAACTCTTGTATCAGTCCTCAAGAGTGTTGATAAAGCGAATGTTTTTTGAAAGTGTTTTTGAAATGTTTTTGTGTAAGTTTAAAAGAAGTTTGTTTTGAGCAAGCATCTAACATCTATTTACTTTTACTCGAAAAGGTTGTTCTTTTCCTCTTTTCCTTTAAACAGTGCTATCCTACTATTAGTGAGTAGATATCCCTATCATTGGATGTTTGAGGGACATTCGAAGGGACGTTTTTATAGTCACAAAGGAAATTGGGCAAGAAGTTTTAGTAACTACCCTAGGGTTTTAAGATCATATTTTTACCGAGGCAACATCGAGAGGGTCATCGAGGGGCTTATGATCTTTAAACCAGAGGGTAGCCACTAAAATCTCTCACGTTTCGAGAGTTGTGACTATTTTTCCGAAGGTAACTGAAGTGGGCGTACCCTAGAGGTGTATATGTGCATGTGTGTTATGTTCAGATATTTTAGTCTTGAGTTAGGTTTGCTAAAGTTTGATTATTGATCTTGTCATGCAATCCTATTAGGCATACACCTAAGCAGTTACTATATACATGAATTAAAAGTGCGAAAATGTAAATCCTACACTATTAGATGGCTTTGGGGATTAATTACATGTCCAAAAACTTGGAAAAATATAGAAAAGTGGTAAATAGTCCTAGTTAATTTCTATTACATCCCATGAGCAGTTATAGTAATATGAAAAGTACGAAAATAAATAAATACGCGCGAATTGAGAAAAACGTCTAAAAATCCTAGGGAAAGGAAATATTTTGTTTGTTTTTATTTATTTTAAGAAAATAAAGTCTAAGTCTATTTAATTTTAATTTTAAGAAAGATGTTAAAGTAATTAAATTAATTAGTTAACAAAAATCATTTTAATTGACAAAAAAGACTAGACCTAATTTTTGTGATTTTGTTTATTGTTAATTAAAAACAGAAATTACGAAAGGAGTAAGTAACACAAAAAGTAGAAATGCAAGAGAACAAGTCTTTCGATCCAGAGGAAAAGACAGCTTTCGATCCAATGAAGAGGAACCTTTTGATTCAATGAATGGTGATTGTCTTTCGATCCAATGAAGAGGCAGTTTTCGATCCAATGAATGGTGTTGTCTTTCGATCCCAGGGGGAAAACTACTTTTCGATCCATATCTACAAGACAAGCATTAGAAAAATAAATATGCAGGACCTAGGTATCGAACCCAGGTCCTCTGATCCTATGCGCGTTGGTCTGCTCAGGCTTGATCTGCAGTACAAGCGTTACAAAAAGAAACAAATACAAACCTGGGTGTCGAACCCAGGTCCTTCCCCTGCACACACACCTGTAAGTTTGATCAAATGCTGGATCGAAACAAATCCAAAGACCCTACCCTACGTATGATCACCTCCTAAATCCAAATCTAGGGTTAAAATTTGCAAAAGATCCCTATATCATCTAGTTTGAAGCCTGGATGCTTCGAAGCCTTAAAATGGCACCCTGTACTTCCAACACTTATATTCTTATGAATGATGAATAATAATATAAACATGCATGTAAAAATAATATAAATTGTAATCGAAAGGTTGTGATCCAAAATTTTACCAAGGACCGGTGGGCTTGGTGCGTGACTTTTGGGCGTGCTTCAGGATAGGAGGAGAGTTGGTATTCGTTTGGACTTGGAGGAGCCTGCAAAGTGTGTTTTTATTTTGACAACTTTGTTGGATTTTGGAATTTTTGGTATGCTTCTCTTAGGCCGTGTATGAGGCAGTATCTCCGTCTCCTTTGCTTTTGATTTGGTCTGGTATTTATAGGGGTGAATTAGGTTAACCAAAACCCGTACAAAATCTTAGTCACTTATGACAGAATATGGGACTTTTAATTTGTATCAAAAGTTGCTATTTTGATCATTTTTTTGCCATCTTCGAAGCACAATGCACCTAGACATGATATGGATTTGGTGTCTTGTTCGAATTTGGGCCTCAAGCTAACCAATACAAACCCAATAAACTTCATCCCAATAGGCCTCTTCGATTAGCCTGATTCTTTCAACAGGCTCCAAATCTTTTCTCTTTTAGGTGGCCATTCGAAGTGACTTTGGGGCTGGTCGAGGCTTCATTCTTCCTTCTTCGATTTCCTTCAATTTGGGCCAATCGAAGACTTACCTTATGGGCTGGTCTAAGCTTCATTCTTCCTTCTTCGATTTCCCTCAATTTGGGCCAATCGAATTGTCAAATTATTGATATTCTTATCAAAAGACAACTTGTTCTGATATGCCAATCGAAGGACACTTTGTTGACATACCTTCGAAGTACACCTTATCCTTGCTCTTCGATTGGCACAGAGTTGCCTCCTTCGGATGGCTTTGGTTTCATCATTATAGCTCATTCGATTGGACCTATGATACGGTGGCAAAACCGACTGTTTATACTGGTTTTTCATTTGTGTGCGCAAATGTTGCGGTAAGCAAAAGTCTCCATCAACTTTTCTTTTATCCAACAAAGGAAAGGGTGAAAAGAACAAAAAACTACCTTTTCGAGAATTTTCTGAGTAAGGGGGGTAGATTATGGAAAGGGAAGGTGTTAGCACCCTTTCCATCCATAGTTTTCGATGGGTGCTTATAGGTTTGCTCATTTTGAAATATCTTTGTGCTTTGTGTGTTTGAAAATGTTTTGAAAATGCCTTAGTATGGCGAACTTTGTAATGTTTCTCGGGATAGTGGAGAAAATATACAAAGTATTTTGAAACAATTTTTTTTGTTGAAAAGTAGTAAGTGCAAAATGTTTTGAGCAAACTTCTAACAGCTATCTACTTTCTACTCGAAAAGGATCGTTCTTTTCCTCTTTTCCTTTATACAGTGCTATCCTACTATTAGTGAGTAGGTAGCCCTATTGTTGGATGTTTGAGGGACGTTCGAAGGGACGTTTTTATAGTCACAAAGGCAACATATGGAGACACTTTAGAAATTTCGTTTAAGGGACTAGATCATTTACCGAAAGGCAACACTATAGGGTCATCGAGGGACTATGATCTTTTGATTTACGGGTCTTTGCTAAAGCGTCCCCATTTTCGAGGGACATGACTGTTTTTTCGAAGGCAACCAAAGTTGGAGTACCCTAGAGGTACGCATGTGAAATTGTGTTTGTATTCAGTTATTTATCTTAAGTTAGGTTTGCTAGCGTTTGATTTTATGTTCTTGCCATACAAGCCAAATTACTAGTAGTTGATATTTTGCAGAAATTTAAAGTGCAAGAATTTAAATCTATGCTATTATAATGCTTTGGGGAAGGGGATATTTACATGTCTAAATGGGGGAAAGAAAAAAAAGTAAAAATTAGTAAAGCCCTAGTTAATCTATTACATACTGTCAGTAGGTACATTATTATAAAAAAATGGGAGAATAAGATAATGCGCGCGAAACAGAGACGAACGTATAAAACCCTAAGAAATTGCTAAGTAAACATAAAAAAAAATCTTTTTTAGTTTTGTTTATTTTTGAGAAAATATTTAAACTAAATTAAATCTAAATTTAATTAAGAAAATGAATATGAAATGGAATTAAACCTAATTCTAATTTTTTTTTTTGCATTTTTATTAAGAAAATATTTGAATTGTAAGAACTTAGTTCTAATTATTTTTAAATTCCAAAATAATGTCAGAATAATTAAAATTAATTAATTTACAAAATTAAGATTAATTATAAAATCCTAAGTCTATTATTTTTATGGTTTATTTTTATTTTTATGTTATGATGAAAAAAAAAAGTGAATGCAAGAAAAAGGAATCCTTCGATCAAGGACAATGATGGTCTTCGGTCCATGGAGACAAGCCTTCGATCTTGTGAAGACAGACCTTCAATCCAGTAAAGAATGTTGCTGGAGGCGTCTGATGACTTGCTTGTGGAGAAAAGTATTAAAATCTGCAAGAAAAGGTGTCAACAAAACAAAAGCATGACTTGGGTGTAAACCCAGGTCTTTTCCTAATTCGACCTCCCATTAATTTGACTTCTTCGAATTCGAATTTGGGTTCATTTGCCTTAGAACACCATGGTTTCTTGGGATTCGATGAGAAACACATACCATGCCCTCTATCTTTGTACGCCCATGCGAACGCTGTGCTATATAATACCCTGGGCATAAATCAAACACTAGAAAATATCAGTACATCATGAAAACAAGAATATGAATTGGAAATTTTACCAAGGGTGAGATGCTTCGACTTGGGTGTGAAATGGATGGTGTTTGGGAATACTTATTGCAGACTTCAGGGAATGAATGGAGCGTTGTTGTAGATTCCTTTGATTGGGACCACTTATTAGGATTTTGATAGCTTTGGGGTGGTTTATGGGGCACCGTGTCTCCAATATGTGTGTATCTTCTTCCCGACTGGTGGTGTGAGTATCTTGTATTTATAGGAGATGGGGGTGCATGTAAATGGAAAGAGACAAGCATTAACCAAGCCTTGGAGGTCATGAGACAAAAATCAGTCCCATTAAAAGACTTCCATTTTTGAAATATTCATGTCTTTTTCAAACTTGGATGAACTTGGACACATTTGGTTCCTTCGAATTCCATCCAGTGTTGCTCTTCGAATGGCCTCAAGTTGCCTCCTTCGACTGGCTTCTTGTGTACCCTTCGAATGGACCTTCTGCATGCTTCTTCGAATGGACCTCTTGTGTACCCTTTGAATGGCTGATGTTCTCATCATTTGGGCTTCTTCGTTTGAACCCCTATTCAGCTAGCCCAAACGAAAACTCTTTCCTGGCCAATCGAAGCTTCCTTTGGCATGAATGTGCTTGTGCACGTTGGTTTGAAACTGGCAGTATGTTGGCTTTTGGGCCAGCAGGCCTCTTTGAATATTTTTCTTTTGTTTTGACCAACTAGATCCATCCTTCGACTAGACCCAGTTTTTAGACAACAATATATGTTTCCCATCAAAGTGTCCTTCGAATGGGCCCTTTGTGTATTCTTTGTTTTGAACCAATGTGTGTGTTCTTTTGAAGGGACCACATGCATGCTTTGTGCCTTCTTCGAATGACTCTCTAATGTGTGTCCTTCGACTGGACCTTTGGAATGCTCTTTTGAAGGGGCCATATTGTGTGCCATAGTGCAGAAACTGTGTTGAGGAGTCTTGGCCTTATGCATTAAAGGCAAGCATAAAGGAAGTCTTTGTTTGATGCATTGAAGGCAATTTGAAAGGAGAATTTGACTTAGTGAATTCAAGGCAAGCATGATTGGGCTTTTGGACTGATGAATCGAAACACACTTGTAGGGGGGTTCTTGCCTTGTGCATCAAAGGCAAGTCGAAAGAAGCCTTTTGCCTTGTGCACTGAAGGAAAGTCGAAAGGGGCCTTTGTTTTGTGAATATAAGCTTTTGTGAGTTAAACTTGATCGAAGGGGGTCCATCGCTCAATCAAAGACTTGCGGACCAAAGCTTGATCGAAGGGTGCCAAATGCCCAATCGAAGACTAGTGAGTCAAGCTTGTATTGAAGGATTTAAATGCCCAATCGAAAATTGTCAAGATGCCAATTGAAAGACCCTTTAACATGCCAATTGAAAGACCTTTGATCATATGCCAATCGAAGGACCTAGTTTATCTTCAAAAAATTTATTTTTTCTTTAATCAAGTGTGTGTGTTCACCTATATAAGAGAAAATTTTTGGAAAAATATGAGAGGGGAAATTTTGGGGTACAACAGCTGCCCCTGTTCAATCTTCTTAAACCTGAGGATTTAGATTGGCTTGTTTGCCTTTCATGATCTGAAGGTGGAAGATGATTGGACACTAGAGTGCCCAGAAATTTGCACTCGATGATGTGATGGTTGATTGTGTAGGGAATGGGCTTAAAGATGCCATTTGGAGAAGATGACTGAGAGTTGTCTGAGATACGCGTAAAGATGCCATCCAAAGTAGATGTTGACTTCATAAGAGGTCTCTTTGTGGATATTCATGTTCCTGCTGTCCGAGGAGAAGTCCGCTGGGGAATGTTGATTGTTGTTGTTCTTCTGTTTGAGGAAAAATTTGTGGGGGAATAAAGTCTAGGAACTTCAGTTGTCCATGGCTCTACTGAGGAGTTATCTTTGGATTGGAGAGATGAAAGTTTGTTATTTTTCTGGTTGAAATCCAGGATTCACAGTAATCTGCTGAGGATAATGGAATTAACCGTTATCTGAAAATATGTTAGAAAGAGCCTGTGTAGGGCTGTTTCAGGACGAGTCTGTGTTAGACTGCATTTGGATGACGAGAAGGAATCCATGTAAGATTACTTCAGGATGGTCGTGTAGATAGTTTTCCTGTCTAGTTTCAGGTATTGATCTATAAGTCATCTGTTCGCAGATAATTATCTTGTCTGGTTTCAGGTATTAATCTGGAACTTGAAAATTGTCGGTCACTGAGATAGTTGTCCTGGCTTGTTACAAGTGTTAATCTCTGACCTGAGAAAGAGAGATAGTTTTCCTGGCTTGTTACAGGTGTTAATATTCAATCTCTTCATGTGGATAATTCTCATGGCTTGTTACAGATATTAATCTACAGTTGGTCATCCACAGATAGTTCTCCTGGCTTGTTACAAGTATTAATTTGGAACTTGAAAATTGTTGGTCGTTGAGATAGTTGTCCTGGCATGTTACATGTATTAATCTCTGACCTGAGAAAGAAAGATAGTTTTATTGGCTTGTTACAAGTATTAATCTTCAATCTGCTCATGTAGATAGTTTTCCTGGCCTGTTACAGGTGTTAATCCATAATCAGTCATCCACAAATAGTTCTCCTGGCTTGTCACAGGTATTAATCTGGGACTTGGCAACATTGGTCACATAGATAGTTCCCCTGTCTGGTTTCATGCATTAATCTGTGGCCTGCTGTATTTGTTGGTAAACCCGTCTTGCTTCGGGAGTTCATACCACTTGGTCGTGTAGATAGTTTCCCTGTCTGGTTTCAGGTGTTAATCTTTGACCTGTTGTATAAGTTGATAGTGTTTGTCTGTCTGCGAGCTCAACCTGGAAAGGTAAAATCAGTTTCATGCGATGTCATGATGTATGAATTGCATGATGCTCTCAAAATAAATGATACCGTGATATATGCATTTGTGCTGCATATGCTATGATGTTTGTAAAATGATGTATGAATGCAATGTTTGAACTTGTCAGTTGTTCTATTGTAGGGTTGTTGAATTAGGGAAAATAAATCCCTGACTATTTCTAGGGGTGAAGAATGTAGGTCTTCAAATTTTGTTTGAAGTTAAAATGTTGGGAGATGAACTTCCGTTGTTAGAGAAATAAACTATGTCGGGGAAGGGAAACTTCATAAACCGCTTGGGGATTTTTATGAAATCCTGCTAGGGAATCCTGAAAAGCTTGCGAGCCTTCATTGGGGATTTTTTTTGTTGGAGCAGTAATTGGAGATTCTTGCTCCGCCGGGGATATAAGAACACCTGACATCATTAGGATGTATGCTAAGAATACATGGGTGACCTTGTAGTAGGGTGTCTCTGCCTCTGTACCTGCTGGAGAAAATACACGCGGGGATGTTGTGGATGGCCCTTAGATATTGTTCTGTTTCTTAAAGCCATTAATAACTCTCTTTCTATTTTTCATGTGTATATTTGTAAACCGTAATCACATTCAAATGCACGTGTTCATAAATAATCACTGGATGTTTTGCAAACAAAATAAAAAAATAAAAACAGATGTTTTGCACTTTCAAAGAGATAACTTTGTATTATTTTGAAGAAGCATTTTTTGTACAAGGAGACGAACATCCTAGTAATAGAATGTCATCGTAAGAACGGAAACCATACAAAAATAGTATACAAAGACAACAACTATGTGAAATAATCCCATTGGGTTCCCATTCCGCTATTGCCCTTATGTATTTGAGCGTCTAATCTCTTTCTCTGCTTGTCCGAAGCTGGATGGATTGATTATTACCACTTGAGCTCGATAGTTGATACTGAAGATTGGCTGTGAGGTGATCCAATGGGACATAGTTATATGCTTTAAATCCCTAACTTTTTCCTGGGCCTCCCTTTCGGGTTTTCAGTCCACTGAGATACCCCTTTTTTGCCCAAGCATCCTTTTCAGGTTTTTGACTTTCCGGGTGTACAAATTTTTTATGTATATCCCTAATTTTTTCCTGAACCCTTTTGGTTCACCGGGATGCCCTAATTTTTGCCTAGCCATTCGACCTAGAGGGTCTTTGTTTATGCGTAGTATCTTTTAACTATGTCTGTGTTTACTGGGTGTGGAAGGTCGTCACCGTCCATAGTGGTTAAGATCATGGCTCCACCAAAAAATATGCTCTTGATCACAAATGGCCCTTTGTATGTGGGAGTCCACTTGCCCCTGGGATCACCTTGTGGCAGGATAATGTGCTTGATTACCAGATCACTAGCCTGATATGCCTGACGTCTGACCTTCTTATTGAAAGCTTTGATCATACGTTTTTGGTACATCTGACCATGATAGACAGCCGCGAGCCTCTTCACGTCAATCAAGTTTAACTGGTCAAGTTGAGTCTGAACCCATTCCTCTTTATTCAGCCCTGCATCCTTCATGATCCTCAAGGAAGGGAGCTGGAATTCTATGGGTAGGACAACTTCGATACTGTATACCAATGAGAAAGGGGTTGCCCCTATTGATGTTCGCATTATGGTGCGGTAACCATGAAGAGAAAATGGTAACATCTCATGCCAGTCTTTATATGTCACTGTCATCTTCTGTATGATCTTCTTGATATTTTTATTAGCAACTTCTACAACGCCATTCATCTTTGGCCGGTAAGGAGAAGAGTTATGATGCTGGAATTTGAATTGCATGCAGAGATAGGTGATCATAATGTTGTTGAGATTGGTACCATTATCTGTAGTGATTCTTTCTGGAATACCGTACCGACAAATAAGGTTATGTCTGATAAGTCGAGCCACAACGCTCTTGGTAACAGAAGCAAATGAAGCTGCCTCGACCCACTCCGTGAAGTAACCAATGGCAACCAGGATGAAACGGTGCCCACTAGAAGCTGTAGGTATAATCTCTCCAATCATGTCGATGCCCCACATTATGAATGGTCAGGGAGCAGTCAAGACGTTTAGAGGAACCAGAGGCACATGTACTTTATCAGCATAGATCTGACACTTGTGACAAGTCCGTGAATGTTGATAACATTCTGCTTCCATAGTAGACCAGTAGTATCCTACCTGAAGGATCTTTTTAGCCATCGTGTGTGTAACACCCCAATTCTACCCCAAGCAATTATGCAAAATCAGAGTTATAAAATTTCAATCATACAAATGAATCGGGACGTCACAAATTCTTCTAACAAATATTCATTGCATGCATCATGGATATATAACACTTTTTCAAAACATCGGATGAACCATCAATATAACATCTTTCATTAAATAATTCAACAACTACGCAGCGGAATTCTCAATAACATCTTTAAACAACAAAACGACAACTTCAAAACATCACATATTTAAGAACATCAATTTAAAGTTCAACAACTGAATATCAACAATCAAAATCAGCAAGCATTCATCCCCCCGAGTGTTACATATTAGAGCAATGACACCGACTCGAACTATTGAAGGTATACAACCTTCACTCTCGATTACCTGCACGTTACCATCATAAGGGCAACATTCAAACAGAAGGGGTGAGATATCTAACAATATAATAAAACGCGTGATAATTAATATATTAAATCAGATCAACAACATCACCACTTCTCATCTCATAATCAACATATATACACATTCATCAACATCAAAATACACTTCTTTATGAAATCATATAATGCGACTCAATACTATGCAAATGCATGTGGTACCATTGGAGCAGAACTCCCATCTCAAAATTTTTCCAATTAATAGAGGCATCAACAAGGCATAGCCTTCATCTCAAAATTCGCCAATACAGGCCATCTCAACGAGCATAAGCTCCATCTCAAAAAAATGCAATGTATGCGACACAACCATGAATGTAATAACAACACCCAAGTTAAAACATCTCAAAAACATCTCAAATTAACATCTCAAAAGCATCTCAAAATAACAACATCTCAAATGCATCTCAACGTCTCGTCATCAACATCTCATATCATCAAGATAATTCGTTAAACATCATTTATTCATCATAAATTATCAAACACAACTTCATTAATAACATCTCACTAACAACTCAGTTGTATATTAATACTACAGTAATCTGTACTGTTATTCTGCATTTTTACATCATTACTGTCACTAATCCTACTGTCGTAATTCAAACAACAGCCTCTAGACATCTCATATTCATCATTCTGTTCAAAAACCAGCATAACGACCATCACGAGAATTAATTCTAAATCCTAAATTGGCTACTAGGATTACACTTCTTATTCATCATTTTAATCCTCTAAAATAAAGTTCATCGCGTTAGCTATTCAACGCTTAGAACGGCATCTCAAACGACATCATAAAAGTCAAGTTACAACACTTAAAAACTGAATCTGTCAAAATCAGGCAACATGGGTCGACGCATAACCTTTGGATCGACGCGTACTGCTTCATCCGCACAACATGATTCGACGCATCCTCCTTATGGATTGACTCATCTTGGTCTCATAAACAGCATGTATCGACACATGTATCTCATCGATCGACTCATCCTGAGTCTTGCAACTCTCATGTATCGATGCAATCCTCTTTCATATCGACTCATCCTGAGTCTTACAGCCTTCATATATCGACACATCAAGTTTGAGGTCGACACATCCTGATACCTTCCTGCATAATTCCACGATTTCTTCTATATTTTTACTACGGAAATCATGTTTTAGCCCTACAAGAAAGGGTGAAAAGAGCAAAAAAAGACCTTTTCGAGAATTTTGAGTAAGGGGAATAGATTATGGAAAGGGAAGGTGTTAGTACCCTTTCCATCCGTAGTTTTCTACGGGCTCTTAGAGGTTTTCTCATTTTGAAATACCTTTGTGCTTTGTGTGTTTGAAAATGCCTTAGTATGGCGAACTTTATAATGTTTCTCGGGATAGTGGAGAAAGTATACAAAGTGTTTTGAAACTGTTTTTTTTGAAAAGTAGTAAGTGAAAAATATTTTGAGCAAACATCTAATAGCTATCTACTTTGTACTCGAAAAGGACCGTTCTTTTCCTCTTTTCCTTTAGACAGTGTTATCCTACTATTAGTAAGTAGGTAGCCCTATCGTTGGATGTTTGAGAGACGTTCAAAGGGACATTTTTATAGTCACAAAGGCAACATATGGAGACACTTTAGAAATTTCGTTTAAGGGACTAGATCATTTACCGAAAGGCAACACTGTAGGGTTATCAAGGGACTATGATCTTTTAATTTATGGGTCTTTGCTAAAGCGTCCCCGTTTTCGAGGGACATGACTGTTCTTCCGAAGGAAACCAAAGTGGGGGTACCCTAGAGGTGCGCATGTGCAATTGTGTTTGTATTCAGTTATTTGTCTTGTGTTAGGTTTGCTAGCGTTTGATTTTATGTTCTTGCCATACAAGCCTAATTACTAGCAGTTAATATTTTGCAGAAATTTAAATCTACGTTGTTACAATGCTTTGGAGAGGGGGATATTTACATGTCTAAATGGGGGACGGAAAATAAAGGAAAAATCAGTAAAGCCCTAGTTAATCTATTACATACTGTCAGCAGGTACATTATTATAAAAAAATGCGAGAATAAGATAATGCGCGCGAAACAGAGACGAACGTATAAAACCCTAAGAAATTGCTAAGTAAACATAAAAAAAATATTTTTTAGATTTGTTTATTTTAAAGAAAATATTTAAACTAAATTAAATCTAAATTTAATTAAGAAAATGAATATGAAATGGAATTAAACCTAATTCTAATGTTTTTTTAGTATTTTTGTTAAGAAAATATTTGAATTGTAAGAACTTAGTTCTAATTATTTTCAAATTATAAAATAATGCCAGAATAATTAAAATTAATTAATTTACAAAATTAAGATTAATTATAAAATCCTAAGTCTATTATTTTTATGGTTTTATTTTTATTTTTATGTAATTATGAAAAAAAATAAGTGAATGCAAGAAAAAGGAATCCTTCGATCAAGGACAATGATGGTTTTCGATCCATGGAGACATGCCTTCGATCTTGTGAAGACAGGCCTTCGATCCAGCAAAGAATGTTGCTGGAGGCGTCTGATGACTTGCTTGTGGAGAAAAGTATTAAAATCTGTAAGAAAAGGTGTCAACAAAGCAAAAACATGACTTGGGTGTAAACCCAGGTCTTTTCCTAATTCGACCTCCCATTAATTAGACTTCTTCGAATTCGAATTTGGGTTCGTTTGCCTTAGAACACCATGGTATCTTGGGATTCGATGAGAAACACATATTGTGCCATCTATCTTTGTACGCCAAAGTGAATGTCGTGCTATATAATATCATGGGCATAAATCAAACACTAGAAAACATCAGTACATCATGAAAACAAGAATATGAATTGGAAATTTTACCAAGGGCGAGATGCTTTGACTTAGGTGTGAAATGGATGGTGTTTGAGAATACTTCCTGCAGACTTCAGGGAGTGAATGAAGCGTTGCTGTAGATTCCTTCGATTGGGACCACTTATGAGGATTTTGATAGCTTTTGGGTGGTTTATGGGGCAGCGTGTCTCCAATGTGCACGTGTGTGTATCTCCTTCCTGACTGGTGGTATGAGTATCTTATATTTATAGGAGATATGGGTGCATGGAAATGGCAAGAGACAACCAATAACCAAGCCTTGAAGGTCATGAGACAAAAATCAAACCCATTAAAAGACTTCCATTTTTGAAATGTTCATGCCTTTTTCAAACTTGGATGAACCTGGACACATTTGGTTCCTTCGAATGCCCTCCAGTGTTGCTCTTCGAATGGCCTCAAGTTGCCTCTTTCAACTGGCTTCTTGTGTACCCTTCAAATGGACCTTCTGCATGCTTCTTTGATTAGACCTCTTGTGTACCCTTCGAATGGCTCATGGTCTCATCACTGGGACTTCTTCGTTTGAATCCCTATTCAGCTAGCCCAAACGAAAACTCTTTCCTGGCCAATCAAAGCTTCCTTTGGCATGAATGTGCTTGTGCATGTTGGTGTTGTACCCCAAAATTTACCCTCTTTTCATACACGCATATTATTGGTTTTATGGTTATGAAATAAAGGTATATTTATCAAGCTTCTTCAGGTTACAAGCGACGTTTATTTCGTTAATGGATGTTCTCAGAGTATTTTCTGTGCCGAAGATCGGTTCGCCGTTTTGCAACGATTTGGGGTTCAAAGATTCACAAGTCTAACCCGACACGTCATATTCAGGTGTTCTTTCGCCAAGATATCTCTGATAACGTATTCTAAAATTCAGGTTCGGCTCAAGAGTCAATTATTTAAAGAAGGTCTCCGAATGTGTGAGTTTTCTCGAAGAAATGTGGTGAAAAAGTGTGCTGAAAGTGCAGTTTTTACGCACTAAAAAATTCATAACTTAAAGAATTTGGCTTGTTTTGAACCCGTCCCGGTGGCAAAAATTCCGTCTTGACGTCATCTACATTTTCATCTCTGAAAGCCGAAAGCCAATTTTGATCAGAAGGTCTTCAAAAATGCGGATTTATCAAGTATTTTTGTACAGAAAATTTGTGACAAAAGTTTATATGCGTCATGTTCAGAAAATCATAACTTGGTCAATTTTCATCGTATCGAGCTGGTTCCAGCGCCAAAATTTTAAAAATTGAGTTGACTACGTTTTGACAGCAGGTATCAAGTTTGAACGGTATCCAAAAGGCCTATGTCTTTTGCTCAGAGTGCACGTGATGCACCGAAAATCCTGAATGCTGAATATTATTTCATCTGGGTCGAAACTTCGAAACTTCATAACTCGGTTAATTTTTATCGGATCGGGCCCATCTTTTTACACAAGGTCACTGACTCAGAGATCTACAACTTTTATTCCAAAGTCGATACCGGTTTATGCTCCGATCAATACTAGTTTTTTATTGAAGAACGTGTCAGAGTTGACACTGGAGCCCAAAATAAATTTGTCTGAGCCAAAACTTCAAAACTTCATAACTAATTCACCGTTTATCCGATTGAGCTAATTTTCGGACATGAGTTAGTTCTATATGTCGACTACATTTTGTTTTCACATTTCAACTCCAAAAATTGCACTTAAGCTCCTGGATTTAGCCTAGAACGTGACTGACTCAAGTGAACATTGGAGGCTCAATTGCACATTCAAAGCCCATATCTTTGCTCTAATTTCCATTATATAATCTCATTCTTTTCACACAAAGAACAAAAACAGAGAGCAGAAAAAAAAACCTTTGCCACAATCCTGTCAAAATATCAAATTCTTTCAAGAACCCTAAAACCTTGAAATCCTTATTACAAATCCCCATCTCACTACAAACAAGCCATCCTTGTTACAAATCCACATCTCACTACTTCTCCAGTAAGGGTAAGGCTGGTCTGATCTTCATGATCAAAAGGGTATAATCATTCATACATACCATATCGGTTTTAACATTAAAAAATATTTATATATTTATTTTCTTTGTATTTCATGATATAGTAACTTATTTAATGTGTTCATGAGATTCAACACTGCAGATTTAGACAGGATCCCATGCAGGATTATTGTAAAACGCTGAGGGCAAACAAAATAACCAATGCATGATGAAGCAGACATCCTGAGAAGGTTAAGGGTGTGGGTTCAGCAACCACCCCTATTGGTTTTGGTTTTTTTCCCTATATTTATCCTTTTACTTATTTTCATTCTTTCTGTTTAAAACATTTTTTCTTCATAAAACTTAATATTTTTCACAAACCTTTGATTTTTCATAATAAACTCGAATAATTAATTTTAAGGTTTTTTAATCTAATTTTAGATTTTAAATTAATTTTTGGTTCAACACCCACCCCTGACATTTGCATTATTTTTATTTTCTAACCCTATTTTTTAACCCTATTTTTCGTTGATGTTTTTTTCTCTATCTATTTTTTTGGCAAACTTAATCCTTTTTTGTTAATCATTAAACATACGTTTTTTTTTTAAAACCTTTTTTTAAATTAAAATTAATTAGGTTTTAGGTTTTTCTAATTAACCTTTTTTTTCTTCAAAATAAACATTTTTTAATTAAAATTAATTAGGTTTTAGGTTTTTTTAATTAACCTTTTTTCAAAATTAACCTTTTTTAAATTAAACAATTAGGTTTTAGGTTTTCTTTGTAATTAACTCTTTAATTAAACTTTTTTTTAACAAATTAGGATTAGGTTTTTGTTTTAGTTAGTAATTGAATTTTTAGTTTTTTTTTCATTTATTAATAAATTAAGTTGATTAACTTTTTTTTTTTAAATTAAAATTAGTTAGAATTAGGTTTTTTAATTAACTTAAAATTATTTTCTACAAAAAACACCAAAATCATTAACTTAGAATTTTAGGTTTTAATTTTTCCTTAATTTCTTTTTATTTATTCTTTTATATTTTAATTTCTAGAAAAATTGTACAGGTCGCATTATTAATGTAATAGCGTAGATTTATCTTTTCTCGCATTTTTTTTCTAATTATGTAATTGCTTCCGAGATGTAATAGTTTTAGGATTTCTTTTCCGCAGTCTTCATTATTATGTAATTGCCCCAAAGCTCTGTAATAGCTTAGGTTTACATTTCCGCCTTTTTATTTTCAGTCCAAAATAATTATGTATCTGCAAAAGCCTTGTAATAGCTAGGACTTTAAACTTTCTTGCTTTTAATTCCGCAAACTATAAACTGCTTAGATGCATGTTAATAGGATTGTATGGAAAGACAAACTGAAAATTAAAACAGCAGATCACCTTAATTATGAAAAGATTAAATAACTGAAATCAAACACATGCACATGCTCACTCTTAGGGTATGCCTCAATTGGTTGCCTCGGAAAACAATGGTCATGTCCCTCGAACGTAGGGATATCCTTAGCAAAGAACTTCGGTTAAAATCGTCATAAAGATCATGGTCCCTCTATGTCCCTCGAAGTTGCCTATGGTATATGATCTTGTCCCTCGATGTTGCCTATGGTATATGATCTTGTCCCTCGATGTTGCCTACCTATATATGATGACAGTCCCTTCGAAATGCTAAGGTATCCTTACATGTTGCCTTCAATGACCATAAACGTCCCTTTCGATAGTCCCTAAACTCCAACGACGGTGCTACCTATTTCTCAATAGTAGGATAGCGCTGTCTAAAGGAAGCAAGAATAGAAACGATCTTTTTTCGAGTAGGTAGATAACTGTTAGGTACTTGCTCAAAACAATCAAAACTTTTCACACTTACACTTTTCCAAACAAATTTTCAAAACAACTTCGTCACACCCTTGAGGACCGATACAAGGGTTATCACGAAGTAAAACATTTTCAAAAACAAGCACACAAACACAAGCAATTTTAAAAGATGAGCAAGTACCTAAGAGCCCGTAGTACTCAGAAACATCTCGAAAAAGGTTTTTTCTATTTTTTTTCCTTTTCCTTTGTTGGATGAAATAAAAGTCGGTGGCGACTCTTGCTTACCGCGACATTTTGCAAACAAAAAACGCAAACCAGTAGAACAGTCGGTTCAGCCACCGTATCACAGTTGGCTTTTGGGCCAGCAAGCCTCTTTAAATATTTTTCTTTCGTTTGGACCAACTAGATATATCCTTCGACCAGACCCCCTTTTTAGACAACAATATGTGTTTCCCATCAAAGTGTCCTTCGAATGGGCCCTTTGTGTATTCTTTGTTTTGAACCAATGTGTGTGTTCTTTTGAAGGGACCACATGTATGCTTTGTGCCTTCTTCGAATGACTCTCCAATGTGTGACTTTCGATTGGACCTTTGGAATGCTCTTTCAAAGGGGCCATATTGTGTGCCATAGTGCAGAAACTATGTTGAGGAGTCTTAGCCATATGCATTGAAGGCAAGCACAAAGAAAGTATTTGTTTGATGCATTGAAGGCAAGTTGAAAGGGGCCTTTGACTTAGTGAATTCAAGGCAAGCATGATTGGGCTTTTGGCCTGATGAATCGAAACACACTTGTAGGGGGGTTCTTGCCTTATGCATCAAAGGCAATTCGAAAGAAGCCTTTTGCCTTGTGCACTGAAGGAAAGTAGAAAGGGGCCTTTGTTTTGTAAATCGAAGCTTTTGTGAGTTAAACTTGATCGAAGGGGGTCGAACGCTCAATCGAAGACTTGCGGACCAAAGCTTGATCGAAGGGTGCCAAATGCCCAATCGAAGACTAGTGAGTCAAGCTTGTATAGAAGGATTTAAATGCCCAATCGAAAATTGTCAAGGTGCCAATCGAAATACCCTTTGACATGCCAATCGAAAGACCTTTGTCCAGATGCCAATCGAAGGACCTAGTTTATCTTCAAAAAATTTATTTTTTCTTTAATCAAGTGTGTGTGATCACCTATATAAGAGAAAAATTTTGGAAAAATATGAGAGGGAAAATTTGGGTACAACAGGACCCATCTATTTGCCTTATCTGCTTGATTTTGGAAAATTCAAATAGCCCAAACGATAACTTCATTCTGGCCAGTCGAAGCCTCTTTTGTCACTTCCTTCGAATGCCATTGCATAGGAGGCATGAGCCTGGCCACATGTAAGACCAAGAATCATCATAAGACAAACTTTCTTTTAATAATTATGTGTCTCCTTCGAATGGACCACCTATATATCCTTCAAATGAACTTTTTATGTGTCTTTCGAATAGTCCACATGTATGCCTTGTGCCTTCTTCGAATGGGCCACCAATGTGTGTACTTTGAATGGACCTTTGAAGTGCTCTTTCGAAGGGGTCATATTGTGTGTCATAGTGCAAAGACTGTGTTAGGGGGTCTTAGCCTTGTCCATTGCAAGCAAGCATATAGGAAGTCTTTTCCTCATGCATTGAAGGTAATCATAGAAGAAGCCTTTGCCCTTGTGAATTCAAGACAAGTCTAAGGAAGCCTCTGCCTTGTGGATCGAAGGCCAGTTGAAAGGAGCCTTTGACTTAGTGAATCCAAGGCAAGCATGAAGAGGCCTTTGCCTAGTGAGTCAAAGGTTGCATTTAGAGGCCTTTTCCTAGTGAGTCGAAGGTTACATGTAGATGCCTTTTGCCTAGCGAGTCGAAGGTTACATGTAGAGGCCTTTTGCCTTGTGAATCAAAATAAACATGCAGGAGGCCACTACTGGTGAATCGAAGGGAACTTGTAGGGGGTTCTTGCCTAAATGAAACTTGGACCAAGGCTTGCTCGAAGGGGAACCAACACGCAATCGAAGCTGATGGGCCGATGCTTGGTTGAAGGGTTTTAGATGCCCAATCGAAGCTTGTGAGACAAATATCGCTCGAAGGGTTTTAAAAGCCCAGTCGAAGCTCCTTGTCCAGATGCCAATCTAAGACCCTTTTGTTTACCTGCCAATCGAAGGATATTATTGACATGCCTTCAAAGTACACTTTATTCAGATGCTAATCGAAAGACACATGACCATCATTAAAAGAATTTCATTTTCTTCAAACAAGTGTTTGTAAACCGCCCATGCAAAAGAAAAACCTTGGAAGACATGAGAGGGCAAATTTTGGGGTACAACAATCTTCTCTAACGGCTATTTATACGGCTGAATGGTACTTTCCTCGCGCTCAAGCAACTGTGAAACCTCTTCTGGGATTTCATCATATTCTTCTTCTTCGACAACATACACATGACATTCAAAGTTAGGAGAGGGTGCAGGGTCATTGTACTCAACATGTTTTTTAATTAATCTGCACATGTGATTTTATGATTGATTTTAGAAACCAACACATGTAACAAGTGATTATGCATATTTATTTACAATTATTATTTATTTCTAAAGGCTTTTTTCTGATTACCGTTTTCCAAGAAAAAGCAGAAAATAAAGACATAATTTGGGAATAAAAAACAACTTTTATTAATGATTTTAAAAATCAAAACAACAGATATGCCCATACAACTTTCACCTTGGACAGAGTGAAAGATTTTTGAAAAGACTAACAAAAACAAATTGCTTTGAAATGTGAATGCAAGAAGGAACATCAACAGTGATTCAATTCTGGACTCTGACTCCATGCATCACGAAGTTTGACATCTCTTGCTCTAATTCATCTTTGAGAATGGCGTTGATCCTTGGAGTAGTTGGATGATGATAACCTGCACTGTGAAAGATATCTTGATATTTACTCAAGGCGAACTTCGGCTTCACGACTTACTTCTTCATGGAGAAACCAAAACCAGTGCCATTCCTATTCACAAGAGGATTAATAACCTGCCCTCACACCTTGCTAGGGCTTTTCTGCACTACCTGGTGTGCATCCTTAAACGAGGCGATACAATTCTCATCTTCCTTATATTATCAATGGACAAAGCTTGGAACTTAGTTCCAACAATAACTTCGTCAGCTTCTACAATGCTAAAGAAAGACAAATGAGATATCAATAGAGCTTGCTCACTGTTCACAATGACTACCTTTCCTTCACAGACAAATATCAACTTCTGGTGCAAGGTTGAAGTAACAGTTCCTGCTTCATGGATCCACAGTCGTCCCAATAAACAACTATATGCATGGACAATAACCATAACCTGGAAAGTAATCTGGAATAAGCTTTCACTATAATGCCATTTGGGCGCATGGGAGCTCCCTGATACTTAATCTTTATGAGTGTACTCCTTGGTATGATATTCAAAGCAGACTCATTGTCAATCAACACATTGGACAAAGAGTCATTCTTATAATTCATGGAAATATGGAGAGCTAGGTTATGGTTTCTTCCTTCATCAGGCAGTGTGATGCGCTTGATTAGCAGGTCACCAACTTGATATACCTTACGTCTGACCTTCTTGTTAAAAGCTTTGATCATACATTTTTGGTACATCTGACCATGGTAGGAAGACGCGATCCTTTTCTCGTCAATCAGGTTTAATTGGTCAAGTCGAGTATGAACCCATTCGTCTTCGCTCAACCCTGTATCCTTCATGATTCTCAAGGAAGGGATCTGGACTTCTATGGGCAGGACAATTTCCATACCGTATACCAAAGAGAAAGAAGTTGCCCCTATTGATGTGCGCATTATGGTGCAGTAACCATGAAGAGAAAATGGTAACATCTCATTCCAGTCTTTATATGTCACCGTCATCTTCTGTATGATCTTCTTGATATTTTTATTAGCAGCTTCTACAATGCCATTCATCTTCGCCCGATAGGGAGAAGAGTTATGATACTGGATCTTGAATTGCGTGCAGAGCTTAGTGATCATAGTTTTATTGAGATTGGTACCATTATCTGTAACGATTCTTTCTGGAATACCGTACCGACATATGAGGTTATGTCTGATGAATCGGGCCACAACGTTGTTGGTAACATAAGCAAATGAGGCTGCCTCGACCCACTTCATGAAATAATCAATGGCAACCAGGATGAAGCGGTGCGCATTAGAAGTTGTAGGTCTGATCTCTCCAATCATGTCGATGCCCAGCATTGTGAACTTATAAGGAGCAGTCAAGACGTTTAGAGGAACCAGAGGCACATGCACCTTATCAGCATAGATCTGGAACTTGTGACAAGTCCGTGAATGCTGATAACAATCTGCTTCCATAGTGGACCAATAATATCCTACCCGTAGGATCTTTTTAGCCATTGTGTGCCCACTAGAATGGGTGACGAAAGTATCTTCATGCAAATCAGCCATAATCTTCCTGCCTCACTCTTGTCTATGCACCAAAGCAAGGTAGAATCGTGATTGTACTTGTAGAGGATCCCGCTACCGAGGAAGAACTTGGTGGAGAACCTTCTTAGGAACTTCTTATCATTGACTGAATCTCCCTTAGGATACTCTTGGGCTTCAAGATATCTCTTGACTTCATGGAACCAAGGTTTGTCCAATACTTCTTCAGTATCAATCTCGTGACAGTATGCTGGTTCGTCCATCCTTTCAATAGTGATCTGAGAAGCCTCATTATCCCATCTCACTTTGAACATGGATGACATAGTAGCTAGCGCGTCCGTTAGTTGATATTCCTCTCGTGGAAAATGCTCAAAAGTAACTTCTTCAAAGTGCGGAATCAGTGTCAACACATGCTCTTTGTAAGGGATGAGATTAGGATACTTTGTGTCCTATTATCATTTGATCTGACTGATTACTAAAGTGGAGTCTCCAAATACACTCAAGAATTTCATCCTTAAGTCGATAGCAGCTTTGAGACCCATAATACATGCTTCATATTCAGCCATATTGTTGGTGTAATTGAAACATAATCTGGAAGTGAAAGGAGTATGACAGCCTTCAGGAGATATAATCACAACGCCGATGCCATTTCCAAGAGCGTTGGAAGCCCCGTCAAAAACCATAGTCCATCGGGATCCTTTTTCAGGTCCTTCATCTGGTCCAGGTTCTTCACAATCAGTTACTAACATGACGTTCTCATCCAGGAATTCAAAATTCATGGATTGGTAGTCATCCACAACCTGATGAGCCAAATGATCAGCTAATACACTTCCCTTAATTGCTTTCTGGGTTGTATACTGAATATCGTATTCGGTCAGGATCATTTGCCATATTGCTATTCTTCTTGAGAGAGCGGGCTTCTCAAAGATGTACTTGATAGGATCCATTTTAGATATCAACAAGGTAGTGTGAGTCAACATATACTTTCTTAGTCGACGAGAAGCCCATGCCAAAGCGCAACAAGTTTTTTTGAGCAGTGAGTATCTTGTTTCACAGTCGGTAAACTTTTTGCTAAGATATTATATTGCATGCTCTTTTCGACCAGACTCATCATGCTGCCCAAACACACACCCCATTGAGTTCTCTAATAATGTTAAGTACATAATCAGAGGTCTTCCTTCAACTGGAGGCATCAAGATTGGAGGATCTTGAAGATATTCCTTGATTTTGTCAAAGGCGTTCTGGAAGTCGTCATTCCACTTCACTGCTCGATCTTTCTTCAGTAATTTGAAGATTGACTCACAAGTAGCAGTCAAATGGGAAATGAACCTAGCAATGTAGTTCAGATGTCCCAAGAATCCCCTAACTTCCTTCTCAGTGTGAGGAGTTGGAATTTCTTGTATAGCTTTGACCATTGCAGGGTCAACTTCAATGCCTTTGTTGCTGACAAAGAAACCCAAGAGTTTACCAGATCTTACCCCAAAGGTGCACTTATTCAGATTCAGCCTCAGCTTGTACTTTTTCAGTCTTTCAAACAGCTTTTGTAGGCGATCAAGGTGCTTCTCTTCAGCATGAGACCTAGCTATCATATCATCAATGTAGACCTCTATCTCTTGATGGATCATATCGTGAAACAAAGCTACCATGGCACGCTGATAGGTTGCCCCGACGTTCTTTAGCCCAAATGGCATAACTTTGTAACAGAAAGTGCCCCACTGTGTGATGAAGGTCGTTTTCTCCATGTTCTCGGGTGCCATTTAGATCTGATTGTACCCAGAGAAGGCATCCATGAAGGAGAATACCTTATGTTGTACGGTGTTTTCAACCAGAACATCAATATGGGGAAGCGGGAAGTCATCCTTGGGGATTTCCCTATTCAGGTCTTTGTAATCCACACACATACATACCTTACCGTCCTTCTTAGGTACTGGAACAACGTTAGAAACCCACTGTGGATAAGAGGTAACAGCCAAGAAACTAGCATTGAATTGTTTAATGACTTCGGCTTTGATCTTTTCTGAAATCTTTGGCCGTATACGACGAACCTGTTAGAACATAGTTTGATTCTACAACCCTTAATTAGAGTTTTGATGATAACAAAATACAAAGAATAAATAAATTGTAAGATTTATATATAAGACAAATATGCTTCTCAAAATTATGTTTTGTATATACATAAGTTCTGATGGAATCAGCATCAGCATCAGAAGCATCAGAAGATCAGTAACATGTGCTACACGCTGAAACTACCAGATCATACGCTGAAGCTTGATGACCAGAATCTGCGCATAAACATTTACACTCTGACTCTGATCAAAGATCTTTACCAAGTCATCAACACTCTGAAGCGTCATCATAAGTTAAAGCAAAGAAGACTCTGAAGCGTTATTAAGTATTCAAGACAGAATTAATTGCTAACGGCTTTATTCAGACAAGATCTTCTCAAACAGGAAAGTGCGTTATTATCATTAAAATGGCTTTATGGACAACGTATCTCTGCCTTGCATATATAAACAAGTCTCCTTGAGAAAAGACGCACGCATGCACTCACATATTTGCCAAGCCTTCAAAAACCACGCTTACTCAAACGCTTTAGCAAATTCAGTTTTACTCCAAGCTTAAATTATGTATTATCACAGTTGTGATATATTGTTTTATTAGAAAATGTTAAACACATTCTTGTTCAATTATTTGTAAGAGAATTCCTTGAGATAAACTGGTTTGTGGTTATACTCAAGAAGGATTTAACAGTTGTTAAAGTAGCTATTGTAATCCTTTGAATATAGTGGATTAAGACCTCGTTGGAGAGAGGCGAAATCACCTTGACGGGTGGACTGGAGTAGTTTGAGATCAAACGAACCAGGATAAGAATACTGTGTTGTCTAAGCATTTGATTTAAGTTTTATAATTCAACCCCCCTTCTTGTGTTTTTCACATCTTCAATTGGCATCAGAGCGCCTGGTTCTGAGCTTATAACACTTAACCGTGTCAGTACAAGATCCAGCGTCAGAAAAACACAATGGCATGACCAAATCAAAACATCAGCAATGACAACAATGAAGAAAGAGACAGATTCAGTGGCAAACCTCCAGTCTTTGATGGAGAGAACTTTGACTACTGGAAAGACAGAATTGAGAGTTTCTTTCTAGCCCATGATGCTGATCTGTGGTACATGGTGACTGATGGATACACGCACCCAGTGGATGGAAGTGGTCAGAAGATTGACAGGAAAACAATGTCTGATCAGCAAAAGCGTGAGTTCAGAAATCATCACAAGGCCAGAACAGTTCTTCTCAGCGCCATCTCTTATTCAGAGTATGAGAAGATATCAAACAGAGACACTGCAAAGAATATGTTTGACTCTCTGAGAATGACGCATGAAGGCAACATTCAAGTCAAAGAAACCAAAGCCCTTGCACTCATTCATAAGTATGAGGCATTCAAGATGGAAGAGAGTGAATCAATAGAAACTATGTTTTCAAGATTTCAAATTCTTGTTGCTGGTCTAAAAGTTCTTGACAAAGGGTATTCTACTGCTGATCACGTTAAGAAGATCATCAGAAGCTTGCCAAAACAATGGAGGCCAATGGTCACAGCGCTTAAGCTAGCCAAGGATCTCAGCAAAATCTCTCTGGAGGAACTTGTCAGCTCCCTCAGAAGTCACGAGATAGAGCTAGAAGCAGATGAACCTCAAAAGCAAGGTAAGCCATTAGCTTTAAAATCTAACAGAAAATCTGACTCCAAAGTTTTGCAGGCTGTGGAAGAAACCTCTGATGGGTCCTCATCAGAAGAAGATGAACTGTCTTTCCTCTCCAGAAGGGTGAACTAATTGTGGAAGCAGAGGCAAAGGAAGTTCATGAATCCCAGAAGATCATAAAATCAGAATGAATCTTTCTCCAGATACAGAAGGTCAGAATCCTCCTCTGGACACAGAAGATCTGAAGGTTCTTCAGGAAACAGAAAGCCAAACAACAAAGACATCATCTGCTATGAATGTAACGAGCAAGGGCACTACAAAAGTGATTGCCCAAAGCTTCAGAAGAAGAAGCCCAAAAATAAGTTTGGGAAGGAAAAGAAGAAAAATCACATGGCTACATGGGATGATTCTGACACATCTGAAGCTGACTCAGAATCAGATGATGAAAGAGCAAACATAGCTCTCATGGCAAACATAACAGAAGACAGTGAAGCTTCTGAGTCAGAATCTGAATCAGATACAAAAGAGGTATTCCCTGACTTTACTATAAACTTTACTAAGGCTGAACTAGCTGAAAGCCTTAATGAAATTCTGGAAAGATATCAGCAGATCAGAGTCAAACTCAGAAACCTGAAAAGGAATCTTGCTTCTGACTCTGATAAGACTGAGATTCTCAAATTGGAGAATTCTGAGTTAAAAGATAAAATTTCAAAATTAGAAAACCAATTGCAAAACTTTCATAAGGAAACAATCCCTGAAACTCCCAGCAATGCTGATGAGATCATCAAGGAGTATGATCACAGCTTTCAGAAGTTTCTAGCTAAAAACATAGATAGAAGCAAAATGGCTTCAATGATCTATGGAGTTAGCAGAAATGGCAGAAAAGGGATAGGATATCAAGGTAAGGTACCTATACCAAAAAATGCCATGGATTTAGTTATAAAACGTACTCCACTTGATTCACACTTTATATATGGGCACACACACGACATAAAATATACAAGTAGTGATTACTCTGTCAAACCAAAATTCAACCAGAGTTTTGGTAAAACTAACAAATCAGGACCCAAGAAAATGTGGGTACCTAAGGATAAAATAATACATGTGGCAGATATCTTTAGCAGCAAAGCAAAAACACCAATCATGGTACCTGGACTCTGGCTACTGACGACACATGACGGGAAGAAGGCATATGTTCCAAAGCCTAGAACTTAAGCCTGGAGGCCACGTAGGTTTTGGAGGCAATCAGAGAGGAAAGATCATTGGCTCTGGAACAGTAGGTAATGGAAATCTTCCCTCTATAAGTAATGTTTTACTAGTTGATGGATTAATGCATAATCTGTTATCCATAAGTCAATTAAGTGATAACAGTTATGATATAATCTTCAATCAAAATTCATGCAAAGTTGTTAGTCAGAAAGATGGGACTATCCTATTTAATGGAAAGAGGAAAAACAACATTTATAAAATAAAACTTTCTGAACTAAAAAGTCAGAATGTAAAGTGTCTTCTGTCTGTTAACAACGAGCAATGGATCTGGCACAGAAGATTGGGACATGTTAGTATGAGAAGAGTATCTCAGATTAACAAACTCAATCTGGTCAGAGGACTTCCTAACCTGAAGTTCAATTCAGATGCTCTGTGTGAAGCATGTCAGAAAGGCAAGTTTGCAAAACCAGCTTTCAAATCCAAAAACGTTGTTTCCACCTCCAAGCCATTAGAACTTCTGCACATTGACTTATTTGGACCAGTTAAAACTGCTTCAGTCAGTGGCAAGAAGTATGGGTTAGTAATCGTAGATGACTATAGCCGATGGACATGGGTAAAGTTCTTAAGGCACAAGGACGAGTCACACTCTGTGTTTGTTACCTTCTGCAACCAAGTTCAGAATGAAAAGGATCTTAGAATCATCAAAGTCAGAAGTGATCATGGTGGAGAATTTGAAAACAAAGATTTTGAGTTATTCTTTAATGATAAAGGCATTCTGCATGATTTCTCTTGTCCTAGAACTCCCCAGCAAAATGGAGTTGTAGAACGAAAGAACAGAACATTGCAAGAAATGGCCAGAACCATGATCAACGAGACTAACGTTGCTAAGATCTTCTGGGCAGAGGCAAGAAATACAGCGTGTTACATTCAGAATAGAATCTCCATAAGACCTATTCTGGAAAAGACTCCATATGAATTGTGGAAGAACAGAAAGCCCAACATTTCCTATTTTCACCCATTTGGATGTACATGTTTTATCCTGAATACAAAAAATTATTTGAACAAGTTTGACTCTAAAGCACAAAAGTGTATTATGTTAGGATACTCTGAACGCTCAAGAGGGTACAGAGTATACAATACAGAAACACAGATTGTGGAAGAGTCAATCAGTGTTCGTTTTGATAATAAGCTTGACTCTCAAAAGTCAAAGCAGAATGAATTCCTTGCAGGTATGGAAGTTGAACTCACAGGTACTGAAGACAAATTATCAAAATCTCTCAACAGAGACACTCCCTCAACATCATAAAGAAGCACTGCAAGCAATCCAACACCTTCTGTTGATCAACTTCAGAAAAGACTATCCAGAAGCAGCATGGATCACCCAGAAGAAACAATCTTAGGAAGGAAGGAAGATCCAATCAGAACAAGATCTAGCTTCAGAAACTCTGAAGAATCCCTCATGGGACTGGTTTCTCTAATTGAACCAACAACAATTGATGAAGCACTTCTGGACAATGACTGGATTCTAGCAATGCAAGAGGAGCTAAATCAGTTCACAAGAAATGATGTATGGGATCTAGTTCCCAAACCAAAAGGATTCAACGTCATTGGTACAAAATGGGTGTTCAGAAACAAACTGAACGAGCAAGGTGAAGTCATCAGAAACAAAGCACGACTGGTAGCACAAGGTTATAGTCAGCAAGAGGGGGTAGACTATACATAATCCTTTTCTCCAGTCGCCAGGTTAGAATCTATCAGACTCTTAATTTCATTTGTTGTTAATAAAGGCATCACTCTGTATCAGATGGATGTTAAGAGTGCATTATTAAATGGCTATATAGAAGAAGAGGTATATGTGCACCAACCCCCTGGTTTTGAAAGTTCCAAAAATCCAGAATATGTTTTCAAACTAAAGAAGTTACTATATGGTCTGAAACAAGCTCCCAGAGCTTGGTATGAAAGACTAAGTAACTTCCTGTTAGAAAAAGAATTCACCAGAGGGAAAGTGGACACAACCTTGTTCTGTAAGACAGTTAAGAATGACATTTTAGTATGTCAGATTTATGTTGATGACATCATATTTGGATCCACTAAACCCTCTCTGGGAAGAAAGTTTGCTAAATGTATGCAGGCAGAATTTGAGATGAGCCTAATGGGGGAACTAAAATTCTTTATGGGCATTCAGATTAATCAAACCCCAGAAGGAACTTACATTCATCAGAGCAAATATGTCAGAGAACTTCTGAAGAAATTTGATCTCTCAGAATGTAAGCCATCAAATATTCCAATGCATCCCACGTGCATTCTGGAAAGAGAAGAGGTAAGTAAAAAGGTAGAACAGAAGGTCTACAGAGGTATGATTGGTTCTCTTCTTTATCTGACGGCTTCAAGGCCTGACATTCTATTCATTGTTTGCATTTGTGCTATAGTCTAATCAGATCCTAGAGCATCTCACTTAACAGCAGTTAAGCGAATTTTCAAGTATCTGAAAGGTACTACTAATCTGGGTTTGTTTTATAGAAAAACAAGTGATTACAGCCTGATAGGATACTGTGATGCTGATTTCGCTGGAGACATAGTAGAACGTAAAAGCACTTCTGGAAGCTACCAGTTTCTGGGAGAAAATCTGATCTCATGGTCCAGCAAAAGACAATCCATAATTGCTCTATCAACAGCAGAAGCTGAATACATAGCAGCAGCTGGATGCAGTACACAAATGCTCTGGATGAAAAGTCAACTTGAGGACTTCCAGATATTTGAGAGTAACATCTCTATCCTCTGTGACAATACTTCTGCTATTTGTCTCAGTAAAAATCCTATTTTGCATTCTAGGGCTAAGCATATAGAAATAAAACATCATTTTATTAGGGACTATATTCAGAAAGGGATTTTAAATTTTAAATTTATTAACACAAACCATCAATGGGCTGATATTTTTACAAAACCTCTTTCTGAAGATAGGTTCAACTTCATTCTGAAACATCTCAGCATGAAGCTCTGTCCAGAATAAAATTGTTTTGATTCCATATCTTAACCTTCAGAACTTTGTTTATTTTTCTGTGAACTACTGATCAATCTTTCTTCAGATCTTTAGAAGTACAGATTATATCAGAATCTATCCATGAAGATTTGAGCGCTTCATTTCAAGGATAGAAGTGTGCAGTTCACTCAAGCAAACAAGTGTCATCCAGTCATCAACTACTTTCTGAGGCTGAACATGCGTTCACTTTTCTGGAAGGTCAAAAGCGCTGATTGGTTGCATTGAGACACATGTCATGGGTAACCGTTCCAAATATCTTTCTGAATCCCCTAAAATCTGCTATCATTAAATGCTAATAATCATTATATTTAATTTCTCTCTCTTGCCGTTTATGTTTTCAAAATTGTTTAGAAATCTATTTAAACACATTTCTCATCATTTACAATCTTTTACCTTCACTTTCATTTTCTCTCAATCTTACTGATTTCAGTTTACATACTTTCTCAAAACCCTTTCAATTTTCTTCTCAAAACCTTCATGTGAACATGGCTTCCTCAAGCATCCCCACTTCCAGTTCTCAAAAAACAGGTTCCTCTGAACAGTATGAAGAACCCTACAGAACGCTTCTCACACCAATCAAAAATCTAGAAGTTCTTTCAGAATTGATCGTGGATTTCAACAGTCATCAAGAGAATGGGTTTAATCTCTCTGAAGAAGTTAAAGCTCAAGGCTGGGAAAGATACTTTGACAGACTGGTGGGTCCAACATTCCCAATTCTGGTAAAGGAATTTTAGATTCATGCTTCATCTTCCAATCATCAAGTTACTTCATACATAATGGGGAAGAAGATTATTATTACTGAGGACCTCGTTGCAAGATTAATAGGCTACAATGGTGGTGGTGTTCGTTACATTGACATGGCTGAAAGATGCGCTGATGTTGCCCTAATTGCTAGAGAAATCTTCACTCTGGGGCTTCCCTCCAGCAAGATAAGGGATTTAAAAGACCAGCACAGAATATGGGCCAAGATCATTCTGGGATGCATAAACCACATGAAGCCTACCATCTCTCCTGATTACATCAATATTGATCAGCAATTTCTGATCTACTTCGTCTCCCAGAAGGTTAAGGTGAATCAAGCTCATCTGCTGTTTAACCATCTAAGGGCTAGTGTCAAGGAAACCAGAGAAGAGGAGCGCATAAAAGGGACTGGATACCCCTAGGAAGACTTATATCAGATATTCTAACAGAGAATAAGCTGATTGATCATCTTACAGAGGCTCAGGAAATCAGCTCTTTGGAAGCTACTGTAGGCAAACAGCTGAATGCAAAGAATCTGAAGAAAATGAAGTTGATTGAGAACATCAAGAAGGAACCTAGCGTCACTCCTTTTGCAGCAATCTCCATCATAAGAGTCCCTCTGGATAACTTTCCTCTATTCTCAGAGATTGATTCTAAACCTGATATCGTAGTCAGATATCTGGATGCTTGCAAGGCGGATGGTACAACACCAAATTTGAACATCCAAGATCTGCAGCAGAAGGCTCCAGAAGTTGTGCTGAAGAAAACCAAGAAAAGGAAAGTTGTAGCAGAAGGATCATCCCAGCAGACTCCTAAAAGAGAGGTAATCCTTCTTCTGTAACTGTTTTAGATTCAATTTCTGTATCAACATCTATACCAATCCCCACTCAATCTGAAAACCCCACACCACAAACTTTTGTTGACTTTGACATTGATTTTGACCCCTCCGAATCCCTAACTCTTAGAAGATCTCACTCCCAACCTCAAAATCCAAATATTGAAGCAACCCAACAAGAACTTGCAAAAGTTCTATCTGATATAGACCAACATACTTCTGCTCCCATGCCAGAAAATCCAAACCCTGAAACCACCACAGAAGCACAACCAGAAATACCACTACCTTCATCTCCTCAACCAGAAAATCATCCACCTTCTCCTCAACCTGAACTACTTCAACCAGAAGTTCAAACTTCTGAGACTTAACCTTCTGAATCCCCTGAACTAGAACATCATAACGATCAATCAAACCAAACTGTTGATTCTGACACCATTCCCATTCCTGGAATCACAGAACCTCTGGCCATTTGTATGCCCCTTGGTACCATTGTGAATTTTCCCCAAATTCCCTCATCTCTAGAATTAACTCCACCAAATTCCCCATCAAGTCCAATAATAATTCCTGACTCTCCCACTCCCTCACCAAAGAACAATCCATAAGACAACATCAAGACTGTCATTAACTTAACAGTTTTTGAACGTCTTACTGCCATAACCCACAAAACAGCTATCCCAAAACCAAAACATCCAAATGTTGGTACCAGCTTATTGACATTTGAAACAGAAGTACAAAAGTGGATCACTTCTCTGAAACAAGCTAGTCTTGAGCTGGTTGATCCTGCTGCATCAGACTATCTTTGGACAAAATTCAGAAGATGGGTATGCTCTGAAACTTATAAGTTGCAAGAACAGAGCTACTGACAAGCTCAACAAAGCTTCAGCAATCTGCTGAAAGAAATTGAAGGTCCAGTTCTGAGCAAGCTGCTTAAGGAAGAAGTTCTCCCTCTGGACAATGCTCCCTGGTCTGAACATCGTCCAGCATCCAAAGTTCAATCTGATACTCAAGAGAAGATGATTCCTGCTGAAGAACTGGGTCAAGAAAAGGATATTGCAGAAAGCTCTGAGAAGCATCCTGTTTCGGAAGATCCTCAAGCTTCCTCCCTTGACAGGCAGACTCTAGAAGACCTGAAAAGATCTGATATGTTGATGAAGGAAAGAATGGATAAATAGGACAACAAAATTGATGCAATCGCAAGCATGTTAACCCAGCAACAGGAAACCAACACCCAGATCAAGTGCATGTTGGAGGCTTTGTTCACACGTCTTCCTCCTCCCTCTTAGAATTTCCTTGTTTTTATAACATGTTTATCTGTAATATTTTTACACTGTTTTGAACTTATCATTGCTTCTGGTTTTTAATATAAATGCATTTTGGCTCTGATTATTTGTTCTTTTTGATAACTGACAAAAAGGGGGAGAAAGAATGATATTTTTCAATAACGGATTACTGAGACATAAGTCTCAAACATTTGATCTATTTAAATTTTTTTCTTCTGAAAAGCTTGAACAGGTACAAAACTCTGAGGAAAGATACAGTAAAGTTCTGATGCTCAAAGACTCATGGAATTAAAGGGAAATAATCAACTCAGGGTGAGTTTTCTCTTATTAATTCTACACTTTTTATTCTTTATTTTTAATTGAAAAATCTGGTTTTTGTCATCATCAAAAAGGGGGAGATTGTTAGAACATAGTTTGATTCTACAACCCTTAATTAGAGTTTTGATGATAACAAAATACAAAGAATAAATAAATTGTAAGATTTATATATAAGACAAATATGCTTCTTAAAATTATGTTTTGTATATACAGAAGTTCTGATGGAATCAGCATCAACATCAGAAGCATAAGAAGATCAGTAACATGTGCTACACGCTGAAACTACCAGATCATACGCTGAAGCTTGATGACCAGAATCTGCACATAAACATTTACACTCTGACTCTGATCAAAGATCTTTACCAAGTCATCAGCACTCTGAAGCATCATCATAAGTTAAAGCAAAGAAGACTCTGAAGCGTTATTAAGTATTCAAGACATAATTAATTGCTAACGGCTTTATTCAGACAAGATCTTCTCAAACAGGAAAGTGCGTTATTATCATTAAAATGGCTTTATGGACAACGTATCTCTGCCTTGCCTATATAAACAAGTCTACTTGAGAAAAGACGCACGCATGCACTCACATATTTGCCAAGCCTTCAAAAACCACGCTTACTCAAACGCTTTAGCAAATTCAGTTTTACTCCAAGCTTAAATTGTGTATTATCACAGTTGTGATATATTGTTTTATTAGAAAATGTTAAACACATTCTTGTTCAATTATTTGTAAGAGAATTCCTTGAGATAAACCGGTTTGTGGTTATACTCAAGAAGGCTTTAACAGTTGTTAAAGTAGTTGTTGTAATCCTTTGAATATAGTGGATTAAGACCTCGTTGGAGAGAGGCGAAATCACCTTGACGGGTGGACTGGAGTAGTTTGAGATCAAACGAACCAGGACAAAAATACTGTGTTGTCTAAGCATTTGATTTAAGTTTTACAATTCAACCCCCCTTCTTGTGTTTTTCACATCTTCAGAACCTTCTGTTTCACTGGAGGGAAATCCTCTTTTGTAGGTAGGCGATGAACCATAATATCAGTGTCAAGTCCCGCCATGTCTTTGTATGACCTGGAAAAAAACTCAACATAGTCACGTAGCATCTGTATTAACTGCTCTTTGACACTATGCTCCAGATCAGCACCTATCTTGACTTCTTTCTTGTCCTCTTCAGTACCCAAGTTAACTTTCTCAACCAGCTCTTCATGAGGCTGTATTACCCTTTCTTTCTGTTGTAACAGTATGGAAAGTTCTTCTGGTACGTCATAATCTTCCTCACCTTCGTCCCCGCCTTGGTAGATCGGATTTTCAAAGTCATAATGAGATATAGAAGAACCATTATCAATGGGATCCAAAGTGGATATGGATCTACAGTTTGATATGTGGGTGTGTGTAAGAGCATAGTTGTATATTTTTTGATAAAGTAAAAAGGCAGAAAAGAAAAAACAAAGAGCGCAAAATTTGCATGCAAAACTTCCAATGTTTTATTGATGACATATGAAAATGAAGCAATAACCCTCATAAGTAGACCATTGTGCCTCGGGTAAGACACAAGGCTTTAAAGTTTCAATTTGTTCAAATATTACATTTCCTCAAAAAAAGAAGTCAAATTACTCTCGAATAAAAGTAATAGGCACAAAGTATTTAGCCTCCCAATTGGTGAGTCCACCGCTGATGGTTGGGAAGATCCATTTGTCCAGGTCATAATCACTATCACTGTCTTCCAGAGCATTGACTCCCTAGTTGCTGATCCATAAAGGTGGTCCTCCGGCGCGAGCACGAAGAACAGCTCTCTGGGCTCCTGAAGGAAAACCCAAACCAAATTTGTCATATTTGTAGGGAATATCCGGAAGTTGGCCCCAAATTATACACTCACCTTCTTTGACTACTACCTTGATATCCTTTAGAGAAGCCATCTTCAGTGGAGGTCTGGTAATCTTCGGGACCTTGGAAGCAGTCTTGGTTGCAGCAACAGTCTGTGGAACCTCCTCAAAGTTCTGACAGGAGGTCTCGATGAACTCACCGTCCATTTCGACGTACCTGAAAGAGTTTAGGTGGCTCACCATGTATTCCCCTCCCCATGGACTGTGATAATTTTCCCATTGACTGGGTACTTCAGCATCTGATGCTGGGTAGAAGTGACAGCACCATCCCCATGGACCTGAGGTCGACCCAATAAACAGGAATAAGACGGGCGGATGTCCATCACATAGAAGGTGGAATTAAAGGCCTGAGTACCAACTTTGATAGGGATGTCCACCTCCCCGTGCACCATTCTTTTCGAACCATCAAAGGCCCTCACCATAATGTTACTTGGCTTAGTATGAGTCCTTCGCAATCTAACCCGTCCAGAGCATTCTTGGGCAAGACATTCAGCGATGAACCTGTATCCACCAGAACATGAGCTAGGGTAGTGCCCATGCACTCGACAGAGACATGCAGGGCATCATTATGCTTCCTTCCTTTGAGAGTTAAATCAGCGTCACAAAAACCCAGTCCATTATCAGCAGTCAGGCTGGCTACGCAATTCTCGAATTGATCAGTGGAGGTCTCTTGAGGCACATGGGCAGACTTCAGGAATTTTACTAAAGCCTTAGCATGTGCTTCAGAGCACAAAAGTAAGGCCATCATTGAGATTTTTGAAGGGGCTGCCCCAATTATTCCACTACATTATAATCACTCTTCTTGATTATCTTTAATATCTCTTCCATCTCATTTTTAGAAGCCTCAGGAATGACTTCTAGATGGGCCTTCATCTGGACAGGCTCAACCAATAACTTTTTGCCTCTACTCGGTAGCAGGGATAGCAGCAGGACTAATAGTAGGAGTAGCAATGGGAATACTGATAGGAGCAGCAACAGGAATAATCCCAGGGGTAACACTAGGAGTACTAGCAGGAGTAGAAGCAGGATTGATCACAAGAGTAGCAACAGTCTTTAGAGAGATCTCGGGAGAGAAAACTCTTCCACTAATCATAATTTTACTGGTCCCGACAATATTGTCGATGTCAGGATCAGTACCTTCAGCAACTTTGTCTTCAATAGCCAACAGGTCTTGCTTGATGCCATGGTGAAACAACCGGCTGAAAATCATCAAACAACGAAGTTGCCATCGAACGTATTTTATCCCACATGAAGGGAAAGGTAAACATTGAGAAAACCTGAGAAGGGAGAAGTCACGGTCTTGCGACCGAGAGATCGGGTAAGGGAGTCTGTTACGCGAGGGGAATGTATTAGCACCCCATACACCCGTAGTACTCTACGGTATCCACTCTTGTTGTTCTATCTTATGGGTGTGTCTAATCTATGCTTACTGTTTATTACTGCTGAAGGGAGAATGCATGCAAAAGAAAGGAGAAAAGAATGTAGGGGAAATAAAATTGTACTCGCTTGGGCCCTACCCTAATGCCTACGTATCCTTTTTGAGGAATCAGAGCTACCGTAGTTCAGCTCACATGTTTTTGTTTGTTTGTGTTTTTTATGGACAACGTTAATTCCGCCTTCTTCCACAGATCAACCTTTGGAGACTTATGCGTTGACACATAAGTAAATTAATCATGTCCTTACGTGAAAAGGGTTTTTAGAGAAAAGGTGCTCGAGCGCACAAAATGGTTTGAATTGGTTTGTGTTTTATTACCTTGAAAAAAAGGTTTAGGTATGATTAGCATGATGCAAGGATGAAAAAAGGGAAAGAAAAGAGTCTATGGGAGACTAGCCTATCTCTAACCTAATGTTATCATACAATGGTAGCCCTACGTCAAGGATGAAAGGGGAAATTTCTACCTAATGTTAGCATGCATGGTTTGCAATCTAAGGTCTAACTTGCGTCCGAACGGAGCAAGCGCGTCCTAAGGGAACATGGTATGTAGAAGGATAAAGCAAACAAGCTAATAAACTCAAGATAGCATACCTAGAGAGATCCTATCTAGGTTAGCGTGCCAAAGAAAGTATAATAAAACTATCCTATAGGGAACATGCAATGAGAGCGAACTCGTGATCTCAATTTCTAAATTGAGTGACTCATCGATCAATAAGAAATAACAGAAAGCGATAATATCCTATAGGGAGCATGCACTGAGAGCGAAGTCATGATCTCAATTCCTAAATTGAGTTACTCACCGATCAACAAGAAAGTAAACAAACATAAGCACAACACATATAGCAAATGAAGTGCGAAATGCCTGCTACAGGTCTTTAAACAGCAACTTCGAGCACACACTTTTTATTTCCTACTTCTCATGGCATCTAGAAAGCAATAAAGCGAGAAAATGAGGAATAAAATGAGTTTGCGATGATACCGAACAGAGAAGGTTCGTTGCCTCTTCAAAACCACGCAAGCAATAAGAAAACTCTACCAAAAGCTCCCTTGAATTGACTTGATGACAATTATGCTCTTGGCTAGCTTTAAAGCTTCGTGAAATTTTCACCTAAATCTCTTTTTATTTACCAATATCACAAAAATTAAATCACTAAAATTAATCGCAAGTGCAATTGAACAAATATTGAAAATAAAACTTCGAGAGGTGCAAAGCTGGATCAAGGATATGCTCCAAGTAAAAATCATAATGGCACTAAGCCCATTAAAATAAACCCAATAGCAATTTTTTTATAGTAAATAAACCAAAAAGCTACCAGAAAAAAAATCCATTGGGTCCAGGAATCAATTGTTTCGGTCCAGTAATCTTTAATAACACTAACCCACCCTCAAATTATTTGTTCTGTTTTTTTATTACTTATCAATATATTTTAACTATTGAAATAAAAAATTTAAAGGGAAGGAAATAAATAGAAATAGGGATTAGGGTTACACAGTTTGTGGATCTTCGACTTCTTGGAGATCTCGATTCTCTTCCTCTCTCGTCTCAAATCTCAGATGCAACATTTTCCTTTTCTTCACTATCCGATTCAGACAATACTGTGACTTAAAAAGCCACCTCCGATCTCTATTTCGTCTTCAACGTTTTTCGTTCGGCCTCAATTTTATTTCTCTTTCTCCGACCTTTGTTCTCATCTGAATTACCGTCGGAATTCCTTTCTTCTCCGTTGCAAACGACGATCCTCTTATGCGCCAATTTTGGTTCGCACACTATGGATTTGTACTTCTTTCATCAATCTCAGGCTTCAGGCGCCGTGAATTTTTATCTCGCTTCAATATTGATTCCGACTCATTCTTCTTCTTCGCGATTCAGTTTTGCTATTCATTCTTTCTTGCGAATCAGCAACGACGGAGTTCTCCGGCGAGTCTCGGCCTTCTCTTTAGCCTCTTTTTCCTTTTCGTTCGTTGTTGTGTGTGACAGTGATGAATGATGTTATTGTCTGCAAGATGATGTGCAAAGATGAGTGAACCAAAGAGTTGTGTTCTTGCGGATGCAGGATGAAGATGATGCTGAAGATCTCAGAGAAAGATGAAGATTATTGCTGGAGGATGACGATGAAGATGTTGTAGAAACTTGAAGATTGACGGTTGATGAGGAATCTCTGGATGCGGTTCAAAGAGAGAGAGGTGAGTTTTTATTTCTAATTTTCTGTTACTTTTTCTGTTGAAAATCATATCTCTCCTTCTCTTCCCTTCTTCTGAATTCCGTTGGAAGAATTTTCTGTTATCTTCTTTTTTCTTCTGCTGAGATGCGGTTAGAAATTGATTAGAGGTGGTTAGGAAAACAGTTAGGGAGTTATCTCTGTTACTAAGCTGGATTTTTTTTTGGTTAGCAATTACTGTTAGGGATGTTATAGTCGGTTAGAGGTTTAGTTTTGGGAATTTCTGTTATGAAGATCTGTTTGGGGAAAATGGTTGAGATTTAGGAGAGTGGGAATTGGTTATAGGTCAGTTAGAAAACTGTTAGGCTATTTATTTATTATAGTTGGATGGAAAGTTTGTTGGACTGGAAGTTAGTTAGTTAGAAGATAGGAAGTTATGAATTCTGTTTTGGCAGTTAGAGTAGTTGAGATATGGTTACAGGGATGTGGACGGTTAGAATATTTTTGGTAGGCAGTGGTTTTTTTTGAGATTTTGCTTTTATAAGTTGTTAGCTGGAAACTAAGCTAAAAATTAGTTGAGATTTGTTTGGTTAGGAGATGTTAGTTAACATGTTAGAAAGTTGGTTAAAAACTGTTAGATAAAAAAGAGTAAAAGGTTAGTGTATTTCCCTGCCCTTCAATCTGAACACACGCCTCTATTATGATTATACAAACTAATGATGGCTCACGTAACATGCCCTTCGCTCGCAATACAAACAGAGCCCTGTTTAGAATCAAAGGTCTTCTCCACTTTTGATTTTTCTGGTTTTTCTACAAGGTTGAATTGAGTTTGTGGATATTTTTTGTGTTTCGTATATGAACTGGCTTGAATTGTTATTGAATCATGTATGTGCTTTTTGACAGAAATTTAAATCAGATGCAATTTTATGGTGCAGCGGGATCGACTTAACGGTTGTTGTGAATTGGACCTAGCTCAACGTCCCATCATTCAAAGTTGCAAGGCAATGGTTTTGAAGTATGAGGCCCGAGACGAGAAATTGGAGATGGACAAAAAGTATGGAGGATCATTGTTAAGGCAAGAATCTTGAATTATGGATAAGAGGGTAATGAGTTATGAAAGTCACTGAAGATGAAGAACTTGGATTATGTTTAGTTTAGGATTATGTTTCCATTGATGTGATTTTGCAGCCTTGATGTAAATGGCTTTTGAATTATTATTGAATGCCTAATTTGTATTCCCAATCCTCTATGTTGAATATTTCTGAACTTTGACTTGTAATGACTTCCATATCCATGGTGCTTTGAACAAATTTAGGTGTAATTTGAATAAAGATTGAAATTGTGATGGATCTCATGAATGTAATATGCAATGGTCCTTCTCCATTAAAACAAAGTTTGGAATTCGTCTTTCCCCCATATGTTTTGCTTTAATTTCCCAATTTTCCTTTAATTCTCGCGACTCTTGAATAAGCACCAACAAATAGGATGAAAGAAAAACAAGTGCTTAAAATGGACTCTTGAATAAGATCTCAAATAATTTTCAACTTAGAAGTGATTCCATTAAGAAGGCTCAAGCCCTAGCTTGCAAAGTCTTTATTTGAGGTATTGATAAAAACCTTGCACTAATGTGATACGGTGGGAGAACTAACTTGAGGGTTTTGCGTCTTATCACAAATGTTGCGGTTAGAAAGAGTCGCCACCAACTTTTATTTTATCCAAAAGGAAAGGTGAAAAAGCACAGGAAAGACCTTTGAGATTGTTTCTTGAGTTCAGGGGGTAGATTATGAAAAGGGAAGGTGTTAGCACCCTTTTCATCCATGGTTTTCCATGGGCTCTTAGTTACTTGCTAGATCACTTGTTTTTGTTTTGAAATTGTGCTTTGTGTGGTTTTGAAAGTATTTTGTAAAAGAGGCCATTTTTTAGGTAATCTTTGTAATGATTCTCGTTCGTAAGAATGTATATGAATATGTTTGTCTTTTTGAAAATGTTTTCAATGTTTGTAAGAATGTTTGAAAATATGTATGTTTGTTTTTAAAAGTAGCAAGGATAGTTGTTTTGAAATGGAGCAAGTAACTAGAAGTAATCTACCTACTCAAATGTCTTTCTTGTTCATTTTCTTTTCTTTTGATATTGTTGTCTTACCATTGATTTGATAAGCAACCCTATATTTGGATGTAAACGGGACGGGCGAGGGTCATCGTATAACTATGATTTAGCAATGTTGAAAAGTATCTTAGTATTTTGAGGGACCAAGATCATTTTGTAAGGCAACATTGAATAGCGTCATCGAGGGACTATGATCTTATACTTATTTGTTTTGCTAAGATACTTCGCATGCGTAATATGGCCATTTTTTGTATAAGGCAACCAAGTGGAGTAACCCTAAGGGTGTTTGTGTGAAAGTGTGTTATTTTCATGCTTGATTTTGTCTTGGATTAGAGTTTTCTATTTGATTTGTTTTTATCTTGCCATACAAACCCTAATTACTAGCATGTTATATAAAAGCGGTAAATTGCGTAATTTAAAGATTACTACGCTATTACAATATTTTATGGTATACAAATTATGAATGGAGATTTACAATAATATAAACCTAAATTAATCTACTACATCCAAATCGAATTTGTATGAATATTTGAATAAATAAAATACAACATAAATTAAATGTGCAATAGTATGTATATGCAAGAAAGGATTTTTGTTTTGTTGTTTTTTATATGAAAAAAGAATTTTTGAACTAAACTTAATAATTTAAAAAAAGGAAATTATTTTTATACATTGATTAACCCTAATTCTAGTTTATTAAAAGAAAATAAGATTCTTTAAGTATTATTATTGTGTATTTTTGTCTTAAAATAATAAATAATATTTATGAAAATATTTGGTCTTTTTATATGTCAAAATAAATATTTATAAGTATGAAGGAAAAGAAATAAAATTAATCTAAATCTATTTTATTTTACAAGTTTATTTAAGAAAAATAGTTAACATATAATTTAATAAAAATATTTTTTATGTTAAAATTAAATAAAATAAACAAAAATAAAATATTTAACATTTTTATATTTTTTATGTTAAAGAAAATATATTTAAGATATTGAAAATGAAAATAAAAAAAATAATAAAATGATTGGGCCAGGGGTGTCCTGAGCAAATCAGGAGGTAATGTGTTTAGAAAAAAAAGGAGGCCTGTGATACGGTGGGAGAACTGACTTGGGATTTTGCGTTTGTGTTCGCAAATGTTTCGGTTTAGCAAGAGTCGCCACCGGCTTTTTATTTTATCCAAAGGAAAGGTCAAAAAGCACAGGAAAGACCTTTGATATGTTTTCTTGGGTTCGGGGGGTAGATTATGAAAAGGGAAGGTTCTAGCACCCTTTTCATCCATGGTTTTCCATGGGCTCTTAGTTACTTGTTTTATATCACTTGCCTTTGCTTTTCAATTGTTTGAAATGGTGCTTTGTGTGTGATTTTTGAAAATACTTTGAAAAAGAAGCCTTGTCTAGGAAACCTTTGTAATAATTCTTGTTTGAATATATACAAAGGTGTGTGTCTTTTTGAAAAGATATTTCAATGTTTTGAAAGTTGTTTTGAAATTGTTTTGAAGTTGTGTTGTGAAGTGTGTTTGAAAACGGCAAGGATGTTTTGCAAGATTTTTGGTCAAGTAACTAAGAGTTGCCTACCCTATTTTACTCAAAGATCTTTCTTATGTTTTTAACCCTTTTAAAAGTGTTGTTTCACCATTGTGTTTGATGAACAACCTTGTGTTAGGATGTTAAACGGGATAGGCGCGGGTCATCGTATACAATCATTGAAAGCAACTTGTGAGACGCTCTAGCAATTTCGTAAGGGACGAGATCATTTTATCGAAGGCAACATCGAGGGTCATCGAGGGACTATGATCTTTGTTTATCGAAGGGACATTTGCTAGAGTGTCTCATATTCGAGGGACATGATTGCATTTTCCGAGGCCACAAGCGAGGTTACCCTAGAGGTGCAAGTGTGAATGGTGTGTTGATTTTCATACATTTATTCTTGTATTAGGTTATCTAGCGGTTGATTTTAGCTCTTCGCATACAAACCCTAATTACTATACAGTATATTGAAATCAATAAATTGCGGGAATTTAAAGTCTAAGTTATTACAAAACAGTATCCGGGGATGGGGGTACAAATGTTTACAAATGGGGATGAGTCTCATCAGAATAATAATGTCCAAGTATATATTACAACCAAATCGAACCGACGAAATTCAAATATTAACAAATTATAACAAAAGCATAAAAATAAAGAGAATCAAAAGTATTATGAGATGCATGTGTTTATTTACAAATAAACAAATAAAATTTAACCTAATTAAGAAAGATTAAAAAATTATATTATTATTATTGTTTTTTATGTTTTTATGAAAAAAAGTTTTAAAGAAAATTAATTAAATTAATGTTTCTTTTATTTATGTATTTATTAAATGTAACGAATATTAAAGAAAATCATATTGAAAAGAACGAATAAAAATTAAGCTATTGTTTGTTTCTTATTATTTAACAAAAATAAATATTTTAGAAAAGAAAATAATTGAAATTGTATTGGTTTTAAGAAAGAAAAGAGTTAAAATAAAAAAGGTGGGCTTAAGAATATATTTTTGGATGGCCCAAAGGAAGAAGAACAAAAAAGGCCAGAAGGGGGGAAAAGAAGGGGGTGCGTGTTAGTAAGAATATGGGCTTAAGGAAATTGGGGCGTACGAGCCCAAATGAAATGTTGTGACAAATTTTTAGGGTTGATGTTGTATTCTGAAACTAGGGTTTGCAGTTTTGGCACCCAGCGGCGCCTCCTCTCATCTCTTCTTCTTCTTCTCTGTGGATTGTTTATCTTCTCAGGCGAATACGTTGATTCTTACCTCCATGCCTAGCCACCGGAGCGTTTCCTCCCACCTCTCTCGTCTTCACAGCGGTCCACGTTGTTTGTGCTTGAACGGTACAAATTACTTCATTTGCGTTTTAAGGTTTTTTACAGTTATGTTTTCGTTTCGCTTGATTGTTATATGCATGTTTAATCTTTGGCCTTTTTTATGTTTCCATGTAGTAAAAGCTTGAGGGTTTGAGAGATGTACCTTGAACGTCTTGCTTCTGAAAAACGATGGAGGGAGAGGGACGTGAGACTGGTGGAGCTCTCAGGAGGCTAGGCGGAGGGAAGATGAAGATGACGGTGTTTCTGGTATTTTGTTTCTTTGAACGTTTGATGATGATTTTGTTCTGAGAACCCTATGTTGTTTGGACTTTTATTGATGTTTGATGATGATTTTATTCTGAGAACTATTGTTGTTGGCTTTGAAACCCCTTTGAATAGCTTCTGATTTTCTCTTCCTCTTTCTTCTGTGTTATTTGATATTTGATGATGAAGATATATTCTGAAAAAACTAGCTATTGTTGTTGTTCTTTGTTTTGGTTGATGATGATGAAACTCTGAAACCAGCTTCTTCCTCTTCCTCTCTCTTTTTTACTGATGTTAATGATGTAGAAGTTCTGAAACTATTGTGTTTTCATGTTAATGATGATCTGGGTTCTGAAACAATTTTGGTTGCTTCTAAACTCCTCATCTTTCCAGTTTTGTCAATGATGATTCCCTGAGATTTGTTTCTTTATTTGTTGTTTTGATTTGAGTTGATGAAGCTTATGATTTTGGTGTTGATGACAGCTAGACTGTGTTTGCAGTTTATGCAGTCTTTGGCCCAAACAGGTTTGGGAGTTTGGTTTGTGGTAGAATCTGTAGTTTTGTTATTTGTTAGGCAGAACTGAGTTTGTGTATGCAGATTTGGGCTTGGAGGTTTGTTGAGCTTGAGTAAGCTAGCTTTGCAGTTTTTGCTCAAACAGGTTTTGGGCCTACTTGCTTGGCTTACAGTTTTGCAAGGTTGGGGAGTTTGGATTGCAGGTTTGTTGTGTTTTGGGAGGCAGTTTGGCCTGGACTATATGTTTGTTGAGCTTGTTGTTTTGTGGTTTTAAAAACTGCAGGTTTCTTTTTGTTGTTATTTTTGACTGGTTTTTGGGCTAGCAGGTTTGTTGTGTTTGTAAGGCAGGCTTGAACTGAGTGTTTGAGTTTTAGCTTGCAGTTTATGCAGGTTTGAGCTTACAGGTTTTGGTTTTTGATTTGCAGTGATATAGTACAGGCAGGTTTTGCTCGCTTGTTTGTGTTTACAAACAGGTTTAGCAGTTTTTCTCTCTATCTTCCTCCCTCCTCTCTGCTAGACCGTTAGACTGTTATATCTTTTCTTTTTGTTCCCCTTACTGCCTTTTTACAGTCTGCCTTTAGCCAAAACTGCAAAACCTATTCACTAGGTCTTCTCTTTCTCTCTCCATAAGCATTTTTAATTGCTTATTATAATATAATTCTGAAAAGCTTGTTGGGCCATAAAATGATGATGAAATTGACAAGTCCCTTTGGATTGTAACTTTGGTTTATCTCTGCATTGTGTACTTTCTTTGACAGCCTTGCAACTTTCTGCTTTGTGTACTTGCTGTGACAGTTTTGCAACTCAGTTTGACATTTGGTTAATGCATTTGAAACTCAGTTTGCAGTATAGTTTGACATGCTTGGTTACTACATTGTAGTTAGCTTGCCTATGCTTGCCTTGCTGACTTTTTGACTATTGCAGTTTGGTTTTGTTTGCAATGCAGCCTTATACCTTTGTATTTGAACCATGTGCATGCTTGCAATTTATTTTTCACTTTTCTCTTTGTGAACCAAGAAGAGAAATCTTCTTGTGATTTGCAAAGAGAAAAAGTAAAACATGATGAATCCAATAGCATTCTGATTCCGGCCAACAAGATTTAATGATGATTTTTCTTTCTTCCTTTTCTGCTTGAAAATTCTTATACTAATTTCTTTTTCTCTGTCTTTTGCAGGTAAGTACCAGTTGGATGATAGATGAAGCAGTAGAAGTAGAAGATCTCAAAAGATTAGGCTTACATTTTTTTTCATTTATTGTAAACAAATGTTATTTTAAATATTATAAGTTGTAATCTTACAATATTCGAATAAATTTGTAACCATATTTGAAATAAATAAAAGTCTTTATCAAAAGAAAATTTTCTACTGTCAAATATTCCAATCTTTCCTTGTATTGTCTATTTAATTATTTAAGACTCTTAAATCAAAATAATGGGAAATGTATCCCAATAACTTTAATCCAGATGAAATAAATAATCAACAAACTTTGTCGTCTCACATTAATCACAATACGCATGGTATTCCAATTAACATATGCGTTGTACAGTTAAACAAACACTCCATAAACCTTTCACTCCACTGCTCAAACAAATGCCTTAATGTTCTAAACAAAAGTCTCAGCTCTTATGCCAGATAATTAGGTTTTGAGAAACAACCAATAATCTTGAACAAGCGTGAAAACAATGTAACAATTAACTGAATTTATAAGGATTCAGTTTCTTCTGAGAAATACGAGCGAAAACCCTAATTCCGGATTTGTTGTCAAAGAAAAGTCTACTTGCTCAATTCCTTGGTCAATCTCAACAAAATCAGTGAAAACCCTAATTCTGGATTGACTGATAAAGAAAAGTCTGTTTAACCGATTCTTGAGCCAATCTTAAAAATCAGAGAAAACCCTGGGGTTTTGATTTCTTGTGAAAAAGGGAGGGCAAATTTTGGGGTACAACAAGGCCCATACATGCTGAGCCCATGCTGCCAAAAATGTCAAAAATGAAGCTGAAAAATAAGAAAAGTGCAAAAGGCAACGCCAAGGTTCGAACCCATGACCTATGCATTTTCAGTACGCTGCGTTGCAACTGGGGTGGCTGTACATCCGTTAGTTCAAATGAAACAAGAAAAACATAACACATAACGCCTTCTTGCCATGTACTTCATCTTCTTCCTTAAGCCAGCCGGACCCCCTGTATCTTTCTCATTTCTCCATGAAAATGGAAACTTCCAACATGAAAATGATAGTACTCTTTCCCACGATTTCAACCATGTAACTCATGTAGACTAACAATCAAAGATCAAAGCTAATTTCAATGGCCCTAATTTCAACCCTCATTTTTATAGAAATTTGAAATCTAAAAGTCTCTATACACAATGAATATAAATGAAATCTATGAACATGGTTAGTTTTAGCACAAAGATATCTACATTCTATCTTCACAAATCGTGACCAATAGATGCCTGTATGAAGAGATAGAAGTTGGAGTTCTTACCTCTTTCAGATGAGATCGTGAATGGAGTTTGAGTGAGTTTTATGAAGGCCTGAAGATCCCTTTAGCTTGCCTGGACCTCCCTGAGTATGTTCCAATCTTTACCTTGTCTTGAAAGTGCCTGAATCTCCCTATCCAAGTCAACCTGCAAGCTTGAAAAACAAAAATGGCAGATGGAGAAGGAGGACTTACAGTGAAGGGATGATGGTCTGGAACACTTAGATATGGGGTAGGTTAAGTGTTTAAGTGATTAGAACTTGAAACGCACGAGTAGATTTTTGGATTGCTATGCTTGGTATCAAACTGCAAGTTATGGCAGGTTTTTTGGTGATAGGGAGTTTTAGAGAGTTTCTGGCCTTGAGAAATCGTGTGTTAGGTTGCAATGTGTTTGTGTATAAGTATATAGAAGGTTTCAAATCCATTCTACAACAGATTTCTGAGTTGTAGGCTTTTTGCACTCTTACTTGCTTTTTAAGAAAAGTGAGGAGACAACTCTCTACATGCTTGTACAAGCCTGCTTGGAGTTGGTATAAGTCCTAGACAATTTGCTTTTGGTTTATAGGACTTGTGTGTGCAGAGAGAACATGTGCAAGGCTCAAGAAGTTGACAAATGCAAAAGTTGTGCTTTTCTAAAATGGCACTGGCAACTTTGTGCCATTTATGGAATTAAAGCTTGGACAAATACTCTTATGCTTGGATTAAGGCTTTATCAACTGTGTAAGCATTAAATTATAAAGTGAGAAACAAGTTTTAGGCCTGTAGAGCAAGGATTATACAGCCTAGGTTGAGATTTGAATTTTGTTCTTCATGAAATGGCTTGAAATCAAAGTGAGAAATTGCCAACTTCATCTCTTCGATTCTCTCTACTCAAGAATGACCTCAAGGAGTTCTTGGACATTTTGGAAAGCTTGCAATGTACTATATAACTCATCTTTGAAATAATTTTCAAGATTCCTCTTGGAACTAGGTGAAAAGTTTCCATGAAGTCAGGTCAAAAACCTGCCTAAATTAGGGCAAAATTTCACAAAGTTATTTTAGTTCATGGGCATGTATTCACAAAATCATATCTTGAGATCCAAGCATCTTTATGGAAAAATTTGTGAAGAAAAGTTGTATATTTCATGGATATCTACAACTTTCATGTTGGAAATTTCCTTTGAATCATCTTGCACCATAGTGAAAATTTGGCTCAAAGTTGAGAAAAAATAAGAAATTTTCTATAGTTAGAAAAATTTCTAAGTTGGGAAATTTTTTAAATTTTAAAATAAAATCTTCAATCTTTGATTCCTTGATGAACAAGTTTCATATTTTGAAATGTTTTGATGAATTATGATCTTTGACACTTGAATTTGACCAAAAAGTCAAAGTTTGACTTTTCAGTATACAGTTGACTGAAAAATTCATCTGTCAATCCAATGGACTTGCAATGTTTTGAACCATGTCATTAGGTCAAAATGATGCAATTGAACTCTTGAAATAATTCTTCAAGCCAATTGGTCATTTTCTAGGTCAAAAATCAGAAATTGCCCTTTCTCAATCAAAACCCTAATTTTGACCATTTTGCCCTTTTGATGATTTGGTCCAATTTCTTGAGGAATTGTGGTTCAACCTTGATCAAATGATACATATGAGTCCGAAATGTTGATGTGGATAAAAATAATGAATTTTGACTGTAAATTGGCCATGATTGACTTTTTCCCCAATACAGCTGATTTTTAGGTCAACTGTCCAATTGACTGATCAAAAATGTGATTCAAGGCTTGAAACTTGACATGAGTAATCTTAGGGGTCCATGATGATACTTGAAAGTCATATGAAGCATTGATATTCCAAAAATCCTTGTGCAATCCCAAACCCTAATTTTGGGTTATCAGCGCTTGATGAGATGTCTTGAGCTGGTCAAACCTTAATCCAGTCTTGAGTCAAAGAGATCTTGTGAGAAAAATCTTGATAAATGAGAGGGAAAATTTTGGGGTACAACAACTAACAAGTTACAACCCTTCGATGGAGAACTTGATGATCTTCGTAGCTTGAGGAGAATACAGCTATCACTGACCCTGAACACAAAAACCATAGCTTCACAGACCATGATTGATGATGAAACCAGTTGATTCCTTGAATGAAGACGAGAACCTTAAAGCCGTACAATAACCCCAATTCCTCAACATCTTTGATCTCAGGCTAAATATTTATTGATTAATGAATGAATGATATGTTAGATGACCTAATGGGAGTTATGTACATGAGAAAAGTACAAAATGCATAAGCCAGATAAGAGTGAAAGGGTAGGACAAATTTGGGGTATTACAACTGCCCCTATTTAATCATCTTAAACCTGAATGTACGATTGGCGCGTGCCTTTCGGAAGTTCAAGGTTGAAAATGATTAAATACCAATGCCAAAAATTTATTCTGGGAGAAAGTGTAAGTGTTTATTTAGTTTTGTGGTATCTGCTGGGGAAATAATTTTTTGTTTTCTAGTGAAGAGACGGAGATTGGAAGGTGACACGACGAGTGTTTAGAACTTGACCCGACAAGTGTTAGAAGCTGACATGACGAGTGTTTAGAAAAGTGACACGACGAGTGTTTAGAAGCTGACACGATGAGTGTTAGAAGGTAGCATGATGTAAACACAAGGACAAAGAAGACTTGTAACGTGGCGTAATGCCAATACAAGAAAGAGATTGGACTTGTAACGTAGCGCAATGCCAATACAAGAAAGAGATTGGACTTATAACGTAGCACGATGCCAATACAAGGAAGGGATCGAACTTGTAACGTAGCATGGTGCCAATACAAGGAAGAGATCAAACTTGTAATGTAGCATGATGCCAATACAAGGAAGGGATCAAACTTGTAACGTAGCGTGATACCGATACAAGGGAGAGATCGGACTTGTAACGTAGCGTGATGCCAATACAAGGGAGAGATCAGACTTGTAACGTAGCAGGATGCCAATATAGGGAAGAGATCGAACTTGTAATGTAGCGTGATGCCAATACAAGGAAGAGACCAAACTTGTAACGTAGCGTGATGCCAATACAAGGAAGAGATCGAACTTGTAACATAGCGTGATGCCAATACAAGGAAGAGATCAAACTTATAATGTAGTGTGATACCGATACAAGGGAGAGATCAGACTTGTAACGTAGCGTGATGCCAATACAAGGAAGAGATCGGACTTGTAACGTAGAGTGATGCCAATACAAGGAAGAGATCAAACTTATAATGTAGCGTGATGCCAATACAAGGGAGAGGTCGGACTTGTAACCTAATGTGATGCCAATACAAGGAAGAGATCGAACTTGTAACGTAGCGTGATGTCAATACAAGGAAGAGATCGAACTTGTAACGTAGCGTGATACCAATACAAGGGAGAGATCAGACTTGTAACGTAGCGTGATGCCAATACAAGGAAGGTATAACACAGACGAGTGTCTGAACCGATACAGACGGGTATCAAAAGAAGATACAAACGAGTATCAAGGAAAGGTTAAACATGGACGAGTGTTTGAATCAATACGGACGAGTATCGAAAGAAGATACAGACGGGTATCAAAGAAAAGATAACACGAACGAGTGTTGGAATTAATACATACGAGTATCAAAAGAAGATACAGATGAGTATCAAGGAAGAGATAACACAGACGAGTGTTGCAATCAATACAAACGAGTATCGAAAGAAGATACAGACGAGTATCAAAAGGTTAAACACGGACGAGTGTTTGAATCAATATAGACGAGTATTGAAAGAAGATATAGATGGGTATCAAAAGGTTAAACACGGAGGAGTGTTTGAATTAATAAGGACGAGTATTTAAAGAAGATACAGACGAGTATCAAAAGGTTAAATACGGATGAGTGTTTAAATCAATACGGACGAGTATTGAAAGAAGATACAGACGAGTATCAAAAGGATAAACACAGACGAGTGTTTGAATCAATATAAACGAGTATTGAAAGAAGATACAGACGAGTATCAAGAGGTTAAACACAGACGAATGTTTGAATCAATACGGACGAGTATTGAAAGAAGATAGAGACGAGTATCAAAAGGTTAAACACGGATGAGTGTTTGAATCAACACGGACGAGTATTGAAAGAAGCTACAGACGAGTATCAAAAGGTTAAACACGGACGAGTGTTTGAATCAATACGGACGAGCATTGAAAGAAGATACAGATGAGTATCAAAAGGTTAAACACGGACGAGTGTTTGAATCAATGCAGACGAGTATTGAAAGAAGATACAGACGAGTATCAAAAGTTTAAACACGGACAAGTATTTGAATCAATACGGACGAGTATTGAAAGAAGATACATACAAGTATCAAAAAGTTTCGAACACGGACGAGTATTTGAATCAATACGGATGAGCATTAAAAGAAGATACAGACGAGTATCAAAAGGTTAAACACGGACGAGCGTTTGAATCAATATGGACGAGCATTGAGAAAAGATACAGACGAGTACCAAGGAAAATTTAAACACGGACGAGTGTTTGGGAGACTGACACAAATGAGTGTTTATGAGTTAACGTAGACGAGTGTTTAGGAAATTGACATAAACGGGTGTTTAGGAGTTAACACAGACGAGTGTTTGGAGACTGAATTATTTGTTAGGCAAGAACTGACTACCAGACGAAAATTGGGTTTAGAATGACAAGGTGTATTGATTTTGCTGGGAATTGAAAGGGTGAAGGTCATCGATTGGGGATTTTGGAAATGACATCCTCTTGTAGGGATGTATTGTTGTCCTTGGATGATTCAGGTCTTTCATGCAAGGTACCTGATCTGGCTTATGCTTTGTATGCATGTTTGAATTTCTTTTGCCGCAAAGATCCATTCTGATGGATCAGCGACTACACTCCTTTGAGGATGCAATGTTATGAAACGATAGCTTTATGCAATGCAAAGAAACAGACTTCACAGGTATAAGCGGAGGCTCGTTAGGAGTTACTGCTCATCACTAGGGATGCTAATACATATCGGCGCTAGAAGCCTACAATATCAAAGATCGTTGGGGATGCTGATAAGAATTTGCACAGGGGAGCCCATGATACCGAAGATTATTGATGACTCTACTAGAGATTGAATTGCCCATGAAGCAAATCTACCGATATGCCACTGAGTTCTGAACTGTGTCGTTGGGGAAGAGATAATTTGGCCAGACTTCCGTACATCTTGAACCATTGAGAGGATGATAGAGCTGAATATGCCGAAGAACAGATACTGAACACCATGTGGATCCCTTTGAATACATGCCCTGAGTTTACGCCACACTGGGAAATTATCTCTTGAGTCACTTAGGGATAAGAGGTGGGCATGTATACCTACGAACGCCCCGGTTTAGCTATGTGAATGCCTCATTTTAGCTCCGTGAATGCCCCGGTTTAGCTCCCTTGGGGATGCACTTGATTCGCTCCACTGGGGATGTACTTGCGCGTGCTAAGTAAAACAGTGACTCCGAACTTTCCAAATTCACTTGGGGAATCAGGTTCAAAATTGTCTGTAGTAGATGAAGGCAACTTCATGCACTGGCTAGGTCAGGGTGACCGTTATGATGCTTTTAGCTTGATTTGTCTCGTACAACATAATTGGCTTGAGCAAATTTGAAAGTACGGATGAGGAATGCCCCTGTCTGGAGGATCTCTAAGAAGATCTATGTTGAATATAAGACCAAAATATTCGCGCCACAATATGATACAAAGTGGCCTTCCCCAATGTCTTGAGTCACGAAATAAACTGCTCTTTATTACAGCTTTCTTGGAGAGATTTGTCGGATCTCAACGTAACTGCCCCAGGTTAAAAGAACTCTGAATAGATTTATCGATGTGATAGCCCCTGATCAACGACAACTTGAAGAGATGTATTGACGTGATAGCCTCTGATTGATATTAGCTTGAAGATATTTATTGACGTGATAGCCTCTGATTGATATCTTTGAGGGAATGCCTCAGATTTGGCTGACCTTGGAGAGATCGATTCTCGACTTGATTGCCCCAGATTGGCGGAATCTGCTAACTTCCTCCTAAAGGGTACTCAGGCTGTGAAGCACCAAGATGTTTTCTCTTGACTGAATCATTGGTTTACTTGCCCCTGGATAAGTCATAACTCTTGTGACAACTGACTTCTGCTTCAACAAGTATTTAAACCTCTCTTTTCTAACAAGATTGAGCTCTTTACCGATTGTTCATTGTGTAAACTTACTTGATGTCGATCAGTTGTTTTGTATGCAAAAGAATGTTTATTATGAGAATGATAATTCTAATGCAACACATATGTAAGTCTTGAAGTTTGAAAAAACTTTGAGTGAAATGACGTCACAACTCTGTTGTGAACGAGTCACTAGCTAGACAGTGACATTTGCAAATTCTTTTTTTTTTATGAAAGACAATGCAAGCATATGATGCCAACATATATATTCAAACGTACCTCTTAGGAGTCAGTTAAACGTTATCTCATTGTATCACGCTTTTGAATTGACCCATGCTTCAATTAGGACTTTTATGGGTTGTAACGTGGCCTGGTTCACGGTTTTAGAAAAAAGGATTTAAGGCTCAAAATTATTTAGTGCCCACCCATTCTCCATGATGTTCTCCATTTCTATGTTCAGTTGGCCCGATATAAGCATTCATCTCTCTACAAGAGTTTGCGATGGTTGAGGAACCACTGAGGCCTCTTGGACACAACAGTCACTAACTTCTGATTTTGGTGTCTGATCAGACGAATTTGTTCTTTGATGAGGATTTTCATTGGTAATCCTTTTCTCGCCTTTTAGGCTTTTCAATTTCCTTCTTGCTTTTTCCTGGACATATTCTTTTGAATTTCGATTTAGAAGTCCAGCGGGATGCCCCAACTTTTGCCTAAGCGACTTGTTTTCAAGTTTCGACTTAGCGGGGATTTTTGTTTCTTTCTTATTCGTATTTCCATTTTGAACAAGTCATTGATCTTTGCGTTATCTTTGATTTGTTGGAAGTGACTGTGACTGTCTGAGTCTTTAGTAGATGAGGGATACCCATTTTTATATCGTCATCAGTTGACCTCCTGATGTGTGAGAGATACCCATTGGGATATCATTAATTAATGCACGTTGCTGACAAAGGAGGGTTAACCATTACGGTTTTGACTTTCTTCAACCTTTTGATAGATAACCATTGTTGTATCCTTGGATGCACACTCTTGATGAGTTCTGAATGCTTGGTCAGATTAACTGAACACTACCCGGCCCAGGGTTAAAATGAGGGTTTTTCCTGAATAGAAAATAAACTCCTACTTCGAAGGCTTAAAGGGGTTAACGAAGGTCTATCTCCCTTATATCTTTGGTGTTTAGGAATAGAAACAAGGCTTGTACATCATCAACAGAGTCTTACTCAAAAGCGTACCAACCAGAGATTTTGTGTTTTTAGATTATCGTCATCCTCCCTCGAATCTTTACCTAAGAATAAGACTAGGAAATTTGGCATCAATATGAAAATAAAACATTTAAAGAGTGATAACGAATGGATGAATAAAAATGAAAGGAACACTTCAAGAAAAGCATACCTATTGCATTAATATTTTCATTCAAAAATTGACAAGTTTCTATATACAAGCAATGTTTAAACAAATAAGCAAGAATGCAAATGAAAATGCACTAAAGAGAACCAATGGTTACCATCGTTAAGGAGACTTGACTCCGTATAGACTTGTTGATTCTAACGATTTTCTATAGTCTTGATGCTTGAGTGGGCGAGACAATTCCCTTTTTGATCTGACGTGAACAGAACAATCTCCGAATTGATCCTGTCTTGGACATTGTCTTCGGATGACAGACCATCTTAAATATAATGGCCAGGTAGAAGATTCTTTTAGGGGAGTGAATGAATTCTTTACCAAGGGAATTGGTATAAACTGCATCACCAAACATATTATGCCACAAAGAAATAATATAGTTTGTCTTCTATCAGAACAACGAAGACATCCAGCTGGAAAAAAAGAGTCCAACAGTTGGCCAAATAGGAATTAGAATTTTGGAAGAGACGCCAGACAGGTGTTGGGCTTTATACTTAAACCCCTTTCATAGTTTTCAATATCGAAACTGGGTGCCTCAGAACAGTAGACACCTCTAGTATGTGTATTGTAATCAGAAGAGATGTTTCTGGGAGGAGGACCCTAAAGATCAGAGCTTTGTCGAACTTCCACCAGGAGAGGAGATAACTGGATGTAATGCGCTAGGGCTGCATCACCATGCTCATCAGGCTTATTTTGTATTTTCTTAAAAGCTTTTTTCCATGAATTCACTAGGGGAAAAAAGACTGACTGCTGTTGAACAGATCAGGGAACGCAAAGCTGTGGAGAGTGCCCCTGATTCAATAGTCTGATGCCCCGGCGTAGCAACCACATCTGACGTTGGTCAACAAGGATGGAACACTGATATAAGATCTCAGTAAATGGTAGCCATCTACTGATAAGATGTTCCAAGAACTCAAGATTGTGTAGCACTCCATGGTTGAAAGTAATTCCCAAAAGGTGAGGGGAAGAGAGAGAACTTGCTGCGACAGTAGTAGGTGCAAGATCGTTGACACCATTATCAAAGTTTCCATGACCTGGCTTATCTGAGTCTTCGATCAATTATCTTCCTTCTTGAAGGATTCCCGACCATAGGCTAATGCTTGCATGTATATCACTCAGAGCTATTCCATAACTGATCCCTGAACATGTGCAGTGAGAAATCAAGTTGAACCATTGAAGAGAATATCAGGCTTGAATAATAATCCCCAATCTTTGAGTACCTGTCATGGGGTGCATGAATATGCATGGGGTGCATGAATGAATGCCATGTCATGTTCTGTCATTTCCATGGAATTTACGTGCTTTGATTTTGATTTTACGTAAGTAAAAGATGGGAGAGCTTAGCACAAGACTTACAAATATGATTCCCTCGAAATAACATAACATGTATGTTAAATATGTGGTAACCATGTTATGTATGCAAAGACATGGGATCAAATGGGATTAAAATCCCGTCATTTCTGCATATGATTGTTGCACTGTTCTGAACCATATGGATATTATCAGATCAGAGGTCCGACATAGCTTCTGCACATATAAGAACCAAGTACCATGTAGATCTCCCGTTGTACGGGATCAAGGCTTCTGGAACATCGAATACTGTCGAGCCTTTTCTGAACATGCTGGGAATACCAAGATCGAAGGCTCAAACTAACCTCCAAGTAAACAAATCAGGAACTCATAAAATAAATCTGAGAACCATATGGTCACCAACATAATATAGCATCTGCATAAAGTCATCAACAGAAATCCAGAACATAACCATTAGAACCAATAGTCACCGTCTGAGCATATTCACCATCTGAACACGAGTAACCATCTGAACATGGTCACCAACTGTGCATAATCACCATATGTACCTGTGATAATAATTCCCTCCTCACTCACGGGTGAAAACTAAGTCAAGGTAAGGTCGTGATAACTCAGGATCGAGGGTACTCCTGAAAAGCTATCGCCGTATCACCTACGTAAAAATGATAGCCCCTCATTTGTACCTCATCTGAGCATGGACGACATGGAGGCGGTAGTGAGACCTAAGTCAACTAGTCGTTCATGTTTCACTCTATTCCTAGGGTTCCTATGGTATATAACTCTGGCTTGGGTATTGGGCCTTTTACCTCAATAATAACACCCACCCAAAAAGAAGCAGATCCAGTACAATAGTGGTATATGGAAGATAATAAAATGCAATGCATACATATGCTCAAGTATATACATAATTAATGAATAAACTGAAAGCTTAAAATAAATACCCAAAGAAAAAGAAACAAGAGCTAGGAGGGACTCTGGGATGGACCAGCATTTGGTCGACCTGTCCCCAGTGAAGTCGCCAGCTGAAACAATCGGCCAAAAACCATCAAACAATGAAGTCGCCATCGAACGTCTTTTATCCCACATGAAGGGAAAGGTAAACATCGAGAAAACCTGAGAAGGGAGAAGTCACGGTCCTGCAACCAAGAGATCGGGTAAGGGAGTCTGTTACATGAGGGGAAGGTATTAACACCCCACACGCCTGTAGTACTCTATGGTATCCACTCTTGTTGTTCTATCTTATGGGTGTGTCTAATCTATGCTTACTGTTTATTACTGCTGAAGGGAGAATGCATGGAAAAGAAAGGAGAAAATTATGTAGGGAAACTAAAATTGTACTCGCTTGGGCCCTACCCCAATGCCTACGTATCCTTTTTGAGGAATCAGAGCTACTGTAGTTCGACTCACATGTATTTGTTTGTTTGTGTTTTTTATGGACAATGTTAATTCCGCCTTCTTCCGCATCTCGACCTTTGGAGACTTATGCGTTGACACAGAAGTAAATTAATCATGTCCTTACTTGAAAAGGGTTTTTAGAGAAAAGGTGCTCGAGCGCACAAAATGGTTTGAATTGGTTTGTGTTTTATTACTTTGAAAAATGGGTTTAGGTATGATTAACATGTTTTTGATTTGCTAAGAAAAGAAGTTTTAGTTTTAAATGCAAGGATGCAAAAAAGGGAAAGAAAAGAGTCTATGGGAGACTAGCCTATCTCTAACCTAATGTTATCATACAATGGTAGCCCTACGTCAAGGATGAAAGGGGAAATTTCTACCTAATGTTAGCATGCATGGTTTGTAATCTAAGGTCTAACTTGCATCCGAACGGAGCAAGCGCGTCCTAAGGGAACATGGTATGTATAAGGATAAAGCAAACAAGCTAATAAACTCAAGATAGCATACCTAGAGAGACCCTATCTAGGTTAGCATTCCAAAGAAAGTCTAACAAAACTATCCTATAGGGAACATGCAATGAGAGCGAAGTCGTGATCTCAATTTCTAAATTGAGTGACTCATCGATCAACAAGAAATAACAAAAAGCGATAAAATCCTATAGGGAGCATGCACTGAGAGAGAAGTCGTGATCTCAATTCCTAAGTTGAGTGACTCATCGATAAACGAGAAAGTAAACAAACATAATCACAACACATATAGCAAATGAAGTGCGAAATGCCTGCTACAGGTCTTTAAACAGCGACTTCGAGTGCACGCTCTTTATTTCCCACTTCTCATGGAATCTAGAAAGCAATAAAGCGAGAAAATGAGGAATAAAATGAGGTTGCGATGATACCGAACAGAGAAGGTCCCTTGCCTCTTCAAAACCACGCAAACAATAAGAAAACTCTACCAAAAGCTCCCTTGAATTTACTTGATGACAATTATGCTCTTGGCTAGCTTTAGAGCTTCGTGAAATTTTCACCTAAATCTCTTTTTATTTACCAATATCACAAAAATTAAATTAGTAAAATTAATCGCAAGTGCAAATGAACAAATATTGAAAATAAAACTTTGAGAGGTGCAAAGCTGGATCAAGGATATGCTGCAAGTAAAAATCAAAATGGCACTAAGCCCATCAAAATAAACCCAATAGAATTTTTTTTATTGTAAATAAACCAAAAAGCTACCAGAAAAAAAAATCCATTGGGTCCAGGAATCAATTGTTTGGGTCCAATAATCTTTAATAACACTAACCCACCCTCAAATTGTTTATTCTGTTTTTTTATTACTTACCAATATGTTTTAACTATTGAAATAAAAAATTTAAAGGGAAGGAAATAAATAGAAATAGGGATTAAGGTTACACAGTTTGTGGCTCTTCGACTTCTTTGAGAGCTCGATTCTCTTCCTCTATCGCCTCAAATCTCAGATGCGACGTTTTCCTTTTCTTCACTATCCGATTCAGACAATATTGTGACTCAAAAAGCCACCACCGATCTCTATTTCGTCTTCAACATTTTTCGTCCGGCCTCAATTTTATTTCTCTTTCTTCCGCCTTCGTTCTCATCTGAATCACCGCCGGAATGCCTTTCTTCTCAGTTGCAAACGGCGATCCTCTTCTGCGCCAATTTCGGTTCGTACACTATGTCTTTGTACTTCATTCACCAATCTCAAGCTTCAGGCGCCGTGAATCGTCATCTCGCTTCGATCTCGATTCCGACTCATTCTTCTTATTCGAGATTCGGTTTTGCTATTTATCCTTTCTCGCGAATCAGCAACGACAGAGTTCTCCGGTGAGTCCCGGCCTTCTTTTTAGCCTCTTTTTCCTTTTCGTTCGTTATTGTGTGTGTGATCGGTGGATCTGGAACTGACTGTTTAACGCTGGTTCGCGAAATGTCGCGGAAGCAAGAGTCGCCACCGTCTTTTATTTTCTCCAAATGGAAAGGACAAAAGCACAGAAAAATTCCTTTTGAGAGATTGCTCTCGGTTCGGGAGGTAGGTTATAGAAAGGGAAGGTGTTAGCACCCTTTCTATCCATGATTATCCATGGGCTCTTAGATACTTGCTCAATGTGTTTTCAAAATGTTTTGTTTTGCTTTTCAATGTGGGTTTAAAAAGTTTCTTTGAAAAATTTCAGATCGACTCGTACGTCAGAGTGTTTGAAAAGTTTGTTTCGAAAGCTTTTGAAAATATGTTGGTGCGAAAAGTCTTTTTGAGTTTGTTTTGAATTTAGAGCAAGTATCCTTGAGAACCTACCTACCCTAAGGAATTCGTCTGTGTAAGAGTCCTTTAAAGTAGTGCCATCCCACCATTGAGAGGTAGGTAGCACCACCGTTGGAGGTGTTCGGGTCAATTCGAGGTTCGGGACATGGTGATCACCAGAGCAATGGGAAGACACCTTAGAAGCTACCCTCATGCCAGGTTCCCGGATCATGAGGACTTACTAAGACATCCTCTACTCGACGATCACCTTTCGAGGCAAGGCAACAGTGAGGCGTACCCTAGGGGTGGTGTGTGCGAATTGTGTGTCATGTTTCAGTTATTTGTCTTGTCATGTTTGAATTGTTCTACGCTTGATTTTAATTAAGGCCATTCATTCTTGCATGCATATTTAACAGTTATAAAATTGCGGAAAAATAAATCTAAGGCTATTACAAAGGCGCGGGTCCACATCGCCAAAATTAAACCGGACCCGATTTAGCGGAAAAATAAATAATGCGAAGTAAATAAAAGTGCGAGGAATTTAAATTACATGGCTTTGGGAGAGATACAGAATTATAATGAACGCTATAAAGTAAATATGCGAAATAAAATTATTAAAATAATGGGCGTTGGACCCTTTTGCAAGATATTTAAAATTAATAAGGAATTAAAATAAAAAAGTGAAAATTAAATGTTTTTCTGATATTTTTGTATTTTTTTAGATTTAATAAGGAAAAGAAGTTAATTGAAATTAAATTAAACGGCAAACCCTAATTCTAATATTTTTTATTTATTATGAAAGAATTAAAATATAATCTACATTAAACCCTAATTTATTTATGTGCAATTTTTAATTTATGAAAATAAATAAATAATATTATTATTCTAAAAAAGGGAAAATATTAAAAGGAATAAAAAGATATCAATTAACCTAATTCTATTTTGTTGGATTTTTTGTTATGGAAAAAATATAAATTAAACCTAATTTGAAATTAGTTTATTTACATGCTAATAAAATAATTATAATAAAATAAATATTATTTTTTGGTCCTTTTCTGATTTTTATACTTTGTAAAAAAATAATTACTGAATTAAAACAATAAATAAATAAAATATGAATTAAAAAGATATAAGGGAAATAAATGAAATTTCAAACCAGGGTGGGGTGTTGTCCCAAAATTGGAGGTATAGGCCTGGAGTTTTGGCCCATTAAGCTTTGACATTCGTTGACTTTTTGGATTGTGTATGATGCAGTTGACCTGATATATGGTGCCCTTTGAATCTTAGTCACTGATTGGCTCTTGTAGGACGCGTGGCTAATGGGATACTGATGGAGTATGGTGGTCCTCCTCAAGCGCGCTGCATAAGAATTATTCATGAAAAATAATATGGAACTTTTGCCAGACCTGGGACTTGAACCCAGGTCATGAGGGTTACAAGCGCGTCCCCTTGCCAGCTGAGCTATTCAATTTCATTTAACATAATATAATGAATAAATAACAAAAGGTAAAATCAAAGCGTAATGGATAGCACGCGCGCAATTTCAAATTGGCTAATCACATGCTGCCAACGCATCGTCCTCTTCGCGTGCTCTGTAACAAAACATATAAGGCCACGGTTTTTGAAACGTTGCTTTAGGGCCTCTATCAGAAAATAGCGAATAGCCCCTCGTTGCTCATAAATTGAGCGCGAGGGGGCCATCCTTTTCATCTTCAACCCCTGAATCCATTGGTGATCATCTGGGGCTCTAATTTTGCATTATCATGAAAGCCCCAAATCTAAGAACCTGCAACCCTAATTTTTGACAATGGTGAAAACGCATATATGGCACAAAAAAGCAATTGAATGTAATGGTTAGTTCAGAAACATCATTGTAAGCAATAATCCATAAAGAAAAATGCAAAAGAATGCTTAATTCATGCTATGCGATTTCAGAATTTTTGCTTCACAGTTTGACTATGGGGTACCAATTCAGGGTGTTTTTGTTGTTGTTAATGATTGGGAAACGTCCAGGGATGTCTCAGGATGCTAATGGAATCAAAGTTGAAGCTTGAATCGACCTTAAAGCTAGTTTTCAGTGTTTGAGTTTTTTGTGAAAAATTTCAATATGCCAATGGTTTCTTATGCGCAGCTTGCAGCCTCCTTGGCATTAGGTCTTGATTCTGATCATATAGGGAGTGATTAGGTTAAGAAAAATTGGACAAAATCTCATGCCATAATGGATTTCAATATTTGATTTTACAAGATCTTTTTGAATATTTTTTCATGTGCAATTTGTATCAAATCTGATCAATTCTCATCAAAACTTGCTTAATTAAGAAGTGCACGAAATATTGACCTTATAATGTGCATAAAAAGATTTTTTTAGGTTAGGTTTATATTTTTCATGTATTAAAATGATTTAAATGAATATAAATTAATATAAATTCAAATAAATAATTAAAAAATATGAAAATACTTCCCTTTGGGCCTAATGGTCGTGCATAGGCTTGGCATGAAGAAACTTGGAAGAAAAATGGGCCCATTTGCATTTTTAGGCCTTTTGCATCAATGTTGACTTTCAAAAATTTCCAAAAATTTCCCAACTTCCACAAGGCATAACTTGGTCAATTTTTAATCTTTTCACATGTTCTTGGACATTTTGGAAAGGTCTTTGAGTCCTTTAACCAATGCCTTTGGTCCCATGTCATTTTGATTTACCAATCTCAAGTTATGGCCTTTGACTTAAAGTCACTTTTTGTTGACTTTTGAAAATGACCTATAATGTTGAAATTGATAACTTTTTGTGAGAGCATTTCTTGGACTTGGAATATGAAGATGAGTTGTAGGAAATGTCTTTCTCTTCAAAATGAGATTTGGATGGAATTTTTCTGATAATCCATGTGAAAGTTATGCCCTGGTCAATTTCAGTTGACTTTTTCAGCTGTCCAAATATAGCAACTTTTGCATCCTTGATGATTTCTGAGCCAAATTTTGAGAATCATGATCAAGCATTGATCAAATGATGTTTGTGGCTTCAAAATGATATTTTGACCAAAAATTTGAACTTTTGACTGTCAAATGACCATTTTGCCCCTACAGTTGACTGTAGTGCAATCTAGGGTTTTGACTGTGCAATTTTGAGCTGAATGCCTTGAAACTTGACATGAGGATGCTTGACCACATTTGTAGGCATATGAGACTTGATTGGGCCTTTGAAAAGTTCATTTTCTTGATCAGAACTCAAACCCTAGTTTTGACTGTATAGGATACAGTTGAACTGCAAAGCCCCTGGAGAATTTTGTGACTTTGACTTGACAAATCTTGGAGAATATGGGAGGGCAAATTTTGGGGTACAACAGTTGCCCCTGTTCAATCTTCTTAGACCTGAGGATGCAGATTGGCTGACGTGCCTTTCGTAATCCGAGGGTAGAAGATGATTGAACACTAAAGTGCCCAGAAATTTGCGCTCACATAGTAACAATATGATGGGGGAATGGGCTTATAGATGCCATTTGGAGATTGCTGGATAGGATGATGGGCTCATAGATGCCATCGGGATGTTGATCGCGTAGGAGATTCCTTAGCGAGAACTTGCGTACCTGCAAAAGAGAAAATGAGTACCTGACACGTTGCAGGAGCTGATTTTAGATGCTTGGTATAGATGTGTCCTGACTGGTTACAGGAGCTGAGTCTGGAGCTTCAAACGCTGATGAATGAACCAGGGATGGTTACTATCTTAACATGAATGGTAAGAGAACCTTGGGCGACTTTAACTTCAACAACGCTCGTTGAGAAAGATCTTGGGTGTCTTCTACTGGAATAAGCATCAGGGAGATCTTAGGGTCGATCTGACTGAACCAGAGAGGCCTTTGACTGGGTAAGAATCAGGAAAATCTTAGGGTCGATTTATCTGAACCGGGCAAGGTCTTGGAATATCTTCAACTGGATAAGCATCAGGGAGATCTTAGGGTCGATCTGACTGAACCAAGAGAAGGCCTTGGACTGGGTAAGAATCAGGAAAATCTTAGGGTCGATTTAACTGAACCGGTCTAGGTCTTGAACATCTTCAACTGGATAAGCATCAGGGAGATCTTAGGGTCGATCTGAATGAACCAAGAGAAGGCCTTGGACTGGGTAAGAATCAGGAAAATCTTAGGGTCGATTTAACTGAACCGGTCTAGGTCTTGAACATCTTCAACTGGATAAGCATCAGGGAGATCTTAGGGTCGATCTAACTGAACCAAGAGAAGGCCTTTGACTGGATAAGCATCAGGAAAATCTTAGGGTCGATTTATCTGAACCGGGCAAGGTCTTGGAATATCTTCAACTGGATAAGCATCAGGGAGATCTTAGGGTCGATCTGACTGAACCAAGAGAAGGCCTTGGACTGGGTAAGAATCAGGAAAATCTTAGGGTCGATTTAACTGAACCGGTCTAGGTCTTGAACATCTTCAACTGGATAAGCATCAGGGAGATCTTAGGGTCGATCTGACTGAACCAAGAGAAGGCCTTGGACTGGGTAAGAATCAGGAAAATCTTAGGGTCGATTTAACTGAACCGGTCTAGGTCTTGAACATCTTCAACTGGATAAGCATCAGGGAGATCTTAGGGTCGATCTAACTGAACCAAGAGAAGGCCTTTGACTGGATAAGCATCAGGAAAATCTTAGGGTCGATTTAACTGAACCGGACAAAGTCTTGAAATGTGATTGAGAATTTAAACTGCATCTTTCCTGAAAGGTAAAAGTCAGTCATATGCAATGCATGATATGGGTCAAGCAATGATGTTCTCGATATAAATGAGGCTTGTATGATGCAATACGTTATGCATGCTATAATGATGTATGTGATGTTTTATGTATGCTTTCGTCTAGGAAAGTAAGTCCTTGACGGGTGCCGGGAAGTCGTATCCTGGGCTGACGCTGAAGAATAGATTTTGCTTCCGCTGGGGATGATAACTGCAAGAATACCGGTAGGAGAAGATGACTCCGTTGCGGAATAAACTTGGCAAATGGAAGATTCTGCGGGGAGAAAAGATACTCTGACGACCATGCTGGGAAGCAATACTCTGTGGGGAGAGATGCTTTGCTGAAGTGTTGATAACTTGCTGAGGAGGTATTATTGTTGGAAGTGTTAATGGACTTCGCTGGGGATAGGAAAGGACTACGTTGACGACGACCTTTCCATGGCTTTTGGCTGAGGATAACCCAGTTATATCCTGTTAAGGAAATAACTCTTTAAATCAAGCCGGACGATGCGTTCGCGCTCTGTGAGGGGATAAGCTTCCAGAATCTACTGGGGATAAGCTTATTGCTTGGGGAGATAAATTCCAACTTTCCTGGGGAACTGGATTGGATTCTCTGGGGAAGTTTTGATATGCTGGGGAGGTGACTCCTTTGAATGTTGAGATACCGCCGGGGAACAATCTTTAGGCCAAGACTGCCGGGGATACTTGTTAAGAATATATGCTGCTGCTGGGGAGGTTGAGATCCACTGGAGGATACTCAATTTCCTTGGGACTTGATAATTTTGCTTGGAGAAGAATGTATTGACTTGTTGAACCACTCTCTGGGGGATTAAGATACATTTGGCCGTGTTCTTTAGCTGAACCTACCTTGGTACCTTAAAGAATAGAACAATTAGACTGCTCAGACAACTCTTTATTGCCCCTGTTTCCAGTGTCACCTGCAATTAATTCCTTTGTTTCGTATGCAAATATTTATGAGTTAGCAAATTATTGTCAATGCATACATCACAAATTGAACCTTGGACGTTCTTCGCAAAACAAAACAGAAAAAGGAAAAACACTTGGCACATTTTAACTGAAAATATATTTGTATTGATTTTTGAATGGCCCATGAATAGGCGTTTTGTATACAAGAGGCTGACGTCCTAGTAAGAGGTACGTCGCCGATCAAGAGAGTTTATACAAGTTTTGTACAAAAGAAAATAAAACAGCTGTGTGAAAGATGAATGATCCACTGGGTTTCAACTCTGCTATTGCCTTTATAACTCCGAGCGTCTCATCACTTGATGACCTTGGTTGAAGGTGAAGCTGACTGATCGATGCCGTTTGATGCTTGATGCAGATACCGGGTTCTGGATGCAAAGTGATCGATGAGACATAGTTTTACGCTTTATCCCTTACTTTTGCCTGGACCGCCCTTTCGGGTTTTCAGTCCACCGGGATACCCATTTTTGCCCAAGCCGCCTTTTCAGGTTTTCGACTTGCCGGGTGTACAAATTTTTTCGTTTTCATCCCTTCATTTTGCCCGAACCCTTTTGGTTCGACGGGAAGCCCTAACTTTTGCCTAGGCATGTCAGCCTAACGGGTCATTTTTCATGCGTAGTATTTTTTAACTATGTCTGCATTGGCGGGGTGAGGAAGGTCATCACCATCCATGTTGGTTAATATCATTGCTCCTCCTGAGAACACATGTTTAACCACAAATGGCCCTTCATACGTAGGGGTCCATTTGCCCCTTGGATCACTCTGAGGAAGGATGATTCGCTTGATTACCAGATCCCCGACTTGATATTCCTGTGGTCAGACCTTTTTGTTAAATGCCCTGATCATTCGTTTTTGATACGTCTGACCATGACAGATAGCAGCAAGTCTCTTTTCGTCTATTAGGTTGAGTTGATCAAGTCGTGTCTGGATCCAATCATCTTCGTTCAGATTTGCATCCTTCATTATCCGGAGAGAGGGTATTTGCACTTCGATCGGCAAGACTGCCTCCATGCCATAAACCAGAGAGAAGGGAGTTGCCCCGGTTGACGTCCTAGCTGAGGTACGGTACCCGTGCAGAGCGAACGGTAACATCTCGTGCCAATCTTTATACGTCACTGTCATTTTCTGCACGATCTTCTTGATGTTCTTGTTAGCTGCTTCTACAGCCCCATTCATCTTCGGTCTGTAAGGAGAAGAATTGTGGTGCTGTATCTTGAACTGTTCGCAGAGCTCAGCGATCATCTTATTGTTCAGATTGGTACCGTTGTCTGTAATAATCCGCTCAGGGACGCCGTATCGACAAATCAGATTGTGCCGAATAAACCGTGCTACAACAGTCTTGGTTACTGTAGCATAGGATGCTGCCTCAACCCACTTCGTAAAATAGTCAATCGCCACTAGGATGAAGTGATGTCCATTGGATGCCGTAGGTTTAATCTCGCCGATCATGTCTATGCCCCACATTGCAAACGGCCAAGGCGCAGTCATAACATTCAGGGGAACCGGAGGAACATGCACCTTATCTGCATAGATCTGGCACTTGTGGCATGTCCTAGAGTGTTGGTAACAGTCGGCTTCCATTGTAGACCAGTAGTATCCTGCCCGTAGGATTTTCTTAGCCATAGTGTGTCCACTGGAATGCGTACCAAAAGTCCCTTCATGTAGCTCTTCCATGATCCTTTCTGCTTCAATCTTGTCCACACAACGCAGTAAGGTTGAATCATGGTTTCTCTTGTATAGGATGCCGTTGCTAAGGAAGAATTTGGCTGCGAACCTCCTCAGGAATTTCTTATCGTTGACAGAGGCCCCTTCCGGGTATTCCTGAGCTTCTAGATATCTTTTCACTTCGTGGTACCAAGGCTTCTCAGTTACCAATTCAGTTTCGAGATCAAAACAGTATGCCGGTTCGTCCAGTTTCCAGATGATGATCTGGGGAGCTTCATTATCCCATTTAACCTTGAACATTGAAGACATTGTAGCTAACGCGTCCGCTAACTGATTCTCTTCTCTTGGAAAGTGCTCAAAGGTTATCTCTGTAAAGTAAGGAATCAGGGTCAACACACATTCTCTGTAAGGAATCAAGTTTGGATGCTTCGTATCCCACTCTCCGTTGATCTGATTGATCACAAGAGCGGAATCTCCGAAGACACTTAGAAATTTGATCCTTAGGTCAATCGCAGCTTGAAGACCCATGATACACGCCTCATACTCCGCCATGTTGTTGGTACAGTTGAAACACAGCCGGGCAGTGAGTGGAGTATGAGTACCTTGTGGAGATATGATTATGGCGCCGATACCATTTCCCAAAGCATTGGAGGCTCCGTCAAAGTGCATAGACCATCGGGATCCTGGCTCAGGTCCTTCATCCGGTCCAGGTACTTCACAATCTGTTACAATCATAATGCTTTCATCCGGAAACTCGAAGTTCATTGATTGGTAGTCATCTACAGCTTGATGAGCTAAGTGGTCTGCCAATACACTCCCCTTGATGGCTTTCTGGGTTGTGTACTGAATGTCGTATTCCGTCAAGATCATTTGCCATCTTGCAATTCTCCCAGACAGAGCAGGCTTTTCGAATATGTACTTTATAGGATCCATCTTTGAGATCAACAAGGTAGTGTGAGTCAGCATATACTGTCTCAGCCGGCGAGCAGCCCATACCAAAGCGCAGCAAGTTTTCTCAAGCAGTGAGTATCGGGTCTCACAGTCGGTAAACTTTTTGCTAAGGTAATAAATGGCATGCTCTTTTCAGCCAGACTCGTCATGCTGCCCCAGCACACACCCCATTGAATTGTCAAGCACTGTCAGATATAGGATCAGAGGTCTCCCTTCAACCGGTGGCATAAGGATAGGTGGTTCTTGGAGATACTCTTTGATTCTGTCGAAGGCAGCCTGACATTCATCGTTCCAACGTACTACCTGATCTTTCTTCAGTAGCTTGAAGATTGGCTCACAGGTAGCAGTCAGATGAGAGATGAATCGAGCGATGTAATTCAGGCGTCCTAAAAAGCCTCTGACTTCCTTCTCTGTCTTGGGAACTGGCATCTCTTGGATAGCTTTGACCTTAGCAGGGTCCACTTGAATACCTTTATCACTGACCACGAAGCCTAGCAACTTCCCAGATCTTACCCCGAAGGTGCACTTGTTCGGGTTCAATCTTAGCTTGTACAGTTTCAACCGGTCAAACAACTTCTGCAGATGATCTAGGTGCTCTTCCTCAGTCTGGGACCTAGCAATCATGTCGTCCACATACACTTCGATCTCATGATGGATCATATCATGAAATAAGGCAACCATGGCACGTTGGTAGGTTGCCCCAGCATTCTTTAATCCGAACGGCATGACCTTGTAACAGGAGGTGCCCCACTGAGTAACGAATGTAGTCTTTTCCATGTCTTCAGGTGCCATCTTGATCTGATTGTAGCCTGAAAAGCCATCCATGAAAGAGAACACTTTGTGCTGAGCTGTATTATCAACAAGGACATCAATGTGAGGTAAGGGGAAGTCATCCTTGGGGCTGGCCCTGTTCAGATCCCTGTAATCAACACACATTCTGACCTTGCCGTCCTTTTTAGGTACCGGCACCACGTTAGCAACCCACTGAGGATAAGAAGTCACTGCAAGAAACCCGGCATCAAACTGTTTCATGACCTCGGCTTTAATCTTCTCTGACATCTCTGGACGCATCCGACGAACCTTTTGCTTAACTGGAGGGCAGTCTTCCTTAGTCGGCAAGTGATGAACGACAATATCGGTATCCAACCCTGGCATGTCTTCGTAGGACCAGGCAAAGATCTCCATATAGTCATGTAACATCTTGGTTAACCGTTGCTTCACGCTGAGCTCTAGGTTGGCACCAATCTTCACCTCTTTTCTGTCTGCCTCAGTACCCAGGTTTATGGTTTCCACTGGCTCTTCATGGGGTTGAATTGCCCACTCTTCCTGAAGCAACAGTCTTGCAAGCTTGCCAGGCACTTCGCAATCATCTTCACCTTCGTCTTCGGCTAAGTTGATCGGATTTTCGAAGTTATAATTGGCATTAGCAGAGCTGTTGTCAGTAAGATCCAGAGTGGATTGGAACCTGTATGAGTGAGTGTGTGTGTAAATACAGCTGTTTTGATAATTATGTAAAGGAAAAGAAAGACAGAAAAGGAACACAATATTTGCAATGCGAAAAACACGTCCAAGATTTTCATTCATGATGTATAAAATGACAGTTTGTATGCCCTCACAAATAGAACCACAGTGCCTCGGGTAAGACACCGGGCCATAGAGTTTATCATTGTTTATTACAGAATAACAAAACAAGGAAATTTATTACTTAGTGACAAAAGAAACAGGGAGATTGTCCTTTGCGCTCCAATTGTTAAGTCCACCATCAGCAGCCGGGTAGATCCAGCTATCAAACTCAGCTTCATCAACTTCCTCTTCATCACCAATAGCATTAACTCCATGAGCAGGCAGGGGAGCTGTCACCACATTAGGCTTGTCAGATGCCTCAAACTGTACCTCCTTAGCGTCAATGAGGTCCTGCAGCTTGTTCTTTAGTGCCCAGCAGTCATCAGTAGAGTGTCCCGGGCTTTCTGAGTGGTAAGCACAACGAGCATTCGGGTTGTACTTGGGGGATGCTGTATTTGGGAACTTTGGAGCCTCCCTGACAGTTACCAAATTGGTTGCGAGCAACTGTGGCAGGATTTGCGACAAAGTCATGCCTAAGCGGGTGAATTCCCTCCGGGGTCTTTCCACCTTCTGAGTATTGTTTGGCCAGGGAGCGGCAGCAGGCTTAGCAATCATGACCGCACTGACAGATTGGCGGTGCTCATTCCTTTCTGATCTCCTAGAACCATACACGGCACTAGACTCCTTCTTAAATGGTTTCTTGTCTGAACTAGCTGATGCAGCCTTTGCAATCTTCCCAGACTTCAATCCAGCTTCAATCCTCTCTCCAGTCAAGATTAAATCAGTGAAACCAGCAGAAGAATTCCCAATGAGATGGTTGAAAAATGGCCCAGATAGGGTCCCTAGGAACATGTCAACCAACTCCCGATCAGTCAATGGTGGCTGCACCCTGCCAGCCAGGTCTCTCCATTTCTGAGCGTACTCCTTAAAACCTTCGCTTGCGCCTAACGCCATACCCTGGAGTTGGGTACGTGTGGGGGCAAGGTCGGCATTATACTGATACTGCTTGTAGAAAGCAGTGGCCAGCTCCTCCCAGTTACGAACTTTGGTCCCATCCAGCTGATAGAACCATTCGAGATGAGTCCCTGAAAGACTCTCCTGGAAGAAGTGGATCCATAGATTCTTGTCCGCCGAGTACGGCTGAATTTTCCGCACATAGGACCTCAAATGCAGCTTGGGACAAGATGCCCCGTCATACTTGGAGAAGGTGGGTGCTTTGAATTTGTGTGGAATGATCACACCAGTCGACAAACCCAGATCTCCGAAATCCAGCCCGGGTGCCTGTTGCACCTCCATAGCCTTCAGCCTGTCCTCCAGTTGTTTGTATCTGTTGTCCTCAGGAGGGTACTGCTCTTCATCAAAATCTGTCTCGTTGTCGGAGACTTCTGGAGTAGGAAGCTTTACTTCTGCCTGAGAAGGACTCTTGCCAACAGAAGAAACAGCCTCTTCACGCTGCAGAGTATTACCCAACCTTCGGCCCGAGTTGAATAGAACAGTTCTTCTTTTCTTCTTCTTCTCCTTCTTCAGGAGCATAGTCTTCAATTCCTCTTGGCCCTTAGCTAGACCCAGGATTAGTTCTTGAAACTGCGCATTCTGCGCCTGGAGAGCCTTGATTGATGTCTCTGTTGATTCGGATCCGGGATTCATGATGCTGAAATAAACAGCGAAGAACTGTAAGCAACCTGAAAAAGGGAAAAACCTGCTATGCACATGATGTATGAAATGCGTATGCAATGCATTCAAGGGTTCGAAAGTTCAAATTCGTTGTAGACAAGAAAAGAACACACGTTATCATTAAAGGAATCATTGTTTAATACATCAAAGCCTCATGGGCAAAAATACAACAATCAAGTCAATCCCAAAATACACTGCGCATCCTTTTCGGGGCTATGTAGGTGTTGAGATTCCTCTCCTCATGCAACAGACGGGTGAGCTCCAAGACCTTCTTTTCACTGGCATGCAGACTAGTCTCCAGAGAATTCCTTTCCTCCTTAAGCTGGATCCAGCTCTTCTGCATCTCTTCCCAGGATGTGGGCATATCAGGGTGCTGAATAACATGAGACACTTCCCCTTCCAAGACAGGCTCTTTGATTACTGGAAGCATGTGAGGATAAGGCATCACTAACTTCTGAGAGCGGGTGCGTACCCATTTGAGATAAGGCTCCAAAGGGATGGAGTTCCTATGCCCCAGTGTCTTGCTGTCTATCCTACTAGGCATCCTCCAAGCTCTGATAAATCTCTGGCGAAGTCCTTGAGTATCATTGTCGAAGTCGAAAACTATGTCAGGAATCAACATGTCATGAGGACCGTCCCTCCGAGCATAACCAAACTGTCTCCAAGCCAGGCATGGGCTATAAGTAATACCTCCTCTGATTCCAAGTAAAGGAACATTATGGTACTCCCCACAACGATCAATGATAGTGACATCTCCTCTGGATCTAGGACACCAATGTATATCTGCATGTGTAAGAGTCATCAACCGTTGTGACCATCTCAAACACCGCTCATTCTTCAGGACTGATTGCGGAAGGTGCGAAATAAACCACCTTCCCAGGAGAGGAGTGCAACACATAAGGACACCTCTTTTTCTCATGGTTCGAGTGTAACATGAGTGAAGGATGTCCCCCAGCAACGTAGGTATAGGATTCCTGGACATAAAGATCTGAACGGCACTGATATCAATGAGCTGATCTGGGTTAGGGAACAACACCAAACCATAAACAAGGAGGGCCACAACCTCTTCAAAAGCTTGCAAGTCAAGGGAGTTCCAACATTCAAGGGCCTTCTCAAACAGAAACCTGGCTAAGAACCCTTTGATACCACTTCTAACTTCCCAATGTCCCTTGAGGTCAGACGACTGTAGGTGCAAGGCTTTAGCAATCTCTTCAAGCTTAGGTTCCTTTTCTGTACCGTTGAAGGGTAGCTGATCAAGGATAGGAATCTTCAGGAGCCGGGAGAACTCCTCCAATGTAGGTACCAACTGATAGTCCAAGAAGGTAAAACAGTGATGCAGAGGATCAAAGAACTGGAACAAGACCTTTATCATATCTTCCTCAATGTTGGTGTTGACCACGCTGATGAGGCTTCCATGCCTTTCACTGAATGAAGAGTTCTCGGGAATCCGGGATATAAGCTCCTTAAGCTGAGGAGGGATCCTTACAAGATTGACCTGAATTGTCTTTCTACGAACAGTTTCCATGTCCTACAAAACAAGAACAAAGATGAAAATCCGAACCCCTGAAATGGTTAGTCAATGCATATGATGCTGGATGATGTCATGATGCTATGATTGAACACACCACAGATATTTACAAAAACAAACATGTAGGGCAAACAAGGCACACAAGACAAACCCTTAAGGTTTAAGGCCAGCATGGGGTCTGGGTAGTACCCTCTTGAGTTGGTGGGTTCATACCTGTCCTAATCAAAGTAACCGGGTTCTAAGGTTCCCAATATCACGGGATTGCTTTCATTGTTCATCGTTTCGATTTAGCCACTGAACTGGCGACCGAAATATTCCAGGAAAGCAACCCTCAATTGAGCGTAGTATCGAGTATCAACCAACCTCGGACTGCACCAAAGTCAGTTATCTCACTACCCTAAAGAGGCCAAGATAGTTCAATTAAGGTTCCTAAGGTCTGTTGATGCTTCATGACACCACGCGGAGGCCCCGTACTCTCCTTGACTGAACTCAAGGGTTACCGGTACACACCAAAGTGCCACATCAACGTAGCAGACTGTTTCAACCGTGTCGGTATACCCCGCACAGTTCCCTCACAGCCTTGTTGCTACTTTCTAAGAAAGGTATCCCCCAGATCCGGGTGTAGGATCTATAGAACTCCCGAGCAACCCACAATTTAAAGCACACAAGGAAAACAATTGAAAACATAGTTATAAGCTAGCCCTAAGGTACACCTCACTTTAAGAGAATCCCCAGCAGAGTCGCCAGTTCTGTGATCGGTGGATCTGGAACTGACTGTTTAACGCTGGTTCGCGAAATGTCGCGGAAGCAAGAGTCGCCACCGTCTTTTATTTTCTCCAAATGGAAAGGACAAAAGCACAGAAAAATTCCTTTTGAGAGATTGCTCTCGGTTCGGGAGGTAGGTTATAGAAAGGGAAGGTGTTAGCACCCTTTCTATCCATGATTATCCATGGGCTCTTAGATACTTGCTCAATGTGTTTTCAAAATGTTTTGTTTTGCTTTTCAATGTGGGTTTAAAAAGTTTCTTTGAAAAATTTCAGATCGACTCGTACGTCAGAGTGTTTGAAAAGTTTGTTTCGAAAGCTTTTGAAAATATGTTGGTGCGAAAAGTCTTTTTGAGTTTGTTTTGAATTTAGAGCAAGTATCCTTGAGAACCTACCTACCCTAAGGAATTCGTCTGTGTAAGAGTCCTTTAAAGTAGTGCCATCCCACCATTGAGAGGTAGGTAGCACCACCGTTGGAGGTGTTCGGGTCAATTCGAGGTTCGGGACATGGTGATCACCAGAGCAATGGGAAGACACCTTAGAAGCTACCCTCATGCCAGGTTCCCGGATCATGAGGACTTACTAAGACATCCTCTACTCGACGATCACCTTTCGAGGCAAGGCAACAGTGAGGCGTACCCTAGGGGTGGTGTGTGCGAATTGTGTGTCATGTTTCAGTTATTTGTCTTGTCATGTTTGAATTGTTCTACGCTTGATTTTAATTAAGGCCATTCATTCTTGCATGCATATTTAACAGTTATAAAATTGCGGAAAAATAAATCTAAGGCTATTACAAAGGCGCGGGTCCACATCGCCAAAATTAAACCGGACCCGATTTAGCGGAAAAATAAATAATGCGAAGTAAATAAAAGTGCGAGGAATTTAAATTACATGGCTTTGGGAGAGATACAGAATTATAATGAACGCTATAAAGTAAATATGCGAAATAAAATTATTAAAATAATGGGCGTTGGACCCTTTTGCAAGATATTTAAAATTAATAAGGAATTAAAATAAAAAAGTGAAAATTAAATGTTTTTCTGATATTTTTGTATTTTTTTAGATTTAATAAGGAAAAGAAGTTAATTGAAATTAAATTAAACGGCAAACCCTAATTCTAATATTTTTTATTTATTATGAAAGAATTAAAATATAATCTACATTAAACCCTAATTTATTTATGTGCAATTTTTAATTTATGAAAATAAATAAATAATATTATTATTCTAAAAAAGGGAAAATATTAAAAGGAATAAAAAGATATCAATTAACCTAATTCTATTTTGTTGGATTTTTTGTTATGGAAAAAATATAAATTAAACCTAATTTGAAATTAGTTTATTTACATGCTAATAAAATAATTATAATAAAATAAATATTATTTTTTGGTCCTTTTCTGATTTTTATACTTTGTAAAAAAATAATTACTGAATTAAAACAATAAATAAATAAAATATGAATTAAAAAGATATAAGGGAAATAAATGAAATTTCAAACCAGGGTGGGGTGTTGTCCCAAAATTGGAGGTATAGGCCTGGAGTTTTGGCCCATTAAGCTTTGACATTCGTTGACTTTTTGGATTGTGTATGATGCAGTTGACCTGATATATGGTGCCCTTTGAATCTTAGTCACTGATTGGCTCTTGTAGGACGCGTGGCTAATGGGATACTGATGGAGTATGGTGGTCCTCCTCAAGCGCGCTGCATAAGAATTATTCATGAAAAATAATATGGAACTTTTGCCAGACCTGGGACTTGAACCCAGGTCATGAGGGTTACAAGCGCGTCCCCTTGCCAGCTGAGCTATTCAATTTCATTTAACATAATATAATGAATAAATAACAAAAGGTAAAATCAAAGCGTAATGGATAGCACGCGCGCAATTTCAAATTGGCTAATCACATGCTGCCAACGCATCGTCCTCTTCGCGTGCTCTGTAACAAAACATATAAGGCCACGGTTTTTGAAACGTTGCTTTAGGGCCTCTATCAGAAAATAGCGAATAGCCCCTTGTTGCTCATAAATTGAGCGCGAGGGGGCCATCCTTTTCATCTTCAACCCCTGAATCCATTGGTGATCATCTGGGGCTCTAATTTTGCATTATCATGAAAGCCCCAAATCTAAGAACCTGCAACCCTAATTTTTGACAATGGTGAAAACGCATATATGGCACAAAAAAGCAATTGAATGTAATGGTTAGTTCAGAAACATCATTGTAAGCAATAATCCATAAAGAAAAATGCAAAAGAATGCTTAATTCATGCTATGCGATTTCAGAATTTTTGCTTCACAGTTTGACTATGGGGTACCAATTCAGGGTGTTTTTGTTGTTGTTAATGATTGGGAAACGTCCAGGGATGTCTCAGGATGCTAATGGAATCAAAGTTGAAGCTTGAATCGACCTTAAAGCTAGTTTTCAGTGTTTGGGTTTTTTGTGAAAAATTTCAATATGCCAATGGTTTCTTATGCGCAGCTTGCAGCCTCCTTGGCATTAGGTCTTGATTCTGATCATATAGGGAGTGATTAGGTTAAGAAAAATTGGACAAAATCTCATGCCATAATGGATTTCAATATTTGATTTTACAAGATCTTTTTGAATATTTTTTCATGTGCAATTTGTATCAAATCTGATCAATTCTCATCAAAACTTGCTTAATTAAGAAATGCACGAAATATTGACCTTATAATGTGCATAAAAAGATTTTTTTAGGTTAGGTTTATATTTTTCATGTATTAAAATGATTTAAATGAATATAAATTAATATAAATTCAAATAAATAATTAAAAAATATGAAAATACTTCCCTTTGGGCCTAATGGTCGTGCATAGGCTTGGCATGAAGAAACTTGGAAGAAAAATGGGCCCATTTGCATTTTTAGGCCTTTTGCATCAATGTTGACTTTCAAAATTTTCCAAAAATTTCCCAACTTCCACAAGGCATAACTTGGTCAATTTTTAAGCTTTTCACATGTTCTTGGACATTTTGGAAAGGTCTTTGAGTCCTTTAACCAATGCCTTTGGTCCCATGTCATTTTGATTTACCAATCTCAAGTTATGGCCTTTGACTTAAAGTCACTTTTTGTTGACTTTTGAAAATGACCTATAATGTTGAAATTGATAACTTTTTGTGAGAGCATTTCTTGGACTTGGAATATGAAGATGAGTTGTAGGAAATGTCTTTCTCTTCAAAATGAGCTTTGGATGGAATTTTTCTGATAATCCATGTGAAAGTTATGCCCTGGTCAATTTCAGTTGACTTTTTCAGCTGTCCAAATATAGCAACTTTTGCATCCTTGATGATTTCTGAGCCAAATTTTGAGAATCATGATCAAGCATTGATCAAATGATGTTTGTGGCTTCAAAATGATATTTTGACCAAAAATTTGAACTTTTGACTGTCAAATGACCATTTTGCCCCTACAGTTGACTGTAGTGCAATCTAGGGTTTTGACTGTGCAATTTTGAGCTGAATGCCTTGAAACTTGACATGAGGATGCTTGACCACATTTGTAGGCATATGAGACTTGATTGGGCCTTTGAAAAGTTCATTTTCTTGATCAGAACTCAAACCCTAGTTTTGACTGTATAGGATACAGTTGAACTGCAAAGCCCCTGGAGAATTTTGTGACTTTGACTTGACAAATCTTGGAGAATATGGGAGGGCAAATTTTGGGGTACAACAGTGTGTGACAGTGATCAATGGTGTTGTTGTCTGTAAGATGATGTGCAAAGATGAGCGAACCAAAAAGTTGTTGCTCTTGCGGATGCAGGATGAAGATGATGTTGAAGATCTCAGAGAAATATGAAGATTATTGTCGGAGGATGACGATGAAGATGTTGTAGAAACTTGAAGATTGAAGGTTGATGAGAAATCTCTAGATGCGGTTCAAAGAGAGAGAGAGGGGTTAGTTTTTCTTTCTAATTTTTTGTTACTTTTTCTGTTGAAAATCGTATCTCTCATTCTCTTCCCTTCTTCTGAATTCCGTTGGAAGAATTTTCTGTTATCTTATTTTTTCTTCTGCTGAGATGCGGTTAGAAATTGATAAGAGGTGGTTAGGAAAACATTTAGGGAGTTATCTCTATTACTAAGCTGGAATTTTTTTTGGTTAGCAATTGTTGTTAGGGATGTTATAGTCGGTTAGAGGTTTAGTTTTGGGAATTTCTGTTATGAAGATCTGTTTGGGGAAAATGGTTGAGAGTTAGGAGAGTGGGAATTGGTTATAGGTCAGTTAGAAAACTGTTAGGCTGTTTATTTGTTATAGTTGGATGGAAAGTTTGTTGGACTAGAAGTTTGTTAGTTAGAATATAGGAAGTTATGCATTCTATTTTGGCAGTAAGAGTAGTTGAGATATGGTTACAGGGATGTGGACGGTTAGAAATTTTTTGTTAGGCAGTGGATTTTTTGAGATTTTGCTGTTATAGGTTGTTAGCTGGAAACTAAGCTAAAAGTTAGTTGAGATTTGTTTGGTTAGGAGATGTTAGTTAACATGTCAGAAAGTTGGTTAAAAACTGTTAGATAAAAAAGAGTGAAAGGTTAGTGTATTTCCCCGCCCTTCAATCTGAACACACGCCTCTATTATGATTATACAAACTAATGATGGCTCACATAACAAGCCCATCGCTCGCAATACAAATAGAGCCCTGTTTAGGATAAAAGGTCTTCTCCACTTTTGATTTTTCTGGTTTTTCTACAGGGTTGAATTGAGTTTGTGGATATTTTTTGTGTTTCGTATATGAACTGGCTTGAATTGTTATTGAATCATGTATGTGCTTTTTGACAGAAATTTAAATCAGATGCGGTTTTATGGTGCAACGGGATCAGCTTAACAGTTGTTTTGAATTGGACCTAGCTCAACGTCCCATCATTCAAAGTTGCAAGGCAATGTTTTTGAATTATGAGGCCCGAGATGAGAAATCTGAGATGGACAAAAAGTATGGAGGATCATTGTTAAGGCAAGAATCTTGAATTATGGACAGGAGGGTAATGAGTTATGAAGGTCACTGAAGATGAAGAACTTGGATTATGTTTAGTTTAGGATTATGTTTCCATTGATGTGATTTTGCAGCCTTGATGTAAATGGCTTTGAATTGTTATTGAATGCCTAATTTGTATTCCTAATCCTCTTTGTTGAATATTTCTGAACGTTGACTTGTAATGACTTCCATATCCATGGTGCTTTGAACAGATTTAGGTGCAATTTGAATAAAGATTGAAATTGTGATGGATCTCATGAATGTAATATGCAATGGTCCTTCTCCATTAAAATAAATTTTGGAATTCGTCTTCCCCCATATGTTTTGCTTTAATTTCCCAATTTTCCTTTAATTCTCGCGACGCTTGAATAAGTACCAACAAATAGGATGAAAGGAAAACAAGTTCTTAACATGGACTCTTGAATAAGATCTTAAATAATTTTCAACTTAGAAGTGATTCCATTAAGTTCATGCGAAGTCCCATGTCCAAATCCGCACTCTTCTAATGAAACTTCAAACAACTTTAATCCATGATATTAGGTAGTATTTCAAATGATTCTAAATAACGAATCCATAAGAACCAAACCAAATCAATCTCACCCTCCTGCTAAAACTCTTAGTTTCCATCTTATATCCACCTCTTGTGATCGAGGCGACAAATAATAACGATGCCTTGATCATATTACACGTCCACAACATTACCTTTATACCATGATTTAAATCTTGCAATTCACAACATTACCTTTATACCATGATTTAAATCTTGCAATTCACTTCTCAAAGGCACCTCATTTTGATGACTAATGATCTCCAAGCAAATGTCGAGGAAAACCTTGTAGATAGGAGTAATTATAAGCATATGAATAATGATGGTGATCACAAAACCCTAAGCTTCCTTGAGATGCTAAGAAGGCCCAAGCCCTAGCTTGCAAAGTATTTATTTGAGGTATTGATAAAAACCATGCACTAACAAGTCACATCCCTTCGATGGTGAACTTGATGATCTTCGTAGCTTGAGGAGAATACAACTATCATTGACCCTGAACAAAAAAACCCTAGCTTCACAAACCATGATTGACGATGAAACCAGTTGATTCCTTGAATGAAGACGAGAACCTTAAAGCTGTACAATAACCCCAATTCCTCAACATCTTTGATCTCGTGCTAAATATTTATTAATTAATTAATGAATGATATGTTAGATGACCTAATGGGAGTTATGTACATGAGAAAAGTACAAAATGCATAAGCCAGATAAGACTGAACGGGTAGGACAAATTTGGGGTATTACATTAGTATTTAAACAATAAACTCTAAAGCCTTGTGCTTTACCCGAGGAACATTGGTCTATTTTATCAGGGTTATTACTTCATCTTCATATGTCATTAATAAATCATTGGACGTTTTGCATACAAATTTTGCGCTCTCTGTCTCTCGTTTCTGCTTTTGCTTTATCAAAATAGCTATGCTCTCTTACACATACCCACATATCAAACTGCAGATCCATATCCACTTTGGATCCCATTGATAACGGTTCTGCTATTGCCAATTATAACTTCGAAAATATGATCTACCAAGCCAAGGACGAAGGTGAGGAAGATTTTGAAGTGCCAGGAGAGCTTGCCAGACTGTTACAACAGGAGGAAAGGGCAATACATCCTCATGAAGAGCCGATTGAGACAGTAAACTTGGGTACTGAGGAGGATAAGAAGGAAGTCAAGATAGGTGCCGATATGGAGCATAGTGTCAAAAAGTGGTTAATTCAGATGTTACATGACTATGTTGAGGTCTTTTCCTGGTCATACAAATACATGCCAGGGCTTGACATTGATATTGTGGTTCATCGCCTGCGGATAAAAGAAGACTGCCCTCCCGTGAAGCAAAAGGTCCGTCGTATGCGACTAGAAATGTCAGAAAAGATCAAGGCTGAAGTCATGAAACAGTTCAACATCGATTTCTTAGCTGTTATCTCTTATCCATAATGGGTTGCTAATATTGTTTCGGTACCTAAGAAGGACGATAAAGTATGTATGGATTACAGAGACCTGAATAGGAAAAGCCCCAAGGATGACTTTCCGCTTCCCCATATTGATGTTCTGGTTGACAACACCGCACATCATAAGGTATTCTCCTTAATGGATGGTTTCTCCAGATACAATCAGATCAAAATGGCGCCTGGAGATATGAAGAAAATAACCTTCGTCACGCAGTGGGGTACTTTCTGCTACAAAGTTATGCCATTTGGGTTAAAGAATGTCGGGGCAACCTATCAGCGTGCCGTGGTAGCTTTGTTTCACGATATGATCCATCACGAGATATATGTCTATGTCCATGATATGATAGACAGGTCTCAGACTGAAGAGGAACACCTTGATCACCTATAAAAGCTGTTTGAAAGTGAAAAAGTACAAACTGAGGCTGAACCCGAATAAGTGCACTTTTGAGGTAATATTTGGTAAGCTCTTAGGCTTTGTTGTCAGCAACAAAGGAATTGATGTAAACCCAACAAAGGTTAAATATATACAAGAAATTCCAACTCACCGCACTGAGAAGGAGGTTAGGGTATTCTTGGGGCGTCTAAACTACATTGTCAGATTCATTTCCCATCTAATCGCTACTTGTGAGCCAATCTTCAAATTACTAAAGAAAGATAAATCAGTGAAGTGGAATGACGATTGCAAGACTGCCTTTGACAAAATCAAGGAATATCTTCAAGAGCCTCCAATTTTGATGTCGTCGGTTGAAGGGAGACCTCTGATCATGTACTTAACAGTGTTAGAGAACTCAATGGGGTGTGTGATGGGGCAGCATGACGAGTTCGTTCGAAAAGAGCATGCAATATACTACCTTAGAAAAAAGTTTACCAACTGTGAAACAAGATACTCACTGCTCGAGAAAACTTTTTGCGCTTTGGCAAGGGCTGCTCGCCGACTAAGACAGTATATGTTGTCTCACACTACTTTGTTGATATCTAAAATGGATCCTATCAAACACATCTTTGAAAAGCCCGCTCTCTCCAGAAGAATAGCAAGATGGCAAATGATCATGACTGAATATGATATTCAGTACACAACCCAGAAAGTAATCAAGGGAAGTGTATTAGCTTATCATTTGGCTCATCAAGCCGTGGACGACTACCAATCCATGAATTTTGAGTTCCCGGATGAGAATATCATGTTAGTGACCGATTATGAAGAACCTGGACCAGATGAAGGACCTGAAAAAGGATCCTGATGGACTATGGTTTTTGACAGGGCTTCCAACACACTCGACAATGGTATCGGTGCTGTGATTATATCTCCCAAAGGCTGTCATACTCCTTTCACTACCAGGCTATATTTTAATTGTACCAACAACATGGTTGAATATGAAGCATGCATTATGGGTCTCAAAGCTGCTATCGACTTGAGAATTAAATTTTTGAGTGTATTTGGAAACTCGGCCTTAGTGGTCAGTCAAATTAAAGGAGAATTGCATACGAAGCATCCTAATCTCATCCCTTACCGGGAGCTTGTGCTGACATTGATTCCACACTTTGAAGAAGTTACCTTTGAGCATTTTCCACGAGAGGAAAATCAATTAGCGGATGCGCTAGTTACTATGTCATCCATGTTCAAGGTCAGGTGGAATAATGAAGCTCCTCAGATCACTATTGAGAGAATGAATGAACCAGCATACTGTTACGAGGTTGATACTGAAGAAGTAATGGACAAACCTTGGTTCTATGAAGTCAAAAGATACCTCGAAGCCCAAGAGTATCCCGAGGGAGATTCCATCAATGATAAGATGTTCCTAAGAAGGTTCTCTGCCACGTTTTTCTTCAGTAACGGAATCCTCTACATGCGCAACCACGATTCTACTCTGCATCAGTGTGTAGACAAGAATGAAGCATAGAAGATTATGAAAGATTTGCATGAAGGCAACTTTGGTATCCATTCTAGCGGGCACATAATGGCTAAAAAGATCCTACGGGCAGGATACTACTGGTCCACTATGGAAGCATACTATTATCAGAATTAATAAACTTGTCACAAATTCCAGATCTATGCTGATAAAGTACATGTGCCCCCAGTTCCCTTGAACGTCTTGCCTGCTCCCTGGCCATTCACAATGTGGGGCATTGACATGATTGGATAGATTAGACCTACAACTTCTAATGGGCACCGCTTCAGCCTGGTTGCCATTGATTACTTTACAAAGTGGGCCGAGGCAGCCTCATTTGCTTCTGTTACCAAGAAAATTATGGCTCGGTTCATCAGACATAACCTTATCTGTCGGTATGGTATTCCATAAGGAATCATTACAGATAATGGTACCAATCTCAATAACAATATGATCATCGAGCTCTATACACAGTTCAAGATTTAGCATCATAACTCTTCTCCTTACCTGCCGAAGATGAATGGCGCTGTAGAGGCGGCTAATAAAAACATCAAAAAGATCATACAGAAGATGACTGTGACATACAAAGACTGACATGAGATGTTACCATTGGCTCTTGATGGTTACCGTGCCTCCGTACGCACGTCAGCAGGGGAAACTCCTTTATCTCTGGTATATGGTTTGGAAGTTGTCCTACCTATCGAGGTCCAAATCCCTTCCTTGAGAATCATGAAAGAGTCGGGTTTGAATGAAGATGAATGGATTCAGACTCGACTTGACCAATTAAACCTGATTGATGAAAAGAGGTTCGCGGCTGTCTGTCATGGTCAGATGTTCCAAAAACATATGATTAAAGCTTTTAAAAAGAAAGTCAGACGTCGGGTATATCAGGCTGGTGACCTAGTAATCAAGCGCATTATCCTGCCGCAAGGTGATCCCAGGGGAAAATAGACCCCCATATATGAAGGGCCATTTGTGATCAAGAACATATTTTCTGGTGGAGCCATGATCTTAACCACTATGGACGGTGACGACCTTGCGCACCCAGTAAACACAGACATAGTTAAAAGATACTATGCATGAACAAAGACCCGTTAGGTTGACTGGCCTAGGCAAAAATAAGGGCATCCCTGCGAACCAAAAGGGTTCGGGCAAAAATTAAGGATATAAATATGGAAAAAAAATCTATACACACGGCAAGTCGAAAAACTTAAAAGGCGGCTTGGGCAAAAAAGGGTATCCCGGTGGACTGAAAACCTGAAGGGGAGGTCCAGGCAAAAGTTAGGTATTTAAAGCGTATAACTATGTCCTATTGGATCACCTTACAGCCAATCTTCAGTAACAACTATCAAGCTCAAATGGTACTAATCAATCCAGTCGGCTTCGGACAAGAAGCAAAAGAGATGAGATGCTCAAAGACATAAAGGCAATAGCATAATGGGAAACTAATGGGATTATTTCATTCTTACGACGATATTCTCTTACTAGGATGTCCGTCTCCTTGTACAAAAATGCCTATTATAGGCAAAACTTCTTCAAATTAATACAAAGCTATTTCTTTGAAAGTGAAAAACTATTTGTTTTTATTTTTCTGTTTTGTTTACAAAAACGTCCAGTGATTATTTTTGAACATATGCATTTGAATATGATTACCGTTTACAAATACACACATACAAAACAGAAAGACAGTTACTACAGGCTTTAAGAAACAAGACAATGTCTAAAGGCCCTCTGCAAATCCCCGTAGATACTTTCTCCATCAGGTACAGAGGAAGGGGTATCCTACTATAAAGTCACTGCCATATCCTCAACATACAGCCTAATGATGTCAGGCGTTCTTATATCCTCGACGAAGCAAAAATTTCCAATTACAAACCCGACATCTCAAAGAATTCCTTAGCCTGTTTCACAAGCTTCTTAGGTTTCCCAATAAGGGTTTCATAAAAATCCCCAAGCGGTTTATGGAGTTTCCCTTCCCCAACAAAGTTTATTTCTCTAAAAACGGAAATCCATCTCTCAGTATTTCAACTTCAACAAAATTTGAAGACTTACACTCTTCATCCCCAGCAACAATTAGGGATTTATTTTCCCTAGTTCAACGACATTGCAATAGAACAATTGATATGTTCATACATTGCATTCATACATCATTTTACAAGCGTCATAGCATATGCAACACAAATACATATATCACAATCTCATTTATTTTGAGAGCATCATTACCCAATGCACTCCATGCATCATGATACTGCATACAACTAATTCTTTACCTTTTCAGGAAAGATCAACAGACGAATATCATCAACAATTTTCAAAAGTTCTAGATTATCACCTGAAACAAGACAGGACAACTATTTGTGAACGACTGATTGTAGATTAATACCTGGAACCAGACAGGACAACTATCTACATGAGCAGATTGAAGATTAACTCCCGAAACAAGACGAGGAAACTATCTTTCTTTCTCTAAGGTTAAAGATTAATTCCTGAAACCAGACAGGGCAACTATCTCAACAACCGACACAAAACAAATTCCACATTAATACCTGAAACAAGACATGACAGCTATCTGTGAATGTCTGGTTATAGATTAATACCTAGAACTAGACAGGATAACTATCTGTGATCGACTGATTGTAGATTAATACCTGGAACAAGACAAGACAACTATCTACATGAGCATATTGAAGATCAACTCCTGAAACAAGATGGGGAAACTATGTTTATTTATCAAATAGGTCAGAGATTAATTCCTGAAACAAGACAGGGAAACTATCTCAACGACCAATAAAAGCAAGTTCCAAATTAATACCTGAAACAAGACAGGACAACTATATGTGAAAAACTGATTATGGATCAATTCCCGAAACAAGACAGGGTGACTATCTACACGACCAGACAAAACAATCTTATACAGGTTCCTTCCAATATATATTCAGATGCAGCTTCACACGGGCTCATCCTGAAGCAACCCTATACAGGTTCCTTCTCATATATTTTGGACTCATCCTGAAGCAACCCTACACAGGCTCCTTCTCATATATCTCCATACGAAGTCAAACACGGACTCATCCTCAAACAGCCCTACACATGCTCCTTCTAATACATTTCCAGATAACATTTAGTTTCATTCTCCCCAACAAGTTACCGTGAAGCCTGGATTTCAGTAAGAAAACAGCTAACGTTCATCTCTCTAGTCCAGAGATAACTCCTCAGTAGATCCATGGACATCTAAAGCTCCTAGACTCTATTCCCCACATAGTTTTCCTTAAGCGGGAGAGCAATAGAAATCAACATTCCCCAATGGAGTCCTCCTCAGACAAAGGGAACGGGAATCCCCATAAAGAGACCTCGTATGAAGTCAACATCTACTCTGAATGGAATCTTTAAGCCCATATTCGATAACTCTCAGTCATATTCTCCAAGTGGTATCTGTAATCCCATTCCTGACATCATCAACCAACAACGTTACTTCATGTGAGTGCAAATTTCTAGGCACTCTAATGTTCAATCATCTTCCACCTTCAGATCATGAAAGGCAGACAAGCCAATCTACATCTTCAGGTTTAAGAAGATTAAAAAGGGGTAGCTGTTGTACCCCAAAATTTTCCCTCCCATTTTTATTCAAGGCATACTCATTAAGGTCCCCAATTGCTCAAGGTTGACCAATAATTGATCAGATAAATTCTCCCCCTAAGCAATGGCCTTTCAACTAATTTCACTTTTCACCAAGACGTGTGAGTTCCAAAGCTTCAAATGATTTCCATGACACCCTATATGCCTCAGCATAATGGAACAACTGAAAGAAAGAAAATAAGTGTACATGACAAAGTGTAGGTCGAACGCTGAAAATATGCCTAAGGGCTTTTGGGTCGAAACAGCTTTGACAGCAGTATGCAGGTTAATTTAATGCCCAACAAAACACTAGAATCGAAGGAGGGCTAGTTCGAAAGAAAGCGTGAGAAGGATTTATGAAGCCTTCGATTGGGAGAGCTGGTAATGAGCGCCATCGAAAGGTTCGTTTTCGAACATGGAGATGTAAGCCATTTGAAGCGTTACAAGGAAGACACCTTTCGATTGACATGTTGCCTGAATGGGCGCTTCAAAAAGAAGAATATTTGGAATTCAAAAAGCTCTTATCTTATCCAAATATGCACGTGGAAGCCTAATGGTTCGAAGGGGGTGCAATTTTCAAACATGGCATGATCGAAGGATAGTTAGAGACGAAGCAACCAAATATGAGTCATCTTAGAGTTTTGGGACAATGTGTTTCAAGCATGTGCCTGAACAGACAAGGAATGAGTTGAGTGATTGAAAGTAAAAGCTTGATTCTCATAGGTTACCTTTCGATTGGTGCGTACAAGCCATATTCACCAATCGAAGGACCACCTACACTACTATGTTCGAAGGGGTGGGAGTTGGAATCAAAGGACCACCTGCACTACTATGTTCGAAGGAAAGGACAAACTGAAGCTTCGACAGGCCAAGATGAAGAAGTATTCGAATTGAGAAAAACAAAGCTTCAACGGGCTAAGATGAAAGAGGCGATGCTTCGATTGGACTGATTGAAGGAAAATAGATTTGAAAGGGACAATAGTTGAGTCCGATTGGGCTAATAGGATAGTTTTCAGATAAAGCAACTAAGGCAGATAGTGGCTCAATCGAAAAAGCCACAATGATGAGGCATTGGACCATTCAAATTGGAACTCAGAACCATCGAAGAACAAAACTTGGTATCATTCGAAAAGTCAAGATGTGGGAGTGAAACCTGTCCAGGTTCACTCAAAAACCCAAAATGGTAGAAAATCTTCAGCAATGGCAACCTTTTAAGACTCTCGATTATGCCTTCAAAGCCATGGTTAATGGATGATTCTTGCCATTTTCGTTCATCACTGCACCCCTATAAATACAAGACAAGATTGTCTATCAAAAGAGAACCCACACACGCATTGCCCAAAGACACACACACATTTCCTAGATACACACACACATTTCCCAAAGACACACACGCATTAGCTAGACGAAACATTGCCTCCAGAGACAAAAACATTTCCTACACACAAGAAGCTGCCCTAGAAAACCACCCTAAATTCTCTAAACCTTCACAAAGGTGTCAGAATCAAAGCAATCTTTGCAGGCTTCCTCAATCTAGAGCAAGCATTCCACTCATTCCCTCCGTTGGTAACATACCTTTGATCCTAAACTCATTCAATGTGTAATTTAAATCCATGTTGATCATATATCCATGCTATGAATGATGTTTGTGATTGTTTTAACATTTTACATGTGAAATCAGTACTAAAGTAATAGGATACCATTACTAGGGCATGTGAAACGGATTCCTTCGAATCTCAAAATCCAGGCATCTCTGTCCTTTAGGGTTGTACAGCGCGCATGTGTTGATTTCGAATTATATATATATATATATATATATATATATATATATATATATATATATATATATATATATATATATATATATATATATATATATATATATATATATATATATATATATATATATATATATATATATATATATATATATATATATATATATATATATATATATATATATATATATATATATATATATATATATATATATATATATATATATATATATATATATATATATATATATATATATATATATATATATATATATATATATATATGATTTGTTTTGCTAATGGAATGTTATGATTTTATTTGTACCAACGAATGAACAAACATCTCAAATGGTAAAGGGCAACGTGTGTAGTGGAAATGGCATGGGTTCGATACCCTGGTCATGTATTATGTTTTTTCTAACAATTACCTTGCAGATCCAGTGTGCTGTGTTTCAAACACTTCCCATGCACCTTCAAGTTCCAGCCAATGGATGACAAGGAGATCAGATCCAATGCTCCAAGAGTACCACCTCATGATGGACCCTCAATGGCCAATAGCACAGGATCCCAACATGGCCTGGGCTTATTTTCATTTGGGCTAAACAAAAATCCAATTCACACCCCCTGTTACCCTTTACTATCCTGGCCCATTTTAATTTGCTTTTAATTGTTTTTTTATAGAATTATAAAATCAGATAAAAAATCACAAAAAATATTAGGATAGTATTTTCTCAATTAAAATTTTATAAATTAATTGTTTAATTATTTTAACCCTTTTCTTAATTTAAAAGTAAATAGACTTAGTATTTTTAAATTAAATTTCTTTCCATAGGTCAAAAACAAACAAAAAGATTTCATTTTTCTTAGGAATTTTAGACATATTTTCAATTCGCGCGTTTACTTTTACTATCGCACTTTTGCATATTATTATATCTGCTTACTGGGATGTAATAGACTTAACTAGGACTTTACTTTGATATTTTTTAAATTTACCCATTTTTGACTTGTAATAATCCCCCTCCATGGTTAGGATTTTACATTTTCGCACCTTTAATTACTGCACATTATAAACTGTTTAGATGTATGCTAACTAGGATTATATAGCAAGACAATGAAAAACAAAACGCTAGCAAACTTAATACAAGACTAAAATAACTGAAAACAACATAATCACACATGCGCGCCTCTAGGGTATCCCACTTTGGTTGCCTTCGGAAAACAATCACAACTCTCGAAACGTGAGAGATTTTAGTGGCTACCCTCCGGTTTAAAATATCATAAGTCCCTCGATGACCCTCTCGATGTTGCCTTGGTAAAAATGATCTTAAAACCCTAGGGTAGTTACTAAGGTTTCTTGCCCAATTGCCTTTGTGACTATAAAACGTCCCATCGAATGTCCCTCAAACATCCAATGACTAGGGCTACCTACTCACTAATAGTAGGATAGAACTGTCTAAAGGAAAAGAGGAAAAGAACAACCTTTCGAGAAAAATTAGATAGTTCCTAGATGCTATGCTCAAAACAAAATTTTTACACTTATACAAAACATTTCAAAAACATTTTCAAAACACTTTATCAAAAACACACAAAGCACAAGATATTTTCAAAATGAGCTAAGCATCTAAGAGCATGTATAAAATTACAGATGGAAAGAGTGCTAACACCTTCCCTTTCCATAATTTGCCCCCTTACTCAGAAAACTCCCAAAAGATCTTTTTCTGTTCTTTTCACCCTTTCCTTTGTTGGATAAAAGAAAAGCCGGTGGAGACTCTTGCTTACCGCAACATTTGCAAATATAAACGCAAAACCAGTACAACAGTCAGTTCTGCCACCTTATCATACAACGGAGCAGAACTCCCAACTTAAAAACGGAGCAGAACTCCCAACTTAGAAAATTTCAATTAATATAGGAATCAACAAGGCATAAGCCTTCAACTTAATATTTTTCCAATCCATGCCAACTTGTTATGCTATGCATGCGACAACAACACAACAACAATTCAACCACAACTTAATAATTCAACTTAAATCAACATTGGCCATAAGCCTGCAACTTAATAATAATTCAACACTGGCCATATGCCTACAACTTGATATTTCAACAACAATAATTAACACAATGTTGGTATAAGCCTACAACTTAGTACATTACAACAATAATAACATATCAACAATAGTAATCCGACAACAACATCAATAAGAAAACAACATTGGCCATAAGCCTAACAATTTAATACCATCTGAAATTCATATTTTTCAGCAAAGTATTCAACATACCGTATCGACTAAAATATACAACAATTGATCCGTTTAGTTATTCAAACAAATCACCTAAATCCTTCTAATTAATTATCGGCTAAAAGTTCTATTATTAATACTATGTACTAATGCTCTTAATTCCAGACTGATACTACTAGCACAGGTATTCCTGCTAGTCCAAAATACTACTCACTTATTAGTTTAATACTAGTTAATATTATTTTATTCGGTACTACGATTTTCCATTGATACCGCTACTGATGTCTCCCTGCCAAATTAGTGCCATTTGCTTCCTGTAATTCACTTACAAAATATACTACCTTTCATTGTATTCTCCTTCTGTCATTTTATTTCCATTCTACTATTCTGCTAATTAATTAATATTACCTATGTAACTAACAATTGCCTATGCTAAATCATCACTAGTACTACTATTAAATTATGTTCAGTAGTTACTAATGTCTTTTGCTAAATTTACTAACTCTGCCCAACTAACTTGATTAATATATTAATGCTTACTAACTACCTACTAATGTTATCAAATGGGTATATATATGGGAATCCGCTAAAGTAGCGCCTAATGAATAAAAAAATCAATTAAAACACTAAAATGCAGTGTGCCCCTCCTCACCAAGGTGTGCCACTCGGCACACCCCTCTCCTAAGCATGTGTCAGTCGGCACCCTCCATCAATAACACATGCCATGCGGCAAGTTGTGTGTTCCACTCGGAACTCCCAATTTTTGGTCATCTGTCACCATTCGTGTGCCCTTCGGCACACCTCCTTTGCGTGTATTTCTTCAGTACCTTTCTGTTACTTGCCCAGACTGCCTTCGATTAAAAGTATCACATCAGAATAATATATATCATTATAGCAACATCAATTTTCACAGAAACACAATTTTCCATAACCAACAACATGGAACCTCATCAACATGACAATTAAATTAATACAAATTAATTCTCAGCAACATATTCATAGAAATCTGATGAATTTCAAAAACAACCAACCACAACAAATATACACATACAACAATGATTTTCCACAACCCAATTCCCACACACTATTCATCATAATTCCCATTATAGAATCAGAACCCCACCCTTACCTTGAATTGGATACTGCTTGTTGTACCCCAAAATTTCCCTCTCATTTTATCAATATTTCCCCTCACTAGGCTTTTGGAACTCAAGATCAAGCTAGGGTTTGCTCTGCTCAAGACATCTCTTTGCATTGATGACCTAAACTAGGGTTTGAGTTTACACAAGGATTTTTGGACCTTCAATGCTCAAATTGACTTTCATACTTCATATTGTACTCATAAGTTTGTCCATATCAAGTTTCAAGCCTTGAATCAAAATTTTGCCCAGTCAATTAGACAGTTGACCTAGAAATCAACTGTATTGGGGAAAAAGTCAACTGTGGCCAATTTACAGTCAAACCTCATGAATTTTGACCCACATCAACATTATGAACTCATATGAACCATTTTATCAAGTTTAGACCACAACTCCACAAGAAATTTGATCAGATCACCAAAAGGGCAAAATGGTCATTTTTAGGGTTTTGACTGTACAAAGGAAATTTCTGACTTTTTGACCTAGCCAATGGCAATTCAAGCTCAACCAAGGACTTAAGGGCTCAATGGCATCATATTGACCTATTCAACAAGTTCAAAAGATCTCAAATGCATGGGATTGACAGATGAATTTTTCAGTCAACTGATCAAAATTTGACTGTATATTGAAAAGTCAAACTTTGACTTTTTGGTCAAAATCAAGTGCCAAGGGTCATTTTTCATCAAGATGTGTCAAATTATGAAACTTGTTCATCAAGAAACCCAAAATTGCAAATTAGGGTTTGAAATTGAAAAATTTCATAACTTAGAATTTTTCTAAGTTATGGAATTTTCCTAATTTTTCCTAACTTTGTCCCCCATTTTCACCATGATGCAAATGGATTCAAACAAAACTTATAACATTAAAGTTGTAGTCCTCCACAAAGTCTACAACTTTGATTCACAAAGTTTTCTCAAAAGAGGCTTGGATCTCAAGTTATGATTTTTGGAACAAGGGTACCTAAAACTTTTAACTTAGTGAAATTTTGCCCTAGTTTAGGCAGGATTTTGACCCATCTTCTTGGCCATTTTTCACATAAATCTACTTGGAATACCAAGTTTCATTTCAAAGATGGATTATAGATCATGTTGCAAGCTTTCCAAAGTGTCCAAGAACTCCTCAAACACATTTGTGGTTAGGGAGAATCGAATGCTTGAAGTTGGTAAAAACTCACCTTGTATCCATGGCAAATTCATGTTCACTCAAGTGGCATTTTCAAACCAGCATGCCTTGTACTAGTCTGCAGGCCTCTAAACCACTTCACACTCCTTAATTAAATGCAAATCCATCAGTCTAAGCTTTTGTTTTGGCCATTTGGATATTGTACACAAGATTAGGCCTTAAGTAGAAAAAGACAAATTCCCATTTTTGCAAAAGTGTGCTTTATGTCAAACCATGATCTTTGAGCATAGAGCCAAGATCTCAGAAGCCAAATTAAATCCACAAATTGCAGGGACCAAGAGGATTGTATGCAGCATATTTGATGGCTTGTACAGGCCTGTAATCATAACTTCCACTTTCTTGCTTCAAGAAGAAGAAACTTGTCCAAATCCTTACAACTGAAAAACCAGCCAAGATCAACTTACACAAACACTTCAAACATCTTTCTTACAACCCTTTGAACTAGAAACACGAGTGCTTGAGCCCCAAAACACCCCATAGCCAGAAATCACACTTATTTGGCAAAACAGGGCAAGTGCTGCAACTTGAGTTCCCCAGCTCATTTGGCTCGTGCATTTTGCCCCATTTTGCTTCAAACACATTCCATTCAACTCACTCAAGCTACCCAAACCTCCATTACCAACTGTAACTCCATTTACAATGTTCACCATTTTCATTTCAAGCTTGTGCAGGTTGAGTTCCATAGGCTGATTCAAGGACATCCAAGGCAAGCCAACTATTGGAAAAGGTCAAGTGAAGTTCAAGCAAGCTACCAGACATCTCAAAACTTATTGAGAAGCACTGCACTGTCCTACACAAATCCAACTGAAACAGGTTTTTCCTCACTTTCTATCTCTCTATTTAGGAACATTTAGCCTTAGGTTTGTGAATAAAAAATGTAGTATTCATTGCTAGGAAGCCATACATATGCTCAACTTTCATTTATATTAAGTGTGCTAGGAGAATTTCATCCATGAACATGCTGAAAAAACTAGGTCAGATTTTAGGGCCAGAGAAATTCTCTCTGGTCTTTGAGAGTTAGGACTAGTTATTTATATGGTTGGAATCGTCTTGAAATTCTCTACAAGTTTGATGTTGTGAGTTTTTGCAATAGATCACATATACATGATGTCCAATTTTGTACAACAGGCGCGTGTTTTTTCAAAATGCTGGAGGTTGAAGATGAAGATTTGGGCTGGGCTTGGCCTGTTTGCTTTTGACACCCTCTTTTCCATTTTTGCACCCCCTGGCCCAATTTATTGAATAATTATATTTTTGCATTTTTGTTTTCATTTTTGATTTTGTTTATTTATTTCCAAACATAAAAAATGCTCAAAAAACATTTTCATATTTTTTTACATTTATTTGGCATTTTATTTTAATTTTTTCTAACATTAAAAGCATAATTACGTTTATATTATTTGTTTAAACTTGAAAATAATATGTAAACCATACCTTTATTTTTTATTTCTTATTTTTATTCACACTGAAAATATTATTATAAATATAATTTATTTTTGTACATATTTTATTTTATATTATACATATTTAATATATTTAATATATATATATATATATATATATATATATATATATATATATATATATATATATATATATATATATATATATATATATATATATATATATATATATATATATATATATATATATATATATATATATATATATATATATATATATATATATATATATATATATATATATATATATATATATATATATATATATATATATATATATATATATATATATATATATATATATATATATATATATATATATATATATATATATATATATATATACTTTTATTTTATTAAATATTTAGAATAAAAATATAATAATATTATATTTTTATTTTTATTATTATTTACTAAAAAATACCTTTTTTAAGTATATTTCATTTTTACACATATTAATATATTTTTTGTATATAAATAATATAGTGTATTTATTTTCTTAAAGAAATTAGGGTTTCATCCCTTAAATAATTAAATAAATCTTTTATTTATTTCTTTATACTTTTACGTTAAAAATACTTTTACATACATAGGTAAACAAAAACCTTTTTTTTTACATAATATATATTGTTTAATATTTATTTATTTTGTTTATTTAAATATTGTACATTTAAATATTTATGCATTGTGATTCAATTTGGATGTAATAGTAAATTAGGGTTTATATTTCTTGTCAAATATCCCCCATTCAAAATTGTACCCCCATCCTCATAATCATGTTGTAATAACTTAGAATTTAAATTCTCCCACTTTACGCTTTCAATTATGCCATGATTAGAGAACTAGGGTTTGTATGCAAAAATCAAAAATCAACAAATAGTTTGACCTAATCAAAGACAAAAATGCATGAAAATCAAACACAATGCACACTTACACCCCTAGGGTTACAATCCACTTGTTGCCTTCAAAAATGGGCCATGATATGCATGTTGAGTACTTTGTCAAAACAAAAACAAAACAAAAGATCATAGTCCCTCCATGATGCTATCCTGGTTGCCTAAAACAAAAATGATCAAGTCCCTAAAATTTTTTCCAAAGATACTTGACACAATTGCTATCATGGTTTATACGATGACCCACACCTGTCCCGTTTAACATCCTAACACAAGGTTGTTCACCAAATGCAATGGTGAAACAACACTATTAAAAGGGTTAAAAACATTAGGAAAGATCTTTGAGTAAAATATGATAGATAACTCTTAGTTACTTGATCAAAGCTTGCAAAAACATCCTTGCTATTTTCAAACACACTTCACAACACAATTTCAAAACATTATCCAAATCAAACTTTCAAAACATTGAAATCTTTTCAAAAGACAAAAACACCTTTGTATACATTCAAACAAGAATCATTACAAAAGTTTCCACAACGATGGCCTCTTTTCAAAACATCTTTTAAAACCACACTCAAAGCACCATTTCAAACAATTGGAAAAGCAAAGCAAGTGATCTAAACAAGTAACTAAGAGCCCATGGATAACCATGGATGAAAAGGGTGCTTACACCTTCCCTTTTCATAATCTACTCCCCGAACCTAAGAAAACTTCTCAAAGGTCTTTCCTGTGCTTTTTGACCTTTCCTTAGGATAAAATAAAATGTCGATGGCGACTCTTGCTAAACCGAAACATTTGCGAACACAAACGCAAAACCTCAAGTCAGTTCTCCCACCGTATCACAGAACTGGCGACTCTGCTAGGGATCACCCCTAAAAAGTGGAGTAACCTTATGGTTTAGATCACCTTTGCATGCTTATCTTGTTTGCTTTGTTTGCTTTACATTTGGTTCTAATGTTTGGGTTTTTGAATCCTCCACCCGGATTTTGGGAAACATTCATAGGTAAATAGTAATACGTTGTGGAAACTGTGCGGGGTATACCGACACAGTTGAAGTAATAGCTATATTAGTGCGACATATTTGTGAGTACCGGTAGCCTTTGAGTGAATCAAAGAGAATACGGGGCCGCTGAGTGATGTCATGAAGCACTAATGAACTCTTAGAACCTTACTTGACCATCTTGGCCTTATTAGGGGTAGTGAGATGACCGACTTTGGTGCAGTCCGAAGTTGGTAGATACTCGATACTACACTTATTAAGGGTTGTTTTCTTGGAATATTTTGGTCGCTAATTAAGTGGCTAAACCAAAACAATGAACATAGAAAATAATCTAGTGATATTGAGCTCCTTAGAACCCGGTTACTATTTATAGGACAGGTTGAGCCAACTAACTTCAAGAGGGTACTTACCTATGAAACCTCATGCAAGCCTGAAACTAGGATCTTGTGTGACTTGCTTGTACATATGTTTGTGCATACATCATAAACATCATAAAGAATCATATGCATCCACTAACCATTTCAAGGGTTTGGATCTTCATCTTTGTTCCTGTTTTGTAGGTCATGGAATCTCTTCGCAGGAAAATAATTCAGGTCAACCTTGTGAGAATCCCTCATTAACTCAAGGAGCTTACTTCCAAGATTCCAAAGAATTCTCTCTTCAGTGAAAGACATGGTAGACTTCTCAACTTGGTCAACTCCAACATTGAAGAAGACACGGTGAAAGTTCTCTTCCAGTTCTTTGACCCCCTACACCACTGTTTTACATTCCCTGATTACCAACTAGTACCTACTTTGGAGGAATTTTCTCAACTCCTGAGACTTCCTATTCTTCATCAACTACCCTACAACGGTACGAAAAAAGAACCAAAGCCTGAAGATGTTGCTCAAGCCTTACACTTGCAACCATATGATATCAAAGGTCATTGGGAAACTATAAGTGGTGTCAAGGGTTTCTTGGCAAAATTTCTGTTTGAGAAGGCACAAGACTGCTGGAATTCTCTAGATCTACAAGCTTTTGAAGAGATTGTGGCACTCCTCATCTATGGGTTGGTCTTGTTCCCAAACCCTGATCAGCTTATAGATGTGAACGCTGTCAAGATTTTCATGTCTCGGAATCCTGTACCTACATTTCTTGGGGACATCCTGCACTCATTTCACACATGAACAATGAGGAAAAGAGGTGTTCTCATGTGTTGTACTCCTCTACTAGCAAGGTGGTTTATTTCTCACCTTCCCCAAACAGTTTTGAAGAATGAGCAGGGTTTAAGGTGGTCACAACGGTTGATGACCCTCACACATTCTGATGTTCATTGGTGTTCTCGGTCCAGAGAAAATGTCATCATCATTGATCATTGTGGAGAGTTCCCTAATGTCCTACTACTTGGCATTAGGGGAGGCATTACCTACAACCCCTGTTTAGCTCTAAGGCCATTTGGATATGCTCGGAGAGATGGTCCTCATGATATGTTGATCCCTGGCTTGGTTTTTGACTTCGACAACGATGCTCAAGGACTTCGACAAAGGTTTATCAGAGCTTGGAGGATGCCCAACAAAGTGGATAGTAAGACACTGGGGCACAAGAATTCCATCCCCCTTGAGCCTTATCTCAGGTGGGTACGAACTCGCGCCCAGAATCTTATGATGTCATACCCTCACATTCTCCAAGTGATCAAAGAGCCTGTTATGGAAGGAGAGGTCCCATACACCCTCCTACATCCTGACATGCCAACATCATTGGAAGAATTACAAAAGAGTTGGATACAACTCAAAGAAGAACGAAATACTTTTGAAGCCAGCTTTTATGCCAGTGAGAAGAAGGTTTTGGAACTTACCCGCCGACTTCATGAAGAGGAAACTCTCAACACTTACATCGCGCCAAAGAGGATGCGCAATGTATTTTTACATTAAGAATTTTGTAATATTTTTCCCATGGGGCATTTATGTACTAACAAATTTCTTCTTATTAATATGACGTGTGTTTCTTTTTGTTTACAACAAATTTGAATTTCTGAATCCTTGAATGCATTACATGAATAACATATCATTCATTATATGCATAAATAGGTCTTCACACCAGGTTTCCTTATCTTTCCGCTGTTTATTTCAGCAAGATGGATATAGAGAAGACGGTTAAAGATCTGCAAGCACAAATTTCACAATTCCAGCAACTCCTCATGACCTTAGCAAAGGGTCAAGAGGATCTTAAAGCACTGTTAGAGAAAGAGAAGGAACCAAAAAGGAAGAAGAAGAAAAGAGTTGGGGTAGCCACCATGGGAAGGAGATTTGAGCATCAGGCTAGGAGAGTTCTGGAATTTCCCTCGACGTCTAACGAAGGGGTTGGTAAAGGAAAAGGAGTTGCAATGCCTTCCGAATCTGAAGCTAAAGAAGAAGAAGAGGAAGAGGATGAAGATTACTCAGAACAGCAATATCCTCCGGCGGATGATAAGTATAAAAATCTTGAGGATCGGTTGGCAGCCATGGAGTTGCAGAGGGTACCTGGTTTAGATTTTGAAGAACTAGGATTGGTTGCTGGGATCATCATTCCTCCCAAGTTCAAAGTACCTACATTTGTCAAGTATGACGGTTTGTCCTGTCCAAAGATGCATCTGAGGTCCTATGTCAGAAAGATCCAACCTCACTCCTCTGATAAGGATCTTTGGGTCAAATTTTTTCAAGATAGCTTATCAGGCACGCAATTGGACTGGTTCTATCAACTTGAGAGATCTGATGTTCATAACTGGGAAGATTTGGCTGCTACTTTCTACCGACAATACCAATACAACGCAGATTTAGCACCTACTCGTAATCAACTACAGAGTATGAGTATGGCCTCTAATGAGGGATTTAAGGAGTATGCCCAGAAGTGGCGAGATTTGGATGGAAGGGTGCAGCCACCATTGTCGGATAGTGATATGGTTGACATGTTTTTAGGGACTCTGTCTGGTCCATTCTTCAATCACTTGATCGGGAGCTCATCTACAAGGTTCACTAAATTAATTCTAACTGGTGAAAGGGTCGAAGATGGCATTAAAAATGGTAAAATTCAGAAGGATGCCTCCGCTTCCACTTCTATTAAGAAGACCTTCCCAGCTAAGAAGGAAGTTTCTGCGATGCATACCCAGAGAAACCAAGGGAGAACAGAGCGCCGACCAACGGTGGGGGCTGTTATGATCCAAAACTCTTCAACCGACCAACCTCGCAGCAATCAACCAAGAGCTAATCAGCAAAGGGTAGAAAGGCCACAACGGCAATTCACCCGAATCAACATGACACCGGCTCAAGTCCTCCCTCATCTGTTAAAGCTGAACCTTACCAACTTGAAAGAAGCGCCGAAAAACCCTAATACCTCCTCTCCTTATTATCACTCCAATGCGAAATGTGCGTACCACTCGGACAGTGTAGGGCATGATACCAACAGCTGTTGGGCTCTTAAAAACAAAATCCAAGACTTGATAGACGCCAAGGAGGTAGAATTCGATGCGCCCGAAAAGCCGAATGTGATTTCTGCCATGATGCCCAAGCACAATCATAATGTCCATGCCATTCTGGAAGGTCTTCATGTTACCACTGTTGATGATCTTTTGACTCTGTTACCAGTAATTAAAGTGAATTTGATGAAAGCCGAGATATTTCCAGGCTGTGGAAAAGACTGTTACTTTTGTTCAAACCTGCAAGCTGACTGGCCACTGTTGAAATCAGGCATCCAACACCTGATGGATACCCAAGAGATCCTCTTTCAAAAGACTCCTGTTGATACTGTCACTCATGTTACTCCTATTACTTTTGATACTCCAACCAATGACATTGCTATAATAACCATCTCCGACGATCTTTCCAAGACCTGCAAAATGCCTGTTAAGATTACGCCTGATCCTAAGTTTGTGCCATTGAAAATCACCATGCTGGGGCCTGTCTCGTATAAATCTAACAAGACGATACCATGGAACTACGGAGGAGAAATATTCTACCATGGTATCAAGCAGATTGAATCAATCCAAGAGAATTCCGATGATGAAACCCCTGATATAGGGAATATTGTGGGAACAAGCAAGATAACTCGCAGCGGAAGGATCTTCTCTCCGGAGATTGCTCCTCCACGGGCAGTCTTCGGACCCTCGAGAGTTTCTGTACCTGTCAAGCCATATGTGCAGAGTCCGATAATTGAAGAACTTGATGCTCCTGAAGTTAGACCCTCTGATGTTACTACCAAAGGTAAGGGGATACTAGAAGCGCCTGTCAGGACGAAGGCTCAGACTATGGTTATCCCCGAGACCACCCCCAAAGAGATGGAAGAAATCTTAAAGATAATCAAGAAGAGCGACTACGATGTCGTGGAGAAGCTAGGGCAGACCCCTTCCAAAATCTCCATGCTGGCTCTCCTACTCTACTCTGAAGCTCATGCTAAAGCCTTGATCAAATTTCTAAAGACGGCACACGTGCCTCAAGAAACTTCTGCGGACCAGTTTCAAGAGTGCGTGGCTAGCCTTACAGCTGATAATGGTCTTGGTTTTTCTGATGCTGATTTGACTCCTAAAGGAAGGAAGCACAATGATGCGCTGCATGTCTCAGTAGAGTGCAGAGGAACCACAGTTGCCCATGTCCTGGTGGATACCGGTTCATCTTTAAATGTGTTACCGAAGAAGGCGTTGGACATGTTGGACAGCGAAGGTTTGACCCTAAAGCCTAGTAATATTGTTGTTAGAGCCTTCGATGGTTCTAAGAGGATGGTTCACGGAGAAGTAGACATCCCAATCAAAGTGGGCACAAAAATTTTCAACTCTACTTTTTATGTGATGGACATCCGTCCTTCATATTCATGCTTGTTGGGAAGGCCATGGATCCACAACGTTGGGGCAGTCACCTCCTCTCTACACCAAATGCTAAAGTATCCAGTTCAGGGAAAGATCATAACGGTTCATGGGGAGGAAGAGTATATGATAAGTCACCTTAACTACTTCCGCTATGTGGAGTTAGATGGCGAATTCATAGAAACGCCTTTCCAGCATTTTGAAGAGGTTCCTCTTGAAGTCGCAGTTGCAAAGACAATGGCTGATGTGCCTATCATTTCCAAGCCTGTGTCTCGGATGGCATGCCTCAAAGATGCGGAGGCTGTAATCAAAGAAGGTAGGAGTACAATATGGGGGAAACTGCCTGATTTTCCTCACAAGACGGACAAGTTCGGACTAGGTTTTAGTGCTGTTGGCCAGAAAGCTGTGGGTCGCTCCCGGGCTGGAGGACCACCCGTAAAAATCACTCACCATGGAATTAATGCCTTAGAAGATGATGATGAAGAAGACAACTTTGAAGATTGGATCTTTCCAACCGTTGAAGGAGGATTAAGCAACTGGGAAGCGAAAGACTTCGTTCCCATCACTTTCATCAACCAGTAATTTATCTTTGAACAATTTCCTATTTTGGTCTGTAATAATTAAACAATTCGTACACTATTTTCACCTTATGCCTTACCCGGGGCATATAGGTCCATTTGTAAGGGCATGATTTCTTCATTATCATATGCCATTTTTAAGTGAATCATTGGATGTTTTCATCTATAAACTGTTGTGTTCATTTTCTTTCCTTTTACATTTTGTTTTGTTTAAGGATGGCTATCCCTTACAAACACCCATACTCACAAAATGTAGGTACCCATCCACTCCGGATTCCATGGGTGACTATTCTGCTTTAGCCTTCGGTGACTCTGAAGATTTGGTCAATCCTGCCGAGTACGAAGGTGATGAAGACTGTGAAGTTCTTGGAGAGTTAGCCAGACTTTTGCAACAAGAAGAGAGGGCTATTCTGCCCCATGAAGAGTTGTTAGAAACCATCAATCTGGGAACAGAGGAAGACAAGAAATAGTTTAAGGTGGGTGCCAACCTGGAGCCAAGTGTCAAAGAGCGCTTAATACAGTTGTTGAATGAATATGTCGAAATCTTTGCCTGGTCCTATGAAGACATGCTGGGACTCGACACAAATATTGTGGTTCACCGTCTCCCTACAAGAGAAGACTGTCCACCGATCAAACAAAAGGTCCGCCGAATGAGGCCCGACATGTCTGAAAAGATCAAAGTTGAGGTGATGAAGCAATTCAATGCTGGCTTTCTGCTGTTACTTCCTATCCATAATGGGTTGCTAACATTGTGCCCGTGCCTAAGAAGGACGGTAAAGTCAGAATATGTATGGACTATCGGGATTTAAACAGGGCTAGCCCTAAAGATGATTTTCCACTACCACACATTGACATCTTGGTTGACAACACAGCTCAACACAAGGTATTTTCTTTCATGGATGGATTCTCGGGATACAACCAGATCAAAATGGCCCCCAAAGACATGGAGAAGTCTACTTTTGTTACGCAGTGGGGTACCTTCTGCTATAAAGTGATGCCATTCGGACTGAAGAATTCCGAGGCAACCTATCAGCGAGCCATGGTAGCTTTGTTTCATGATATGATACATCATGAGATCGAAGTCTATGTAGACGACATGATAGCCCGTTCACAGACAGAAGAAGAACACCTTGACCATCTGCAAAATCTGTTTGTCAGATTGAAGGAGTATAAGCTCAGACTGAACCCTAGCAAGTGCACTTTCAGAGTCAGGTCCGGTAAACTTTTGGGATTCATCGTCAGTAACAAAGGCATTGAAGTTGATCATGCTAAAGTCAAAGCTATACAAGAAATGCCTGCCCCCCCACACTGAAAAGGAGGTTAGAGGTTTCTTGGGACGCTTAAACTATATTGCGAGGTTCATCTCTCACCTAACATCTACCTGTGAGCCAATCTTCAAGCTGTTGAAGAAAGATCAGGTGGTTGAATGGAACAATGATTGTCAAGTTTCTTTTGATAAGATCAAGGAGTATTTGCTGGAACCTCCTATCTTGATGCCACCCGTCGAGGGCAAACCTTTAATCATGTATCTGACTGTTTTGGATAATTCAATGGGGTGCGTACTGGGCCAACATGACGAGTCTGGTCGAAAAGAGCATGCCATTTATTACCTTTGCAAAAAGTTTACCGACTGTGAGACTCGCTACTCACTGCTCGAGAAAACTTGTTGCGCTTTGGTATGGGCTGCTCGCCGGCTAAGGCAGTATATGTTGACACATACCACTTTGCTGATTTCCAAGATGGATCTGATTAAGTATATCTTTGAGAAGCCTGCTTTATCCGGGAGAATCGCTAGATGGCAGATGATCCTGACTGAATATGATATCCAGTACACAACCCAAAAAGCTATAAAGGGGAGTGTACTAGCTGACCATCTAGCTCATCAAGCCGTCGAAGATTACCAATCTATGAGATTCGACTTCCCTGATGAGGACATTATGACATTGGACAACATTGAAGGTGACGGACCGTATGGCGGACCTGAACAAGGATCCCGATGGACCCTGTACTTTGATGGTGCTTAAAATGAACTTGGAAACGGTATCGGTGCGGTACTTAATTCTTCGGAAGGTTGCCATACACCTTTCACGGCTAGACTCTGCTTCAGTTGCAATAACAACATGGCCGAGTATGAAGCTTGCATCTTTGGTCTCAAGGATGCAATTGACTTAGGAATCAAATCTTTGGTAGTATTTGGAGACTCAGCTTTGGTTATCAGTCAAATCAAAGGAGACTGGGATACTAGACATCCTAATCTTATCCCATACAAAGAACATGTCCTGACATTATTGCCTCATTTCGAGCAGATTACCTTTGAGCACTTCTCGTGAGAAGAAAACTAGCTAGCTGATGCTCTGGCTACAATGTCTTCCATGTTTAAATTCAACTGGGATAATGAGGCTCCCCAAATCACCATCGAGCGAATGGACGAACCTGCGCACTGTTATGAGATTAATACCGAAGAAGTAGTGGAACAACCCTGGTTTCATGAAATTAAAAGGTATCTCCAGACTCGAGAATACCCTGAAGGAGCTTCAGTCAACGATAAAAAGTTCTTAAGGAGATTTGCTGCCAAGTTCTTCCTGAGCAATGGTATCTTATATAAGCGCAACCATGATTGTGTTCTACTTCGTTGTGTGGACAAGGTTGAAGTAGAGTTGATCATGACCGAAATAAATAGTGGCACATTTGGCACCCACTTGAGCGGACATACGATGGCTAAGAAGATTCTAAGGGCAGGCTACTACTGGTCTACCATGGAAGCTGATTGTCATCAACATTCCCGTACTTGTCACAAATGTCAAGTCTATGCTGACAAGGTACATATTCCTCCAGTTCCTCTCAATGTTCTAACAGCTCCCTGGCCATTCGTGATGTGGGGAATCGACATGATTGGAGAGATCAAGCCCACAACATCCAATGGACATCGCTTCATCTTGGTCGCTATTAATTACTTTACCAAGTGGGTCGAAGCAGCTTCCTTCGCCTTCGTTACAAAGAATGTGGTTGCCCGCTTCATCAAGCAGAACCTCATATGCCGGTATGGTATCCCTGACAGGATCATCACGGACAACGGTACAAACCTGAACAACACTATGATCACCGCTCTTTGCGAGCAGTTCAAGATTCAACATCACAATTCATCTCCCTACCGGCCAAAGATGAATGGTGCTGTTGAAGCTCCGAACAAAAATATCAAGAAGATCATTCAAAAGATGACAGTCACCTACAAGGACTGGCATGAGATGTTACCGTTTGCTCTGCACGGATATCGTACCACGGTGCATACTTCAACCGGGGCAACCCCCTTTTCTTTGGTATATGGCATAGAGGTTGTTTTACCTATGGAAGTTAAGATTCCTTCCCTAAGGATTATGAAGGATGTTGGGTTAAGTGAAGACGATTGGATAAAGACCCGACTTGATCAACTTAATTTAATTGACGAGAAGCGATTTACCGCTGTTTGTCATGGTCAGACGTATCAAAAACGGATGATCAAGGCTTTCAACAAGAAAGTCAGGCGTCAGGTATATCAAGTCGGAGATCTTGTAATCAAGCGGATCATCTTGCTACAAAGTGATCCCAGGGGCAAGTGGATTCCTACTTACGAAGGACCATTTGTGATCAAGAACATCTTTTCTGGTGGAGCAATGATTCTGACCATCATGGATGGCGACGACTTGCTGCACCCTGCGAATGCAGACATAGTCAAAAGATACTACGCATAAATGACCCGACAAGTTGAAAACCCAAAAGGGAGACTTGGGTAAAAATGGGCATCCCGGTGAATCGAAAACCCGAAAGGGCGGTTCAGGAAAAAATTAGGGATAAATAAAAAAAATCTGTACACCCGGCAAGTTGAAAACCCGAAAGGGAGACTTGGGCAAAAAAGGGTTTCCCGGTGGACTGAAAACCCGAAAGGGAGGTCCAGGCAAAAGTTAGGGAATTAAAGTGTATGACTATGTGTCGTCGGATCACTTTAAGGACAATCTCTTCATGACCAAACTCCAGGCTCATGATAAATCCAATCACCTTCGGACGAAGCAACAAATAGACAAGATACTCAGAGTTGTGAAGGCTATAGCAGGATGGAAACCCCATGGAATTGTTACACATAGCCATCTTTCTTTGTATAAATTTTTTCTCAATTTTTACGATAACATTCTCTTACTAGGATGTCTGTCTCCTTTGTACAAAATACTTACAAAAGTTAATACAAAAATACTTCAAAGTGCAGAAATTTGCTTGCCTTTCCTTTCTTTTTACACTTATGTTTTATTTGAAAACGTCCAATTATTTGTTAAATAGGCATATGCATTTGAATATAATCACTGCTTACAAATAAAACAAAATAAAAAAGGATAATTATTGATAGGTCGAAAGTATAGGGAGCTGTCTTCAGGCTATTCCAGAAGAAATCCCCTACAGTATGTCATTCAGATCCTCAACAGAGCTAAAACCTTGAAGTGCATATCCCCAGCGGAGTTAAGCTTCAAATTTCCCATCAGAGTTAAGTCTCTAAACTCCCGATCCCCAGTGGAGCCCAAAAACTCTGAACTACAGACCCTCAGCAAAGATGAAACCTTCTTCCCCAGCGAAGTCAAATTTCCAACTATCAATCCCCAGTGGGAACCATTCAGTTTTCCCCAATTTCCCCAGCAGGTTATCTTAAAAATCTGAGAATCAACCAGATAACAGTTAACTTTTTGTCTTATCCCCGACTAAGATAATTCCCCAGTAGATTGGCATACAACCCAAGCTCCTGATTTCCCTGGAGGAATAAACACTCTCCCCACATAGTTATTTCTTGGCAGAACAAAGATTCTAGTTCCTGTTTCTCCATTTGAAGCCTCCCAGGATTTAATTCCCCAGTAGAGGTCGTCAGATTTTTTCCTTATTTCCCCAGGAAAGTCATGAAGGATTCTCACATCCCCACATAAGTTGTCAAAGTTTTGATAATCCCCGCAGGTTGCCCAGGATTTTCTATCCCCAACAGTAAGGTTCTCTCATCTTCAACAACCAAAGATTTTTGGAATCCCCAGCATCGGTCAAGGATTTACTTTCCCCAGCCGCAGTTAAAGATTTCATTTATCTCCAGCTATCAAGGATTTATTTTCCTCAGCAAGACAACTAATCAACTTACATGCACACCCATGACATTCATATATCATAAACATTGATGGAACACATTTTATTGCATCATACATATCATGCAACATAACTTTGTGCTTTAGCTAACATCCTACCCTTTTCAGGATAAGATTAAAAAGCTATCTTAAACAACTATTCAGAGATTTCAGATACAGTATGGATACACCCCCAGACACGGCGGTCATTCTATTAATCATTTAGAATTTCAAGTTAAGATACAGTATGGATACACCCCAGACACGGCGGTCATTCTACTACTCATTCAGACTCCAGCAATCAGATACAGACTAGATACGCTCCAGACACGGTGGCCATTCTATTTTCTCATTCAGATTCAACTATCAACTTCAAGTTCAGATACACTCCAAACACGGAAGTCATTCGGCTACTCATACAGATCTCAACTTCAGATACAGTCCAGATATGCTCCAGACACGGTAGCCATTCTGTCACTCATTCAAACCTATTCCCCAGCCCAGAGATACTCCAGACACATATGTCTTTCTGTCGCTTATTCAAATTTCAGATTTCAGATATAATACAGATACACTCCAGACACGGCAGTCATTATGATATTCATTCAAGAATCAAATGCAGTTACAACTCGGATACGCTACAGACATGGACGCCATTCCCTTGCTCATACAAACCCAGTCTCCAGATACAACTCAGATACGTTTCAAATATGGATACCATTATGATGATTCAACAAACAAGTTTTGGATGGCATCTCTAAGCCCATCTCCAGCAAGATTCTACCATTTCCAAATGGAATCTTTAAGCCCATTCCCTCATTTACATTTTGACAAGTGCAAATTTATGGGCACTCTAGTGTCCAATCCTCTTTTACCTTGGAGTCACGAAAGGCAAGCTTGCCAATCTAACTCTTCAGGTTCAAGAAGATTGAACAAGGGCAACTGTTGTACCCCAAAATTTGCCCTCTTATCAATATTTACCTTCACTAGGCTTTTGGAACTCAAGATCAAGCTAGAGTTTCCTCTGCTCAAGACATCTCCTTGCACTGATGACTTAAACTAGGGTTTGAGTTTACACAGGGATTTTTGGACCTTCAATGCTAAAATTTACTTTCATACTTCATATTGGACTCATAAGTTTGTATATATCAAGTTTCAAGCCTTGAATCAAATTTTTGCCCAGTCAATTAAACAGTTGACCTAGAAATCAGCTGTATTGGGGAAAAAGTCAACTGTAGCCAATTTACAGTCAAACCTCATGAATTTTGACCCACATCAACATTATGAACTCATATGAACCATTTAATCAAGTTTGGACCATAACTCCACAAGAAATTTGATCAGATCACCAAAAGGGCAAAATGGTCATTTTTAGGGTTTTGACTGTACAAAGGAAATTTCTGACTTTTTGACCTAGCCAATGAAAATTCAAGCTCAACCAAGGAATCAAGGGCTCAATGGCATCATCTTGACCTATTCAACAAGTTCAAAAGATCTCAAATGCAAGGGATTGACAGATGAATTTTTCAGTCAACTGATCAAAATTTGACTGTATATTGAAAAGTCAAACTTTGACTTTTTGTGCCAAGGGTCATTTTTCATCAAGATGTGTCAAATTATGAAACTTGTTCATCAAGAAACCCAAAATTGCAAATTAGGGTTTGAAATTGAAAATTTTCATAATTTAGAATTTTTCTAAGTTATGGAATTTTCTTAATTTTTCCTAACTTTGTCCCACATTTTCACCATGATGCAAATGGATTCAAACAAAACTTATAACATGAAAGTTGTAGTCCTCCACAAAGTCTACAAATTTGAATCACAAAGTTTTCTAAAAAGAGGCTTGGATCTCAAGTTATAAATTTTGGAACAAGGGTACCTAAAACTTTTAACTTAGTGAAATTTTGCCCTAGTTTAGGCAGGATTTTGACCCATCTTCTTGGACATTTTTCACATAGTTTCACTTGGAATCCCAAGTTTCATTTCAAATATGGATTATAGAGCATGTTGCAAGATTTCCAAATTGTCCAAGAACTCCTCAAACACATTTGTGGTTAGGGATAATCGAATGCTTGAAGTTGGTACAAACTTACCTTGTATCCATGGCAAATTCATGTTCACTCAAGTGGCATTTTCAAACCAGCATGCCTTGTACTAGTTTGAAGGCCTCTAAACCACTTCACACTCCTTAATTAAATGCAAATCCATCAGTCTAAGCTTTTGTTTTGGCCATTTGGATATTGTACCCAAGATTAGGCCTTAAGTAGAAAAAGGCAAATTCCCATTTTTGCAAAAGTGTGCTTTATGTCAAACCATGATCTTTGAGCATAGAGCCGAGATCTCAGAAGCCAAATCAAATCCACAAATTGCAGGGACCAAGAGGATTGTATGCAGCATATTTGATGGCTTGTACAGGCCTGTAATCACAACTTCCACTTTCTTGCTTCAAGAAGAAGAAACTTGTCCAAGTCCTTACAACTGAAAAACCAGCCAAGATCAACTTACACAAACACTTCAAACATCTTTCTCACAACCCTTTGAACTAGAAACACGAGTGCTTGAGCCCCAAAACACCCCATAGCCAGAAGTCACACTTCTTTGGAAAAACAGGGCAGGTGCTGCAACTTGAGTTCCCCAGCTCATTTGGCTCGTGCGTTTTTCCCCATTTTGCTTCAAACACATTCCATTCAACTCACTCAAGCTATCCCAAACCTCCATTACCAACTGTAACTCCATTTACAGTGTTCACCATTTTCATTTCAAGCTTGTGCAGGTTGAGTTCCATAGGCTGATTCAAGGACATTCAAGGCAAGCCAGCTATTGGAAAAGGTCAAGTGAAGTTCAAGCAAGCTACCAGACATCTCAAAACTTGTTGAGAAGAACTGCATTGTCCTACACGAATCCAACTGAAACAATTTTTTCTTCACTTTCTATCTCTCTATTTAGGAACATTTAGCCTTAGGTTTGTGAATAAAAAATGTAATGTTCATTGCTAGGAAGCCATACATATGCTCAGCTTTCATTTATATTAAGTGTGCTAGGAAAATTTCATCCATGAACATGCTGAAAAAACTAGGTCAGATTTTAGGGCCAGAGAAATTCTCTCTGGTCTTTGAGAGTTAGGACTAGTTATTTATATGGTTGGAATCGTCTTGAAATTCTCTACAAGTTTGATGTTGTGAGTTTTTGCAATAGATCACATATACAGGATGTCCAAGTTTGTACAACAGGCGCGCGTTTTTTCAAAATGCTGGAGGTTGAAGATGAAGATTTGGGCCGGACTTGGCCTGTTTCCTTTTGACACCCTCTTTTCCATTTTTGCACCCCCTGGCCCAATTTCTTGAATAATTATATTTTTGCATTTTTATTTTCATTTTTGATTTTGTTTATTTATTTCCAATCATAAAAAATGCTCAAAAAACATTTTCATATTTTTTTACATTTATTTGGCATTTTATTTTAATTTTTTCTAACATTAAAAGCATAATTACTTTTATATTATTTGTTTAAACTTGAAAATAATATGTAAATATTATATATATATATATATATATATATATATATATATATATATATATATATATATATATATATATATATATATATATATATATATATATATATATATATATATATATATATATATATATATATATATATATATATATATATATATATATATATATATATATATATATATATATATATATATATATATATATATATATATATATATATATATATACTTTTATTTTATTAAATACTTAGAATAAAAATGCAAAAATATTACATTTTTATTTTTATTATTATTTATACTAAAAAATACCTTTTTTTAAGTATATTTCATTTTTACACATATTAATATATTTTTTGTATATAAATAATATAGTGTATTTATTTTCTTAAAGAAATTAGAGTTTCATCCCTTAAATAATTAAATAAATCTTTTATTTATTTCTTTATACTTTTACATTAAAAATACTTTTACATACATAGGTAAACAAAAACTTTTTTTTTACATAATACATATTATTTAATATTTATTTATTTTGTTTATTTAAATATTGTACATTTAAATATTTATGCATTGTGATTTAATTTGGATGTAATAGTAAATTAGGGTTTATATTTCTTGTCAAATACCCCCATTCAAAATTGTACCCCCATCCCCATAATCATGTTGTAATAGCTTAGAATTTAAATTCTCGCACTTTACGCTTTCAATTATGCCATGATTAGAGAACTAGGGTTTGTATGCAAAAATTAAAAATCAACAAATAGTTTGACCTAATCAAAGACAAAAATGCATGAAAATCAAACACAATACACACTTACACCCCTAGGGTTACAATCCACTTGTTGCCTTAAAAAATGGGCCATGATATGCATGTTGAGTACTTTGGCAAAACAAAAACAAAACAAAAGATCATAGTCCCTCGATGACGCTATCCTGGTTGCCTAAAACAAAAATGATCAAGTCCCTCAAAAATTTGCCAAAGATACTTGACACAATTGCTATCATGGTTTATACGATGACCCGCACCTGTCCCGTTTAACATCCTAACACAAGGTTGTTCATCAAATGCAATGGTGAAACAACACTGTTAAAAGGGTTACCAACTAATAAACCTTATATTATTCTAATATCTATATTAATATTATTTCTAATATTAATCAACATTTTTCGACATCCGCCCATCTTACTCTTGTTTATTGGGTCGACCCTGGATCCATGGGGCTGGTGCTGTAACTTCCACCTTACATCAGATGATGAAGTACTCAGTCAATGGGAAAATTACAATGGTCCATGGGGAGGAGGATTACATGGTAAGCCACCTGTAACCTTTCTAGTACATTGAAATGGACGACGAGTTCATTGAGACCCCCTGTTAGAACTTTGAGGAGGTTCCACAGACTGTTGCTGCAACCAAAACCTCTGTCAGTATTCCAAAGACTACCAGGCCTCTGCTGAAGATGGCTTCTCTAAAAGATACCAGGACAGTTGTTAAAGAAGATGGGTGTATAATTTGGGGCCAACTCCCGGATATTCCTTACAAATCTGAAAAATTTGGTTTGGGTTTTACATCAGGAGCTCAAAGGGCTGTTCTTCGTGCTCGTGTCGGAGGGCCACCCCTACACATCAGTAATCACGGGGTTAATGCTTTGGAAGACAGTGACAGCGACTGTGACATGGTCCAGTGGGTCTTCCCAACTATCAGCGGAGGACTCACCAACTGGAAGGCTAAAGTTTTTGTGCCGATTACTTTTATTCAGGAGTAATTGTCTTTTTGTTTTGTTTTTTGGATATGTAATAAATGAATAATACAAACTCTAAAACCTTGCATCTTACCCGAGGTATAATGGTTATTTTGTGAGGGTTATCATGTTTCATTATCATATGCCATTAATAAAGCATTGAACGTTTTTACATACAAATTTTACGCTATTTGCCTTTCTTTTCTGCTTTTTACTTTATCAAAATAGCTATGCTCTTACACACACTCACATATCAAAACGCAGATCCACATCCACTCTGGATCCCATTGATAACGGTTATGCTATTACTCATTATGACTTTGAAAATTCGATCAACCAAGCCAAGGACGAAGGTGAGGAAGATTGTGAGGTACCAGGAGAGCTTTCCAGACTATTACAACAGGAAGAAAGGGAAATACAGCCTCATGAGGATCTTGTTGAGACAGTGAACTTGGGTACTGAAGAGGACAAAAAAGAAGTCAAGGTAGGTGCTAACTTGGATCCCATTGTCAAATAGAGGTTAATACGAATGCTACATGATTATGTTGAGGTTTTTGCCTGGTCATACGAAGACATGCCAGGACTTGACAACGATATTGTGGTTCATCACCTACCTACAAAAGAGGATTACCCTCCAGTGAAACAGAAGGTTTATCGTATGCAGCCTGATATGTCAGAAAAGATCAAGGATGAAGTCATGAAACAGTTCAATGCCGGTTTCTTAGCTGTCACATCCTATCCCCAATGGGTCGCTATTGTTGTTCCAGTACCTAAGAAGGACGGTAAGGTACGTATGTGTGTGGATTAGAGAGACTTGAACAGGGTAAGCCCAAAGGATGACTTTCCGCTTCCTCACATTGATGTTCTGGTTGACAACACCGCACAATATAAAGTATTCTCTTTCATGGATGGTTACTCCGGGTATAATCAGATCAAGATGGAACCTGAAGACATGGAGAAGACAACCTTCGTCACACAGTGGGGCACTTTCTGTTACAAGGTTATACCATTTGGGTTGAAGAATACTGGGGCAACCTATCAACGGGCCATGGTAGCTTTGTTTCATGATATGATCCATCACGAGATAGAGGTATACGTTGATAACATGATAGCCAGGTCTCAGACTGAAAAGGAGCACCTTGATCACCTACAGAAGTTATTTGATAGGCTGAAGAAATATAAAACTGAGGTTGAACCCGAACAAGTGCACTTTCGGAGTAAGATCCGATAACCTCTTAGGTTTCATTATCAGCAACAAGGGCATTGAAGTGAATCCCGCAAAGGTCAAAACTATACAAGAAATGCAGACTCCTTGCACTGAGAAGGAAGTTAGAGGATTCTTGAGACGCTTAAGCTACATAGCCAGATTCATTTCACATCTGACCGCTACTTGTGAACCAATCTTCAAGTTACTAAATAAAGATCAAGCAGTAAAATGGGATGACAATTGCCAGTATGACTTTGACAAAATAAAGGAATATCTCCAAGAGCCTCCAATTCTGATGCCTCCAGTTGAAGGAAGACCTCTGATCATGTACTTAATGGTATTAGAGAACTCAATGGGGTGTGTGCTGGGGCAGCATGACGAGTCCGGTCGAAAAGAGCATGCAATATACTACCTTAGTAAAAAGTTTACCAACTATGAAACAAGATACTCGCTGCTCGAGAAAACTTGTTGTGCTTTGGAATGGGCTACTCGCCGACTAAGACAATATATGTTGACTCACACTACCTTGTTGATATCAAAAATGGATCCTATCAAGTACATCTTTGAGAAGCCCTCTCTCTCCGGAAGAATAGCATGATGGCAAATGATCCTGATTGAATATGGCATTCAATACACAACCCATAAGGCAATTAAGGGAAGTGTACTAGTTGTTCATTTGGCTCATCTGGCTATGGATGACTACCAATCCATGAATTTTGAGTTCCCAGATGAGAACATTATGTTAGTAACTGATTGTGAAGAACCTGGACTGGATGAAGGACCTAAAAAAGGATCCAGATGGACTATGGTCTTTGACGGAGCTTCCAATGCTCTTGGCAACAACATCGGTGTTGTGATCATATCTCCTGAAGGCTGTCATACTCCTTTCACTGCCAGGCTATGTTTCAATTGTACCAATAATATGGCTGAGTATGAAGCATGCATCATGGGTCTCGAAGCTGCAATCAATTTAAGGATCAAGTTCTTAAGTGTGTTTGGAGACTCGACTTTGGTAATCAGCCGAATCAAAGGAGAATGGGACACGAAGCATACTAATCTCATCCCGTACAAAGGACATGTGTTGACATTAATCCCATACTTTGAATAAATTACCTTTGAGCATTTTCCACGCGAGGAAAATCAATTAGCAGAGGCGCTAGCTACAATGTCATCCATGTTCAAGGTTAGGTGGGATAATGAGGCTCCTCAGATCACCATTGAGAGGATGGACGAACCAGCATACTGTCACGAGATTGGTACTGAAGATGTAGTGGATAAGCCTTGGTTCTATGAAGTCAAAAGATATCTCGAAAGCCAAGAATATCCCAAAGGAGCTTCAGTCAATGATAAGAAGTTCCTAAGAAGATTCTCTGCTAGTTCTTTCTCAGTAACATGATCCTTTACAAGCGCAACCACGACTCTATCTTGATTTGGTGTGTAGACAAGAGTGAGGCAAAAAAGATTATGGCTGACTTACACGAAGGTACCTTTGGCACTCATTCCAGTGGACATTCAATGGCTAAAAATATCCTACGGGAGGGATACTACTAATCCACCATGGAGGCAGATTGTTATCAGCATTCGCGGACTTGTCACAAATGTCAGATCTACGCTGACAGAGTACATGTGCCTCCAGTTCCTCTGAACGTCTTGACTGCTCCTGGCCCTTTGCAATGTGGGGTATCGATATTATTGGAGAAATCATACCTACGGCTTCTAGTGGACGTCTCTTCATCCTGGTTTCCATTGATTACTTCACGAAGTGGGTCGAGGCAGCTTTATTCGCTTCTGTTACCAAGAACGTTATGGCCCGATTTATCAGACATAACATTGTCTATCGGTACGGTATTCTAGAAAGAATCATTACAGATAATGGTACCAATCTCAATAATACTATGATCACCGAGCTTTGCACACAATTCAAGTATCAGCATCATAACTCTTCTCCCTACCGGACGAAGATGAATGATGCTATTGAAGCTGCTAACAAAAACATCAAGAGAATCATACAGAAGATGACGGTGACATATAAAGATTGGCATGAGATGTTACCATTTTCTCTTCATGGTTACCGCACCACAATGCGCACATCAACTGGGGCAACTCCTTTCTATTTGGTATACGGAATGGAAGCTGTCCTACCCATTGAGGTCCAAATCCCTTCCTTGAGAATCATGAAGGATGCAGGTTTGAATGAAGACGAATGGGTTCAGACTCAACCTGACCAGTTAAACCTGATTGATGAGAAGAGGCTCGCAGTTGTCTGTCATGGTCAGATGTACCAAAAACGTATGATCAAAGCTTTCAACAAGAAGGTCAGACGTCAAGTATATCAGGATGGTGACTTGGTAATCAAGCGTATTATACTGCCACAAGGTGATCCCAGGGGCAAATGGACTCCCACATACGAAAGGCCATTTGTAATCAAGAACATTTTCTCTGGTGGAGCCATGATCCTAACCACTATGGACGGTGATGACCTTCCGCACCCTGTAAATGCAGACATAGTTAAAAGATTCTACGCATAAACAAAGACCCGCTAGGTCGACTGGCCTAGAAAAAATAATGGCATCCTGGTGAACCAAAAGGGTTCGGGCAAAAATTAGAGATATACATAAAAAATATGTACACCCGGCAAGTCGAAAACCTGAAAAGGCGGCTTGGGCAAAAAGGGTATCCAGGTGGAATGAAAACCCGAAAGGGAGGTCCAGGAAAAAGTTAGGGATTTAAAGCGTATAACTATGTCCCGTTGGATCACCTTACAACCAATCTTCAGTATCATCTATCAAGCTCACGCGGTACTAAGCAATCCAATCAGCTTCAGACAAGCGGCGAAAGGGATGAGACGCTCAAAGACATAAAGGCAAAAGCACAATGGGAATCCAATGGGATTATTTCACATAGCTGTCTTTCTTTGTATACTATTTTGTATAATTTCCATTTTTACACGACATTCTTTTACTAGGATGTCTGTCTCCTTGTACAAAAACGTTTATTTCAAGTTAATACAAAACTTTTCCTTTGAAAGTGCATAACTTCTGTTTTTATTTTTCTGTTTTGTGTGCGAAAGCGTCCAATGATTGTTTTTGAACATATGCAATTGCGCCACATCACGCTTCAACTGCGCAACTCTGATAATCCACCTTAAGTCAGCATCCTCGTTAACATTTTCGTCAAATATATTATTTACAAGTTTCAATCTATTTTTGGACTTTATTTAACATCCACCATAAAATCGTTATTCACTTTATATTCTCAATCATTCACATTTGTGACATTAGCTTGCATATAACTCGCCACTCCGACTTGTTCAATATGTCTCAATTCTTTCTTATCCACTCCTCTATTAATTCACACAACCTGGTGAGCAACTATCCTCACAATATAACATCCATCACTTTACACACCATTAAGATAGCACCACAAATCTATATAATCCAACACGATCTCGTTTACTATCAACAAGAGATTAAGGGTGATCAATTCCTCAATTTGTAAATAGATAGCCGACAACCATAATGTAGTATAAAACATCGTTGCCAAACTATAATTGTGTTCCTTTAGGACTTGTACTCAAGTCACCTAATTCACCATAATCCAATAATTTCCAATGAGGTTTACAAATACTCCCATAACATCCCTCTCCTTCGGCCTTGTCGATGAGACACCAATGCTCAACATATTCACGGTCTATATTACACTCATCTAGTCTCACCCAAAGGGGCACGGCATGATCATTGTCCATCATCTAGGGCAGTCGAGTCAAGATTCAAGGAATCTCTCAAAGATGCCAAATAGCAAGGGGCAGATCTCCATCTGAATCACTTGGGGCATTGGGCATAATCCCGGCAACGAATCCTATACGATCAAACAAACATCTTCTAGTAGTGTAGAAACACTTACTACTATGGACAATGACAATTCTCCGTACTCGGTGAACGTGGACATAGTCGGAAAATACTACGCATGAACAAAGACCCGCTAGGTTGACTGGCCTAGGCAAAAATAAGGGCATCCCGGCGAACCAAAAAAGGTTCGGGAAAAAATTAGGGATAAAAACAAAAAATATGTACACCCGGCAAGCCGAAAACCTGAAAAGGCGGCTTGAGCAAAAAAGGGTATCCCGATGGACTGAAAACCCGAAAGGACGGTCCAGGGAAAAGTTAGGGATTAAAGCGTACGACTATGTCCCATCATCTTATCACTTGTCTATCAGTAGAAGACTTATCATTCCAATCGACAGTTACCAAGCACCTCATAAGTTGGGATAACACTCAATCCACAAGGTCTCCGCAGGCACTTTCTACAGCAGGTACAGGGGCAGAAAAGTCATGATGTGAAGTCATTGTCGTATCCTTAGCATACGAACGTGTGACATCTACACTCCCCACAGAGTAGAGGCAACCAAGGTTTTGATCTCTGCTTCCCCAAACAGGAGTTACTTTCCCCAGCCAAGCTCTTTCGGAGAGCCGACGTTTATATTCCCCAGCCGAATTTTGTAATCGCAAGCGGTTCATATAGTTTTCTCACGAGCGGAGTTTATTTATCTGAATGTAGAAGATCATCCCCAATAGAGTTATCTTCCGTAGAGTTATTCTCAAACAGAGTCTCTCCCCCGACAGAGTAGATGCAAGCAAGGAGTAAATCTCCACCATAGTCATCTCCATTCACCGTCCCCAACAGAAGTAGAAGAACAACTGTTTCTACAATGATCAGGAATGTAATTCCCAATACTCTCCAACAACAGTCAGGGATTTATTTTCCCAAACTCGGACGTGTCACAATAGCATTTCATGTTCATACATCATGACATGCGCATACATATCGCATACATCATATTCTCATTTATTTTAAGAACATCATCCCACCATGCATTTCATGCATCGCATATAATTAACCCTGTTATATTTTCAGGAAAGACAATTATCATCAACAGTCTCATCAGTTATACATGTCACCTATGCAGACAACTAATGGAAAATCAGTTCCCGAAACCAAACAGGTCAACTAATCTACATGATCAAACGAAGCAACCTTACCTAGGTTCCTTCTCGGTTCCGATGTATTTTTACCCAAACTCCTCACGAAGCAACCTTTCCTAGGTTCCTTCCTGTCGCACACTTTTTCTTGGAGCTCAATTGCGACAGTGATTATATGAAATAGAAATGTAGCGGTAAAGATTTGAGATTAAGCCATCAATTGACTTAACTCAACACAATGAAGTCGCCACCGCACTTTATTGTTTCCAAAGGGAAATGGGAAAAAAGCGAACAAAACCCAAAAAGATCAGAGATCGAGGTACGGGGGTCGGTTATGCAAAGGGAAGGTATTAGCACCCTAAGCATCTACGGTATTCCGCAGGATCCACTTTGTTTGGTTTCTTTTAAAAGGAGTTTTATGTAAAGGTTTACTTGCTACAGAAAAAGAATGAATGTTTATTTGTAAACAAAAGAAAATGAAATGTTTTTTTATTATTTTTGTTGCTCGCTTTGGGTCGTAAGACTTAATGCCTACGTATTCCCTCGTGCAATGAGAAAGTCAGAGCACCGTAGCTCGGCTAGAAAAGACTTGTTTGTTGATTGTTTTTAAACAAGGAGACAAGTCGTCATTATTAGGAGAGAAATCTCGACTAACGCCCACAAGGTGTGAGAAAGATGGACCCTACGTCAGCAAGAGTGAGGGTTTGAGAACGCCTCTAGTACTCAAGTGGAAGAGTCGACACCTTTATAACCATAGGGATAGGAGAATGTTGCTCGACTATCAATGAATCATGTCTCATCTTGAAAAAAGTCTTTAATGTAAAAGGTGCTCGAGCGCACAAAAGAGTTTGAATGAATTGAAATGTTTTTGTTAATTTTGAAAGAAATGTCAAAGTATGATTAAATGAATTGAAGTTTGTTTAAAGAAAAGATGTTTTAAAAGAAAAAGCACTCGACAAAGTCGAGGTTTATTATGAAAGAGGTTCGATTTTATAAACAAATAAGATTTTGAAAGAAGATGAGAAGTTTTTGAAAATTAAAGAAGATGGGAGGAGATGAAGGGACTATCCTAAAGCATAAGGTAAAAGCTAAGGAAGAGAACCGTCTAACCAACAAGAAGCCAATACTTGACAATATCTCAAGATAGAATTCCCATTCTTTGGATTAAAACCAAGCAAGCAATGATATTAGACCTCTTGAGAGAACCAAGCTTCAAGTGTATTAAGTCTTCGAAAAAATTGGGCAGAGTAACGACTGTGTACGGGTGAATTCCAGATTACAAGCAAAGTATGTAATCACAATAACCTGCACACAAAACAAACAAACAACCCAATGTCTTGAGGTAAACCCCAAGAGCTCCAGACAAAATATCAATTAAGGTCACAAGGTCTCCAACATAAGCCAAGTTCTCTAATCCTAAGTCCAAGAAGTCCAATACTCCATAATTCCAAGGATAGTAACCAAGTAGTCCAAGTATCATTAATGCTTTTTATGGTTCATGTTGATTATTAAGTGTTTTCAAAAGGAAAAAAAAGCTCAAGTGAGCAAAATAAAAATGACATAAAAGTAAATGCTCAAGTGAGCAAAGATGAAAATAACATGAAATGTAAATGCAAATAGTAAATGGTACATAAAGCATTAAAAATAAAAGCATAAAGTAAAGTAAATTGTTAGTAATTAGTGGTTAGTTGGATGACCATCTTGAAACTTGCATTTGGAACTCATTAGAGGATTGGTAGAACCAAAGCCTCCACACAACAAGTTGCATTTGCTTTTTATCAAGTATATCATCCATTTTGGAATCCTCAAAAAGTAACATGTAATGATCAACGATGTTTAAGTGATCCGCATTGACCAAAGGTGTTGTAGATCCATTAGAGGATTGGTAGAACCAAAGCCTCCACAAAAAGAATCTCAAGGTTATTGGATCAAAGAGATCAAATTAACATACTTGGGCTTACAATCATAAGTTTGGGCCACAAATGATCATTTATTCGAATCGGGACAAAATTTAGCGCTATGGTAAGCAATCGTAAGTGGGCTTATGTAGAAGTCGCACCTATTTTGAGGTCGGTCAATAGCAATCTATGTACTTCATGTTTGGATAAATGATATAGAGATCACCATCCCTTAACATGTAGCACAATTAAAAAAGAAAGGGATAAGATGAAGAGGGAGGGGAATGATAAGCTAATTTGGATCACCATTTCAAAATTCTTTCATCTTTAAATTCAACCACTCCTCTAGATGGATTAAAGCACTAAACACATCATTAATCCAAAGCACCAAAAATGAATTAAATAATTCACTCTTAGGTAGATTTGAATTGATGAACATTTATCCAACTTCATATACATCACAAAGTCCATTGAGTTTAAAGAGAAATTGTACATTTAAAATTGCAATCCAAACCAACAATCAAAAGGAGTGAGTAGAAAAAGCATTTTGGATCAAAGGTGCCCCAAAACAAGGCAAAAAATGCATTATGTCCCTGTGTAAATCGATTGCACTACTGTGTAAATCGATTTACACAGTATAGTTTTCAAAATCTGCACGAAATTGCTTCTGTGCAATCGATTGCACTGTTACTGCAATCGATTGCACGCTGTTACAGTCAGCAAAACAACATTTGAAAAGGCCAATTTCTTGTTCAAACTTTCCATCAAACACCTTATGATCATGGAGTCAATTGAGCAAGAAAATTCCATCAAATTATGAGAAAATAGCACCAATGGAATCACAAAACAATGCTCAATGAATCAATCCCAAAGATCACCAAGAGATCACATTGTGAAAGATGAATTATCCAACTTACCAAAGGTAGATCTAGAGAATTATCAAAACAACTTCAAGAATTTGCTTCAATTCAACCACAAGAATCAATTGCCAAGCTTGGACATAGAGGATTAATGAAGAAAAAGTGTTTGATTGAAGGTTTAGCTCAAAGATTAGTAAGCTTCAATGCAAAGCTTACTATCTTTTTGAAAATGGAGCTTTGAGTGAATTTGGTAGATGGAGTGAATTGAGAGATTTTTTAGCAAAGTGATTTTGGCTATCAAAAGCTTGAAATTTGAATGAAATGAGGGCTCTATTTATAGAGTTTAGGATTGGGATTAGTGGTAATTTGGTAATTGATTCTTGGAGCCAAAATTTGAATTAATGATAATTCTTTCAAAAATTAGAGCCAAATTGGAGCCAAAAATTTGACAAGCTTGAAATGCTGTTTTTTTTTCCAAATTTTCACGCTGTGCAATCGATTGCACTACAGTGCAAATCGATTTGCGCAGTGTATTTTTTCAAAAATTATGCAAAATGAACTTTGTGAAATCGATTGCACTCTAGGAGCAATCGATTGTACAGTGAAAAAAATGAAATTTTTTTAATTATTTTTCTTTGCAAATAGAGACTTTAGGAAAATAATACCGGAAAACCTTATTTGCCATATGCTTCGACTCGGTACCTACAAAACACAAATATACAAAGACAAAGACAAATATTTTTTTTATATTTTGATTAGAAGTTAGTCAACAACACAAGAGCAAACTTAAAGATAACATGCAAATGTGATGAATGAAGCTATTTATTAATGATTGTGACCAAATGACAAAATATGATATGAAAGTGCGACTGAAAAAGTTAGGGGCAAAATTTAGGGTACAACAGCTGCCCCTGTTTAATTATCTTTTAGCCAGATAGGCGGAAAGTAATTAAATACAAACAGACCTGAATTTTGTTCCTGATGCGATGAGATTATAGCATATGTTATGAATGAACGCATGGACTCTTTTTTGACATATATTTTTTTTGAATGATGTATGAGACGAGATAGACTTTGTGGAAATATGGAAAGACTCGAAACTGGAAACTTGTGGTAGTTCAGATGAAATGACATGGAAAAGACACGCTGGGGAGAAACAAGATACTTCTGGATATCTGTCAGGGTGACAAGGAGTAACCAACAATACTTGGAAAAAAGAGATAAAACTCGAGAAGGCAAGCAACGGCATCCAAGAATGGCATTGAATGAGGCGAGCAACTCTCTGGAAAAGACAAACAGAAACATCTAGAAGAACATTAGATGTGGGATGAGACCAAATCTGAAGCTACATCAGAGTTGTCCAGGAAAGACGCTGGACGGAAAAGAAACACGACATTCAATATTGGCTTTGAATGGAGGGAAAACTTAACGTCTAATACTGGCTTTAGACGAGAGAAACGATCACAATATCCAATACTGGCTTTGAATGAGTGAAAGAGATCTTTACATTCAATACTGGCTTTGAATGAAGGGAAAACTCAACGTCTAATACTGGCTTTAGAGGAGAGAAAAGATCACAACATCCAATACTGGCTTTGAATGAGTGAAAGAGATCTTGACATTCAATACTGGCTTTGAATGAAGGGAAAAATCAATGTCTAATACTGGATTTAGACGAGAGAAAAGATCACAACATCCAATACTAGCTTTGAATGAGTGAAAGAGATCTTGACATTCAATACTGGCTTTGAATGAAGGGAAAACTCAACGTCTAATACTGGCTTTAGACAAGATAAAAGATCACAACATCCAATACTGGCTTTGAATGGGTGAAAGAGATCTTGACACTCAATACTGGCTTCGAATGAAGGGAAAACTCAATGTCTAATACTGGCTTTAGATGAGAGAAAATATCACAACATCCAATACTAGCTTTGGACGGTAGAAAAGGTAACAACATCCAATATCGGCTTTGGATGGAAAAAGAGACAACTGAACTGATGTTTGCTTTGGTAGGTGCCAAGTAATTTGGACTTTGATCTCAAGGTGACATGTCAACTGCAATAAGACCCCGGGAAATGCAAATGAGGATGAAACACTCTTGTTATGCATTATGTTTGGATTTTGTTATGCATGATATGTGAATGATTTATGCATGTAATGCTAACGTTTATGACAAAGGAGTTTGACTCTTTTGTAGAGGTAAGATTGGAAGTTTGATTCCTCAACACGAAGAACTCTTCCAAATTTGATTGGAAAGAAAATGTCTGAACCAAAATTTGTCACACTTGTAAGCTGTATTGAACTGATGATCTTATGAGGAAAGACATGGAGAGCTTCTTGGGGATTTGTGTCAGATTAGCTGACTGTTGAGGATAAAATGCTCATGGCTTCAGTCAAAAGTTGTTGGAAATGAGCTGATCATGGCTTCAGCTTTGAAATGACTATTGGAGATAAACTGATCATGGCTTCAACTCTTGAGATGATTGTTGGAAAGGAATTCCCCAGTATGAGTCTTGAAAATGATCTTCTGGCTAACCAATTCTGAGAAAACTCGTATTGAGCAATAAATCTTGAACTAATTCACAAATGGATCTGGAAGATACTTGCCCCTGATAGGGTCACTGACCAAGTTTCCCAACTGTTTGAAATTCCTTGACTGGGAAAGCTTGTTTGCAAGCAAAAATTGTTTATTCAAACATTGTAATTTTAATGCAAAGTTTATGCAAAAGTTTTGAATCCAAAATCACTTTTGAAATGATGTTATTGGTGTATAGAAAATGCATCACTGGTTAAAACGCAATGGTTTATACTTTTGAGGTGAAAGAGAAAGAAAAGGTATGATACCAAAATAAATAGTTCGCAAAAGATCATAGGAGTCAGTTTACGCAACCTTGCTGTAGTATGCTTTCAAAAGAAACCTGACTTCAATTAGGTCTTTTGAGGGTTGTAACGTGGTCTGGTTCACGGTTTAAGAAATAAAGGATAAAAGCTCAAAGTTTATTTATACCCAAACCAATCTTCGTGATGTTCTTCATCCCTACGTTCATTTAATTCAGAATATGCATTCAGATTCCAAGAGATTTTGGAATTGTACTGATGGAAGCAATGGCGATGGCTCGGAAGCTAAAGGATTCTTGAGAATGACATTCATCTTTTCTTACATCTTTTTGCTATTTTGATGACTTTTGTCAACTCTGGTGGAGAATTTTGAGGATTTGAAGACCTCTTCTGATTGAATTTATTATTCCCAACTTTTTCCTGAACTGCTTCATTTGGAATTATAGTCAGCGGGATGCCCCAGTTTTTGCCTGAACTGTTTCATTTGGTATTACAGTCAGCGGGATGCCCCCATTTTTTTTGCCTAAGTCTCCTTCAGAGGTTTTGACTTAGCGGGATTTTTCTTTTGATTTTTCTTTTCATTTCATCTTTCTTTTTTGGAAAGATAATGACTGCCTTGCTCAATGATTACGGGGAACCATCTTCGTCATTTTTTGTTTGAGAGCATCTTCAACACTTCTTGCTGTGTGCAAAGGAAAGCTTGACCACAACCTTTGTTGAAAGGTGTCTTGCACGATTTCTCTTGTAATTGAATGCACATCCAAATTAACTGAGAACTACCCATCCCCAGGTTAATATTGCAGGTTTTTTCGTATAGAAAGAAACTCCAACTTCTAGGCTCAAAGGGGTGAACGAGGGATTAACTTCCTTATTACTCCAGTGTTTGGGAGTTGAAACAATGCCTGTATATCCTCAGCAAAGTTTTATTTGAAAGCATACCAGCAACAATTATGGGTATTTTGTTTTCATCATCCTCCCTCAAATCTTTGCATAAACAAAAGCTTGATAAAAGGATTAAATAAGAGAAATATATTTGAAAGTAGTAAATGAAAATGATTTGAATCAAAATATTGCAATGCTCATTTCATTAGAATTAACATGAAAGTATAAACAGTATTTGAAAGTAACAATTTTAACATAAACAAGGGGAAAATGCAAACAGAAAGAAACATGGCCTAGTGACTAATCAGTAACAAGGACGAGCTGTCCTGTCTGAAACACTGGCTTTAGGAAGTGACTTGAGGGTACCATGACTCAGTCTTCAGCCACTTTGTTTTGGCAAAGGATTATTGATATAATTAGGACATGTCTCTTTGAAAGTGAGAATATTTTCTTTCACCAATTCTTGCACTCTGTTTTTCAATGCATAACAGTTTCTAAATCATGACCGACAGCTCACTGATGAAATTCACAGTGAAGGTCAGATCTAAACCCGGTTGGAAGAGGATTTAGAGGAATCAAAGGCCTAGTTATAATCAAGCCCTTCTGCACCAATACAGGATACAATTCAGTGTATGTCATAGGGATGGGATCAAATTGATCCCTATTTCGATTTTGATTCTGCACAATATTTTGTCGTTGAGGAACCTGAGCTGGTTGAGCATTGAACGCATGAGTAACAACCGCTACTTGTGGTTGATCAGTGTATTGAGGCCTATGGCGAGATCCTCTTATCTCAATCAAGACATCATTGTCTTCTACCTCTTTCTTCTTCTGAAAGTTCCCAAGGTATTTCTTTGCACCATTAGAAGATTCAGCAGCTTTAGGCACTTTACCATTCTTGATTCCTTCTTCTATTATTTGGCCGATAGTCACCAAGTCTGTGAAGCTGGAGGACACACTACCAATCATCTTCCCCCAAAAGAAAGGGGACAAAGTATCCATGAACAAACCAGTTAACTCTTTCTCTGCCAGAGGTGGTTCAACTTGAGATGCCAGTTCTCTCCATCGTTGAGCATATTCCTTGAAAGATTCTTTCTCATTCTGAAACATATTTTGCAGTTGGCGACGATCAGGTGCCATGTCAAGGTTGTATTTGTATTGCTTTATGAAAGCATCAACAAGATCTTGGAAGCATTGGATACGACCTTTCTCAAGTCCCATATACCATTTCAATGAAGCTCCACTCAGACTATCTTGGAAACAATGGATAAGCAGCTTGTCATTCTTTGTGTAAGCAGACATCTTTCAAAAGTACATCACCAAATGACTTCTTGGACAAGTGTGCCCCCGGTATTTCTCAAACTCGGGAGTATTGAACTTAGTGGGCATAACCAGATCAGAAACTAGGCACATATTTTCAGTAGAAATACCGAAGACATCATTACCTTCCATAGCTCGGAGTCTTTTCTCTAAAGTCTGATATTGTTCTTTGAACTCTTCAAACTCACCAAAGTCTCCCTGACTCATACTTCAAGGATTGGAAGCATGGTACTCAAAGAGAGGGTTCCCAAAAGCAGCTTGTGCAGCCGGTTGATGAGAAGCAGTATGAACAATTGGCTGAGGTTCAGTGAAAACTGGAGCATGAAAGACTAGTCGAGAAGACTGGCCAACCATTGAAGTAATTACAACAGGAGGAGAGTAATTATGAGGTAATCCAAACTCTGGCCATGTAGTAGATGTATACTGGATAGGTTGAGTGTCAACAACAGCAGTTGGGATTTCAGATATCACAGTCCTTTGAGGTGGCTCTCCTCTGGAAATCAAGACTTGCATCATCTCAGTTAGTTTGGAAATGCCTGACTTCAACTCATCAATTTCCATTCTGACTTCCATGTTGTGTTGTTCTTGGTTTTCCATTCTCAATTTGACAGCAGCTCTAGTCCGTAGTTGTGTTGAGGAATCAGCTTGACGGTAGATGACTAACTGGAAGAAAGAAGCATCTGGGAATAAGATCCTAAACAACCTGGATGTATGCAGAATGATGCAGAGGATGTAAATGATATGCAATGTTATGCACTGCACTGCACAGTAACAGGATCACATGGTTCAGAGTCACGAGCCTGGATTCAAAGGTACAACCCATAAGGTTTGGACTAATGGTTATCACCTGCCGAACAAGGTTCTAAGAGGTTCCCAGAGTCTACATCCTTCCTTCGGATATTACCAACATCCCGATTAACTCGGTAATTAGCAATATTCTCAGGAAAAACTCGTCCGAGCATAGTATCGCGTGACAACTATTTCCGGATTACTCCGTCATAGCTTCCTCACTACACCTAAAAGGCCAAGATGGGTTAGGTAATCTATGGTCCTCAGCTTCAGTAGGCTCCCAGGTCGAAAGTAGTACGTCTTCCCGATTACTCGGTAAATGACACTACAGTCAAAGGGGCCTCCACTGAGTGGGGGATCTCATGTCTCCTTTTTTGGGATTACTCCCTCAAAGTTAACATGACTATACCGCCCGTCCTATCTTAAGTTTTCCCAAAGTCCTGGTAGAGGACTTATAAGAAATCACCAAGCCCCTGAAAACCAGGAAAATCCAGACAAACATATATACAGCATAATGAGAAGTAATAACACTCATAGAAAAGAAACAAATAAAGCTAGGATTGACCCACTTAGGAATGGACCAGCAATAGGTCAATCTGTCCACAGTGAAGTTGCCACTTTCCTGTCGTACACTTTTTCTTGGCGCTCAATTGCGACAGTGATTATATGAAATAGAAATGTAGCGGTAAAGATTTGAGATTAAGCCATCAATTGACTTAACTCAACACAATGAAGTCGCCACCGCACTTTATTGTTTCCAAAAGGAAATGGGAAAAAAGCGAACAAAACCCAAAAAGATCAGAGATCGAGGTACGAGGGTCGGTTATGCAAAGGGAAGGTATTAGCACCCTAAGCATCTACGGTATTCCGCAGGATCCACTTTGTTTGGTTTCTTTTAAAAGGAGTGTTATGTAAAGGTTTACTTGCTAAATAAAAAGAATGAATGTTTATTTGTAAACAAAAGAAAATGAAATGTTTTTTATTATTTTTGTTGCTCGCTTTGGGTCGTAAGACTTAATGCCTACGTACTCCCTCGTGTAATGGGAAAGTCAGAGCATCGTAGCTCGGCTAGAAAAGACTTGTCTGTTGATTGTTTTTAAACAAGGAGACAAGTCGTCATTATTAGGAGAGAAATCTCGACTAACGCCCACAAGGTGTGAGAAAGATGGACCCTGCGTCAGCAAAAGTGAGGGTTTGAGAACACCTCTAGTACTCAAGTGGAAGAGTCGACACCTTTATAACCATAGGGATAGGAGAATGTTGCTCGACTATCAATGAATCATGTCTCATCTTGAAAAAAGTTTTGAATGTAAAAGGTGCTCGAGCGCATAAAAGAGTTTGAATGAGTTGAAATATTTTTGTTAATTTTGACAGAAATGTCAAAGTATGATTAAATGAATTGAAGTTTGTTTAAAGAAAAGATGTTTTAAAAGAAAAAGCACTCGACAAAGTCGAGGTTTATTATGAAAGAGGTTCAAGTTTATAAACAAAGAAGATTTTGAAATAAGATGAGAAGGTTTTGAAAATTAAAGAAGATGGGAGGAGATGAAGGGACTATCCTAAAGCATAAGGTAAAAGCTAAGGAAGAGAACCTTCTAACCAACAATAAGCCAATACTTGACATTATGGGTCAAGATAGAATTCCCATTCTTTGGAGTAAAACCAAGCAAGCAATGATATTGGACCTCTTGAGAGAACCAAGCTTCAAGTGTATTAAGTCTTCGAAAAAATTGGGCAGAGTAACGACTGTATACAGGTGAATTCCATATTACAAGCAAAGTATGTAATCACAATAACTTGCACACAAAACAAACAAACAACCCAATGTCTTGAGGTAAACCCCAAGAGCTCCAGACAAAATATCAATTAAGGTCACAATGTCTCCAACTTAAGCCAAAGTATCTAATCCTAAGTCCAAGAAGTCCAATACTCCATAATGCCAAGGATAGTAACCAAGTAGTCCAAGTATCATTAATGCTTTTTATGGTTCATGTTGATTATTAAGTGTTTTCAAAAGGAAAAGAAAAGCTCAAGTGAGCAAAATAAAAATGACATAAAAGTAAATGCTCAAGTGAGCAAAGATGAAAATAGCATGAAATGTAAATGCAAAAAGTAAATGGTACATAAAGCATAAAAAATAAAAGCATAAAGTAAAGTAAATTGTTAGTAATTAGTGGTTAGTTGGATGACCATCTTGAAACTTGCATTTGGAACTCATTAGAGGATTGGGAGAACCAAAGCCTCCACACAACAAGTTGCATTTGCTTTTTGTCAAGTATATCATCCATTTTGGAATCCTCAAAAAGTAACATGTAATGATCAACGATGTTTAAGTGATCCGCGTTGACCAAAGGTGTTGTAGATCCATTAGAGGATTGGTAGAACCAAAGCCTCCACACAATGAATCTCAAGGTTATTGGATCAAAGAGATCAAATTAACATACTTGGGCTTACAATCATAAGTTTGTGCCACGAATGATCATTTATTCGAATCAGGACAAAATTTAGCGCTATGTTAAGCAATCGTAAATGGACTTATGTAGATGTCACACCTATTTTGAGGCCGGTCAATAGCAATCTATGTACTTCATGTTTGGATAAATGATATAGAGATCACTATCCCTTAACATGTAGCACAATTAAAAAATAAAGGGATAAGATGAAGAGGGAGGGGAATGATAAGCTAATTTGGATCACTATTTCAAAATTCTTTCATCTTTAAATTCAACCACTCCTCTAGATGGATTAAAGCACTAAACATATCATTAATCCAAAGCACCAAAAATGAATTAAATAATTCACTCTTTGGTAGAGTTGAATTGATGAACATTTATCCAACTTCATCTACATCACAAAGTCCATTGAGTTTAAAGAGAAATTGGACATTTAAAATTGCAATCCAAACCAACAATCAAAAGGAGTGAGTAGAAAAAGCATTTTGGATCAAAGCTGCCTCAAAACAAGGCAAAAAAAAAGCATTTTGTCCCTGTGTAAATCGATTGCACTACTGTGTAAATCGATTTACACAGTACATTTTTCAAAAATCTGCACGAAATTGCTTATGTGCAATCGATTGTACTGTTACTGCAATCGATTGCACGCTGTTACAGTCAGCAAAACAACATTTTAAAAGGCCAATTTCTTGTTCAAACTTTCCATCAAACACCTTATGATCATGGAGTCAATTGAGCAAAAAAATTCCATCAAATTATGAGAAAATAGCACCAATGGAATCACAAAACAATGCTCAATGAATCAATCCCAAAGATCACCAAGAGATCACATTGTGAAAGATGAATTATCCAACTTACCAAAGGTAGATCTAGAGAATTATCAAAATAACTTCAAGAATTTGCTTCAATTCAACCACAAGAATCAATTTCTAAGCTTGGATGTAGAGAATTAATGAATAAAAAGTGTTTGGATGAAGGTTTACCTCAAATATTAGTAAGCTTCAATGCAAAGCTTACTATCTTTTTGAAAATGGAGCTTTGAGTGAATTTGGTAGATGAAGAGAATTGAGAGATTTTTTAGCAAAGTGATTTTGGCTATCAAAAGATTGAAATTTGAATTAAATAGGGCTCTATTTATAGAGTTTAGGATTGGGATTAGTGGTAATTTGGTAATTGATTCTTGGAGCCAAAATTTGAATTAATGATAATTCTTTCAAAAATTAGAGCCAAATTGGAGCCAAAAATTTGACAAGCTTGAAATGCTGTTTTTTTTTCAAATTTTCACGCTGTGCAATCGATTGCACTACAGTGCAAATCGATTTGCACAGTGTATTTTTTCAAAAATTATGCAAAATGAACTTTGTGCAATCAATTGCACTCTAGGAGCAATCAACTGTACAGTGAAAAAAATGAAAATTTTTTAATTCTTTTTCTTTGCAAATAGAGACTTTAAGAAAATAATACCAGAAAACCTTATTTGCCATATGCTTCGACTCGGTACCTACAAAACACAAATATACAAAGACAAAGACAAATATTTTTTTATATTTTGATTAGAAGTTAGTCAACAACACAAGAGCAAACTTAAAGATAAGATGCAAATGTGATGAATGAAGCTATTTATTAATGATTGTGACCAAATGACAAAATATGATATGAAAGTGCGACTGAAAAAGTTAGGGGCAAAATTTAGTGTACAACACTTCTCGGTTCCGATTTAGTTTTACCCAAACTCCTCACGAAGCAACCTTACCTAGGTTCCTTCTCGATTCAGATGCAGTTTTACCCAAACTCCTCACAAAGCAACGTTACATATGTTCCTTCTCGGTTCAGATGTAGTTTTACCCAAACTCCTCACGAAGTAACCTTACCTAGGTTCCTTCATGGTTCAGATGTAGTTTTACCCAAACTCCTCACGAAGTAACCTTACCTAGTTTCTTTCTCGGTTCTGATGTAGTTTTACCCAAACTCCTCACGAAGAAACCTTACCTAGGTTCCTTCTTGGTTCCGATGTAGTTTTACCCAAACTCCTCACGAAGCAACCTTACCTAGGTTCCTTCTCGGTTCTGATGCATTTTTATCCAAAATCCTCACAAAGTAACCTTACCTAGGTTCCTTCTCGGTTCAGATGTAATTTTACCTAGGTTCCTTCTTGGTTCATATATAGTTTTACCCAAACTCCTCACGAAGCGACCTTACCTAGGTTCCTTCTCGGTTCTGATGTAGTTTTACCCAAACTCCTCACGAAGAAACCTTAGCTAGGTTCCTTCTCGGTTCTGATATAGTTTTACCCAAACTCCTCATGAAGCATCCTCACCTAGGTTCCTTCTCGGTTCAGATGCAGTTTTACCCAAACTCCTCACGAAGTAATCCTACTATCCAGGTTCCTTCCCACAAGCCCTACTATCCAGGCTCTCATTCCTAAGTAACCCTAGTATCCAGGTTCCTTCTCCCTTATCTCCAGACAACAGGTTACAACACTGTAAAGCCTGGACCCGATCAAATACGGTTGATTTCACATTTCCCCAGCGAGTTGTTGTACAGCCTGGACCCTGACTAGGTTTACAATCTACTTTAACCTTTTCAATCAAGAGTTAATTCCCCAGTAGAGTAATGGATAACCAAAAGCTCATAGACTTTACTTCCTAGTGAATAAATTAACATTCCCCAACAAAGTCCCCCTTGACAATAGGTATAGGAATTTTCACCCAGGAATCTCTTATGCAACCAATCTTTTCTGGATGACATCTTTAAGCCCATATCCTATGATTTCCTGTTACCTCTCCAAATGGAATCTTTAAGCCCATTCCCTACATAATCAACTAACACATTTTCGAGTGCAAATTTTCTGGGCACTCTAGTGTTCAATCATTTTCCACCTTCAAGTCACGAATGGCAGATTTACCAATCTAACTCTTCAGATGTAAGAAGATTGAACAGGGGAAGTTGTTGTACCCCAAAATTTACCCTCTCATTTCTCAAAGGATCACCCTGGACCCTCAAGTTTGCTTCCATCCAATTCCAAGCCTTGGACTGCAATTTTTCAAGAAAATCATCCACAAGGGAAAAATGGTCATTTGCATACTGAGAAGTCTAACTTTGACTTTTGGATCAAAATCAAATCTCAAAAATCATATTTCATCAAGACATGTTGGAATATGAAGTTTGTTTTATCAAGAATTTCAGAAGTCAAATTTTACTTTGGAAAAGTCAAATTCTAAATAGTTAGAAATTTTTCTAAGTGTTTAAGAAATATGACAATTTCAGAACTTCTGACCAGATTATCACCATAACGCTCAGCAAATTCTGGATATTCTCAAGACAGAGTTTGGTTAGAACTTCTGGGCAAGTTTTCACAAAGGTTCAGTCAGAGTTTGCAAGGGTAAATCAAAGAAGGTTTATAAAGCGTGTTACAAACTTCCTGGAAAGCCTGGGAGCTCCTTCAGAACACACTGGAGCCAGAAGATACAAAGATCAGAGGTTGGATGCTACGCTGAAGCAGAACTTCTGATCCAGAACTAAGCCATGGTGTAGAATCTCACGTTGTAGGATTTCTGGTTGTGATAAGTCTCATCATCATTTAATGCTCACAACAACTTTCCGAGTCTTTATCCAAAGGATTTCCCCCACGTATACCTCTACTGTCTTGGGATAGCAAACTTTGGTACTAGGCCCATGCTTTGCTTTTGATTTTCCTTAATTCCTGCTAACAAATCCAGCTTAAGCATGGCTAAAAGCTGCTAACCACCATGCTTGCTTCAAGAACAAGGCAGCGCTTCAGCATATGAAGGCTATATTCAATGCTTTGGTAAGAACTTGACCAAATCCCAAAACCTTGTCTATACAACCCGCTGCATACCTATAACCAACAGCTAATTCAGACTACGCCTGCATCCTATAATTGCACCAAACTAGCATACGAAAACAGTGATGAAAAAGCAAGGCAGCAGGATGCCAAATTAATTTAAAATCCCATTTGTCTTTCCACCCAAAATAAAAAAAAATTCACCTATAAATACTTTGCTCCATCACACGCTCAAGGGACTGGCTTTTGGAAAGAGAGAACTATCAAAAGAGAAAAAGAAACCCGTGAAACCCTTCATAAAAATCCAGATTTCCCAAACAGAAAACTAAACCTTAGTTCTTCCCTTTGAATCAAAGAACTTGGCATTTTCTCTTCCGTTACTCTTGCTGATTCCGAAACATCCAAAGGCAGCCACTCAAAGCTCGAAGCACGCTCTAGGTTCAAGGTAAGTCTCTCTGACTTTGCTTGTTTTTCATTCTGAACATCATTAACATGTAAATATCATAGTATTAATGTTGTCCATATCATTGCATAAGTAGAAAAACTGTGGATTAGAGTTTCTTGATTAGGGCTAGACTCAGATTTAGGATTAGAACTTCTATAAGTTGTTGTGCTGTTATCCTTCTGATTTGTTATTTAATAAGAACTGAATGAATTGCTGGTGTGTTGATTAAAAGTCAAAATGTAACACAAAACTTCTGTTTTTCACTCACCATTTTAACACACAAAACTTCTAGGATTTTCTCACTATTTAAGAACGCAGAACTTCTGAGTTCTCTTCACTGTTTTAACACACAGAACTTCTATGATTTTTCTCACTGTTAACACACATGGAACTTCTGATGCTTACATGCTGATAACGCACTGAACTGTTGATGTTTACTCACTGTTTTAACTTAGCACAAAACTTCTGACTTTTGGTTCACTGGCTGAACACCACCCAAAACCTCTGTGTTTTCCCTCTAACGTTTTTTGCAGGACTTCAGAATGTACCAATCCAGAACCTCTGTTCCCTTTCCCTCTGACGTGTCTTGCAGGACCTCAGAATGTACCAATCCAGAACTTTTGATTCCACTAACATTCCTCTCTGAGTCATCACACGCTTGGCATCAGAACATCTGATCCTTGTTTATTTTTGCTTGCAGTAGCACGCTGTTTGTCTTTCATTTATTTCCCTTTTCATCATTTTTTTTATTAACATAAAAAAACATAAAAATATTTTCCTCTTAATTTATTTTCTTAAGACAAAAACATTTTCTAAACAAGTCCATTTCTTTCTTATATTATGCATTTCAATATGGTTGTAATAGATAATTAGGACTTAAATTCCTTGCAATCCCCATTCATAAATATGTACCCCCATCCCCTAAACATTGTAATAGCGTAGGACTCTACATTTCTGTAATTTATCGCTTTCAAATGTAAATGCTAATAATTAGGGTGTGTATGGTAAGATATAAAAATCAACAAATAGATCACCCTAATCAAGACTAAATGTATGTAATCAAACACACTTGCACACTAGCACCCCTAGGGTAATCTCACTTGTTTCCTATCGGAAAATAGTCATGTCCCTCGAATATGGGACATTTTAGCAAAGACCCTTCGATAAAAAAGATCGTAGTCCGTCGATGACCCTCGATGTTGCCTTCGGTAAAACGATCTAGTCCCTAAATGATATTGCTAAAACGTCTCATAAGTTGCCTTCTATGACTATTCAAATGTCCCATACTCGTCCCTTCACATCCAACGATTGGGCTTCTTACCAAATCAATGGTAAGATAGCAACACCTAAAGGAGGAGGAAAAGCACATCTAAGACCTTTTGAGTAGGTAGGTCCGCTCTTAGTTACTCGCTTGCTCACAATAAAAACATTTTTATACACCCACACTCTCATCTTTGAACTATTTTTGAAACAAACACTTTGTATGCATTCTTATAAAAACGAGAATCATTACAAGGTTACAGTTTCAAAATACTTTCAAAAACACATCACACACTCTCATCTTTGAACTATTTTTGAAACAAACACTTTGTATGCGTTCTTATAAAAATGAGAATCATTACAAAGTTACATTTTCAAAAAACTTTCAAAAACCACACAAAGCACATTCAAACAAAAGCAAGTAATCTAGCGAGTAACTAAGAGCCCATGGAAAACCATGGATGAAAAGGGTGCTAATACCTTCCATTTTCATAAACTACCCCTCGAACTCAAGAAAACATCTCTAAAGGTCTTTCCTGTGCTTTTTCACCTTTCCTTTTTGGATAAAAGAAAAGTCGGTGGCGACTCTTGCTAAACCGCAACATTTGCGAACACAAACGCAAAACCTCAAGTAAGTTCTCCCACCGTATCACAGAACTGGAGACTCTGCTGGGGAGTAATCTTAAAGTGGGGTTACCTTAGGGTTAGATCACATTTATTTGCTTATATTGTTTGATTTGTTTGCTTTACATTATGGTTCCTTGTTTGGGTTTGTTTTAAATACTACACCCGGATTTGGGGATACCTTTTAGGTAAGTAGCAATAAACTATGAGGGAACTGTGCGGGGTATACCGACACGGTTGAAGTAGTAGCTACATTTATGTGGCACTTTAGTTGGTACCGGTAACAATTGAGTTGAATCAATTGAGAGAACGGGGCCGTCGCGTGGTGTCGTGAAGGATCAACTGACCTTAGAACCTTACTCGACCAACTTGGCCATTAGGAAGTAGTGAGATAGTCGGTTTTGGTGTAAAGCTGAAAATTGGTTGATACTCGATGCTACACTCACTGAGACTTGACTCCTGAGTTTTACTTGGTTGCGATACAATTGCCTAGCGAATGAAGCTTGTGGGAAAGGTCAGTGATATTGAGATCCCTTAGAACCCGGTTACTATTAACTAGGACATGTTGAGCCAACTAAAGTTCAAGAGGGTACTTACCTACTGTTGTACCCCAAAATTTGCCCTCCCATATTTCTCAAAACATTTCAAGAAAGATCCTCAAGTTGCTCAAGGTAGTCCAAGGGTTGGCCAGACAAGCTCTCTCCTAAGGCAGTCTACCTATAATTAGGGTTTCATGTTGAATCAAGATACTTGAGTCCAAGGGATCCCAAATTCTCACCAATTCCCCAATATGGTATCAAGATCATCCATGTCAAGTTTCAAGCCCTACAAAGAAAGTTTGCTCAGTCAATTGCTTAAAGGCCTGAAAATCGATTATGCTAGGGCAAAAGTCAACTGTGACCCCCATACAGCCAAACTTCAATATTTTTAGTCAACATTCTCATTTTGAAGTATATTTCATCATTTGATCAAGGGTTGATCATGATTCATCAAGGATTGCTCATAATTCCTCAAGAACCAAAAGTTGCTAAATTAGGGTTTTATAGGAAAAGTCAACTCAACTTTGACCAAGCATAACTTTCTCATACTTTATGATAAATGACCCATCCAAATCTCATTTTTAAGAGGATTCAATTCTCTACAATCCATATTCATCTCCCAAGTTCAAAATATGCACTCACAAGAAGTTATGACTTTGGACATTATAGGTCATTTTGAAAAGTCAACAAAAACACCTTTTTTTGTCAAAGCTTCATACATGAGCATGGAATATCAAATTGAGATGAGACCAAAAGGGTTGCTTAGAGGACATTTCAAGCTTTCTAAAAAGTCCAAGAACACCTTCAAAGAGTCAAAATTGAGCAAGTTATGCATTAGTGAAGTTGACCTTTTTTGCAAAATTGCCAAAAGTCAACTATGCCTAAAACTTCAATTTTTGACAAATGGGCCCAATCTTTTTCACTTGTTTTGAGTTGGCAACATGGTCCACGAGCTCTAGCCCTTTCCACTTGTCATTATCATGTTTTTATTATTTATTTTGATTTTGATTTGAATTAAATCAATTTTAATCAAAATAAATCATGAGAAAATCTAAAGCATTGAAAACTCAAGATTTTATACTTGTTTCAGGTCTCAAATCTAGTTGGCAAGTATTTGAAATCGTGCAAGGCATTGGTGTGGACAAAAAGATTGAAATATGCTATTTTTGGAATGATATTCAAAGTGTATCGAATCAAAATCTAACTCATTAATGGAGGAAGATTTAGCACATTCTTTTAATCCTAATTCACTCCACAATACATATAGAACATATGCAGACCAAAAGAGGTGAGAAAGAGGCGCAACATCAAGAATCAAACTTGGAAAAATCAAGAAAAAGTGGTGAATCGAATTCGTACTTAGAGGCAAATTCAAGACCCTTGGACTATCCCAATCGATTCCTAGGAGTGTAGGCAAGTAAAAGCAACCCAGAACAAGCGTTTCCAGGCCTTACATCGCGCTGTAAGTCACCCACGGCATAACTTCTTTTTTGAAATCGAATAGCATCATTCTTGTACTTGTAGCATAAAATAATTGTATATTATTGTTCACCATCCTATTTGCAAGCTTTCTGTAATAGTCAATTGTGTTTTCATGGCCTATATTGGATTTCACCATTATTAGGGTTTCGTGCTTCAAATTGGGATCTTCGTTTACAGGCAAAATTGGGCCACGAAAGGGCCACCATTGTACTCAGCAGGTTCAGACGAAGCCATCCATGGCTTTGGTTTTTATTTATCATGCTTGTAATTGATTTTGAGAATATGCAGGTCTGTGGTGACGGACAAACGTCCGTAGGTAAAAGTCTAGGATTTTTACCAACGGTTCAAGGAGGGAGACGAAGACGTGGCAAGCCATCACTCGTCCGTTTGAATTTTCGTGCAAATATTTTATTATTTCGTTTGTTTTATATATAATAATTGATGTTTATTGTATATACAACAAAAGTAGCTGGCGCAGATGGTAGTGGGTTACGTGCAAAACGCTTCAGGACCTGGGTTCAAATCCCAGGTCCCCCAAATTGCTTCATATTTTTTCCTTTCAGGTAATCCAGCGCGCTTACCATTCCAGGGCCTACCATACTCCCTCAAGATCCAGGCTGCCAAGTGGCCAGATGGCCAGATCCAAGGGCCATCCATGAGGGAACATCATCAAATCATGGAAGTCAAACGTGGACTTCAGATTGTTGGGCCCAGAAATCTTATTTTTGCACCCTCCAAATTGCTATTGCAGACCCAATTTCTTATTCCTTTTCTTTTTTATTTCACTTAATTAATTTATTTATTTTACTTTGCTAACCAATTAATTAATTTTCTTTTTATCAAAAAATCACAAAAATATTTTTCTATCCAATTAAATTTGAGATATTTATTTTTTATACAAAAAAAATTAAATTAATTTAATTAGGTTATTAATTTTAGATAACTTTAATTATTTTTTGTAAATACTTAAAAATAATTAGAAAATTAGGTTTTTTGTCCAAATTTAATTATATTTTCTTTTCTTAAAAATAACCAAAAAAACCACAAAATAGGCCATGTAATTATTTTCATTAATTAACTTAATTAACTAATTAATTGCATATTTAATTTAGAAAACTTAATTATTTTATTAAAAACAACAAGGGGCGGGGTAGTCTCTCAATTAATTCAAACGCGCGTTAAGCAACAAACTCTCATCTCTTAATACAACGAATGACGTCAAGAAACATTCCTCTGGAATCAAAAGACAGTGATGGTTCCCTATCACATAGACAGTCATTATCTCTAAAAAAAAACTAAAAAAACCCACTAAGTCAAAACCTACAAAAGAGACTTAAGAAAACTGGGGCATCCCACTGACTGTAACCTCAAAACAAGAAACAGTTCAAGCAAAAGACGGGGATAATAAAAAAGAAAGAAAGAGGTCCTACAAACCCTCAACAAAAATGACTGCCTATTCAAAATAAACTGTCAGTATCCGAACCATCACTGGAATATCAGAGCAAAGACTCAAACGGGATCTAAATGCACAATTAACTAAGCAAAATACTGAAGGACAACACGAAGAATGGGTGGGTAAAAATAAAATTTGAGCCTTTATCCTTTGTTTCTTAAACTGTGAACCAAGCCACGTTATAACCCTTAAAAGTCCTAGCTGAAGCAAGGGTTAGTTCGAGAGCATACTGTTACAAAAGGTATCCTGACTCTTATAAGGATTGCTATAAATCTTGAGTTGACATCACACTTTTACAAAAAAAAAATTGATTTATTAAAAAATGAATTTTCAAACTTCAAGACAGACATAAGCTTTGCATTCTTAAAATAATATTGTTTACATATGACTATTTGTTCAACAACAGAGAAATTCGGATGACGAATATCTAGTGAACAAAAAACCTTCTCAATAAAAAGGATCACCACAAATGGAAAAACACTTCCAACCAAGTGGCACGGCATGATCATTGTCCATCATTTGGGGAAGTTGAGTCAAGATTCAAGGAATCTCTCAAAGATGCCAAATAGCCAGGGGCAGATCTCCATCTGAATCACGTGGGGCATTGGGCATGAATCCCAGCAACGGATCCTGTACGATCCAACAAACATCTTCTGGTAGTGTGGCAATACTTACTACTATGGACAATGACAATTATCTGTACCTGGTGAACGTGGACATAGTCGGAAAATACTACGCATGAACAAAGACCCGCTAGGTTTACTGGCTTAGGCAAAAATAAGGGCATCTCGGCGAACCAAAAAAGGTTCGGGCAAAAATTAGGGATAAAAACAAAAAATATGTACACCCGACAAGCCAAAAACCTGAAAAGGCGACTTGAGCAAAAAAAGGTATCCCGGTGGACTGAAAACCCGAAAGGGCTGTCCAGGAAAAAGTTAGGGATTAAAGTGTACGACTATGTCCCATCATCTTATCACTTGTCTATCAGTAGAAGACTTATCATTCCGATCGGCAGTTACCAAGAACCTTATAAGTTGGGATAACACTCAATCCACAAGGTCTCCGCAAGAACTTTCTCCAACAGGTACAGGGGCAGAAAAGTCCTGATGCAAAGTCATTGTCGTATCCTCAGCATACGACCCTGTGACATCTACACTCCCCACAGAGTAGAGGCAACCAAAGTTTTGATCTCTGCTTCCCTAAACAGGAGTTACTTTCCCCAGCCAAGCTCTTTCGGAGAGCCGACGTCTAAATTCCCCAGCCGAATTTTGTAATCGCAAGTGGTTCATATAGTTTTCTCCCGAGTGGAGTTTATTTCTCTGAATGCAAAAGCTCATCCCCAATAGAGTTATCTTCCGCATAGTTATTCTCAAACAGAGTCTCTCCCCCGGCAGAGTAGCTGCAAGCAAGGAGTAATTCTCCACCACAGTCATCTCCGTTCACCGTCCCCAGCGGAAGTAGAAGAACCATTATTTCTACAATGATCAGGAATGTAATTCCCAATACTCTCCAACAACAGTCAGGGATTTATTTTCCCAAACTCGGACGTGTCACAATATCATTTCATGTTCATACATCATGACATGCACATACATATCGCATACATCATAATCTCATTTATTTTGAGAACATCATCCCAACATGCATTTCATGCATCGTATATAATTAACCCTGTTATCTTTTCAGGAAAGACAATTATCATCAACAGTCCCATCAGTTATACATGTCACATCTGTAGACAACTAATGGAAAATCAGTTCCCGAAACCAAGCCGGTCAACTAATCTACATGATCAAACGAAGCAACCTTACCTAGGTTCCTTCTCGGTTCTGATGTAGTTTTACCCAAACTCCTCACGAAGCAACCTTACCTAGGTTCCTTATCGGTTCGAATGTAGTTTTACCCAAACTCCTCACGAAGCAACCTTACCTAGGTTCTTTCTCGGTTCAGATGTAGTTTTACCCAAACTCCTCACGAAGCAACCTTACCTAGGTTCCTTCTCGGTTAAGATGTAGTTTTACCCAAACTCCTCACGAAGCAACCTTACCTAGGTTCCTTCTCGGTTTAGATCTAGTTTTACCCAAACTCCTCACGAAGTAACCTTACCTAGGTTCCTTCTCGATTTCGATGTAGTTTTACCCAAACTCCTCATGAAGCAACCTTACCTAGGTTCCTTGTCGGTTCCGATGTAGTTTTACCCAAACTCCTCACGAAGCAACCTTACCTAGGTTCCTTCTCGGTTCCGATGTAATTTTACCCAAACTCCTCACTAAGCAACCTTACCTAGGTTCCTTCTCGGTTCAGATGTAATTTTACCCAAACTCCTCACGAAACAACCTTACCTAGGTTCCTTCTCGGTTCAGATGTTGTTTTACACAAACTTCTCACGAAGTAACCTTACCTAGGTTCCTTCTCGGTTCCGATGTAGTTTTACCCAAACTCCTCACGAAGCAACCTTACCTAGGTTCCTTCTCGGTTCTGATGTAGTTTTACCCAAACTCCTCACGAAGCAACCTTACCTAGGTTCCTTCTCGGTTCAGAAGTAATTTTACCCAAACTCCTCACTAAGCAACCTTACCTAGGTTCCTTCTCGGTTCAGATGTAATTTTACCCAAACTCCTCACGAAGCAACCTTACCCAGGTTCCTTCTCGGTTCAGATGTAGTTTTACCCAAACTCCTCACGAAGTAACCTTACCTAGGTTCCTTCTCGATTCCGATGTAGTTTTACCCAAACTCCTCACGAAGCAACCTTTCCTAGGTTCCTTCTCGGTTCTAATGTAATTTTACCCAAACTACTCACGAAGCAACCTCACCTAGGTTCTGTAGCGATAAAAAATGTAGCAGGGTAAATTAGAGATCGAATTATTGATTAATTCGTCTCACAAAAGCAAGAGTCGCCACCGCGCTTTATTATTTCCAAGAGAAAAGGGAAAAGAGCGAAATAAAACCCTAAAGTATGCAATGTAAAATAATACTTTTAAAAGTAATGAAAATACAAGGCGTTTTTGAAAAGATCTATGGTTCGGGGGTTGGTTATACAGTGGGAAGGTATTAGCACCCAATGTATCTATAGTACTCTATAGGAACCTTTTGAAATATCTGTTTATGAGAATTGTTCGTTTGATTGAAAAATAAATCGTTTTGGCCGAAAAGGGGTACAGACGGGTTTTTGAAGATACGGCGACTTAACGTCGAAGTTTTTGCTTAAAGGGTATAAGTTTTGAAAAGATTGAGTATTTGAGGAAAAATTATCCTAAGTTTTAATGAAATGCGAATGTTCGCGCGATTGGGTTTGAGGACATGAAGTCAACAAATTTATCGTTTTTTCCCTTGGATTTAAACGTAAACAGAATAAATGACCAAATGGTGTAAATATGCATTTTTGGATTTTTATTTAATATTAATGAAAAGAAAAATGTTTTTAATAGCTTTCATTTTTTCGCATTTTTTACACGGATAAAGGTAAATGAGAATTAATTAAGGAAAACAAAATATTTTTAAGTTTTAAGTCTTTCTATTTTTTATATATTTTTAGAGTTCTATATAAGGCATTATTTTTTTAAAGAAAATATTAAATAATCAAAACTAAATGAAAACCTAAAAGTTACTAACTTAAAACTAATTAATCAAAAGGGAATATTTAAAATTATCAAATAGACCTAAATTTAATAAACAAAAGGTAAAATGATTAAAACTTTTAATTAAATTTATTAATTGATTAAACTACTAATTAATTTAAACTAAGTTAGTAATATTTCTAAAAAAAAACTAAAAAAGGAATAAAAATGAAAAGAAAGTAAATAAAAAAGCTAGAAGGACAATTATATGGGCCAAGGGTGTTAAGGAGGCCTAATCAAAACTAAGACAAAGGGGGGGGGGGGGGGGGGGGGTGCACAAAGAGGTCCGTTTGGGCTTTAGGCAGAAAGGCTGGTCCAAATAATGTTCATAATTTTGTTTCAAGGGTTAAGCGCATTTGGTAATTGGGATTAGGGTTCCTGGTTACAGAATGGCGCTCATCGTTGTCTTCTTCGCGTGACCCATCTCTTCGTTTCTTGCTTCGCTACTGCGTTCCATGGCCCAAGCCACCGGCATCTCATCCTTCTCTTCCCTCCAGTCCGAGCATTAGGGCGACGGTCACGAATTCACGGTACAAATATTATCTTTCAATTCTTTATGTTTTGGTTACGGTTTGCATGCTCGTGATTTTGATTCTGTTTGTTTCATTATGTTGTTTTGAAGCATTTTTTGAAGAAAAGAAAAGAGAAGAGATACCTTGGGGACGGAGGAGAGGTTGAGGTGAGCTAGGAGGCTGGGCAAGGAAGGACGGTGGAGGCGCTGTGAGCTTGCTTCGGAATTACCGGTACTTCGTTCCTTTTGGCCCTTTTGCTTTGCTTTTTTCCTCTTTTTCTCTGCTACTGCTACTGGCTACTGAGGTTTTTGGTGCTTTGAATATTTTGAATGCTATGTTGAAATAACTGTTTTTGACTAGCTTGATGATATTGACGCTTTTTTTCTCTTCTTCTTTCTGATTGCGCTACTGTATACTTTCCGTTGCTTTTGTTGGCCAGTAATGAGGTAATCTGAGGCCTGATGGTATGCCTGTTATTGTTTGGACATTGGTTTTGGTTCTACTGGTTTTGTGAACAGGATGGTACAGGTTTATGGTTTATATTGGTAGGAAGGTTTTTTTAAGACATGGTTATGGATGGTACTGTTTGATATATGGTTTTGATATCTGTGATGGTTTTATGGAAATTGGTTTATGGCGTATGTTTGACAGTAGGGATGCTGGTTTTAGGCCATGGTGTTTTACTGGTTTTTCAGTAGGCTATGGTATATGGCATTTGGTTTATGGTTATGATTATGGTGTTTTTTGGTTGTTGATGGTTCTACTGGTTTTGTGTAGGTTATGGTTTTTGAAATGGTTGAGGTTTTGATAATGTAGTAGGCAGGTTTGGTAATGCAGTAGCAGGTTAAATGGTTTAGGCCATATGTTCATGGTTTTGAATGATTTTTTTTGTGATATTGGTTTGATGGCTCAATCAGGTTAATGAATTTTAGGCCAAGGTTGTGGTCTGGTTTATGCAGATAGTAGGTTTGAACGTTAGGCCATATGATATTTTTTGGTTTGACAGTAGGAATGGTTTTATGTTGCTTAGGCAGGCTTGACTCTCTTCCTTTTTTGTTGAAGGGTTCTTGTGTTATGTTATACAATTACTTGGGATCCTTGTGTACGTTACAGGCTTAGGTTTATGTTACAGGCTGGAGATTTGAATATTTTACAATATTCTTGGCCTTCTGCATATTACTGTTACATCAGTTTTGTTGGTATTCTATTCTTGTGCTTCTTTTTTTTACTGAGTTACTGCTGTAGCTTTGTTTTGTAATTCCTTCTGCCTAAACCAAAACCTGCAAAACCATATTTCTTCTCTCTTCTCTCTCCTCAATACAATTTGACATAAAATGTGATGTTATGTATTGGTTCTGAAAAAGCATTATGCTGGAAAATGATGTAAATGGAATATTACTTGCTTGCATATATGGTTTAAACTGCACACTTCTTTTGTCTACTGCATGGGAGCCTCATGTTTTTTGGCCTCTTCCATATTTCTTGGCATGTTTACGTTACATATGGCCTTGTGTTGAAAATGCATATGCTGTTTTGCTATGCATGCTGTGTTGATTTTGAAATATGTTGTTGGCTTTTGAAAATGAAAATGATTTTTGGTTTTTTAACTATGCAGTTTTGAAAACAAAAATGAATTTGTGCATCTTCTAACCTGTGCATTCTATTTTGAAAAATAAAAATTCATCCCTTTTTGTGAACCGGGAGAAATCCCGTGATTTGCAAAAAGGGTAAAAAACTGATTCCAGCCGTTTGCTTTTAATGATGAACACTAAAAAATAATTTTCTGCTTTTAATTATTTATTCATTTCTGACTTTTTCTTTTAATTGTTTTGCAGGTAAAATTAAATGAGCAGACAAAAACATTGGATAGAAGACTAGAATTAGAATCTTAGAAAAAATAGTTTTATTTTACTTTAAACTTTTATGTAATTTGTTATTATAAATATTTTGTAAATAATACAATATTTAAATAACAATTGTAATAAAATAGAATAAAGTGAAATAAAATTCTATTCTTTCCCAGTCAATTCTTTTTCTTTCCAATTATTTATTTATCGTTTATAATTCTTTAAATTGTATAATAATTGAAAATCAATTTCAATCACTTAAATTCAGAATAATAAACGAATAAATAAACATCATTGATCAATTAATAATTTCAATTATTTAATTCGTTATTCATAATTTCTAAATTATAATAATTAAAAATAGAACTTCAATTATTTAACTTGGAATGATAAATAATTAAATAATCATTATTGACCAATTAATGAACTTCTTTTCAAATATTTATTATATTATTCATAAATCTTTAAATTATGTAATAACTGAAAATAAATTCCAATTATTTAAATTTAAGATAATAAATAATAAATAAACACTGTCTGAACGATTAATATGCCTCTTTTCGAATATTTATTTTATTATTTATAGATCTTTAAATTATGTAATAACTGAAAATAAATTCCAATTATTTAAATTTAAGATGATAAATAATTAATAAACATCATTTAAGTCTTGATCAGTTAATAAATTTAGCGTTCAAAAATAAACAGCTCTCGACCTGAAAAAGTTATGAATTTTTAAAAAATCAAAAGATCAAAACGCTTGTAATGTAATGATGCAGATGGGAGATGGTATCTTAGGTCAAAATTTGGGGTACAACAGCTGCCCCTATTTAAGTTTCTTCTATCCGGAGATATGAAAATTAAAATCTTCGTTTCGACGAGATTGAAGGTACTTAAATACATAATTACGCAAATTTTGTCCTAAGATGCCGCCCTTATGTTACGAATGCAGTGATTGAATTCACAGAGAAAGATATTGTATGAAACAAGACAATGTTGGAGGAATCGAACACCAACAAGACACAGAGACATGGATTATACACTACTGGGGAAACGAGCTATCGACTTCAAACGACAGACTCTTGACAGCGAATAAAATCGAGGGAATACGACCTCTGACCCTAACAAAGCCGGCATCTTGCATAGGCCATAAAACAGATTATTGACCTAGAACAGTGAGTTCGCAACTCAAGGTTAAAGATAGACGAAGAGCAATCAATCTTGCTGATGATGGATTACCGACTTCTGAAGGTAATGATTCATGACAAGCTTCTCGGCGAGATTTCCGGAGATACTCATTAATGCTGATATAATAATATTGTAGAGACGCAAGTTGTTCAAATAAAGAAACTGCCACTTGCCGTCTTCCAAAGAAAATACCGATAACGTACAAGCTGCTCAAATAAAGAGGCTGCTACTGGCTGTCGTCCAAAGAAAATACCAATTACATACAAGCTGCTCAAATAAAGAGGCTGCCACTGGCTGTCGTCCAAAGAAAATACCAATTACATACAAGCTGCTCAAATAAAGAGGCTGCCACTGGCTGTCGTCCAAAGAAAATAATGCACAAGTTGCTCGTGAAGAGCTGCCACTTGTCGTTTTCCACAAGATAAAATGACGTACAAGTTGCTCGTGAAGAGCCGCCGCTTGTCATTTTCCAAAAATAATAATAACGCACAAGTTGCTCGTGAAGAGCTGCCGCTTGTCGTTTTTCCAAAAATAATAATAACGCACAAGTTGCTCGTGAAGAGCTGCCGCTTGTCGTTTTCCGACGATATCTATGACGTACAAGTTGCTCATGAAGAGCTGCCGCTTGTCGTCTTCCAATAATAATAACGCACAAGTTGCTCGTGAAGAGCTGCCGCTTGTCGTTTTCCAACAATGATAACATACTTACAAGTTGCTCGTGAAGAGCTGCCGCTTGTCGTTTTCCGAAGAGTAACTCAGAAAGAAGTTGCGATGACACCGGCAGAGAATAAAATCTTCGTCAAAGAGAATCATGAATCACTCCATTCCCAAGGATATCACATATAAATGTGCAAAATAAATGCACCAACTGTCTAGGTCGCGATTTCACTGGGAAAAATCATGAGATAGCCTATGCAAGAGACAACAACTTCATCCAGGAATAACTAAAGAGAAAAACAGTCAAACAAGACTCCACCCAATGGGAAAGCAACTCGATTGGGGAATTCATCCTATCCAGAAATGGACAAGGTGAGCTAAATCAAAAACCATCCATGAGGATTAGCTCAGTTGGCGAATTTAGAAAGGAAGCACATTTTCTGCCTAAGCTAAACTTCTACTTGGAAAGAAACATGTACGTTATTTGAATAAACAAAGTACAACCCAAGAGTCAACGGCAAATGTAAATATGCGTGCATGATATAAGTGTAAATGAATAAATGAATGTTATGCTGACAAAATGAATAAATGGAATATCCTGGAGACGATAAGATGTCGTGACAAGATAGATACTCGGCCAATCTTAAAAAGACGGAAGATAACTGGAACTGGAAACACAAAGCAACGTCGGAGCGTAACACGCCACAAAGCTCAAGTCTTCTGAGGAGAAAAGCACTCAAAACCAATCTTACAAAACCAAAAAACCACTGGCAAGAAACAAAACGCACCATACCTCCGAAATCTGCTCAAACAAAGGTAGCCAAAACAACACTTAACCGGAACACTTGGGGAGTCACCAAACTTAGTACCACCAGAAACACGAGCTTACACAACTAACACCTCATGATGATTTTGAAAGAAAACATGTTCATCATGCAAGGATAACTTACTGTACTGTTTTGCATTTCATGGCTTGACCATCCTTGGAACAAACTATTAATATTCCTTTCGTTATTCACGACACATTTTTAAAATAAGAATATTTTAAGTAAATTTGTTTCAAGTATTTCCATAAAAATTAAAATTTTGCCCACACAAGGGTAAATGCTCAAACTTTATTAATAATGTGGTAGTTTGCTAACAATACGACTCCAACGGTTTACAAAAGTCTGGAAAATAGTTCATGAAATAAAAAGGTTACGCAAGAAACAATGATCGCTATTCTCCCTAACAACTTTGAATCCCAAATGTACTCAAATGTCAAGATTGGTCTGACCAAAATCCCGCCTAAGTGAAGTACTTCTTGACTGCATCGGCGTTCAAGGGACGCGGGAGTTCTTCACCGTCCATATTGGTGAGAATCAAGGCACCTCCAGAGAAAACTTTCTTAACGACGTACGGTCCTTCATAATTCGGAGCCCACTTGCCCCTAGAATCAGGTTGGAAAGATAATATCTTCTTGAGCACAAGGTCACCTTCTCTGAACTCGCGCGGTCGAACCTTCTTATCAAAAGCCTTCTTCATTCTCTGCTGATACAATTGACCGTGACACAAAGCCGTCAATCTCTTCTCTTCAATTAAATTCAACTGATCATATCTACTTTGACACCACTCAGCCTCAGAAAGCTTAGCTTCCATCAACACTCTCAGAGACGGAATCTCAACCTCCACGGGGAGTACAGCTTCCATACCATAAACCAGGGAAAATGGAGTTGCACCTGTTGAAGTTCGAACTGAAGTACGGTATCCGTGTAAAGCAAACGGAAGCATTTCATGCCAATCTTTATAAGTTACTACCATCTTCTGGACAATCTTTTTGATATTCTTGTTAGCAGCTTCAACAGCCCCATTCATCTTCGGTCTGTAAGGAGAAGAATTATGATGTTCGATCTTGAACTCTTCACAAAGCTCTCTCATCATCTTGTTATTCAAATTCGAACCATTGTCAGTGATAATCTTGCTCGGGATACCATACCGATAAATGATCTGATTCTTGATAAATCTGACTACCACCTGTCTGGTTACATTAGCATAAGATGCTGCTTCCACCCATTTAGTAAAATAATCGATCGCTACCAAGATGAAACGATGACCATTTGAAGCTTTGGGTTCAATCATTCCAATCATATCAATGCCCCACATAGAGAAAGGCCAAGGTGAAGAGATAACATTGAGGAGAGTCGGTGGGACGTGCATCTTGTCCGCATAAATCTGGCATTTATGACACTTCTTCACATACTTGCAGCAATCAGATTCCATGGTCATCCAGTAGTAACCAGCTCTCAACATCTTTCTAGCCATCGCATGTCCATTGGCATGAGTGCCAAAGGATCCTTCGTGTACTTCTTGCATCAGCATGTCTGCTTCACGTCTGTCTACACATCTGAGCAAGACCATGTCATAATTCCTCTTATACAAAACTTCTTCATTGAGAAAGAAGCTGCTTGCTAACCTTCTCAACGTCTTCCTATCTTTATTGGATGCCCCAGGCGGGTACTCTTGAGTTTGAAGAACACGTTTAATGTCATAGAACCACGGTTTGGCGTCGGTAACCTCTTCTACTGAGAACACATGAGCAGGTCTGTCAAGGCGCATAACTCTGATTGTAGGCACATCATTCCAACCATTCACTTGAAACATTGAAGACAAAGTAGCTAAAGCATCAGCCATTTGGTTCTCATCTCTAGGGATATGATGTAATTCCACTTTGTTGAAGAAAGTTAACAATCTTCTAGCATAGTCTCTGTAAGGGATCAAACCAGGATGACGAGTCTCCCATTCTCCTTTGATCTGATTAATTACCAATGCCGAATCTCCGTAAATATCAAGAATCTTAATCCTTAGATCCACTGCTTCTTCGAGACCCATAATACATGCCTCATATTCAGCCATGTTGTTCGTGCAGTCAAACTTCAATCTCGCCGTGAACGGGATATGAGTACCTCGGGGAGTGACGATGATTGCCCCAATTCCATTTCCATAAGAATTCACAGCTCCGTCAAATACCAAACCCCAATGCGACTCAGGATCAGGTCCTTCTTCAGGTAACGGCTCTTCATAATCTTTAGCTTTCAAGTACATAACATCTTCATCTGGGAAATCAAACTTGATGGATTGATAATCGTCAATTGGTTGGTGAGCCAAATGGTCGGCTAAAATACTCCCTTTGATTGCTTTCTGAGTGTGATACTCAATGTCATATTCGGATAACAACATCTGCCAACGGGCTATCCTTCCAGATAAGGCGGGCTTCTCAAAGATATACTTGATCGGATCCATTTTGGAGATCAACCAAGTGGTGTGGTTAATCATATACTGGCGCAGACGGCGAGCAGCCCAAGCTAAAGCACAACAGGTTTTCTCAAGCAATGAGTATCGAGACTCACAGTCTGTGAATTTCTTACTCAGATAATATACGGCATGTTCCTTTCTTCCAGTCTCATCTTGTTGACCAAGCACACATCCCATGGAATCTTCCAATATAGTCAGGTACATAATCAAAGGTCTTCCTTCCACCGGAGGAATCAAAATGGGAGGTTCAAGCAAATATTCTTTGATGCTATCAAAAGCTTTCTGACAATCTTCTGTCCACACACATCCTTGGTTCTTTTGGAGAAGTTTGAAAATCGGCCCACAGGTAGCAGTCATATGAGATATAAACCTAGAAATGTAGTTCAGTCTCCCAAGGAATCCCCTTACTTGTTTTTCCGTCTTGGGTGCGGGCATTTCTCGAATAGCTTTGACTTTATCAGGATCTACCTGAATACCTTTCTGACTGACAATGAAACCCAAAAGTCTTCCAGAACGAACACCAAAAGTGCACTTGTTGGGATTCAGACGGAGTTTGTATTTCCTCAAACGCTGGAATAACTTCAATAAATGCTCCAAGTGATCTTCCTCAGTCTGCGATTTGGAAATCATGTCATCCACATACACTTCGATCTCCTTATGCATCATGTCATGGAACAAAGCAGTCATGGCCCTTTGGTATGTTGCGCCAGCATTCCTTAAACCAAACGGCATAACCCGATAACAGAAAGTTCCCCAAGGTGTAATGAAAGCGGTCTTCTCCATGTCTTCTGGTGCCATCTTGATTTGATTGTAACCAGAGAAACCATCCATGAAAGAGAAGACTTTGAACTTGGCGGTACTGTCGACCAATACGTCAATGTGAGGTAATGGGAAGTCTTCCTTCGGAATAGCTCTATTCAGATCTCTGTAGTCTACACACATCCGAACCTTTCCATCTTTCTTAGCAACAGGCACTATGTTGGCTAACCATTGAGGATAGACCGATGTCACAAGGAAACCTGCATTAATCTGATTCTGAACCTCTTCTTTGATCTTGTCAGCCATGTCGGGACGAGTCCTTCTCAGCTTCTGCTTGATAGGCGGACATTCAGGTCTCAACGGTAAACGATGCTCCACAATATTATTGTCCAAACCTGGCATATCTCGGTAGGACCAAGAAAACACATCAACATACTCTTTGAGAAGCTCCAACATTTTCTCTTTAATTTCCGGGATAAGCAATGCTCCGACTTTGACTTCCTTTCTATCCTCTTCATCACCCAAGTTGACTAACTCTACAGGTTCTTCAAATGGTTGAATAATCTTCTCATCATGCTCAAGCAAACGGGAAATCTCAACAGGAATCTCTTCATCATCCTCTTCTTCGGCTCTGAACACAGGGAATTCAAAGTTGGGAGAGGGCATAGGATCATTGTTTTCGATGGTTAGGTCATGGATTAATCTGCACATATGATTATGCTTTAATTTAGAAATCAATTTGTGCAAATAAAACAAAAAGTTATTATGTTTCCTATTACTACCAATTAATTTTCATTACTATTTCCCAGAAAAAGTGAAAAATAAAACAGTAGTGGACAAAATAACATTTTTATTCATTGAAGGGAAATACTTGAAACAAGGAGCCCAGACATATCTCTTTTGCCTTGGGCAGAGCAAAAGGAATTATTTTTCATAGCCCGACACAAAATACTCTTCGCCTTGGGTAGAGCGAATTTTTTTCAAAGAAAAACAAATCAAAACATTACTCGGAAATGTGCATAACAATAGGAACGTCAACAGCTATCCAGTTTTGGCGAGCCAATCCAGGCGTCACAAAATCGGGCAAATCTTCCTCGAAATCATCATCTATGATAGCATCAACCTCAGGATGTATAAACCCTGCACTTCGGAAAACCTCTTGAATCGGACGAACAACCACCTCCTTCTTGACTCTTGCAGACACAGGACGAAAACCAAGACCTTCCCCGGATTTGTTCTCGGGCAAAGTCAACACCTGACCCCATCCTTCGGCCGAACCACTTTCCACCACTCGCCGCACATCCTCAAAAGAAGAAATGGATGCCACTTGCTTCTTCACTGCATTCTTGGCAACAGAAAGACCTTGGAACTGGGTTCCAACATCCTCGTCAGCATCAATAAAAGAGAAGGATGATAAATGGTTTACCACCATAGCCTGCTCTCCCCCAATCATCACTAGCTTCCCATGCCTTACAAACTTTAGTCTCTGATGGAGCGTAGAGGTGACTGCCCCTGCATCATGGATCCAGGGACGACCCAATAAGCAACTGTAGGCAGCACGAATATCCATCACTTGGAAAGTGATTTGAAAAGTATGGGGACCAATTACTATAGGAAGATCCACTTCACCAATGACTGTCTTCCTAGAACCATTGAACGCTTTAACAATTACTCCACTAGGTCTCATAGGAGCACCTGGATATGAAAGCCGAGATAATGTAGTCTTGGGCATCACATTCAACGACGAACCCGTATCCACCAAAACACTTGATAAAGTATCATTTCCACAACTTACTGAGATATGCAAAGCCATATTGTGGTTCCTCCCCTCCTCCGGGAGTTCTTCATCACTGAAACCAAGATTGTTACACGAAGTAATATTTCCCATAATCCCATCAAACTGGTCAACCGTCACATCATGATCCACGAACGCCTGGTCCAAGACCTTCATTAAAGCTTCTCTATGTGCACCAGAATCTCTCAATAAAGCAAGCAAAGAAATCTTGGAAGGAGTTTGCAAAAGTTGGTCCACAATCTTATATTCACTTCTCTTGATAAGCTTCAAGATCTCATCATCCTCAGGGTGAGGGATAGGTTCACTGGATCGGCCTATCTCAACCCTGGGTTCAACATTTCTCACTGGAATCTCCGCCGGTATGGGTCTCCTGACTTGAACTTCTGGTCTCTTCAGAGGTACTGTTGCAAAAACACGTCCACTTCTCGTAACTCTACTCACATCAGCAATGTTAACAAAAGACGGTCTCGTCGGTATAGGGACTTCCACCCCATTCTCAATCATTGTGGCATTATACTTATACGGTACAGCTTGGTCTGAGTTGTAAGGCACAGGACCAGGTGGGTAAATAATCAAAGGATCAACAGGTGCAGTCTGACTTTCGTAAGCGATCTCTACTGATTCTGGCAAATTAAATTGCGGTATGATAACATTCACTTCATCTTCCGGATTTCTGTCATACGTAATAGTGATAACTCTTTGGTCTAACAACTTCTGAATATCCTCCTTCACAATAGGACAATCAACCTCTCTTGAACAAAACTCACAAACATCATAATCATGCTGATGTCTAACAAAGGCAAGTCTTCTCAAACTCTGATGTAACCTGATCAACGACTCTCTTATGTGTTCAACTTGAAAAACTCGAAACTTTCCCGGACAACCTTCCACCATATTCACTGAAGCTGCCCCATGTCGAGGCAAGGGATTATCTCTAACATTTGGATTAACATCCTTGAAAGACAAGATACCATTATTAATCAATCTCTGCACGTCCGCCTTCAGAGCAAAGCAATTCTCAAGGTTGTGCCCCGGCGACCCTTGATGATATTCACAAAACTGATCCGCCGTGTACCACGGAGAAGTACTGTTCGGTGCGACAGGAGGAGGCTTTGTCGTTATGAGATTCTTTCTGATAAGAGTAGGGAACAATTCAGTATAAGTCATAGGAATGGCATCGAACTGCGGTTTTCTGGGTGAACGGTTCTGATTGTTGAATGGATAAGCCTGTTGTCGAGGCTGCTGCTGAAATGGCCGTTGTTGAGTTGGTGGGGTTTGATGAGCTGGGGTCATCAAAGCTGGGCGAACAGCCGAAGTGACTGCCGCAACGTGAGAGTAACCTCTCCTCGGTCTCCTTGGGAACAAAGCGCTGACATCCTGCTCTTTTCTTTTCGGGAAAACACTTCCAAACTTCTTAGTATTGCTAGACGGACTTCCTTCTTTAACCAAACGCCCTTCACGAATCCCTTCCTCTAACCGCATGCCCATGCTTACCATTTCGGTGAAGTCACTGGGTGCGCTGGCGATCATTCTTTTGTAGTAAAAGGAACCTAAAGTCTTCAAAAATATCTTCGTCATCTCTTTCTCCTCAAGAGGTGGATAGATTTGAGCAGCAATTTCACGCCACCTCTGGGCGTATTCCTTAAAAGATTCTCGGTCTCTCTGCGACATCGCCCGGAGTTGATCCCTGTCCGGTGCCATGTCAACGTTATACTTGTACTGGTGGACAAAAGCTTCGCTAAGATCGTTAAAGTTGCGGATCCGAATATTGTCTAAACCCATATACCACTTTAGAGCAGCACCCGTCAAACTATCTTGAAAATAATGAATCAACAAGTCATGATCATCGGAATACGTAGACATCTTTCTCACGTACATTGTCAAATGACTTCGAGGACACGAATCACCCTTATATCTCTCAAAGTCTGGCACTTTGAATTTTGCTGGAATCTTGACATTCGGAACTAAACAAAGGTCATGCGTGTTCTTCCCAAACAAATCTTTCCCCTTTAATGCTCTAAGCTCTTTCTGCATTTCCTGGAACTGATCCTGAAACTCTTCCATTCTATCAAAAAGACCCAAACTTTCAGCAGGCTCGGCAGGATAAGTAGGTTCATTCAAGTATGGCACGGAATGGACCACAGGAGCGACAGTTGTCATAATCGGTTGTGGAAAAGGTGTTACAGACGGAATTACTGGCGGCATGGAAGTTGTCTCTGGCTGAGGAAGAGACAAAGCAGGTTGAAACAAAGGTTATACGGCAGGCTGATACCCCTCTGGCACAAAGTTGTAAGGCATTCCCCACGGAAAACCTTTCGGCATCTGATGTTGAAGCAGAGAGTTGATTTGAGTCACGGATGTAGGAACGGTGACAATCTCGGAAACCACTGGAGTTGAAGTCTGAATCTCGGCAGCTGTAGTCGATGGCTGATTCTGAACAGCCACCAAACTTTCCACTAACGCAGTTAACTTTTCCATCTCGACACGAAGGGTAGCAACCTCCCCACGAAGCTCATGGTTTTCCTGTTCCAGATCTTCCATTTTCCTCTGTCGATTGGCTCGAGTGTCGTATCAGTGAGACAGCTTGACAACCTTGGGAGTGGAAAAAGAACAAGGATAAGACTCTAACAAAGTGTGAAGTGAAATGTTGAATGATGCATGATGTGTGATGCAAATGATGATCCATTTTAATAGTTTTTCAAGGAACTTCGGTGGTTTTGCACATATCAATGGTAAAGGAATTTGAAACAACAAAAACTCAATCCATTAATTGAAAAATAGTAAATTACAACTTACAACTTGGAATATCAAAGCAATAAATTACAACTTTGGGATAACAACCCAATAATAAAAGCAGTAAATTACAACTTCGAAACATGGAATCCATAATAAAGCGATAAATTACAATTTTAAAACATGAAGTCTAAAATAAAGCAATAAATTACAACTTTGGAGCATGAAGCCCATAATAAAGCAATAAATTACAAATTTGGAGCATGAAGCTCTTTTACATAGTTTTACAAAATGACATCAATAAAATAAAACTAAAAGCTAAAGATCACTCAGAATCCTCAGATGAAGGACCAAACACCAACTGTAACCGGAGCTTCTTGATCTTCTCTTCATAAAAGTCTTCTATCTCTTTCTTCTCAGCTACCAGTCGATCAATGATTTCCTTCAGCGGATTAGGAACGAGAGCCACGCTTAACGAACCTTCCTTCTTTCTCTTCCGTTCACTAGCATACTTCTTCAGCAAGGCATCCTTTTGACGAAGCTTCTCATCGTGATCAATGAACCAGCCGTCTTGAATAAACAGCAACTCCTCCTTTTCCTTTAGTTGTCGAGTCAGGACTCGATTCTCATATTCAGACATATGGTACTTTTCTTTCCAAGCATCCCTCTCGGACTTCATCCTAGCCAGATTTCCTTGGTATTCTCCTATATTCGCGATAGGGGTAACAACAGATGATGGTGCAACGGTGGGGAATAAAGGTTTCTCAAGTTTATAGGGCATCTTGAGAGCACAAGCCCTAGCACGAACCCACTGTAGGTAAGGCTCCAAAGAAACGGCACCCCTATGTCCTAACATATCTCTCCCTTTCCTATGGATGTGGCGCCAAGCTCCTTCGATCTCCCTCTTAGCTGCCTGATGATCTTGTCCTTCCTGTAGAAAGAAACCACTCACATGGATGTTGTTTGGTTTATCTCTCATCGGGTATCCGAACTGACGGCGCGCGAGAACAGGGTTATAGTTAATTCCACCTTTCATACCGAGAAGAGGCACGTTAGGAAAAGCACCACAGCTATCGATGATCTTCACGTCGTAGTAAACTCGATTATACCAGTCAATGTCGAAATGAGTGAGAGCCATGATCTTTGGCGCCCAACGCGGTTCCTTCTCGAGATCCCAGAAAACATCAGACCCAGGTAGATGCGAAACATACCACTGATACAACAACGGTGCACAACAAATAATCATCCCTCCTTGATAAGAGTTTCGAAGATGGATGGAGTAGTAGGTATCTCCTAGCAGCGTAGGGACCGGATTTCCAATCAAGAAAATTCTGATGGCGTTGATATCCACAAATTTATCAACGTTAGGGAACAAGAATAGACCATAAGCGAGTAAAGCAAACACGTCTTCAAAGGCAACAATATCTTTTATCTCAGCGAAATGACGAGCTTTCCTCAACAAAAACTGCGCAGACAAGCCTCGGATTCCCCCTTTTGTAGTCATGTTCTCCTCTATCTCTGACTTCTTCAAGTGGGTGATGGTCGCTATCTCGTGAGATTTGGGTTCCTCTTCTAAGCCAGAAAAAGGAACACAATCGGTGATCGGCAAACCAAGTATGTAGGAATACTCTTCTAAGGTGGGCATCAACTGGTAATCCGGAAAGGTGAAACATCGATACAAAGGATCGTAAAATTGGACCAACGTGTTAAGAATGCCTTCCCTCATCTTGCGCTTCATGAGAGGTACAATGGACCCATACTTTCTCTGAAAATCCGTCGGGTTCTTGATCTTCAGAATCAAACTCTTCAGTTCTTCAATCTCGGGCTCCTTAAAACTAAAGCTTCGAGTGTTTCTCCTTCCAAATTCCATAATACTTGAGATGTCTGCAAAAATCATTCCGAAGTTCCTTGAAAAACAAGTTTTTTACAAAGATGTTGATGAATGCATGAATGAATGATAATGCAACAGTCACACACAAGTTCATAAACATGGGGTTCAAAGGTTCAACGTTCAGCATGGAGTCGAGGGTAAAACCCACCCAAAGGTATGTACTAACGATTCAATCGCACCTGTAAGACAATGTTCTAAGAGTTCCCAGAGTCTACATTCCTCCTTTGGATATTACCAACGTCTTGATTACTCAATAATTAGCAATATTCTCAAGAGAAACTCGTCCGAGCGTAGCATCGCGTAACAACTACTTCCGAATTACTCCGTTATAGTCTCCGCGCTACACCTAAAAGGCCAAGATGGGTTAGGGTTCTACGGTCCTTAACTTCTCGGGCTCCTAGGTCGAAAATAATAATGTCTTCCCGATTACTCGGTAAACAAATATTAAGTTCAAGAGGGCCTTCCATTGAGTGGGGGATCTCATGCCTCCTTCTTCGGGATTACTCCCTCAAAGTTAACATGACTGTACCGCCCGTCCTATTCCTTAAGTGTTACTTAATCCGGGTATAGGATTCGTCCTTTGCAAAAAACCCAAACACCCCAATTTAAACACATAATCAAACAAATCAAATAATAGTAAACAGATAAAACAAATTAGGCTTAACCCACTTAGGGATGGACCAGCAAAAGGTCAATCTGTCCCCAGCAGAGTCGCCAATTCTGTAGCGATAAAAAATGTAGCGGGGTAAATCAGAGATCGAATTATTGATTAATTCGTCTCACAAAAGCAAGAGTCGTCACCGCGCTTTATTATTTCCAAGAGAAAAGGGAAAAGAGCGAAATAAAACCCTAAAGTATGCAATGTAAAATAATACTTTTAAAATTAATGAAAATACAAGGCGTTTTTGAAAAGATCTATGGTTCGGGGGTTGGTTATACAGTGGGAAGGTATTAGCACCCAATGTATCTATAGTACTCTATAGGAACCTTTTGAAATATCTGTTTATGAGAATTGTTCGTTTGATTGAAAAATAAATCGTTTTGGCCGAAAAGGGGTACGGACGGGTTTTTGAAGATACGGCGACTTAACGTCGAAGTTTTTGCTTAAAGGGTATAAGTTTTGAAAAGATTGAGTATTTGAGGAAAAATTATCCTAAGTTTTAATGAAATGCGAATGTTCGCGCGATTGGGTTTGAGGACATGAAGTCAACAAATTTATCGTTTTTTCCCTTGGATTTAAACGTAAACAGAATAAACAAGTAAATATGAAATAATTAAACAGAAAAAATTATGCGGATAATGATTAAATAACAACAGTTAAATAAATGACCAAATGGTGTAAATATGCATTTTTGGATTTTTATTTAATATTAATGAAAAGAAAAATGTTTTTAATAGCTTTCATTTTTTCGCATTTTTTACACGGATAAAGGTAAATGAGAATTAATTAAGGAAAACAAAATATTTTTAAGTTTTAAGTCTTTCTATTTTTTATATATTTTTAGAGTTCTATATAAGGCATTATTTTTTTAAAGAAAATATTAAATAATCAAAACTAAATGAAAACCTAAAAGTTACTAACTTAAAACTAATTAATCAAAAGGGAATATTTAAAATTATCAAATAGACCTAAATTTAATAAACAAAAGGTAAAATGATTAAAAGTTTTAATTAAATTTATTAATTGATTAAACTACTAATTAATTTAAACTAAGTTAGTAATATTTCTAAAAAAAACTAAAAAATGAATAAAAATGAAAAGAAAGTAAATAAAAAAGCTAGAAGGACAATTATATGGGCCAAGGGTGTTAAGGAGGCCTAATCAAAACTAAGACAAAGGGGGGGGGGGGGGGGGGGTGCACAAAGAGGTCCGTTTGGGCTTTAGGCAGAAAGGCTGGTCCAAATAATGTTCATAATTTTGTTTCAAGGGTTAAGCGCATTTGGTAATTGGGATTAGGGTTCCTGGTTACAGAATGGCGCTCATCGTTGTCTTCTTCGCGTGACCCATCTCTTCGTTTCTTGCTTCGCTACTACGTTCCATGGCCCAAGCCACCGGCATCTCATCCTTCTCTTCCTTCCAGTCCGAGCATTAGGGCGACGGTCACGAATTCACGGTACAAATATTATCTTTCAATTCTTTATGTTTTGGTTACGGTTTGCATGCTCGTGATTTTGATTCTGTTTATTTCATTATGTTGTTTTGAAGCATTTTTTGAAGAAAAGAAAAGAGAAGAGATACCTTGGGGACGGAGGAGAGGTTGAGGTGAGCTAGGAGGCTGGGCAAGGAAGGACGGTGGAGGCGCTGTGAGCTTGCTTCAGACTTACCGGTACTTCGTTCCTTTTGGCCCTTTTGCTTTGCTTTTTTCCTCTTCTTCTCTGTTACTGCTACTGGCTACTGAGGTTTTTGGTGCTTTGAATATTTTGAATGCTATGTTGAAATAACTGTTTTTGACTAGCTTGATGATATTGACGCTTTTTTTCTCTTCTTCTTTCTGATTGCGCTACTGTATACTTTCCGTTGCTTTTGTTGGCCAGTAATGAGGTAATCTGAGGCCTGATGGTATGCCTGTTATTTTTTGGACATTGGTTTTGGTTCTACTGGTTTTGTGAACAGGATGGTACAGGTTTATGGTTTATATTGGTAGGAAGGTTTTTTTAAGACATGGTTATGGATGGTACTGTTTGATATATGGTTTTGATATATGTGATGGTTTTATGGAAATTGGTTTATGGCGTATGTTTGACATTAGGGATGCTGCTTTTAGGCCATGGTGTTTTACTGGTTTTTCAGTAGGCTATGGTATATGGCATTTGGTTTATGGTTATGGTTATGGTGTTTTTTGGTTGCTGATGGTTCTACTGGTTTTGTGTAGGTTATTGTTTTTGAAATGGTTGAGGTTTTGATAATGTAGTAGGCAGGTTTGGTAATGCAGTAGCAGGTTAAATGGTTTAGGCCATATGTTCATGGTTTTGAATGATTTTTTTTGTGATATTGGTTTGATGGCTCAATCAGGTTAATGAAGTTTAGGCCAAGGTTGTGGTCTGGTTTATGCAGATAGCAGGTTTGAACGTTAGGCCATATGATATTTTTTGGTTTGACAGTAGGAATGGTTTTATGTTGCTTAGGCAGGCTTGACTCTCTTCCTTTTTTGTTGAAGGGTTCTTGTGTTATGTTATACAATTACTTGGGATCCTTGTGTACGTTACAGGCTTAGGTTTATGTTACAGGCTGGAGATTTGAATATTTTACAATATTCTTGGCCTTCTGCATATTACTGTTACATCAGTTTTGTGGGTATTCTATTCTTGTGCTTCTTTTTTTTACTGAGTTACTGCTGTAGCTTTGTTTTGTAATTCCTTCTGCCTAAACCAAAACCTGCAAAACCATATTTCTTCTCTCTTCTCTCTCCTCAATACAATTTGACATAAAAATGTGATGTTATGTATTGGTTCTGAAAAAGCATTATGCTGGAAAATGATGTAAATGGAATATTACTTGCTTGCATATATGGTTTAAACTGCACACTTCTTTTGTCTACTGCATGGGAGCCTCATGTTTTTTTGCCTCTTCCATATTTCTTGGCATGTTTACGTTACATATGGCCTTGTGTTGAAAATGCATATGCTGTTTTGCTATGCATGCTGTGTTGATTTTGAAATATGCTGTTGGCTTTTGAAAATGAAATTGATTTTTGGTTTTTTAACTATGCAGTTTTGAAAACAAAAATGAATTTGTGCATCTTCTAACCTGTGCATTCTATTTTGAAAAATAAAAATTCATCCCTTTTTGTGAACCGGGAGAAATCCCGTGATTTGCAAAAAGGGTAAAAAACTGATTCCAGCCGTTTGCTTTTAATGATGAACACTAAAAAATAATTGTCTGCTTTTAATTATTTATTCATTTCTGACTTTTTCTTTTAATTGTTTTGCAGGTAAAATTAAATGAGCAGACAAAAGCATTGGATAGAAGACTAGAATTAGAATCTTAGAAAAAATAGTTTTATTTTACTTTAAACTTTTATGTAATTTGTTATTATAAATATTTTGTAAATAATACAATATTTAAATAACAATTGTAATAAAATAGAATAAAGTGAAATAAAATTCTATTCTTTCCCAGTCAATTCTTTTTCTTTCCAATTATTTATTTATCGTTTATAATTCTTTAAATTGTATAATAATTGAAAATCAATTTCAATCACTTAAATTCAGAATAATAAACGAATAAATAAACATCATTGATCAATTAATAATTTCAATTATTTAATTCGTTATTCATAATTTCTAAATTATAATAATTAAAAATAGAACTTCAATTATTTAACTTGGAATGATAAATAATTAAATAATCATTATTGACCAATTAATGAACTTCTTTTCAAATATTTATTATATTATTCATAAATCTTTAAATTATGTAATAACTGAAAATAAATTCCAATTATTTAAATTTAAGATAATAAATAATAAATAAACACTGTCTGAACGATTAATATGCCTCTTTTCGAATATTTATTTTATTATTTATAGATCTTTAAATTATGTAATAATTGAAAATAAATTCCAATTATTTAAATTTAAGATGATAAATAATTAATAAATATCATTTAAGTCTTGATCAGTTAATAAATTTAGCGTTCAAAAATAAACAGCTCTCGACCTGAAAAAGTTATGAATTTTTAAAAAATCAAAAGATCAAAACGCTTGCAATGTAATGATGCAGGCCAAATTCCTATTGGAGGCCCAATTTCTTATTCCTTTTCTTTTTTATTTCACTTAATTAATTTATTTATTTTAGTTTTCTAAACAATTAATTAATTTTCTTTTTATCAAAAAATCACAAAAATATTTTTCTATCCAAATTTAATTATATTTTCTTTTCTTAAAAATAACCAAAAAAACCACAAAATAGGCCATGTAATTATTTTCATTAATTAATTTAATTAACTAATTAATTGCATATTTAATTTAGAAAACTTAATTCTTTTATTAAAAACAACAAAAACAATTTTTCTTTTAATTAGGTTTGAAAAGGGTCAAAACCCTAGTTCGCACTCGTTCTAAATTTCATCGTGCGCTTTATTATTATTTTTACCCAATTATTGTATCTGCTCACAAGTTGTAATAGTTAATTAGGTCTTTACTTTTATCGCTTTATTTTCAAAGGGTTTGCTTTTGGCTATGTAAATACCCGAAGTCTTGTAATAGCGTAGTTTAATTTCCGCACTTTAAATTCCACAAAATATTAAACTGTTAGATGTATGATATTAGGATGCATGACAAGAATGTACGATTAATTTTAAAACAGTTAGATAACCCTAAAATGTGCAAAGATAAATAATCTGAAATTGAATCACTCGCACATGCGCACTCCTAGGGTACACTCCTACTTGGTTGCCTTCGGTAAACGGTCATTGAGTATAGGATGCTTTAGTGGTCATCCTTTTGTCTAAATGAAGATCAAAGTCCCGATTCGGAAAAGTTGCCTCGGAATGGTTGCCACGGAATTGTTGCCTCGAATAATTGATCTAAGACATTAGGGTTATTACTAAGACGTCCTAACGTTGCTTTAGTGACCGTACGTCCCTTTAGAATTGACCCTTAAAACTCCAACGACGGTGCTACCTACTCACTAATAGTGTAATAGCACTGTCTAAAGGAAACGAACATAGAACGATTCTTTTTTCGAGTAGGTAGATTAGCTCTTAAGTACTTTCTCAATCCAAACAAATTTTTTTCACACTTACACTCCTTTACAAACAAAGTTTTCAAAAACACTTCATTACACTCTTGAAGACAAAAGCAAGAGTTAAATCGAAGTCAAAACAAAAGCTTTTCAAATCACACAAACACAAAGAATTTTTTTTTGAAAATGATGAGCAAGTACCTAAGAGCTCGTAGATAACTACGGATAGAAAGGGTGCTAATACCTTCCCTTTCTATAATCTACCCCCAGTACTCAGAAATATCTCGAAAAAGGAATTTTTCTGTGCTTTTTTCCTTTCCTTGTTGGATAAAATAAAAGTCGGTGGCGACTCTTGCTTACCGCGACATTTTGCAAACACAAACACAAAACGCAAACCAGCAATTTCCTAAAAGAGGGAAACAAGTCCCGGTTCTGGCCACCGTATCACAGAACTGGCGACTCTACTGAGGAATTAATAAGTGGGGTGTACCTTAGGATTAGTTCATCATATTGTTTTCAATTGTTTGATTTGATTGCTTTATTTTTGTGGGATTTGTATCGGAGTTACTATAGATCCTAACCCAGATCTGGGGACACCTTTTAGGTAAGTAGCAATAGACTGTGAGGGAACTGTACAGCGTAGACCGATACGGTTGAAGCAGTAGCTACGTTGATGTGGCACATTAGTTGGTACCGATATCCCTTGTGGAGCAACAAGGAGAGTATGGGGCTGCTATATGGGTCATTAAGCATCAACTGACCTTAGAACCTATAATTGACCAACTTGGCCATAGAAAGTAGCAGTATGCTACATTCATTGAGACCGTACTCTCGAGATGGTTCCGGCCACAAGAAAAGATTGCATGACTGGAATTATGACCGATTTAGGATGGTCAGTGATATTGAGAACCTTTAGAACTCGATTACTATTATTAGGACAGGTTGAACCAACTAAACTGCAAGAGGGTAATTCCTAAACTCCATACCAGCCTGAAATTTAAGGACTCTTGTGTGACTTGTTTGCCTTTACCATGTTTGCTATCTGTGATACCTGATGTGTGTTCTTATCATGAAATCATGCATCATGACATCGCATGCATATTTCATTAGACTAACCATTTCAAAGACCGAGCGAATTCATCTTTGTTCTGTTTTGCAGATCATGGCTTCTATGAGCAAAAATACCATTCAAATCAGCTTCGTGCAAATCCCTGCTCAGCTCAGAGAGTTAGCCTCAAAGGTCCCTGATACTTCTTCCTTTGTTAGAATACATGGTCACCTCCTTAGCTTGCTCACTTCAAAGTTGGATGAGCAAATGATGAGCGTGTTGTTCTAGTTCTTTGATCCATTGCATCACTGTTTCACCTTGTCGGACTATCAGTTAGTCCCTACTTTGGAGGAGTTTTCTGATTTACTAGGCATATCTATCCTCGAGCAGACACCCTTTACAGGTTTAGAGATAGCTCCTAGGCCAGGAGATATTGCTTCAGCCCTACATCTAAAAATGGCTGATGTGGTATCTAAATGGGAGACTCAGAGCGGGGTTAAAGGTTTCTTGGCTAAGTTTTTGATCGATCAAGCTCAACAGTTCTGGGATAGTTTGGACTTTCAAGCATTTGAAGACATCCTGTCTCTCCTCATCTACGGATTGGTTCTGTTCCCGAATCCAGATGCCTTCATAGATGTGAACACAGTCAATATTTTCATGTCTCATAACCCAGTGCCTACTCTTCTAGGTGATATTCTACATGCTCTCTATACCCGTACTGTATGGAGAAGGGGAACTCTCTTGTGTTGCACGCCGCTACTGGAAAGGTGGTTTATTTCGCACCTCCCAAAGTCTGTTTTGAAGAATGAGGAAGGTGTAGGTTGGGTTTACAGAATCATGTCCCTTGCTCATATGGACATCCTTTGGAGTTTTAAAGATATGGAAAAAGTAGCTGTCATTGATCGATGTGGGGAATACCCTAATGTTCATTTGCTTGGAATTAGAGGGGGTATCACCTATAATCCCTGTCTAGATTTACGACAGTTTGGACGAGCTCGGAGAGATGGTCCCTATGAGCTGCTGCTTACAGGCATTGTCTTTGATTACAAGGGGGATATTGAGGGACATCGCCGCATGTTCCTACGAGCTTGGGGCGTGGTGAACAGGTCTGATCCACATGAGCTAGGAAAGAAGACTTCTCTCCCGATGCAACCGTATCTCCAGTGGGTTCGAGCTCGTGCTCAAAAGCCGGGGATGCCTTATGAAGCTGTTTTGCCGGTGATCATAAAGCATACTAATGAAGAAGGTGCTCCTTATACGGTCCTCCATCCATACATGCCTACTGATCTTGGGGCATTGAAGAGATCTTGGATCCAACTAAGGGAAGAAAGGGATACCTACAGAGAGAAATATCATGAGCCGGAACGGAAGATCCTGAAGCTTACAAGGCAGCTTGAGAATGAAAGGACAATCAACGATTATGTCAGCACGAAGGGAAAAAGACCATGGGATTTTTGATGTTTTTTATTGCTTCTAGTTTAGATTTGCTTTTCAGTATCTCTTTTGTAACACCTTAAAGGCATTTGTTAAACATTGTTACAAGTTTTAATCTAATAAAGTGTGTTTTATTTTGGTTTACAAATTTGAATCTCCCTAAGTCTTTGAAATCATTTCATACGCATTCCATTCCCATGCACCTCATTACATGTACCATTACAGGTTTCTCATCTTCTTCGTTGTTTATTTAGCACAACATGTCTTCTGAAACACCTACTGATCAAGCAATCAAGGCTCTGCAAGCTCAGAATGCTCAGTTCCAGGAGATGTTCTTGAACTTGGCCAAGAGTCAACAAGATTTGAAGACTCTCATCTTGAAGGACAAGAAGAAGAAGAAGAAGGTGGTCCTGCTGAATATGGGTCACAGATTTGGGAACAGGTTGCGAGAGGAAGTTGATTTTTCCCATTCATCTGGAGGGGGAGAAAATCAAGAAGAAATAAAGGAGCCTAGTCCTGTAATTTCTGATAATGACACGGATTTTGATGAAGACCAGTAACCTCCTACTGAGGATAGATATAAGCAACTCGAAGACCGATTGAGTGCAATGGAGATCCAGAAGATACCTAGGTTGGACTTCGGAGATTTGGGTTTGGCATTTGGGGTGGTGATCCCCCACAAGTTTAAAGCTCATGTCTTTGCTAAGTACGATGGAGTGTCTTGTCCGAAGCTACACCTCCGCTCGTATGTCAGAAAGATTCAACCCTATACTGCTGATAGGAACCTTTAGGTTCATTTCTTTCAAGATAGTCTGTTAGGGACTCAACTTGAATGGCTCTATCAACTAGAAGGAGCTAATGTCTGTAACTGGGAGGACCTTGCTGCGGCTTTTTACAAGCAATACCAGTATAATGCCGACCTTTCCCCCACGCATACTCAACTTCAGAGTATGTCTATGGGTACAGGCGAAGGCTTTAAGGATTACGCTCAGAAGTGGAGATATCTTGCTGGAAGAGTCCAACCCCCTCTATCTGATAGGAAATTGGTGGATATGTTTCTTGGGACTTTGTCTGGTCCCTATTTCAACCATTTGATCGGAAGTTCATCGTCTGGGTTCACTGAATTGATTTTGACAGGGGAGAGAGTTGAAGCCGGTATCAAGAGTGGCAAGATACAGAAAGGTGCTTCGTCAAGCACAGAGAAGAAGCCGTTCAGAAAAGAAGCTAGTGCAGTATACAGCTCGAGGAGCCAAAACCGACCTGAACGCCGCCAAGCAGTTAATGCGGTAGTAATATCAAGACCAACTGTTACCCCATAACGCAACAACTAGCAAAGAGTAGAGAGACCGCAAAGACAGTATACTCGGCTCAGTATGACCCTATCTCAAATTCTGCCGCAGTTATTGAAGACCAACTTGGTGACTCTGAGGGAAGCTCTGAAGAATCCCAATACTACATCACCGCTGTATAATCTGAACGCCCACTGCGCTTATCACTCTGATAGCCCAGGGCATGATACGAACAACTGCTGGGCCTTGAGGAATAAGGTGCAAGATTTGATTGAAGCTAAAGAGATTGAATTTGATGCACCGGAAAAGCCCAACATCATAACAGCACTTATGCCGATGCATGATCAGGGAGTGAATGCAATTGAGGTTGATGAAGAAGAATCAGATATTGACAGCTGGATTCACCCGACTACCGGCGGTGGCTTGAGCAATTGGACAGCGAAGGATTCCATTCCCGTTTCTTTTATTACACATTAATAGACTTTTGTTTTGAGTTTTGTAACAGACAATTTGAAACTTTGCGGTCCGGTGTCTTACCCAAGGCACCATGGCTTTGTTTGTGAGGGTTTAATATTTGTCATTTCTATATATCATCAATAAAGCATTGGACGTTTTCTTGCATTACAAGTTTTGCGCTCCTTGTTTTCTTTTCTATCTTGCACCTTATCAAAACAGCTATTGTCTTACACACACTCACATATCATAATACAGGTCCACATCTACTCTGGATCCCACTGATAACGACTCTGCTACTGCCAATTATGACTTTGAAAGTCCGATCAACCAAGCCGAGGACAAAGGTGAGGATGATTGTGAAGTTCCTGGTGAACTTGCTAGACTGTTACTTCAGGAAGAGAGGGCCGTACAACCCCATGAAGAGTCGGAGGAATCAGTAAATCTGGGTACAGAAGAAGACAAGAAAGAGGTCAAGATTGGTGCAAATCTGGAGTCTAGCATCAAGCAATGGTTGATACAAATGCTGCGTGACTATGTTGAGATCTTTGCTTGGTCTTACGAAGATATGCCTGGGTTGGATACCGATATTGTGGTTCACCGCTTGCCAACTAAAGAAGACTGTCTTCCAGTGAAACAAAAAGTTCGCCGAATGCGCCCAGAGATGTCTAAGAAAATCAAGGCTGAGGTTATGAAACAGTTTGATGCCGGTTTTCTAGCAGTTACTTCTTACCCGCAGTGGGTTGCCAACGTGGTTCCGGTGCCGAAGAAAGATGGTAAGGTTGAGATGTGTGTTGACTATAGGGATCTGAACAGGGCAAGCCCCAAGGATGATTTCCCTCTGCCTCACATAGATGTTTTGGTTGACAACACTGCACAGCATAAGATCTTTTCCTTTATGGATGGTTTCTCCGGTTACAATCAAATTAAGATGGCTCCCGAGGATATGGAAAAACAACCTTTGTTACGCAATGGGGTACCTTTTGCTACAAAGTCATGCCGTTTGGATTGAAGAATGTTGGGGTAACGTATCAGCGTGCCATGGTCGCTTTATTCCATGACATGATTCATCATGAGATTGAAGTATACGTTGACGACATGATTGCAAGATCCCAAACTGAAGAGGAACATCTTGACCACCTCCAGAAGCTATTTGGCAGGTTGAAGTTGTACAAGCTGAGGTTAAACCCGAACAAGTGCACCTTCGGGGTGAGGTCTGGTAAGCTACTGGGTTTCGTCGTTAGTGATAAAGGTATTCAAGTGGATCCTGCAAAGGTGAAGGCTATACAGGAAATGCCAGCTCCTCGAACTGAAAAAGAAGTCAGAGGCTTTTTGGGACGTCTGAACTATATTGCCCGATTCATCTCACACTTGACTTCTACTTGTGAGCTAATCTTCAAGTTACTGAAGAAAGATCAAGTGATAAGATGGAACGATGAATGTCAGGCCGCTTTCGAAAGGATCAAGGAATATCTCCAAGAGCCACCTATTCTGATGCCTCAAGTTGAAGGGAGACCTTTGATCTTATACTTGACAATACTCGACAATTCGATGGGGTGTGTGCTGGGGAAGCATGATGAGTCTGGCCAAAAAGAGCATGCTATTTACTACCTTAGAAAAAAGTTTACCGACTGTGAGACCCGATACTCACTGCTTTAGAAAACTTGATGCGCTTTGGCATGGGCTGCTCGCCGGCTGAGACAGTATATGCTGACTCACACTACTCTATTGATATCAAAAATGGATCCAATCAAGTATATCTTTGAAAAGCCTGCCTTATCCGGAAGAATAGCGAGATGGAAGATGATCTTGACTGAGTATGACATCCAATACACGACCCAGAAAGCCATCAAGGGGAGTGTGTTGGCAGATCATTTGGCTCATCCGGCAGTGGATGATTATCAGTCTATGAATTTCGAATTCCCGGATGAGAACATCATGTTGGTGACTAACTGTGAAATACCTGGACCGGATGAAGGACCTGAGGAGGGATCCCGATGGTCTATGTATTTTGACGAAGCTTCAAACGCATTGGGTAATGGTATTGGCGCCGTGATCATATCTCCTGAAGGATGTCATACTCCGCTCACCGCCCAACTATGTTTTAACTGCACCAACAATATGGCGGAGTATGAAGCGTGTATCCTGGGCCTTCCAGCAGCTATTGACCTAAGGATTAAGTTCCTAAGTGTATTCGGAGATTCCGCTCTCGTGATCAGTCAGATCAAAGGCGAGTGGGATACGAAGCACCCAAATCTTATTCCTTACAAATAATATGTATTGACGCTGCTTCCACATTTCGAGGAGATAACTGTGATACGGTGGGAGAACTGACTAGTGTTTTGCGTTCGTATTCGCACTTGTGCGGTTGAGCAAGAGTCGCCACCGACTTTTTATTTTATCCTAAAGGAAAGGTTAAAAAAGCACAACAAAAACCTTTTGAGATATTTCGTGGGTTCGGGGGGTAGATTATGAAAAGGGAAGGTATTAGCACCCTTTTCATCCATGGTTATCCATGGGCTCTTAGTTACTTTGTTTTTTAGATCACTTGCCTTGATTTTCGATTGCTTGAAAATGGTGTATGTGTGAGTGTTGTTGAAAATGTTTTGGAAGAAGATGCCTTGTCTTAGGCTAACCTTGTAACAATTCTTTACTCGAATATTTTACAAAGGCGTGTATCTTTTCGAAAAGATGTTTCAAAATGTTTTGAGAGTTTGTTTGAAAGTGTTGTGGATTGTGGTTTTTTGAAAAGAAGGCAAGTGTTTTTTGCAAGTCGATCTCAAGTAACTAAGAGTTTTGTCTACCCTATTGTACTCAAAGGTTTTCTCTATGTTTTCAACCCCTTTTGACAATTTTGTTCCACCATTGAATTTGGTGGACCATCTTGCGTTTAGGAAGTTTATTCGGGACGGGCGCGGGTCATCGTATGGACCATGAATGCAATGGTGCCAAGTGTCTTTGGCAATTTTCTTTGAAGGGACTATGATCATTCCGTTTAGGCAACATTTTGAGGGACTTATGATCATTTTGATTTTGTTTTGCCAAAGATTCTCGACGTGCAAGCATGGCCCATTTTGGAAGGCAACATGTGGGATTACCCTAGAGGGTGCAAGTGTGATTGTGTATTGATTTCATGTATTTGTCTTGTATTAGGTTATCTAGCGTTTGATTTTATGTACATGCAAACCCTAGGTCTAATCATGGTATAATTGAAAGCGGTAAATTGCGAAAATGTAAAATCTACGCTATTACAGAATAAGCGTCCGGGAGTGGGGGTACAAATTTATGAATGGGGATGAGACTTAGGATCATAGTGTCCAATAAATTAACCAAATCGAACCAATCAAGTGTAAATGAGTATCAACATAAGCAAATGTATAATGTATCAAAATGCAAGTATATTGTGTAAGTGTACGTGCATATGTGTATTTATATATGTAATTATTTACATGTGCGACAATGTGGAATTAATGTGTATCAAGGTATTGTTTTAACCTAAAGAAAAATGTTTATTTAATCAATTAGTGACTTTGTATTTTCTTGATATGTATAAAAAGAAAATGTCTTAATTGAAAGTTTTTAGTTCTAATTAAATTATGTATTAAAATGATGTTTTAAGAAAAGAAAATATTTCTAAGTTTTAATTATAAAAGGTATTTTTCATTTGTTATGTAAAAAATATTTTAATTGAAAGAATAAAAAGGGTATTTTCAATTTTAATTACATGGTATAAAAATGTATTTTATTATTTATGTACAAAATATGTTTCAATTAAATATCAAGAAATGAATTATATACATTAAACAGAAATATATTTTTAATTGTTATGTACAAATAAGATTTAAATTAGAAAATGAAAAGTTAGATATAAAGTTAGATATAAAAAGAAAGGTTAGTGTTAACAAAATATTTGTTAGAAAAATTAAGTTAATAATTTGTTTTATAAAAGAAAACGATTTAAAATTCTGAATGGGCCTTAAAGGCAATAAGTTCAAAACTGAAGGCAAAGGGGGGGGGGGGGGGGGGGGGGGGGGCGGGGGTATGGTATTGTCTTGGGCTTAGGTGGTATCAGAAACGCATTGGCCCATGGTTGAACGAACGGTTTTAGGGTTTTGATTTGTTGTTCAGTTGGGAACGAGTTCTAGGGTTTGTGTACAGCGGCGCGTTCATGGAGGTTTCGTCCTCTTCTTCTTCGCATCTGTCTCCATTCGCTTCTGAGTTCTTCAACCCAAAGCCACCGGTTACTGAACGACGCCTCCTTGCCTGAGCCACCATGCTACCATCATCTCCTCCTCTTCTTTGGTCCAACGAGGTTGTAAGGTGACATTTTTCTTCAACGTATTTTAGATTTTTAATAATCTGTCTTGCATGTTTAATTTGATTTCGATTAAGATTAAGCTCGTTAACGATTCTGACCATTCGTGTCCTTTTTGTTCGAGGTGTGAAGAGAAGGAAAAAGAAAGAATTACCTTCGTTTGGAGGAGATGATTAGGAAGCATCTTGGAGGGCTCGACGGTGGAGGAAGATTTGCGCGATGAGGGCTTTATCTGGTATCTTGTATATTTCTTTAAGCTTTATGATGATCTGAACTGAAAGCTTGATACACGTCTTTTCCTCTTCTCCTTTTTGCCACTGTATGCTTGTTTACGATGCCTTTGGATGCTTTCCTGACTTTCTTCTCCTCTTTCGCCTCAACTTTGCCCCTTTGAAAATTGTTGAGCTTGATAGCTTTTTTTTTTAGTTGCCTTGTTGCCTTTGAATGATTTGCCTTTTGATTGTTGAGCTTGCCCAATGATGTTTCTTTACTGAGGGCTTTATGTTGCCTTTGTTGAATGCCTGGGCTGCTATTGAATGTTGATTTTGAATGGAATGCCTTTGGTGTTTTATGAATGTCCCTGTGATGAACTCTTCGATTTCTGAGGGCTTGAGGCTTGAATCTTATGTTTGCACCATTTCTGATTCTTGGCAAGGTTGGCTTGAGGCTTTGCAGGTTTTTACTACTGGTTTAGACCTCTTCAGGTTTTTTGTGCTTGTTGGATTGAGCTACTGCAGGTTTTATGTTTCTTTGGCTCTTAGAGTTTAAGGACTTGACAGGTTTATGTGGTTAGGCTTGTAGGTGAATGGTATAGGTTTTTTCTTTTGGTGATGGTCTTTGATAGGTTAGGACTGAGGTTTGAACTGGTTTATCAGACCATTGTTTGGCTTCAGGCAGTTTAAGGCTAATGCAGGTTTTAGGTGTTCTTGGGTTTTGCTGGCTTTTGACAGGGTCATGGGCGTTCTGGTTTAGGCCAGGTCTTTGTTTGACAGTAGGGTGAGTTTTGAAAATGGTAAGGCTTTGAGTTTTTTTTGTAACAGTAGGTGATGGTTTATTAGGCCATTGCCGGTTAGGTGTTTGTTTCTTGTGATATTGGTATTATGGCTCAATCAGGTTTTCTGAAGCTCAGTGATCTCTTCTTTTTGTTGTTGTTGTGGCAATTTTATATTTGTTTCTTTTGTCCTCCAGCCTCTTGGTCTCTTGGCGCCTAAGACCTTTTTTGAATACCTCAGACTTTGGCATCTTTTCTTGAACCAAGTTACTGGGCAGACTTGCAAGGTTTTTGGCATTTTTCTGTTTTGGTGATTAATTCTGCTGTGTACTTCTGCCTAATTTGAGTAGCACTAATATAATGCTTCTTTTAGCCTTTTGCCTTACTGTCTTATTGCAGTTTTATTTTCTGTATTTTCCTTATGCCTAAAGCCAAACAGTAAGCCCACACTTCTCCTCTTTTCTTTCTCTCTCTTTGGTACACTTCAAAGAATATTAAACTGTTTTCCTTGTGTACTTTCTGAAAAGGCTACTCGTTGGGAAATGATGAAAGAAAATTTGACTTGCATAAAGACTTCCTCTGCATATTTTATCTCCTCTTTGACAGCTTTGTGCAATAACTTGTACCTTTTGGCATTTGGCAGCAAGTTTGACACTTTGCATTTTGACATAAAGTTGCAAATTGGATTTTCTTTTCAGTTGGGTTTGAACTGTGCAGTTTGCTTGAGATTTTTGAATTTATGTAGTTTGGCACTTTGCATTTTTTCTCAACTTTGCATTCATGATCAAATAAAATTCTTCCCTCTTTGTGAACCGGGAGAAATCCCGTGATTTGCAGAGAGGGTTAACTGATCCCAATCAGTGGCCTTTAATGATGACTGCAATTTTATCTGTCTTTTCAGTTCAACTTAACTGTTATTTGACTTTTCTCTTTCCTTTTGCAGATGAAAATTTGGATGGAGAGGAACAAAGTGAAGAATGAAGAATTAGAAAAAAATAGGATAGTTTTTTCTTTAAATTTAAATTTAAATCAATGTAAAACCATTGTTTGTAATTAAATTATAAACAATAATTGTACAGTTAATTTAAGAATAAATACAAGTTTCCATTATCCAATTTAATTCTGTTTTCTCTTTATTATTTATTTATTATTTAAAATTCTTTGAATAAAAATAATTGAAAAATAAATTTCAATCATTTAATTTAGAATAATAAATAATTAAAATAAACAATGCTTTAGCACATTGATCAATTAAACCTGGTATCTCCAAAGCAAATCAACAGTTAATCAAAACACTGATCAGGCGCATTCCCTTTTCACTGATTTTCAACAAACATTGTAAATCCAAACTGCGTATCTCTTTTGACTAGCTCAAACAAAACAACCTGAATTCAAACCAACTGCCTCTTTTGCTGATCAAAACAATGCGAATTCAACCCGAATTTCGGAATAACTTGCAAAGTGCTGTGGGATTTTAATCTTTCTGAGAATATGCCCATAAAACCTTAATTCCTGATTAAATGCCAAAGAACGTTCACCTGATCACAATTGAGCCAGAATCAACCAAAACCCTAAGCCAACTTGGGTGAAACATTCCGGAGTCCTAGAAAATCAATAAAACCCTAATTTTTGTTTGACTGACGAGAAAAGCCCGTTTGTCCGATTCTTGAGCTAGTTTGAAAAGTCAGAAAATGCCTAAAGCTGAGATTTCTTGTGGTAAAATGCGAGGGCAAATTTTGGGGTACAACAGTTGCCCCTGTTCAATCTTCTTGGACCTGAAGAGTTAGATTGGCAAGTTTGCCTTTCGCGACTTGAAGGTAAAAGAAGATTGGACACTAAAGTGCCCAGAAAATTTGCACTCGGTGATATGATGGTAGAGGTGAATGGGCTTAAAGATGCCATTTGGTGATGGGCTTAAAGATGCCATCTGGAATGAGTATCAGGGAGGTGTCCACGCTTGGGACTGTCTCTGAACTGGGGGTCTGAACTAGCAATAGATTGACATCCGTCGTTGGGAGGAATCCGTAAGCTGTTTTCAAAAAATCTTGAGAAGAAAATGAACAAGTGATAGGTTAATATCCGTTACTTGGAGAACCCGTAAACTGTTTTCAGAAGTCTTGAAGTTGAATAAGTAATAGAGCAGCATCCGTTGTTGGGAAGCGTCCGTAAACTGTTTTCAAAGGTTGCATCTGAACAAGTTGGTAGATTAACATCCGTTGCTGGGAAGAATCCATAAACTATTTTCAGAAGTCTTGAGAAGAATCTGAACAAGCGATAGGTTAACATCCGTTACTTGGAGAACCCGTAAACTGTTTTCAGAAGTCTTGAAGTTGAATAAGTAATAGAGCAGCATCCGTTGTTGGGAAGCGTCCGTAAACTGTTTTCAAAGGTTGCATCTGAATAAGTTGGTAGATTAACATCCGTTGTTGGGAAGAATCCATAAACTGTTTTCAGAAGTCTTGAGAAGAATCTGAACAAGCGATAGGTTAACATCCATTACTTGGAGAACCCGTAAACTGTTTTCAGAAGTCTTGAAGTTGAATAAGTAATAGAGCAGCATCCGTTGTTGGGAAGCGTCCGTAAACTAATTTCAAAGGTTGTAGCTTAACAAGTTGGTAGATTAACATCCGTTGTTGGGAAGAATCCATAAACTGTTTTCAGAAGTCTTGAGAAGAATCTGAACAAGCGATAGGTTAACATCCGTTACTTGGAGAACCCGTAAACTGTTTTCAGAAGTCTTGAAGTTGAATAAGTAATAGAGCAGCATCCGTTGTTGGGAAGCGTCCGTAAACTGTTTTCAAAGGTTGCATCTGAACAAGTTGGTAGATTAACATCCGTTGCTGGGAAGAATCCATAAACTGTTTTCAGAAGTCTTGAGAAGAATCTGAACAAGCGATAGGTTAACATCCGTTACTTGGAGAACCCGTAAACTGTTTTCAGAAGTCTTGAAGTTGAATCAGCAATAGAGCCGCATCCGTTGTTGGGAAGCGTCCGTAAACTAATTTCAAAGGTTGTAGCTGAACAAGTTGGTAGATTAACATCCGTTGTTGGGAAGAATCCATAAACTGTTTTCAGAAGTCTTGAAAGATAACGATTTTAGTCTGTCGACTGATCTTACCTGAAAAGGTAGAGAGTTAGTTACATGCAAGGCCATGATGCATGATACAATATATGTTATATGATATGAATGTGAATGGGTGCGCATGTAAGCTGGAGAGCTGTCTTGCAAAGAATATATGAATCCGGGATGGCTGAATATAAAAATATCTTGACTGCTGCTGGGAAGGATAATTCCTGGTTGTTGCTGGAGAATAAAGAGCTTGGGTTGCATACCAATCTTCTGGGGAATTCCTGGCGACTTCTACTGGGGGGTTCCAATCTAGTCGGCTCATGCTGGGGAGGTGAGATTGAGACTCTTCAGCTTAGAGGGAAGTATCTCTGACGACTTCACTGGGGAACTCAAGATTTTCCTTCCTAAAACTCTGTGGGGAAAAGGTTCATTAGTCTGGTTCCGCTGGGGATACTGAAACTTAAACTCTGAGGGGAATTGAATTCCGGAGGATTCTCTGGCTGGGGATTGTATTGGTAAGTTATGCTGGGGAACTCTGATGAACTCCGCTGGGGATAGGAATAAATTTGGCGAGTGCGATCTTCCGTGGCGCTAAGCTGAGGATAACCCAGTTATAAGCCCTTGTGAGGAACAATTTTGAATAAAAATCGGGAGGGCCGTTCGTGGTCTGCAGGGGATAGGCTTCCAAAATCTACTGGGGATAAGCTTCAGGGTTTGCTGGGGATATGGATTCCAAATCTCCTGGGGGTTTTCTTTGAAGGGTATCAAGATATCCAACTGCATCTTTGACCTATCAGTAATCCTCTCTCTTGATTTATAAGGAAATGATTATGTTCAAATGCATATGCCTATTTAACAAAACATTGGACATTTCTCAAAGTGAACAATTAGTGCAAAAGAACGGAAAAGACACAAATTTCTGGGAAAAGTATTTGTATTGACTTTTTATGAGTATATTTGTACAAAGGAGACAATCATCCTAGTAAGAGGATTCTGTCGTAAACATTGAAAGATTTATACAAAATAAAGGATGGCTATGTGAAATAATTCCATGGGATTCCATTCTGCTATAGCTTTCCCAACTCTGAATATCTGTCCATTCAATGCTTCGTTTGCCGATGACTGGATTGATCAGAAGCCTGGAACTGGTTGATGAAGAGATTGTCTTTTGAAGTGATCCGACGAGACATAGTCATACGCTTTAATTCCCTAACTTTTGCCTGAATCGCCCTTTCGGGTTTTCGATCCACCGGGAAACCCCTTTTTGCCCAAGCCGCCCTTTCGGGTTTTCAACTTGCCGGGTGTACATATTTTTTTATTTTTATCCCTAATTTTTGCCTGAATCGCCCTTTCGGGTTTTCGATCCACCGGGATGCCCATTTTTTCCCAAGCCGCCCTTTCGGGTTTTCGACTTGTCGGGTTATCTTATGCGTAGTATTTTTTGACTATGTCTGCGTTCGCAGGGTGCGGCAAATCGTCGCTGTCCATGGTGATTAGAATCATTGCACCACCAGAGAATATGCTCTTGATCACAAATGGTCCTTCATATGTAGGAGTCCATTTGCCCATGGGATCACTTTGCGGTAAGATAATCCGTTTGACTACGAGATCCCCGACCTGATAAACTTGACGTCTGACTTTCTTATTGAAGGCCTTGATCATTCGTTTTTGATACGTCTGACCATGGCATATAGCAGCAAGTCGTTTTTCGTCTATCAGATTGAGTTGATCAAGTCGGGTCTGTATCCAATCATCTCCATTCAAACCTGCATCCTTCATAATCCTTAAGGAAGGAATCTGAACTTCCATAGGTAGGACAACTTCCATGCCGTATACCAAAGAAAATGGTGTTGCCCCGGTTGAAGTGCGTACTGTAGTACGGTATCCATGCAGAGCAAACGGTAACATCTCATGCCAGTCTTTGTAAGTGACTGTCATTTTCTGAATGATCTTCTTAATGTTTTTGTTTGCGGCTTCAACAACACCGTTCATCTTCGGCCGATAGGGAGATGAATTGTGATGATAAATCTTGAACTGTTCGCACAACGCGGTGATCATTGTGTTATTCAGATTTGTACCGTTGTCTGTGATGATCCTATCTGGAACACCATACCGACATATGAGATTTTGTTTAATGAAACGGGCAACCACATTCTTAGTGACAGAGGCGAAGGAAGCTGCTTCGACCCATTTGGTGAAATAGTCAATGGCGACCAGGATGAAACGATGTCCATTTGAAGCCGTGGGCTTGATTTCTCCAATCATGTCAATGCCCCACATCGCAAATGGCCAAGGAGCAGTCAGAACGTTGAGAGGGACCGGAGGGACGTGAACTTTATCGGCGTAGACTTGACACTTGTGGCAAGTACGGGAATGTTGATGGCAGTCTGCTTCCATGGTAGACCAGTAATAGCCTGCCCTTAGGATCTTTTTAGCCATCGTGTGCCCGCTCAAGTGAGTGCCAAATGTGCCGCTGTGTATATCAGTCATGATCAACTCTGCTTCAGCTTTATCTACGCATCGGATTAATAAACAATCATGGCTTCGTTTGTAAAGGATGCCGTTGCTCAGGAAGAATTTGGCAGCAAATTTCCTTAAGAACTTCTTGTCATTTACGGAAGCTCTTTCGGGATAATCTCTAGTCTCGAGATACCTTTTGATTTCATGGAACCAGGGTTGTTCCACTACTTCTTCGGTATTAATCTCGTGACAATGCGCAGGTTCGTCCATTCGCTTGATGGTGATTTGGGGAGCCTCGTTATCCCAGTTGAGTTTAAACATGGAGGACATTGTAGCTAAGGCATCCGCTAGCTGATTCTCTTCTCGCGGGAAATGCTCGAAGGTAATTTGCTCGAAGTGAGGCAACAATGTCAGGACATGTTCTTTGTATGGGATAAGATTAGGATGCCTGGTATCCCACTCTCCTTTGATTTGACTGATAACCAAAGCTGAGTCCCCAAATACGACCAAAGATTTGATTCCCAAATCTATAGCAGCCTTGAGACCAAAGATGCAAGCTTCATATTCGGCCATGTTGTTTGTGCAGCTGAAGCAAAGTCGGGCCGTGAAAGGTGTGTGACAACCTTCCGGAGAAATGAGTACTGCGCCAATACCATTTCCAAGTTCATTTGAAGCACCATCAAAGTACAGGGTCCATCAGGATCCCTCTTCGGGTCCGTCATACGGTCCACTACCTTCAACGTTGTCCAAATTCATGATGTCCTCGTCTGGGAAGTCAAATCTCATGGGTTGGTAATCTTCGATAGCTTGATGAGCCAGATGGTCAGCTAGTACACTCCCTTTTATGGCCTTTTGGGTGGTGTACTGGATGTCGTACTCAGTTAAGATCATTTGCCATCTAGCTATCCTTCCAGATAAAGCGGGCTTTTCGAAGATATACTTGATAGGATCCATTTTGGAAATCAACAAGGTAGTATGAGTCAACATATACTGTCTCAGTCGGCGAGCAGCCCATACCAAAGTGCAACAAGTTTTCTCGAGCAGTGAGTAGCGAGTCTCACAGTCGGTAAACCTTTTGCTAAGGTAATAAATAGCATGCTCTTTTCGACCAGACTCGTCATGCTGGCCCAAAACACACCCCATTGAGTTATCCAAGACGGTCAAATACATGATCAATGGTCTTCCATCGACGGGTGGCATCAGAATAGGAGGTTCTAGCAAATACTCCTTGATTCTATCAAAAGCAGCTTGACAATCGTTGTTCCACTCGACTACCTGATCTTTTTTCAAGAGTTTGAAAATTGGCTCACAGGTAGAAGTCAGATGCGAGATGAATCGGGCAATATAGTTCAAGCGCCCCAAGAATCCTCTAACCTCCTTTTCAGTACGGGGAGCAGGCATCTCTTGTATTGCTTTTACTTTTGCGGGATCGACTTCAATGCCTTTGTTGCTTACAATGAATCCCAGGAGTTTACCAGACCTAACTCCAAAAGTGCATTTACTTGGATTCAGCCTGAGCTTGTATTCTTTTAACCTGGCAAACAGCTTCTCTAGATGTTCAAGGTGCTCTTCCTCTGTTTGTGACCGAGCTATCATATCGTCTACGTAAACTTCAATCTCATGATGTATCATATCATGAAATAAAGCTACCATGGCGCGTTGATAAGTTGCCCCTGCGTTCTTCAGCCTGAACGGCATCTCCTTGTAACAGAAAGTGCCCCATTGTGTGACAAAAGTTGTTTTCTCCATATCCTCGGGAGCCATTTTGATTTGATTGTAGCCCGAGAATCCGTCCATGAAGGAAAACACTTTATGCTGAGCTGTATTGTCGATCAAAATGTCAATGTGCGGCAGCGGAAAATCATCTTTGGGGATGGCCCTATTCAAATCCCGGTAGTCCACACACATCCTGACTTTGCCATCTTTCTTAGGTACTGGCACGATGTTAGCGATCCATTGAGGATAGGACGTAACATCCAGAAAGCCAGTGTCGAATTGTTTCATTACTTCTGCTTTGATCTTTTCAGACATATCAGGCCTCATTCGGCGGACTTTTTGCTTGATCGGTGGACAATCCTCTCTTGTGGGGAGACGGTGAACCACGATGTCTGTGTCTAAACCCGGCATGTCTTCATAAGACCAAGCGAAGATCTCAACATACTCATTCAACAACTGTACTAGGCGCTCCTTGACTCTTGGTTCCAGATTGGCACCCACTTGCACCTCCTTCCGGTCTTCCTCGGTCCCCAAGTTGACAGTCTCCAATGGCTCTTCATGCGGTAAGATGGCCCTTTCCTCTTGTTGCAGAAGTCTGGCTAGTTCCCCGGGTACTTCACAACCTTCGTCATCTTCATACTCGGCTAGATTGACCAGATCTTCAGAGTTGTTGGAAGATATAGCAGAATAGTCACCCATGGAATCCGGAGTGGATGGGTACCTGCATTGGTGAGTGTGGGTGTGTGTAAGGGATAGCCATCCTTAAACAAAAATGCAAAAGGAAAGAAAATGAACACAAGAAGTTTATCAAATGAAAAACGTCCAATGAATCATTAAACATGACATATGGATATGAAAAATAATCAAAAACCCTTACAAGTGGACCTACATGCCCCGGGCAAAGGCATGCAGTGAAAAGATAGTGTACAGATTGTTTGAAAGTAAATATTACAGACCAAATTGAACATGTTTAACAGATAAATTACTGATGAATAAAAGTGATGGGGACAAAGTCTTTTGCCTCCTAGTTGCTCAATCCTCCTTTGACAGTCGGGTAAATCCACTCTTCGATGTTGCTCTCCTTGTCCTCATCCTCCAAAGTGTTGATTCCGTAGGGAGAAATTTTGACTGGCGCCCTTTCAATCTTCAACCGGCGCATAGCTTTCTGGCCAGCGGCTGTGAACCCTAATCCAAACTTGTCAGTCTTATGCGGAAATTCGGGTAACTGCCCCCATGCTGAATTCTTCCCTTCTTTTATTGCGGCCCTTGCATCCTCCAGAGATGCCATCCTGGCCATCTGTCTCGGTGTCTCAGCTGTCAACTTCGCTACTGCTATTTCAGGAAGGACTTCTTCGAAATGTTGAAACGGTGTCTCAATGAACTATCCTTCAACCTCCACATACCAGAAAGAATTTAAGTGGCTAATCATGTACTCTTCTTCGCCATGGACAGTAATGATCTTTCCCTTGACAGGATACTTCAACATCTGATGCAAGGAGGAGGTGACTGCCCCAGCGTGGTGTATCCAAGGCCTACCCAGCAAGCAAGAGTATGACGGACGGATGTCCATCACATAGAAAGTGGATTTAAACACCTCGGTGCCTATCTTGATGGGAATTTCAACCTCTCCATGGACCATTCTCTTCGAACCATCGAAAGCTCTGACAACAATATCACTCGGCTTCAATTCCAACCCTTCACAATCTAGTCGGTCCAAGGCCTTCTTAGGCAAAACATTCAGCGACGAACCGGTATCAACCAAAACATGTGCAAGAGTGGTTCCGCGACACTCGATTGAAATATGCAAAGCATCATTGTGGTTTCTGCCTTTAGGAGTTAGGTCGGCATCAGAAAAACCTAATCCATTGTCCGCAGTCAGGCTAGCCACGCAATTCTGAAACTGATCCGCAGAAGTTTCCTGGGGCACATGAGCTGCCTTCAGAAACTTAATCAAAGCTTTAGCGTGCGCTTCTGAGCAAAGTAGTAGTGCCAGCATGGAGATCTTGGAGGGGGTTTGCCCCAGCTGTTCTACCACATCGTAGTCACTCCTCTTGATTATCTTCAAGATCTCATCCATTTCCTTCTTGGAGGTTTCAGGGATAACCAATGGTTGAGCCCTCGTCCTGACGAGCTCATCTTGTATTCCCTTTCCTTTATCAACAATGGTAGGAGAGACAGCACTAGGAACAACAACTTCTTCAATCAAAGGAGTTCTAGCAGAGAGTTTTATTGGTGCAGGGATGACCTTCACAGATGAGGGTCCAAAGATTGCTCTTGGAGGGGCAATCTCTGGAGAAAATATTCTCCCGCTCCTGGTGATTTTGCTAGTGCCTGCAATGTTACTAATGCTGGCTTCTTCATCATCCGAACTTTCTTCGGTTATTTCGATTTGCTTGATACCATGGTAGTAGACGTCACCGCCATAGTTCCATGGTATGGACTTCTCGGAAACATAGGGGACTGGCCCTGGCATTGTTATCTTCAAGGGAACAGATTTCGTAGCTGGCGTAATCTTAACAGGCTTTTTGACGGCCTTGGAAAGATTGTCGTGAATGGTTATGATTGAGACATCTTCAGTATGAACTGGAACAGCAGAAACTTTTTCAAACAGGATCTGTCGACTATCCATAAGGCCTTGGATGCCTTTCTTTAGTAGTGGACAATCAAACGGCAGAGAGTAACAACAATAACAGTCTTCTTTACATCCCGGGAAGATCCCGGCCCTTAACAGATTCAATTTAATGGTTAGCAAAGGAGTTATCAGATCATTGACATCAGCAACATACAAATCTTCTTCAATGGCATTGACATTTCGGCCGTGCTTCGGCATGGGTGCAGATATCACATTAGGCTTCTCTGGAGCGTCAAACTCTACTTCCTTTGCTTCTATCAGGTCTTGGATCTTATGCTTGAGTGCCCAACAATCATTGGTGTCGTGTCCAACACTGTCTGAATGGTAGGCGCATTTAGCATTAGCATGATAATGAGGAGAGGACGTATTCACATTCTTTGGTGCCTCCTTGATGGTGGCGAGGTTCAACTTTAACAGATGAGGAAGCACTTGCGCTGGAGTCATATTAATACGGGTGAACTGCCGTTGTGGCCGTTCCACCCGTTGCTGATTTGGTCTGGACTGGTTGTAACGAGGTTGCTCACTCGGTGTATTTTGAATCATTACGGCCCCCACAGTTGGCCGACGCTCCGTCTTCCCTGCTCTTCTCTGAGAATATACCACAACCGTTTCCTTCTTAAAAGGCTTCTTCTCAACACTTGCAGCAACACCCTTCTGAATCTTTCCTGACTTGATGCCAGCTTCAATTCTTTCGCCTGTTAAGATCAAATCGGTAAACCCCGCGGAAGAGTTACCAATTAGATGATTGAAAAAAGGCCCAGATAGGGTCCCGAGAAACATATCAACAAGCTCACGATCGGTTAAAGGAGGCTGCACCCTGCCAGCCAAATCCCTCCATTTTTGTGCATATTCTTTGAATCCCTCACTTGTTCCTAGAGACATACCCTGAAGTTGGGTACGAGTAGGAGCAAGATCAGAATTATACTGGTATTGTTTGTAGAAAGCGGTGGCCAAATCTTCCCAATTTCTGACACTGGTTCCTTCTAGCTGATAAAACCACTCCAACTGAGCTCCCGACAGGCTGTCTTGAAAGAAATGAATCCAGAGGTTTTTATCTGCCGTATAGGGTTGAATCTTCCTTACGTAGGACCTGAGATGCATTTTGGGGCAGGACAGCCCATCATACCTCACAAACACTGGCACTTTGAATTTTGGGGGAATCACAATCCCGGCAACCAAGCCCAAGTCTTCAAAATCCAAACCCGGTACTCTTTGTAATTCCATGGCGGCCAATCTGTCTTCTAAACCCTTGTATTTATCATCAGCTGGAGGATATTGCTGGTCAGAATAATCTTCGTCCTCTTCAACCTCTTCTTCCTCTGCATCAGACTCGGAAGGCACCGCAACTCCATCTCTTTTACTAGTCCCTTCATCAGAAGTAGGAGGAAATTCAAGCACTCTCCGAGCTTCTCTGTCAAATCTTCTCCCCAAGGTAGCCACTCCGACCCTCTTTTTCTTCTTCTTCACTGGGTCCTTATTCCCCAATTGAGTCTTCATATCCTCCTGACTTTTAACCAAAGTCATCAGGAGTTGCTGGAATTGTGCATTCTGAGCTTGTAGGTCTTTGACTGTTTGCTCGAGATCCATCCTACTGAAATAAACAGCAGACAGATAAGGAAACCTGGAGTGAGACCTGCTTATGCACATGATGAATGGTATGTTTATGTATGCAATGCATTCAAGGATTTAGAACATTCAAAATTGTTTCAGACAAAGAAGAACGCACGTCATATTAATAAGAAGAAATTTGTTAGTACATAAATGCCCCATGGGCCAAATATTACAAAATAAACTTCTTAAGGCAGAAAGACATTGTGCATCCTCTTTGGTGCGATGTAGGTGTTGAGGGCCTCTTGCTCATGGAGTCGGCGGGTAAGCTCTAGAACCTTCTTTTCACTGGCGTAGATGCTAGCTTCAAAAGTATTCCGTTCCTCCTTGAGCTGAATCCAACTTTTCTGCATTTCCTCCCACGATGTAGGCATGTCTAGATGTAGGATGGTGTAGGGGACCTCTCCTTCATTGACGGGCTCTTTAATCACTGGGAGTACATGAGGATAAGGCATCATTAGACTTTGGGCTCGGGCTCATACCCACTTGAGATAGGGCTCAAGAGGGATGGAGTTCTTGTGTCCCAGAGTCTTGCTATCGACCTTGTTGAGTTTTCCCCAAGCTCTGATGAATCTTTGGCGAAGTCCTTGCGCATCGTTGTCGAAGTCAAAAACTAGGCTAGGAATCAACATATCATGAGGGCCATCCCTCCGTGCATATCCAGATTGCCTCAAAGCTAGGCAAGGGTTGTAGGTGATACCTCCCCTAATTCCAAGTAAAGGAACATTAGGAAACTCTCCGCAACGATCGACGATGATGACATTTTCTCTGGACCGAGAACACCAATGTACATCAGAGTGAGTGAGAGTCATCAATCGTTGTGACCACCTTAAACCCTGCTCATTCTTCAAAACTGATTGCGGAAGGTGCGAAATAAACCACCTTGCAAGGAGAGGAGTGCAGCACATGAGAACACCCCTCTTTCTCATTGTTCGTGTGTAAAATGAGTGAAGGATGTCCCCAAGCAATGTTGGTATTGGATTTCTGGACAAGAAGATTTTGACGGCGTTGACATCTACTAATTGGTCAGGATTTGGGAACAAGACCAACCCATATATAAGGAGTGCTACAATCTCTTCAAAGGCTTGTAGGTCTAATGAATTCCAACATTCTTGTGCCTTCTCAAACAAGAATTTTGCTAAGAATCCCTTGACGTCGCTTCTGGTTTCCCAATGCCCCTTGATGTCGGAGGGTTGTAGATATAATGCTCGAGCAACATCTTCCGGCTTTGGTTCCTTTTCCTTACCGTTGAAGGGTAGTTGATTAAGGATAGGAATTCTCAGGAGTTGAGAAAACTCCTCCAAAGTGGGCACCAACTGGTAATCAGGGAAAGTGAAACAGTGGTGAAGAGGGTCAAAGAACTGAAATAGCACTTTCATTATGTCTTCTTCAATGTTGGTACTGACTAAGTTGAGCAGTCTACCATGTCTTTCACTGAAGGATGAGTTTTCCGGAATTCTTGAGGCGAGCTCCTTGAGTTGAGGAGAGATTCTCACAAGGTTGACTTGGATGGTTTTTCTTCGAGGAATTTCAATGACCTACAAAACAGGAACAAAGATTAAGATCCAAACCCTTGAAATGGTTAGTGAATGCATATGATGCTTTATGATGTTCATGATGTATGCACAAAACATATGTACAAGCAAATCACACCAAACCCTAGTTTCAGGCTTGCATGGGGTTTCATAGGTAAGTACCCTCTTGAGTGTAGTTGGCTTAAAAACCTGTCCTATAAATAGTAACCGGGTTCTAAGGAGCTCAATATCACTGGATTGTTTTCCGTGTTCATTGTTTTGGTTTAGCCACTTAACTAGCGACCAAAATATTCGAAGAAAACAACCCTCAATGAGTGTAGTATCGAGTATCTACCAACTTCGGACTGCACCAAAGCCGGTCATCTCACTACTCCTAATAAAAGGCCAAGATGGTCAAGTAAGGTTCTAGGTCATTAGTGCTTAGTGACATCACTCAGCGGCCCCGTACTCTCCTTGATTGAACTCAAGGGTTACCGGTACTCACAAATATGTCACACTAATATAGCTATTGCTTCGACTGTGTCGGTATACCCCGCACAGTTTCCACAACGTATTGCTATCTATGAATGTTTCCCAAATCCGAGTATAGGATTTCAAGCCCAAACAAGAGAACCATAAGAGGTAAAGCAAGCAAAGAAAACAAATAATCATGCAAGAAGGTGATCTAAAAAAAACCTAAGGTAACCCCACTTTTAGATTTTTCCCCAGCAGAGTCGCCAGTTCTGTGATACGGTGGGAGAACTGACTAGTGTTTTGCGTTCGTATTCGCACTTGTGCGGTTGAGCAAGAGTCGCCACCGACTTTTTATTTTATCCTAAAGGAAAGGTTAAAAAAGCACAGCAAAAACCTTTTGAGATATTTCGTGGGTTCGGGGGGTAGATTATGAAAAAGGAAGGTATTAGCACCCTTTTCATCCATGGTTATCCATGGGCTCTTAGTTACTTGGTTTTTTAGATCACTTGCCTTGATTTTCGATTGCTTGAAAATGGTGTATGTGTGAGTGTTGTTGAAAATTTTTTGGAAGAAGATGCCTTGTCTTAGGCTAACCTTGTAACAATTCTTTACTCGAATATTTTACAAAGGCGTGTATCTTTTCGAAAACATGTTTCAAAATGTTTTAAGAGTTTGTTTGAAAGTGTTGTGGATTGTGGTTTTTTGAAAAGAAGGCAAGTGTTTTTTGCAAGTCGATCTCAAGTAACTAAGAGTTTTGTCTACCCTATTGTACTCAAAGGTTTTCTCTATGTTTTCAACCCCTTTTGACAATTTTGTTCCACCATTGAATTTGGTGGACAATCTTGCGTTTAGGAAGTTTATTCGGGACGGGCGCGGGTCATCGTATGGACCATGAATGCAATGGTGCCAAGTGTCTTTGGCAATTTGCTTTGAAGGGACTATGATAATTCCGTTTAGGCAACATTTTGAGGGACTTATGATCATTTTGATTTTGTTTTGCCAAAGATTCTCGACGTGCAAGCATGGCCCATTTTGGAAGGCAATATGTGGGATTACCCTAGAGGGTGCAAGTGTGATTGTGTATTGATTTCATGTATTTGTCTTGTATTAGGTTATCTAGCGTTTGATTTTATGTACATGCAAACCCTAGGTCTAATCATGGTATAATTGAAAGCGGTAAATTGCGAAAATGTAAAATCTACGCTATTACAGAATAAGCGTCCGGGAGTGGGGGTACAAATTTATGAATGGGGATGAGACTTAGGATCATAGTGTCCAATAAATTAACCAAATCGAACCAATCAAGTGTAAATGAGTATCAACATAAGCAAATGTATAATGTATCAAAATGCAAGTATATTGTGTAAGTGTACGTGCATATGTGTATTTATATATGTAATTATTTACATGTGCGACAATGTGGAATTAATGTGTATCAAGGTATTGTTTTAACCTAAAGAAAAATGTTTATTTAATCAATTAGTGACTTTGTATTTTCTTGATATGTATAAAAAGAAAATGTCTTAATTGAAAGTTTTTAGTTCTAATTAAATTATGTATTAAAATGATGTTTTAAGAAAAGAAAATATTTCTAAGTTTTAATTATAAAAGGTATTTTTCATTTGTTATGTAAAAAATATTTTAATTGAAAGAATAAAAAGGGTATTTTCAATTTTAATTACATGGTATAAAAATGTATTTTATTATTTATGTACAAAATATGTTTCAATTAAATATCAAGAAATGAATTATATACATTAAACAGAAATATATTTTTAATTGTTATGTACAAATAAGATTTAAATTAGAAAATGAAAAGTTAGATATAAAGTTAGATATAAAAAGAAAGGTTAGTGTTAACAAAATATTTGTTAGAAAAATTAAGTTAATAATTTGTTTTATAAAAGAAAACGATTTAAAATTCTGAATGGGCCTTAAAGGCAATAAGTTCAAAACTGAAGGCAAAGGGGGGGGGGGGGGGGTATGGTATTGTCTTGGGCTTAGGTGGTATCAGAAACGCATTGGCCCATGGTTGAACGAACGGTTTTAGGGTTTTGATTTGTTGTTCAGTTGGGAACGAGTTCTAGGGTTTGTGTACAGCGGCGCGTTCATGGAGGTTTCGTCCTCTTCTTCTTTGCATCTTTCTCCATTCGCTTCTGAGTTCTTCAACCCAAAGCCACCGGTTACTGAACGACGCCTCCTTGCCTGAGCCACCACGCTACCATCATCTCCTCCTCTTCTTTGGTCCAACGAGGCTGTAAGGTGACATTTTTCTTCAACGTATTTTAGATTTTTAATAATCTGTCTTGCATGTTTAATTTGATTTCGATTAAGATTAAGCTCGTTAACGATTCTGACCATTCATGTCCTTTTTGTTCGAGGTGTGAAGAGAAGGAAAAAGAAAGAATTACCTTCGTTTGGAGGAGATGATTAGGAAGCGTCTTGGAGGGCTCGACGGTGGAGGAAGATTTGCGCGATGAGGGCTTTATCTGGTATCTTGTATATTTCTTTAAGCTTTATGATGATCTGAACTGAAAGCTTGATACACGTCTTTTCCTCTTCTCCTTTTTGCCACTGTATGCTTGTTTACGATGCCTTTGGATGCTTTCCTGACTTTCTTCTCCTCTTTCGCCTCGACTTTGCCCCTTTGAAAATTGTTGAGCTTGATAGCTTTTATTTTGAGTTGCCTTGTTGCCTTTGAATGATTTGCCTTTTGATTGTTGAGCTTGCCCAATGATGTTTCTTTACTGAGGGCTTTATGTTGCCTTTGTTGAATGCCTGGGCTGCTATTGAATGGAATGCCTTTGGTGTTTTATGAATGTCCCTGTGATGAACTCTTCGAGTTCTGAGGGCTTGAGGCTTGAATCTTATGTTTGCACCATTTCTGATTCTTGGCAAGGTTGGCTTGAGGCTTTGCAGGTTTTTACTACTGGTTTAGACCTCTTCAGGTTTTTTGTGCTTGTTGGATTGAGCTACTGCAGGTTTTATGTTTCTTTGGCTCTTAGAGTTTAAGGACTTGACAGGTTTATGTGGTTAGGCTTGTAGGTGAATGGTATAGGTTTTTTCTTTTGGTGATGGTCTTTGACAGGTTAGGACTGAGGTTTGAACTGGTTTATCAGACCATTGTTTGGCTTCAGGCAGTTTAAGGCTAATGCAGGTTTTAGGTGTTCTTGGGTTTTGCTGGCTTTTGACAGGGTCATGGGCGTTCTGGTTTAGGCCAGGTCTTTGTTTGACAGTAGGGTGAGTTTTGAAAATGGTAAGGCTTTGAGTTTTTTTTTGTAACAGTAGGTGATGGTTTATTAGGCCATTGCCGGTTAGTTGTTTGTTTCTTGTGATATTGGTATTATGGCTCAATCAGGTTTTCTGAAGCTCAGTGGTCTCTTCTTTTTGTTGTTGTTGTTGCAATTTTATATTTGTTTCTTTTGTCCTCCAGCCTCTTGGTCTCTTGGCGCCTAAGACCTTTTTTGAATACCTCAGACTTTGGCATCTTTTCTTGAACCAAGTTACTGGGCAGACTTGCAAGGTTTTTGGCATTTTTCTGTTTTGGTGATTAATTCTGCTGTGTACTTCTGCCTAATTTGAGTAGCACTAATATAATGCTTCTTTTAGCCTTTTGCCTTACTGTCTTATTGCAGTTTTATTTTCTGTATTTTCCTTATGCCTAAAGCCAAACAGTAAGCCCACACTTCTCCTCTTTTCTTTCTCTCTCTTTGGTACACTTCAAAGAATATTAAACTGTTTTCCTTGTGTACTTTCTGAAAAGGCTACTCGTTGGGAAATGATGAAAGAAAATTTGACTTGCATAAAGACTTCCTCTGCATATTTTATCTCCTCTTTGACAGATTTGTGCAATAACTTGTACCTTTTGGCATTTGGCAGCAAGTTTGACACTTTGCATTTTGACATAAAGTTGCAAATTGGATTTTCTTTTCAGTTGGGTTTGAACTGTGCAGTTTGCTTGAGATTTTTGAATTTATGTAGTTTGGCACTTTGCATTTTTTCTCAACTTTGCATTCATGATCAAATAAAATTCTTCCCTCTTTGTGAACCGGGAGAAATCCCGTGATTTGCAGAGAGGGTTAACTGATCCCAATCAGTGGCCTTTAATGATGACTGCAATTTTATCTGTCTTTTCAGTTCAACTTAACTGTTATTTGACTTTTCTCTTTCCTTTTGCAGATGAAAATTTGGATGGAGAGGAACAAAGTGAAGAATGAAGAATTAGAAAAAAATAGGATAGTTTTTTCTTTAAATTTAAATTTAAATCAATGTAAAACCATTGTTTGTAATTAAATTATAAACAATAATTGTACAGTTAATTTAAGAATAAATACAAGTTTCCATTATCCAATTTAATTCTGTTTTCTCTTTATTGTTTATTTATTATTTAAAATTCTTTGAATAAAAATAATTGAAAAATAAATTTCAATCATTTAATTTAGAATAATAAATAATTAAAATAAACAATGCTTTAGCACATTGATCAATTAAACCTGGTATCTCCAAAGCAAATCAACAGTTAATCAAAACACTGATCAGGCGCATTCCCTTTTCACTGATTTTCAACAAACATTGTAAATCCAAACTGCGTATCTCTTTTGACTAGCTCAAACAAAACAACCTGAATTCAAACCAACCGCCTCTTTTGCTGATCAAAATAATGCGAATTCAACCCGAATTTCGGAATAACTTGCAAAGTGCTGTGGAATTTTAATCTTTCTGAGAATATGCCCATAAAACCTTAATTCCTGATTAAATGCCAAAGAACGTTCACCTGATCACAATTGAGCCAGAATCAACCAAAACCCTAAGCCAACTTGGGTGAAACATTCCGGAGTCCTAAAAAATCAATAAAACCCTAATTTTTGTTTGACTGACGAGAAAAGCCCGTTTGTCCGATTCTTGAGCCAGTTTGAAAAGTCAGAAAATGCCTGAAGCTGAGATTTCTTGTGGTAAAATGCGAGGGCAAATTTTGGGGTACAATAATAACCTTTGAACATTTCCCCAGAGAGGAGAATCCGTTAGCGGACGCGCTAGCTACTATGTCTTCTATGTTCAAGGTCAGGTGGGACAATGAGGCTCCCCAGATTACCATTGAAAGGTTGGACGAACCTGCACATTGCTGTGATATTAAGACTGAAGAGGTAGCAGATAAACCCTGGTTTCACGAGGTAAAGAGGTATCTTGAAGCTCAGGAATACCCCGAGGGTGCATCTGTTAATGACAAGAAGTTTCTGAGGAGGTTCGAGGCAAAGTTCTTTATCAATAATGGTATCCTTTACAAGCGTAACCATGATTCAACCTTACTGTGTTGTGTGGATAAGAACGAGGCAGAAAAGATTATGGTAGAGTTACATGAAGGTACTTTCGGGACTCATTCTAGTGGACACACCATGGCAAAGAAGATCCTATGGGCAGGATATTATTGGTCTACCATGGAAGCCGACTGTTATCAGCATTCCCGAACCTGTCATATGTGCCAAGTCTATGCTGATAAGGTGCATATACCTCCAGTTCCTCTGAACTTCTTGACGGTGCCTTGGCCCTTTGCAATGTGGGGCATCGATATGATTGGTGAGATCATACCTACGGCGTCCAACGAGCATCGTTTCATCCTAGTAGCGATTGATTACTTTACGAAGTGGGTTGATGCAGCTTCCTTTTCTACAATAACCAAGAACGTCGTGGTACGATTTATTCGGCACAATTTGATCTGTCGATATGGCATACCAGAGAGGATCATTACAGACAATGGTACAAATCTCAACAATACAATGATCACCGAACTCTACAAACAGTTCAAGATACAGCATCACAACTCTTCTCCTTACCGGCCAAAGATGAATGGGGTTGTATAAGCGGCTAATAAGAACATCAAGAAAATTGTGTAGAAGATGATGGTGACATATAAAGATTGGCACGAGATGTTACCATTTGCTCTTCATGGGTACCGAACCTCAGCGCGGATGTCAACAGGGGCAACACCCTACTCTTTGGTATATGGCATGGAAGCAGTCTTATCCATTGAAGTTCAGATACCCTCTCTTCGGATTATGAAGGATGCAGATTTAAGCGAGGACGATTGGATCCAGACCCGGCTTGATCAGCTAAACTTAATCGACAAAAAGAGACTTACTGCTATTTGTCATGGTCAGACGTATCAAAAGCGGATGATCAAGGCATTCAACAAGAAAGTCAGACGACAAGAGTATCAAGTTGGGCATCTGGTGATCAAACGCATCATTTTACCTCAAGGTGACCCCAGGGGAAAATGGACCCCTATGTATGAAGGGCCATTTGTGGTTAAGAATATTTTCTCAGGAGGAGCAATGATTCTAACCACCATGGATGGTGACGACCTTCATCACCTCGTCAATGCAGACATAGTAAAAAAATACTACGCATAATCAAAGACCCGCTAGGTCGACTGGCCTAGATAAAAATAAGGGCTTCCCGGCGAACCAAAAGGGTTCGGGCAAAAATAAGGGATGAAAATGAAAAAAAACTGTACACCCGGCAAGTCGAAAACCTAAAAAGGCGGCTTGGGCAAAAAAGGGTATCCCGGTGGACTGAAAACCCGAAAGGGCAGTCCAGGAAAAAATTAGGGATCAAAGCGTAACACTATGTCTCATTGGATCACCTTGCAAATAGACTTCGGTATCGACTATCAAGCTCGGACGACGCTAATCAATCTAATCTACCTTCAACCAAGTAGAAAAGTGATGAGACGCTTGAGGATATAAAGGCAATAGCAAAGTTGGAACCCAGTGGGATTATTCACATAGATGTTCTTCTTTGTCTTTCACAAATTGTATAAACTCTATTGTTCGGCGGCGTTCTCTTACTAGGACGTCGGCCTCATGTAAAAAAACTCCTATTTACAAGCCAACTTCAAAATCAATACGATTCGTTTTCACAAAGAAATTTCAAATTGTTTTCTTTTTCCGTTTTGTTTTGCAAGAACGTCTAATGTTCATTTTTGATATATGCATTTGACAATAATTGCTTCTCATAAATATTTACATGCGAAACAAAAGACGATTACTCGTAATATCAGAAACAGGGGCAAATAAGAAATGTTTGAACCATACAGTTGCTCTATCCACCAGGTATAGGGATATACCTAGTTGGAGAAAAATGATCGAAGGTAAATTCACTCCCCACAGAGTAAGAGAAAGACAGTGATACTAGCGGTCCCGAATAGGATACCATTCTCTCCAGCTAAGGCTCGCAACCGCGAATGAGTCGGCGATATTCTCCCTAAGAAGAGTTTATCTATCACCCGCACTAGAAAATTATCCCCAATGGAGTTTGGAGAATTATCCCCAATGGAGTTTGGAGAATTATCCCCAGTAGACTCTGGAGGATTGTCCCCAGTAGAGTCTAAAAGATTATCTCCAGTGAAGTCGCAACTGGAAAATCATCCCCAGCGGAGTTAATTCCTTTCACAAACAGAAACTCAATCCCCAACATAGTTCATCATCGCCAGCAACGATAATTCATCCCCAGCTGAGTTTATTTTTCCAAAATCAACAGGTCCTCCGACAGAGTATATCCTCCCCACAGAGTCATTTCCTCGTCAGTTTATTCCCCAGCGGAGTCGTTCTTTCCCACAAGATTATTTCCTCGCCGGTTTATTCTCCAGCAGGATTATGCTCACAATCACCTTCATTCACTATCCCCAGCGGAAACAAAGAATTCAACTCTTTTCTCCAACAGCAATCTGAGATTTATTTTCCCCAGCTATAGAGCATAAAAAACATTTACATGTCCATACATCATGACATACGCGTAAACATCATACAACACAATCTCATTTATTTTGAGAACATCATTGCTTGATACATGTCATGCATTACATACAACTAACCTTTACCTTTCAGGAAAGATACAATCAAATTCTCACGAAATTCAAGGTATGAAGCCTGGACCACAACCAGATAGTAGTTCATTCTCAACTTTCCTCTTCAATAGAGATGATTCCTCAGTAGAATAACGGACGACCGAAGTTCCTAAATTTTAACAAATATGATTCCTCAGTAGAATAACGGACGATCGAAGTTCCTAAATTTCAACAGAGATGATTCCTCAGTAGAATAAAGGACGATCGAAGTTCCTAAATTTCAAAAGAGATGGTTCCTCAGTAGAATAACGGACGACCGAAGTTCCTAAATTTCAACAGAGATGATTCCTCGGTAGAATAACGGACGATCGAAGTTCCTAAATTTCAACAGAGATGATTCCTCAATAGAATAATGGACGATCGAAGTTCCTAAATTTCAACAGAGATGGTTCCTCAGTAGAATAACGGACGACCGAAGTTCCTAAATTTCAACAGAGATGATTCCTCGGTAGAATAACGGACGATCGAAGTTCCTAAATTTCAACAGAGATGATTCCTCAGTAGAATAACGGACGATCGAAGTTCCTAAATTTCAACAGAGATGATTCCTCAGTAGAATAACGGACGATCGAAGTTCCTAAATTTCAATAGAGATGATTCCTAGGTAGAATAACAGACGATCGAAGTTCCTAAATTTCAACAGAGATGGTTCCTCAGTAGAATAACGGATGACCAAAGTTCCTAAATTTCAATAGAGATGATTCCTTAGTAGAATAACGGACGACCAAAGTTCCTAAATTTCAACAGAGATGATTCCTCAACTAGAATAACGGACGACCGAAGTTCCTAAAATTCAACCTTTCTCAAAACAGAGATGATTTCCCAGTAGGATAACAGACGACTGAAGCTCCTAAATTTCTATTTCTCTCAAGACAGAGATCAGCATTCCCCAGCGGAATCTTCCTCAAACAACAGGTATACAAGCTCTCGCTAAGGAATCTCTTATGCGATCAAAGCTCCTTCGGGTGGAATCTTTAAGCCCATTCCCCATTAACAACCTCCAAATGACATCTATAAGCCCATTCCCGACATCGCAAGACGGACACCACTTCATGCGAGTGCCAATTTTTGGGCACTCTAGTGTTCAATCATCTTCCATCTTCGGATCACGAAAGGCAGAAAAGCCAATCTATATCCTCAGGTTTAAGAAGATTGAACAGGGGCAGCTATTGTACCCCGAAATTTTCCCTCCCATATTTCTCAAAACATTTCAAGAAAGATCCTCAAGTTGCTCAAGGTAGTCCAAGGGTTGGCCAGACAAGTTCTCTCCTAAGGCAGTCTACCTCAAATTAGGGTTTCATGTTGCATCAAGATACTTGAGTCCAAGGGATCCAAAATGCTCACCAATGCCCCAATATGTTATCAAGATCATCCATGTCAAGTGTCAAGCCCTACAGAGAAAGTTTGCTCAGTCAATTGCTCAAAGGCCTAAAAATCGACTGTGCTAGGGCAAAAGTCAACTGTGACCCCCATACAGTCAAACTTCAATATTTTTATTCAACATTCTCATTTTGAAGTATATTTCATCATTTGATCAAGGGTTGATCATGATTCATCAAGGATTGCTCATAATTCCTCAAAAACCAAAAGTTGCTAAATTAGGGTTTTGTAGGAAAAGTCAACTCAACTTTGACCAAGCATAACTTTCTCATACTTTATGAGAAATGACCCATCCAAAGCTCATTTTGAAGCGGATGCAATTATCTACAATCCATCTTCAGCTCCCAAGTTCAAAATATTCACTCACAAGAAGTTATGACTTTGGACATTATAGGTCATTTTGAAAAGTCAACAAAAACACCTTTTTTTGTCAAAGCTTCATACATGAGAATGGAATATCAAATTGAGATGATACAAAAAGGGTTGCTTAGAGGACATTTCAAGCTTTCTAAAAAGTCCAATAACACCTTCAAAGAGTCAAAATTGAGGAAGTTATGCATTAGTGAAGTTGACCTTTTTTGCAAAATTGCCAAAAGTCAACTATGCCTAAAACTTCAATTTTTGCGTAATGGGCCCAATCTTTTTCACTTGTTTTGAGTTGGCAACATGGTCCACGAGCTCTATCCCTTTCCACTTGTCATTATCATGTTTTTATTATTTATTTTGATTTTGATTTGAATTAAATCAATTTTAATCAAAATAAATCATGAGAAAATCTAAAGCATTGAAAACTCAAGATTTTATACTTGTTTCAAGTCTCAAATCCAGTTGGAAAGTATTTGAAATCGTGCAAGGCATTGGTGTGGACAAAAAGATTGAAATATGCTATTTTTGGAATGATATTCAAAGTGTATCAAATAAAAATCAAACTCATTAATGGAGGAAGATTTAGCACATTCTTTTAACCCTAATTCACTCCACAATACATATAGAACATATGCAGACCAAAAGAGGTGAGAAAGAGGCGCAGCATCAAGAATCAAACTTGGAAAAATCAAGAAAAAGTGGTGAATCGAATTCATACTTAGAGGTCAATTCAAGACCCTTGGACTATCCCAATCGATTCCTAGGAGTGTAGGCAAGCAAAAGCAACCCAGAACAAGCGTTTCCAGGCCTTACATCGCGTTGTAAGTCACCCATGGCATAACTTCTTTTTTGAAATCGAATAACATCATTCTTGTACTTGTAGCATAAAATAATTGTATATTATTGTTCACCATCCTATTTGCAAGCTTTTTGTAATAGTCAATTGTGTTTTCATGGCCTATATTGGATTTCACCATTATTAGGGTTTCGTGCTTCAAATTGGCATCTTTGTTTACAGGCAAAATTGGGCCATGAAAGGGCCACCGTTGTACTCAGCAGGTTCAGACGAAGCCATCCATGGCTTTGGTTTTTATTTATCATGCTTGTAATTGATTTTGAGAATACGCAGGTCTGTGGTGACGGACAAACGTCCGTAGGTAAAAGTCTGGGATTTTTACCAACGGTTCAAGGAGGGAGACGAAGACGTGGCAAGCCATCACTCGTCCGTTTGAATTTTCGCACAAATATTTTATTATTTTGTTTATTTTATATATAATAATTGATGTTTATTGTATATACAACAAAAGTAGCTGGCGCAGATGGTAGTGGGTTACGTGCAAAACGCTTCAGGACCTGGGTTCGAAACCCAGGTCCCCCAAATTGCTTCATATTTTTTCCTTTCAGGTAATCCAGCGCGCTTACCATTCCAGGGCCTACCATACTCCCTCAAGATCCAGGCTGCCAAGTGGCCAGATGGCCAGATCCAAGGGCCATCCATGAGGGAACATCACAAGCCTAGTCAAACGCATAGCATCAAATCATGGAAGTCAAATGTGGAATTCAAATTGTTGGGCCCAGAAATATGATTTTTGCACCCTCCAAATTACTATCGCAGGCCCAATTTCTTATTCCTTTTCTTTTTTATTTCACTTAATTAATTTATTTATTTTAGTTTGCTAACCAATTAATTAATTTTCTTTTTATCAAAAAATCACAAAAATATTTTTCTATCCAATTAAATTTGAGATATTTATTTTTTATACAAAAAATTAAATTAATTTAATTAGGTTATTAATTTTAGATAACTTTAATTCTTTTTTGTAAATACTTAAAAATAATTAGAAAATTAGGTTTTTTGTCCAAATTTAATTATATTTTCTTTTCTTAAAAATAACCAAAAAAACCACAAAATAGGCCATGTAATTATTTTCATTAATTAATTTAATTAACTAATTAATTGCATATTTAATTTAGAAAACTTAATTATTTTATTAAAAACAACAAAAACAATTTTTATTTTAATTAGGTTTGAAAAGGGTGAAAACCCTAGTTCGCACTCGTTCTAAATTTCATCGCGCGCTTTATTATTATTTTTACCCAATTATTGTATCTGCTCACAAGTTGTAATAGTTAATTAGGTCTTTACTTTTATCGCTTTATTTTCAAAGGGTTTGTTTTTGGCTATGTAAATACCTGAAGCCTTGTAATAGCGTAGTTTAATTTTCGCACTTTAAATTCCGCAAAATATTAAACTGTTAGATGTATGATATTAGGATGCATGACAAGAATGTATGATTAATTTTAAAATAGTTAGATAACCCTAAAATGTGCAAAGATAAATAATCTGAAATTGAATCACTCGCACATGCGCACTCCTAGGGTACACTCCCACTTGGTTGCCTTCGGTAAACGATCATTGAGTATAGGATGCTTTAGTGGTCGTCCTTTTGTCTAAATGAAGATCAAAGTCCCAATTCGAAAAAGTTACCTCAGAATGGTTTCCTCAGAATTCTTGCCTCAAATAATTGATCTAAGACATTAGGGTTATTACTAAGATGTCCTAACATTGCTTTAGTGACCGTACATCCCTTTCGAATTGACCCTTAAAACTCCAACGACGGTGTTACCTACTCACTAATAGTGGGATACACTGTCTAAAGGAAACGAACATAGAACAATTCTTTTTTCGAGTAGGTAGATTAGCTCTTAAGTACTTGCTCAATCCAAACAAATTTTTTTTCACACTTACACTCCTTTACAAACAAAGTTTTCAAAAACAATTCATTACACTCTTGAAGACAGAAGCAAGAGTTAAATCGAAGTCAAAACAAAAGCTTTTCAAATCACACAAACACAAAGAAAACAATTTTGAAAATGATGAGCAAGTACCTAAGAGCCCGTAGATAACTACGGATAGAAAGGGTGTTAATACCTTCCCTTTCTATAATATAGCCCCCGTACTCAGAAATATCTCGAAAAAGGAACTTTTTTGTGCTTTTTACCTTTCCTTGTTGGATAAAATAAAAGTCGGTGGCGACTCTTTCTTACCGCGACATTTTGCAAACACAAACGCAAAACGCAAACAAGCAATATCCTAAAAGAGGGAAACAAGTCCCGGTTCTGGCCACCGTATCACACCTACAAACTCCATGCAATCCTAAAACTAAGGATTTGTTTGCTTTGTGTGAATATGTTTATTTGTATATATACTTGCTTACCTCGCATATTTGTACATAAAATCATAACATCATACCATGGTGTTGTACCCCAAAATTTGCCCTCCCATATTCTCCAAGAAATTGCCAAGCCAAGTTGCAAAATTCCCCAAGGGTTGCACAATGCAAAGACCTCCTATACAGTCAAAACTAGGGTTTGTGTTCTGATCAAGAAAAGGAAGTTTTCAAGGGCCCAATCAAGTCTCATATGCCTACAAATATGGTCAAATATCCTCATATCAAGTTTCAAGGCATTCAGCTCAAAATTGCACAGTCAAAACCCTAAATTGCACTACAGTCAACTGTAGGGGCAAAATGGTCATTTGACAGTCAAAAGTTCAAATTTTTGGTCAACATATCATTTTGAAGCCACAAACATCATTTGATCAATGCTTGATCATGATTCTCAAAATTTGGCTCAGAAAATCATCAAGATACAAAAGTTACTATATTTGGACAACTGAAAAAGTCAACTGAAATTGACCAGGGCATAACTTTCACATGGATTATCAGAAAAATTCCATCCAAAGCTCATTTTGAAGAGAAAGACATTTCCTACAACTCATATTCATACTTCAAGTCCAAGAAATGCTCTCACAAAAAGTTATCAATTTCAACATTATAGGTCATTTTCAAAAGTCAACAAAAAGGGACTTTAAGTCAAAGGCCATAACTTGAGATTGGTAAATCAAAATGACATAGGACCAAAGGCATTGGTTAGAGGACTCAAAGACCTTTCCAAAATGTCCAAGAACATGAGAAAAGCTTAAAAATTGAGCAAGTTATGCCTTGTAGAAGTTGGGAAATTTTTGGATATTTTGAAAAGTCAACATTGATTCAAATGACCTAAAAATGCTAATGGGCCCATTTTTCTTCCATGATTCATCATTCTAAGCATGTGCACGACCACTTGGCCCAAAGGGAAGTATTTTCTCATTATTTATTTATTTATTTGAATTATTATTTATATTAATTCATTTAAATCATTTAAATATGTGAAAAATATCTAACTTGACCTAATAAATCTTTTCATGCATGTTTTGCCCTCAATATTTCGTACATATGCAAATGTGGAAAGATTTGGTTTGATTGGATGCTAATTGACACAAGAACACTTGAAAAAGATTGAAAAAAGATCCTTAAAAAATCAAATATTCAATCAATGATTACAAGAGATTTGGATCCAATTTGTTAACCTAATTGATTCATATATATGCCAGGATCATAACCCTAATGGACATAGACAAAAAGCTGCGCAGAAGAACTAAGAAAAAACTTGGAAAATTGTTGAAAAAAGTCAAAACTGAAATCATCATTCCAGGGCGATTAAAAGCCTAATTTTCATTCCAATAGCTTGCTCAAGCTCTATTGAGCGTATTCCAATCAGAATCATCCATCAAAACTCCAAGAATTGGTAACACGAATACAAACTGTGTCAAGAAATTTTCAGAATCGTGCATCATGATTTGTGCATACTTTGCAATTTTTATTCATTGATTCATGTTTGTTATGAGTTTCTGAAACTAACCATGCAAATTAATTGCGTTTTTGTGCTATATACGTGATTTTGCCATTGATGCAGTCTAGGGTTTCTTGGGCTCCCAATTAGGGGTTTCCTAATAACGTAAAATTCGACCACCACAATGCCATGGATGGATTCAGGGAGCTTGGACGAAGAAAACAACATGCTCGCGCCCAATTTATGACCACTTGAGAGCTAATCGCTATTTTCCAATAGCATGCCTAAAACTACGCGTTTAAAACTGTTGCCTAATGTTCTTGTTTCAGAAAAATAAAAAAACACATGAAGAAGATGGAGTCATGGCAAGGGGTGATAGGCCTGTTTGAAATTCGCGCGCTGGATCCACTAACGCGTTGGTTTTTCTTTTTATTATTTATTTGTTATAATATGTTAACATGCGTTGTAGTGGCTCAGCTGGCAAGGTGTGATGTTGGTAACCCTCATGACCTGGGTTCAAGTCCCAGGTCTTGCATATTTCAATATTGTTTTTCCATAATGATTCCCATGCAGCGCTTGTGTGGGAAACCACCATGTATCCTCCAGATCAAACCATACACGCGTCTAACGAATCCAAATCAAAGGCTGGGATTGAAGAACACCATGAGGATGAGTCAACCGTCCCACACGCGTGCACCAAAGTCAACAAGGCCATGATACAAATGGGCCTGAATTGCTAAGGCCAGAATTTCACAATCAAAACCTCCATATTGGGACTTCCACCCCCCCTGGTTTGCCATTTTCTTCATATTTTATTTTTTTCAATTATTGTTTTATTTATTTTATTGTTTTGATTTAATTAATAATTTTTTTTACAAAATACAAAAATACATAAAAATTCAGAAAAGATAAAAAATGTAATAAATAATTTTTATTTCTAATATTTTCATACATAAATTCGTGTAAACAAATTTAGTTTAAATTAGGGTTTGCAATATTAATTCTTTTCATAAAAAATCTAAAAAATGTAGAAATAGGTTTAATTAATGTTTTTATCCCTTTTTAATTTTTCTTTTGTCACTATAATATTATTTATTTTATTTTCATAATTAAAATTGTAAATTAATTAGGGTTTCATTTAGATTTAAAATTTCAATATTTTTCTTAACAACTTAAAAACCATTAGAATTAGGGTTAGTTAATTTTAATTAATTCTTTTTTCTAATAAATCTTAAAAAACATAAAAATACCAAAAACATTTTCTTTTAATTTTAATTTTAATCTCATCATATTAATTTAATTTTGCGAAAGGGTCCAACGCCCATATTTTTAACTGTTTAATTTCGCATACTTATTTCTTTTTCCGCTTAAATAATTATGTATCTCTCCCGAAGCTTTGTAATATTTACTTCTCGCCCTTTTTAATTCTTTTCAATTCTTTACTTTTCTGTCAAATCGGGTCCGGTTTAATTTTGGCGATGTGGACCCGCGCCGTTTGTAATAGCTTTAGATTTACTTTTTCTCGCAATCTTTTAACTGTTAACAAAGCATGCAAGAATGAATGACCATAATAAAATCAAGCGTAGAACACCAATAAACATGACAAGACAAATACAAATGAAAACGACACACGAATCGCACACACCACCCCTAGGGTACGCCTCACTGTTGCCTTGCCTCGAAAGGTGATCGTCGAGTAGAGGATGTCTTAGTAAGTCCTCATGATCCGGGAACCTGGCATGAGGGTAGCTTCTAAGGTGTCTTCCTATTGCTCTGGTGATCACCATGTCCCGAACATCGAATTTACCCGAACACCTCCAACGGTGGTGCTACCTACCTCTCAATGGTGGGATGGCATTACTTTAAAGGACATTTACACAGACGAATTCCTTAGGGTAGGTAGGTTCTCGTAGATACTTGCTCTAATTTCAAAAACAAAATTCAAAAATACTTTTCACACCGACACCTTTTCAAAAAGCTTTCGAAAGCAATTTTTCAAACACTCTTGAGGACTGATACAAGAGTCGAACTGAAATTTTCAAAGAAACTTTTTTTAAACCCACAGTTGAAAAGCAAACAAACCATTTTTGAAAACACAATGAGCAAGTATCTAAGAGCCCATGGATAACCATGGATAGAAAGGGTGCTAACACCTTCCCTTTCTATAATCTACCTCCCGAACTGAGAGCAATCTCTTTAAGGAATTTTTCTGTGCTTTTGTCCTTTCCATTTGGAGAAAATAAAAGACGGTGGCGACTCTTGCTTCCGCGACATTTCGCGAACCAGCGTTAAACAGTCAGTTCCAGATCCACCGATCACAGAACTGGCGACACTGCTGGGGAGCTTAACTTAAAGTGAGGTGTACCTTAGGATTAAGATCACTGTGTTTTCAATTGTCTTCTTTGCTTGCTTTAAATTATGGGACTGTCTTGGGAGTTCTATAGATCCTAACCCGGATCTGGGGGATACCTTCTTAGAAAGTAGCAACAAGACTGTGAGGGAACTGTGCGGGGTATACCGACATGGTTGAAACAGTCTGCTACGTTGATGTGGCACTTTGGTGTGTACCGGTAACCCTTGAGTTCAGTCAAGGAGAGTACGGGGCCTCTGCATGGTGTCGTGAAGCATCAACAGACCTTAGGAACCTTAATTGAACTATCTTGGCCTCTTTAGGGTAGTGAGATAACTGACTTTGGTGCAGTCCGAGGTTGGTTGATACTCGATACTACACTCAATTGAGGGTTGCTTTCTTGGAATATTTCGGTCGCCAGTTCAGTGGCTAAATCGAAACGATGAACAATGAAAGCAATCCAGTGATATTGGGACCATTAGAACCCGGTTACTTCTAATAGGACAGGTTGAGCCCACCAACTTCAAGAGGGTAATACCCAGACCCCATGCTGGCCTAAACTCTAAGGGTTTCTCTTGTGTGACTTGTGTGCCTTCGTACTTGACTGCTTGCATGCTTGTTGTCTGACACTTGAGTTTCCTGCAGGTTTTGTTTATAGTCCTTAATTAGGACTTATGACAGGGTTTATTGAATTCCTTGCAGGTTTTGTTTGTAGTCCTTAATTAGGACTCATAACAGGGTTTACTGACTTTGCTTGCAGGTTTTGGTTTATAGTCCTTAACCGGGACTCATAACAGGGCTACTCACATTACCCCATGCATATCATGACATCATACCATTGCATACATTCTAACCCATTTCAAGGGTCTCAAGGGCTTGTGATGCAGGTCATGATGAACCAACTGTCCAGCAAGGGGCAAAGGGGATTGATTTTCCTCTAGACAAGGTTGTCAGGGGCTATGACCCACTGGATATGGTGAGCCTTTGACCCTTGAAGAAGGACTCTCAACAACATGAAGTACCTTCAATCAAGTCACCAGTTTCCAACTCTAACAATTTGTTTACCCCGCGAGGTCCTTGAAAACATTACATGCATGTCATACATCTCATTGCATTGCAGGTATCCCTTTGACAGGTTGCTTACCCTTCTCCGCTATTTATTTCAGCCGATCGTCATGAATCCTGAATCATCAGCCGAGCAGACTATCAAGGCCCTCCAGGCTCATAACGCCCAGTTCCAAGGGCTGATCATGAATTTGACCCAGGGGCAACAAGATCTGAAGGCTCTGCTCTTGAAGAAGGAAAAGAAGAAGAGGAGGACTGTTTTGTTCAGCCCTAGACGCAGATCTGGGAATACACTGCAGGATCAAGCTGAGAGGACAACTCCATCTGTGGGGAAGAGCAGTCATCAAGAGGAAAGGGTTCCCAGTCCAGTGGTCTCCGACAACGAGACAGATTTCAACGACGAACAATACCCTCCTGCCGAAGACAAGTACAAACAGTTGGAGGATAGGCTGAATGCTATGGAGATCCAACAGGTACCGGGGCTGGATTTTGGAGATCTGGGTTTGTCAACTGGTGTGATTATTCCTCGGAAGTTCAAAGCACCATCCTTTACCAAGTATGACGGGGCATCTTGTCCCAAGTTACATCTCAGGTCCTATGTTCGGAAGATTCAACCATATACGGTGGACAAGAATTTGTGGATCCACTTCTTCCAGGAGAGTCTTTCAGGGACTCATCTCGAATGGTTCTATCAGCTAGATGGGACCAAGGTTCGTAACTGGGAGGAGTTGGCTACTGCTTTCTACAAGCAGTATCAATATAATGCCGACCTTGCTCCTACGCGTACCCAACTCCAGGGTATGTCGTTAGGATCAAGTGAAGGTTTTAAAGAATATGCGCAGAAATGGAGGGACCTTGCTGGAAGGGTACAACCACCTCTGACTGATCGGGAACTTGTCGATATGTTCTTGGGGACCCTGTCTGGTCCGTTCTACAACCACCTAATTGGGAATTCGTCTGCTGGATTCACAGATCTTATCTTGACTGGAGAGCGAATAGAAGCTGGCATCCGGTCTGGGAAAATTCAAGAGGCTGCACCTTCTGATAAAAAGCCTCATCATGGAAAGAAAGAATCCAATGCTGTGCACGGTAAAAAGAGCCGTCATGAGGTAGGGGCAATCCAGATCTCCAATCCTGGACCTGCTCAACAAGGACAGGGGCAGCAGTGCAAGGAGAAACGACAGTACACCAAAATCAACATGTCGCTGGATCAAGCACTGCAACAAATGTTGAAGGCAGGGCTGATCACCTTAAGGGCTCCTCTTCGGAATCCGAACACTTCTGCTCCCAACTATCATCCCAATGATAGGTGCGCATATCATTCTGATAGCCCGGGACATACTACGGACAACTGCTGGCCTCTCAAGAACAAGATTCAAGACATGATCGACGCCGGGGAGATTCAGTTTGAAGTGCCTGAGACTCCGAACATAATCACTGCTTCGTTGCCCAATCATTGAAGCCTTTTATTCATTTGAATTTTTTAGTTGTATTTTTCTTTGCTTATACAAACAATTAATGTCATAGCAAACTCTTTTATTCTATCAATGCATCGCATACGTCTGTTTTGGGAATTAATACAATTGTTTTCATTATGTTCAAATTATTTTCATATTTTTCTGATGTCAACTCTGGATCTAAAATTCTAAGCCTTTTGAGGGAGGATGACGAAAACGATACCATAATCTACAGTATGCTTTCGAACAGACCCCGCTGATGAGGCACAGGCATTGTTTCAATCCCTAAACACTGGAGTTATAAGGATGATAATCCCTCGTCAACCCCTCTGAGCCAAAGAAGTAGGAGTTGTTTCTTTTCGAAATTTAAAACCCTTAATCATAACCTGGGGCAGGGTAGTTCTCTCAGTTGATCCAAGTGCATAACAAATGGCACCAAAGGAGTCCTTACAAAACAAAAGACAGTGAGGGTTCTGAATAAATCACAAGGACAGGCAGTCATTATCTCAAAAAATGAAAAACCCATTAAGTCAAAACCCATGAAGGAGACTTACAAAACTGGGGCATCCCGCTGACTGTAATTCCAAAAAAGGAAACAGTTCAGGCAAAAAAAGAAGGGGATAACAGAATCAAGAAAGAGGTCTCACAAACCCTCAACAAAAAAGGAATGACTGCCTATTCAAAATAAGTTATCAACATCCGAATCATCACCGGAAAATCAGAGCAAAGACTCAAAACAAGGTCTAACGTATGATCAACTGAGTTTAGGTTTGGAGAACATCACGAAGAGCGGGTGGGTACAAATAATTTGAGCCTTTATCCTTTGTTTCTTAAACCGTGAACCAGGCCACGTTATAACCCTTAAAAGTCCTAGCTGAAGCATGGGTTAGTTCGAAAGCATACTGTTACGAAAGGTATCCTGACTCCTTAAGGCTTACGGTAAATACGGGGTTGACATCACGTTTTACAAACATTCACTTGTTTTATGAAAAAAGAATGCATTTTCAAAATCTTCGAGACAGACATAAGCTTTGCATTTTTAACATAACTTTGTTTGCATATGACTTTTTTGTTTGAACAGCATAGAAATTCGCATGACGAAAGTCTAATGAACAAGAGTATCTCCAATCAAGGGGCACGGCATGATCATGGTCTACCATCTGGGGCAGTTAAGTCAAGATCCAGAGAATCTCTCAAAAGGCCAAAAAGCCTGGGGCAAATCTCTGCCTGAGTCACTTGGGGCACTCCAGCAACGAATCTTGCACGATCAGACACCTTCTGGTAACATGACAAAGCACTTCTAACAGGGGCACCTACCTGCATTCTAAGAGCGTGGACATAGTCGAAAAATACTACGCAAAATCAAAGACCCGCTAGGTTGACACACCTAGGCAAAAATGAGGGCTTCCCGACGAACCAAAAGGGTTCGGGCAAAATGAAGGGATGAAATGAAAAATCTGTACACCCGGCAAGTCGAAAACCTGAAAAGGCGGCTTGAGCAAAAATGGGTATCCCGGTGGACTGAAAACCCGAAAGGGCGGTCCAGGCAAAAGTTAGGGATTAAAGCATACGACTAGGTCCTGCCATCTGTCTACCAGAAGAAGGTTTGTCCATCAACAACTATCAGCACCCCACAAGTGCCTCCCCATAGAAGCAGGGGCAATAAAGAGTGGTCTAAGCAATCTGATTGTTCTATCCTCCAAGGTATCAGGGTAGGTTCCATTGAAGAACATAACCAATACAGTTCAATACTTCCCCAGGAGAGTCCAATCTAGCTTCCCCATGAAAATTGGAATCCATCTCCCCAAGCAGTAAGCTTATCCCCAGTTGATTCTGGAAGCTTATCCTCGCAGGACACGAACGCGTCTCCCGGCTTTATTCAAAGAAGTTATTTCCTTAACAGGATATAACTGGGTTATCCTCAGCCAAAAGCCACGGGAAGAGCGTCCTCGACACAGTCTTCTTACCCCAACGAAGTCCATCAACACTTCCAACAACAAGGATATCCTCAGCAAGTTACTATCAACAATCAACAGAGTGTCTCTCTCCCACAGAGTATTGCTCCCCAGCAAGATTACTAGAGTATTTGTCTCCCCGCAGAGTAACCCATTCGCCAAGTTTATTCCTCAACGGAGTCATCTTCTCCTACCGGTATTCTTGCAATTATCATCCCCAGCGGAAGCGAAATCTACTCTTCAATATCAGCCCAGGAGTGACTTCCCGGCACCCGTCAAGGATTTACTTTCCTAGACGAAAAACACATTCATAAACATCACATCTTCATACATTATAGCATGCATATGCATCATACTACACTAATCTCATTAATTTTAAAGACATACAGTTCATGCATCATGATTTTGCATACAATTATGTTTTGCCTTTTCAGGAAAAAGATCAATCCAAAAATGATTACTATCAACTATCGCAATTCTTTCTAGATATAGTTTCAGATATGACCCAGAGATGGTGACGTTCTGATACTGCTTCCAGATATCCTTCTAGATATAGTTTCAGATATGACCCAGATATGGTGACGTTCTGATACTGCTTCCAGATTTCCTTCTAGATATAATTTCAGATATGACCCAGATATGGTGACGTTCTGATGCTGCTTCCAGATTTCCTTCCAGATATAGTTTCAGATGTAAACCAGATATGGTGACGTTCTGATGCTGCTTCCAGATATCCTTCTAGATATAGTTTCAGATGTAAACCAGATATGGTGACGTTCTGATGCTGCTTCCAGATGTCCTTCCAGATATAGTTTCAGATGTAAACCAGATATGGTGACGTTCTGATGCTGCTTTTAGATTTCCTTCCAGATATAGTCCAGATATAAACCAGATATGGCGATGTTCTGACACTTATTCCAGTTGAAGATAGTCCAAGACCTTGTCCGGTTCAGTTAAATCGACCCTAAGATTTTCCTGATGCTTATCCAGTCAAAGGCCTTCTCAGGTTCAGTCAGATCGACCCTAAGATCTCCCTGATGCTTATCCAGTTGAAGATAGTCCAAGACCTTGTCCGGTTCAGTTAAATCGACCCTAAGATTTTCCTGATGCTTATCCAGTCAAAGGCCCTCTCTGGTTCAGTCAGATCGACCCTAAGATCTCCCTGATGCTTATCCAGTTGAAGATATTTCAAGACCTTGTCCGGTTCAGTTAAATCGACCCCAAGATTTTCCTGATGCTTATCCAGTCAAAGGCCTTCTCTGGTTCAGTCAGATCGACCCTAATATCTCCCTGATGCTTGTCCAGTTGAAGATATTTCAAGACCTAGACCGGTTCAGTTAAATCGACCCTAAGATTTTCCTGATGCTTATCCAGTCAAAGGCCTTCTCTGGTTCAGTCAGATCGACCCTAAGATCTCCCTGATTCTTGTCCAGTTGAAGATATTTCAAGACCTTGTCCGGTTCAGTTAAATCGACCCTAAGATTTTCCTGATGCTTATCCAGTCAAAGGCCTTCTCTGGTTCAGTCAGATCGACCCTAAGATCTCCCTGATGCTTATCCAGTTGAAGATATTCCAAGACCTTGTCCGGTTCAGTTAAATCGACCCTAAGATTTTCCTAATGCTTATCCAGTCAAAGGCCTTCTCTGGTTCAGTCAGATCGACCCTAAGATCTCCCTGATTCTTGTCCCAGTAGAAGACACCCGAGGTTTTTCTCAACGAGCGTTGTTGAAGTTAAAGTCGCCCAAGGTTCTCTTACCATTCATGCTAAGGCAGTAACCATCCCTGGTTCATTCATCGCCGTTTGAAGCTCCAGACCCAGCTCCTGTAACCAGCCAGGACATATCTATACCAAGCATCTAAAAATCAGCTCCTGCAACGTGTCAGGTACTCAGTTTCTGTTTTGCAGGTATGCAGGTTCTCGCTAAGGAATCTCTTATGCGATCAACATCCAGATGGCATCTATAAGCCCATCATCCTATCCAGCAACCTCTAAATGGCATCTATAAGCCCATTCCCCCATCACTGCTAACATATGAGCGTAGATTTCTGGGCACTCTAGTGTCCAATCATCTTCTACCATCGGATTACGAAAGGCACGTCAGCCAATCTGCATCCTCAAGTCTAAGAAGATTGAACAGGGGCAACTGTTGTACCCCAAAATTTGCCCTCCCATATTCTCCAAGAAATTGCCAAGCCAAGTTGCAAAATTCCCCAAGGGTTGCACAGTGCAAAGACCTCCTATACAGTCAAAACTAGGGTTTGTGTTCTGATCAAGAAAAGGAAGTTTTCAAGGGCCCAATCAAGTCTCATATGCCTACAAATATGGTCAAATATCCTCATATCAAGTTTCAAGGCATTCAGCTCAAAATTGCACAGTCAAAACCCTAAATTGCACTACAGTCAACTGTAGGGGCAAAATGGTCATTTGACAGTCAAAAGTTCAAATTTTTGGTCAACATATCATTTTGAAGCCACAAACATCATTTGATCAATGCTTGATCATGATTCTCAAAATTTGGCTCAGAAAATCATCAAGATACAAAAGTTACTATATTTGGACAGCTGAAAAAGTCAACTGAAATTGACCAGGGCATAACTTTCACATGGATTATCAGAAAAATTCCATCCAAAGCTCATTTTGAAGAGAAAGACATTTCCTACAACTCATATTCATACTTCAAGTCCAAGAAATGCTCTCACAAAAAGTTATCAATTTCAACATTATAGGTCATTTTCAAAAGTCAACAAAAAGGGACTTTAAGTCAAAGGCCATAACTTGAGATTGGTAAATCAAAATGACATAGGACCAAAGGCATTGGTTAGAGGACTCAAAGACCTTTCCAAAATGTCCAAGAACATGAGAAAAGCTTAAAACTTGAGCAAGTTATGCCTTGTAGAAGTTGGGAAATTTTTGGATATTTTGAAAAGTCAACATTGATTCAAATGACCTAAAAATGCTAATGGGCCCATTTTTCTTCCATGATTCATCATTCTAAGCATGTGCACGACCACTTGGCCCAAAGGGAAGTATTTTCTCATTTTTTATTTATTTATTTGAATTATTATTTATATTAATTCATTTAAATCATTTAAATATGTGAAAAATATCTAACTTGACCTAATAAATCTTTTCATGCATGTTTTGCCCTCAATATTTCGTACATATGCAAATGTGGAAAGATTTGGCTTGATTGGATGCTAATTGACACAAGAACACTTGAAAAAGATTGAAAAAAGATCCTTAAAAAATCAAATATTCAATCAATGATTACAAGAGATTTGGATCCAATTTGTTAACCTAATTGATTCATATATATGCCAGGATCATAACCCTAATGGACATAGACAAAAAGCTGCGCAGAAGAACTAAGAAAAAACTTGGAAAATTGTTGAAAAAAGTCAAAACTGAAATCATCATTCCAGGGCGATTAAAAGCCTAATTTTCATTCCAATAGCTTGCTCAAGGTCTATTGAGCGTATTCCAATCAGAATCATCCATCAAAACTCCAAGAATTGGTAACACGAATACAAACTGTGTCAAGAAATTTTCAGAATCGTGCATCATGATTTGTGCATACTTTGCAATTTTTATTCATTGATTCATGTTTGTTATGAGTTTCTGAAACTAACCATGCAAATTAATTGCGTTTTTGTGCTATATACGTGATTTTGCCATTGATGCAGTCTAGGGTTTCTTGGGCTCCCAATTAGGGGTTTCCTAATAACGTAAAATTCGACCACCACAATGCCATGGATGGATTCAGAGAGCTTGGACGAAGAAAACAACATGCTCGCGCCCAATTTATGACCACTTGAGAGCTAATCGCTATTTTCCAATAGCATGCCTAAAACTACGCGTTTAAAACTGTTGCCTAATGTTCTTGTTTCAGAAAAATAAAAAAACACATGAAGAAGATGGAGTCGTGGCAAGGGGTGATAGGCCTGTTTGAAATTCGCGCGCTGGATCCACTAACGCGTTGGTTTTTCTTTTTATTATTTATTTGTTATAATATGTTAACATGCGTTGTAGTGGCTCAGCTGGCAAGGTGTGATGTTGGTAACCCCCATGACCTGGGTTCAAGTCCCAGGTCTTGCATATTTCAATATTGTTTTTCCATAATGATTCCCATGCAACGCTTGTGTGGGAAACCACCATGTATCCTCCAGATCAAACCATACACGCGTCTAACGAATCCAAATCAAAGGCTGGGATTGAAGAACACCATGAGGATGAGTCAACCGTCCCACACGCGTGCACCAAAGTCAACAAGGCCATGATACAAATGGGCCTGAATTGCTAAGGCCAGAATTTCACAATCAAAACCTCCATATTGGGACTTCCACCCCCCCTGGTTTGCCATTTTCTTCATATTTTATTTTTTTCAATTATTGTTTTATTTATTTTATTGTTTTGATTTAATTAATAATTTTTTTTACAAAATACAAAAATACATAAAAATTCAGAAAAGATAAAAAATGTAATAAATAATTTTTATTTCTAATATTTTCATACATAAATTCGTGTAAACAAATTTAGTTTAAATTAGGGTTTGCAATATTAATTCTTTTCATAAAAAATCTAAAAAATGTAGAAATAGGTTTAATTAATGTTTTTATCCCTTTTTAATTTTTCTTTTGTCACTATAATATTATTTATTTTATTTTCATAATTAAAATTGTAAATTAATTAGGGTTTCATTTAGATTTAAAATTTCAATATTTTTCTTAACAACTTAAAAACCATTAGAATTAGGGTTAGTTAATTTTAATTAATTCTTTTTTCTAATAAATCTTAAAAAACATAAAAATACCAAAAACATTTTCTTTTAATTTTAATTTTAATCTCATCATATTAATTTAATTTTGCGAAAGGGTCCAACGCCCATATTTTTAACTGTTTAATTTCGCATACTTATTTCTTTTTCCGCTTAAATAATTATGTATCTCTCCCGAAGCTTTGTAATATTTACTTCTCGCCCTTTTTAATTCTTTTCAATTCTTTACTTTTCTGTCAAATCGGGTCCGGTTTAATTTTGGCGATGTGGACCCGCGCCGTTTGTAATAGCTTTAGATTTACTTTTTCTCGCAATCTTTTAACTGTTAACAAAGCATGCAAGAATGAATGACCATAATAAAATCAAGCGTAGAACACCAATAAACATGACAAGACAAATACAAATGAAAACGACACACGAATCGCACACACCACCCCTAGGGTACGCCTCACTGTTGCCTTGCCTCGAAAGGTGATCGTCGAGTAGAGGATGTCTTAGTAAGTCTTCATGATCCGGGAACCTGGCATGAGGGTAGCTTCTAAGGTGTCTTCCTATTGCTCTGGTGATCACCATGTCCCGAACATCGAATTGACCCAAACACCTCCAACGGTGGTGCTACCTACCTCTCAATGGTGGGATGGCATTACTTTAAAGGACATTTACACAGATGAATTCCTTAGGGTAGGTAGGTTCTCGTAGATACTTGCTCTAATTTCAAAAACAAAATTCAAAAATACTTTTCACACCGACACCTTTTCAAAAAGCTTTCGAAAGCAATTTTTCAAACACTCTTGAGGACTGATACAAGAGTCGAACTGAAATTTTCAAAGAAACTTTTTTTAAACCCACAGTTGAAAAGCAAACAAACCATTTTTGAAAACACAATGAGCAAGTATCTAAGAGCCCATGGATAACCATGGATAGAAAGGGTGCTAACACCTTCCCTTTCTATAATCTACCTCCCGAACCGAGAGCAATCTCTTTAAGGAATTTTTCTGTGCTTTTGTCCTTTCCATTTGGAGAAAATAAAAGACGGTGGCGACTCTTGCTTCCGCGACATTTCGCGAACCAGCGTTAAACAGTCAGTTCCAGATCCACCGATCACACATGGCATTTTCAATAGCCGTTTCAAGGATCTCGAGGGCCTATGATGCAGTGTCACGTTGAACCAGACGTCTACCAAAGGGCAAGAGGATTTATTTTCCTCTAACCAAACGCCGTCAAAGATCAAGTACAACAATTTGAGTCAAGGGTTATGACCCACTTGACATGGTGAGCTTAATACTCGTGGAAGGACATCCACCAATACAAAGTTCTCCAATCCAAAACTGTAAGTGACTACTAACCCCACGAGATCCTTGAAAACATGCATCCACATATCATGCCTCATATCATGAAAGGTTTCTCCGACGCAATTTTCCTTATCTTCCTACTGTTTATTTCAGTAGAGATGGCCCTAGAACAGACCATCAAGAGCATCCAGATTCAAAACACTCAACTTCAAGAGATGTTCTTGAACCTATCCAAGGGACAAGAAGAGGTAAAGGCGTTCCTCACCAGGGGAATGATTATGGGAAATCCTGGGGACGACAGATATGACCAATTGGAGTGGCTACAAACCAAGATAACCGTAATGAAAGTCCAGATGATGGGACAACTGGTGGGCCATATGGCTCTTATCCAAAATATGGCACAAGGATAAGAATAGCTGAGAGTCCTCATCAACAAGCTTCGTCAAGATAAATGTAACCAAATAGGGCAAACAACCAGAATTGGATATCGAGTCATTGATCATCCTCCGATGAAGAGTGCACCTTTCCAAATTGCTTCCGCGTTACGAGCCCAACAACAATCTCGCCAACAACAACAGGGTAATCGGCGTAGGCAGAATACATCTGAAAGACGCTTCACTAAAATCAACATGTCATTGTCTCAAGCACTGCAACACCTGTTGAAGGCCAAGCTGGTTACGTTAAAAGACCCCCCTCAGAATCCCAACACAGCTTCCCTAAGTTACAATCCAAATGCAAGGTGCGCGTATCACTCCAACAGTCCTGGACATGACACCAATAGCTGTTGGATGTTAAGAAATAACATTCAAGATCTGATTGATGAAGGAACGCTAGAATTTGCACCAGATGGTCAACTGGAATTCTTTTTCCGTCCCTCAAAGGCTCACCGCCTAAAGTGACAATTTTAGACAAAGAGGCTTCTGTTCATTTGAATTTTCAGTTGTAATTTCTTTTGCTTGTTCAAACACTTATCTATTAATGTCAAACTTTGTTTCATTAATGCATTGCATATGTTTGTCTTGAATTCATCCATTCGTTTTCACTATATTTAAACTATGCTTTCTACTTTATTTATGACACTCAACTCTTACTAAAAGTTACAAGCCTTTAGAGGGAGGATGACGAAAACAATGCCATAATCTCATACAATATACTTTTGAACAGACCTTGCTGACGATGTACAAGCGTTTTTTCAAATCCTAAACACTGGAGTTATAAGGAAGATAATCCCTAGTCAACCCCTTCGAGCCAAAGAAGTAGAAGTTTTATGGTTTAACACAAATTGAAACCTTTAATCAAAACCTGGGGCAGGGTAGTCTCTCAATTAATTCAAACGCGCGTTAAGCCACAAACTCTCATCTCTTAATACAACGAATGACGTCAAGAAACATTCCTCTGGAATCAAAAGATGGTGATGGTTCCCTATCACATAGGCAGTCATTATCTCTAAAAAAAACAAAAAAAAAACCACTAAGTCAAAACCTACAAAAGAGACTTAAGAAAACTGGGGCTTCCCACTGACTGTAACCTCAAAACAAGAAACAGTTCAAGCAAAAGACGGGGATAATAAAATATAAAAGAAAGAGGTCCTATAAACCCTCAACAAAAAAGACTGCCTATTTAAAATAAACTGTCAGTATCCGAACCATCACTGGAATATCAGAGCAAAGACTCAAACGGGATCTAAATGCACAATTAACTGAGCATAGGACTAAAGGACTTCACGAAGAATGGGTGGGTAAAAATAAAATTTGAGTCTTTATCCTTTGTTTCTTAAATTGTGAACCAAGCCACGTTATAACCCTTAAAAGTCCTAGCTGAAGCAAGGGTTAGTTCGAGAGCATACTGTTACAAAAGGTATCCTGACTCTTATAAGGTTTGCTATAAATCCTTAGTTGACATCACACTTTTACAAAATTTGTTTGTTTTATTAAAAAATGAATTTTCAAACTTCAAGACAGACATAAGCTTTGAATTCTTAAAATAATATTGTTTACATATGACTATTTGTTCAACAGCAGAGAAATTCACATGACGAATATCTAGTGAACAAAAAACCTTCTCAATAAAAAGGATCACCTCAAGTGGAAAAATACTTCCAACCAAGGGCACGGCATGATCATTGTCCATCATCTGGGGAAGTCGAGTCAAGATTCAAGGAATCTCTCAAAGATGCCAAATAGCTAGGGGCAGATCTCCATCTGAATCACGTGGGGCATTGGGCATGAATCCCAACAACAAATCTCGTACGATCAAACAAACATCTTCTGGTAGTGTGGCAACACTTACTACTATGGATAATGACAATTCTCCGTACCCGGTGAACATGGACATAGTCGGAAAATACTACGCATGAACAAAGACCCGCTAGGTTGACTGGCTTAGGCAAAAATAAGGGCATCCCGGCGAACCAAAAAAGGTTCGGGAAAAAATTAGGGATAAAAACTAAAAATATGTACACCCGGCAAGCCAAAAACCTGAAAAGGCGGCTTGAGCAAAAAAGGGTATCCCGGTGGACTGAAAACCCGAAAGGGCGGTCAAGGAAAAAGTTAGGGATTAAAGCGTACGACTATGTCACGTCATCTTATCACTTGTCTATCAGTAGAAGACTTATCATTCCGATCGGCAGTTACCAAGCACCTCATAAGTTGGGATAACACTCAATCCTCAAGGTCTCCGCAGGAACTTTCTCTAACAGGTACAGGGGAAGAAAAGTCCTGATGGAAAGTCATTGTCGTATCCTCAGCATACGACCCTGTGACATCTACACTCCCCACAGAGTAGAGGCAACCAAATCATGACATGCGCATCCATATCGCATACATCATAATATCATTTATTTTGAGAACATCATCCCAACATGCATTTCATGCATCGTATATAATTAACCTTGTTATCGTTTTAGGAAAGACAATTATCATCAACAGTCCCATCAGTTATACATGTCACATCTGTAGACAAATAATGGAAAATCAGTTCCCGAAACCAAGCAGGTCAACTAATCTACATGATCAAACGAAGCAACCTTACCTAGGTTCCTTCTCGGTTCTGATGTAGTTTTACCCAAACTCCTCACGAAGCAACCTTACCTAGGTTCCTTCTCGGTTCCGATGTAGTTTTACCCAAACTCCTCACGAAGTAACCTTACCTAGGTTCCTTCTCGGTTCAGATGTAGTTTACCCAAACTCCTCACGAAGCAACCTTACCTAGGTTCCTTCTCGGTTCAGATGTAGTTTTACCCAAACTCCTCACGAAGCAACCTTACCTAGGTTCCTTCTCGGTTCAGATACAGTTTTACCCAAACTCCTCACGAAGTAACCTTACCTAGGTTCCTTCTTGGTTCCGATGAGTTTTACCCAAACTCCTCAAGAAGCAACCTTACATAGGTTCCTTCTCGGTTCCGATGTAGTTTTACCTAAACTCCTCACTAAGCAACCTTACATAGGTTCCTTCTCGGTTCCGATGTAATTTTACCCAAACTCCTCACTAAGCAACCTTACTTAGGTTCCTTCTCGGTTCAGATGTATTTTTACCCAAACTCCTCACGAAGCAACCTTACCTAGGTTCCTTGTCGGTTCAGATATAGTTTTACCCAAACTCCTCACGAAGTAACCTTACCTAGGTTCCTTCTCGGTTCCGATGTAGTTTTACCCAAACTCCTCACGAAGCAACCTTTCCTAGGTTCCTTCTCAGTTCTGATGTAATTTTACCCAAACTACTCGTGAAGCAACCTCACCTAGGTTCCTTCTCGGTTCAGATGTAGTTTTACCCAATCTCCTCACGAAGTAACCCTACTATCCAGGTTCCTTCCCACAAGCCCTACTATACATGCTCTCATTCTGAAGTAACCCTACTATCCAGGTTCCTTCTCCCTTATCTCCAGACAACAGGTTACAATACTGTAAAGCCTGAACCCGACAAATACAGTCGATTTCACATTCCCCAGCGAGTTGTTGTACAGCCTGGACCTTGACCAGGTATACAGTCTACTTTCACCTCTTCAATCAAGAGTTAATTCCCTAGTAGAGTAATGGACAACCAAATGCTCCTAGACTTTACTTCCCAGTGCATAAATAAACATTCCCCAGCAAAGTCCCCCTTGACAGCAGGTACAGGAATTTTCACCCAGGAATCTCTTATGCAAGCAACCTTTTCTGGATGGCATCTTTAAGCCCATCTCCTATGATTTCCCGTTACCTCTCCAAATGGCATCTTTAATCCCATTCCCTACATAATCAACTAACACATCTTTGAGTGCAAATTTTATGGGCACTCTAGTGTTCAATCATCTTCCACCTTCAAGTCACGAATGGCAGATTTACCAATATAACTCTTCAGATGTAAGAAGATTGAACAGGGGCAGCTGTTGTACCCCAAAATTTGCCCTCTCATTTCTCAAAGGATCACCCTGGACCCTCAAGTTTTCTTTCATCCAATTCCAAGCCTTGAACTTCAATTTTTCAAGAAAATCATCCACAAGGGCAAAATGGTCATTTGCACATTGAGAAGTCTAACTTTGACTTTTGGATCAAAATCAAATCTCAAAAATCATATTTCATCAAAACATGTTGGAATATGAAGTTTGTTTCATCAAGAGTTTCAGAAGTCAAATTTTACTTTGGAAAAGTCAAATTCTAAATACTTAGAAATTTTTCTAAGTGTTTAATAAATATGACAATTTCAAAACTTCTGACCAGATTATCACCATAACGCTCAGCAAATTCTGGATATTCTCAAGACAGAGTTTGGTCAAAACTTCTAGGTAAGTTTTCACAAAGGTTCAGTCAGAGTTTGCAAGGGTAAATCAAAGAAGGTTTACAAAGCGTGTTACAAACTTCCTGGAAAGCCTGGGAGCTCCTTCAGAACATGTTAGAGCCATAAGATACAAAGATCAGAGGTTGGATGCTACGCTGAAGCATAACTTCTGATCCAGAACTAAGCCATGGTGTAGAATCTCACGCTGCGGGATTTCTGGTTGTGATAAGTCTCATCATCATTTAATGCTCACAACCACTTTCTGAGTCTTTATCCAAATGATTTCCCCTAAGTATACCTCTATTGTCTTGGGATGGCAAACTTTGGTACTAGGCACATGCTTTGCTTTTGCTTTTCCTTAATTCCCGCTGACAAATCCAGCTTAAGCATGGCTAAAAGCTGCTAACCACCATGCTTGCTTCAAGAACAAGGCAGCGCTTCAGCATATGAAGGCTATATTCAACGCTTTGGTCAGAACTTGACCAAATTCCAAAACCTTGTTTATACAACCCGCTGCAGACCTATAACCAACAGCTAATTCAGCCTACACCTGCATCCCATAATTGCACGAAACTAGCATACGAAAACAATGATGAGAACACAAGGGAGCAGGATGCCAAATTAATTTAAAATCCCATTTGTCTTTCCCCCCAAAATCACATCAAATTCACCTATAAATACTTTGCTCCATCACACGTTCAAGGGACTGGCTTTTGGAAAGAGAGAACTATCAAAAGAGAAAAAGAAACCTGTGAAACCCTTCATAAAAATGCAGATTTCCCAAACAGAAAATAAACCTTTGTTCTTCCCTTTGAATCAAAGAACTTGGCATTTTCTCTTCCGTTACTCTTGCTGATTCCAGAACATCCAAAGGCAGCCACTCAAAGCTCCAAGAACGCTCCAGGTTCAAGGTAAGTCTCTCTGACTTTGCTTGTTTTTCATTCTGAACATCATTAACATGTAAATATCATATTATTAATGTTGTCCTTATAATTGCATAAGTAGAAAAACTGTGGATCAGAGTTTCTTGATTAGGGCTAGACTCAGATTTAGGATTAGAACTTCTATAAGCTGTTGTGCTGTTATCCTTCTGATTTGCTGTTTAATAAGAACTGAATGAATTGCTGGTGTGTTGATTAAAAGTCAAAATGTAACACAAAACTTCTGTTTTTCACTCACCATTTTAACACACAGAACTTCTAGGATTTTCTCACTGTTTAAGCACGCAGAACTTTTGAGTTCTCTTCACTGTTTTAACATACAAAACTTCTATGATTTTTCTCACTGTTAACACACACTAAACTTCTGATGCTTACATGCTGATAACGCACTGAATTGTTGATGTTTACTCATTGTTTTAACTTAACACAAAACTTCTGACTTTTGGTTCACTGGCTGAACACCACCCAGAACCTCTGTGTTTTCCCTCTAATGTTTTTTGCAGGACTTCATAGCGTACCAATCCAGAACCTCTATTCCCTTTCCCTCTGATGTGTCTTGCAGGACCTCAAAATGTACCAATCCAGAACTTCTGATTCCACTGACGTTCCTCTCTGAGTCATCACACGCATGGCTTCAGAACTTCTGATCCTTGGTTATTTTTGCTTGCAGTAGCACGCTGTTTGTCTTTCATTTATTTCCCTTTTCATCATTTTTTTATTAACATAAAAAAACATAAAAATATTTTCCTCTTAATTTATTTCCTTAAGACAAAAACATTTTCTAAACAAGTCCATTTATTTCTTATATTATGCATTTCAATATGGTTGTAATAGATAATTAGGACTTAAATTCCTTGCAATCCCCATTCATAAATAAGTACCCCCATCCCCTAAACATTGTAATAGTATAGGACTTTATATTTCTGTAATTTATCGCTTTCAAATGTAAATGCTAATAATTAGGGTGTGTATGGTAAGATATGAAAATCAACAAATAGATCACCCTAATCAAGACTAAATGCATGCAATCAAACACACTTGCACACTAGCACCCCTAGGGTAATCTCACTTGTTGCCTATCGGAAAATAGTCATGTCCCTCAAATATGGGACGTTTTAGCAAAGACCCTTCGATAAAAAAGATCGTAGTCCCTCGATGACCCTCGATGTTGCCTTCGGTAAAACGATCTAGTCCCTAAACGATATTGCTAAAATGTCTCATAAGTTGCCTTCTATGACTATTCAAACGTCCCATACTCGTCCCTTCACATCCAACGACTGGGCTTCTTACCAAATCAATAGTAAGATAGCAACATCCAAAGGAGGAGGAAAAGCACATCTAAGACCTTTTGAGTAGGTAGGTTCGCTCTTAGTTACTCGCTTGCTCACAACAAAAACATTTTTATACACCCACACTCTCATCTTTGAACTATTTTCGAAACAAACACTTTGTATGCGTTCTTATAAAAAAGAGAATCATTACAAGGTTACAGTTTTAAAATACTTTCAAAAACACATCTCACACTCTCATCTTTGAACTATTTTTGAAACAAACACTTTGTATGCGTTCTTATAAAAACGAGAATCATTACAAAGTTAGATTTTCAAAATACTTTCAAAACCACACAAAGCACATTCAAACAAAAGCAAGTAATCTAGCGAGTAACTAAGAGCCCATGGAAAACCATGGATGAAAAGGGTGCTAATACCTTCCATTTTCATAATCTACCCCCCGAACTCAAGAAAACATCTCTAAAGGTCTTTCCTGTGCTTTTTCACCTTTCCTTTTCGGATAAAAGAAAAGCCGGGTGGCGACTCTTGCTAAACCACAACATTTGCGAACACAAACGCAAAACCTCAAGTCAGTTCTCCCACCGTATCACAGCCATTCCACGCCGTTTTGGGGATAAAACCTCTCCAATTCTTCTTTTACACATGCCACTACCTTGGCATCATAAACATGACTCTAATTCCTCTTAAAAGCATCTTCCTCTAAAAGGACGTCTTCTCTTCATAAGTTGCATCTCTATGCACTCCTCCAATACTTTCACATCCTTTTTAATGCCGAATATCTCATTTCTCAATTTATTCTCCAACAACACAACATATTACGCTTGACCTCGTCTCGAACAATTGTGATAATAATTATTTATGCCCAAAAAGCCTCTAGTTCCGTAACTGACTTCAGAGTCCCTCCATATAGGAATGAAGCTACTGTATTTGAAAACACTTTCATATGATAAAATATATTTCTATCTCCTCATAGGTTCAAACGAAACACCAATCCGATACTCGGAATACAAGATATGCATTTCCAAAGCTATCCAAAAATACGAAACCGATGTCATGCAACGACATACTATTACACACCTTACGATAACGTCATAACAGAATTTCTTTGTACCAGTACCAAGACTTACCATTCTTGAAATCATACTCATCTTCTCGCATTTCAGACTCTGACTCGCGATTCAAAACATTCCAACAACTTCAACAACTTTTACAATTACTTACAAGGATTTCACAACACGGTCTACAACAATTTGTCACTCTATCACCGTTCAACCGTCGACATCTTATGCAAGGGCTACTCAAACCGACAGCTTCACAGTCCACCAGTAGCATTGAAACATCGCAAATTTCTAAATTCCATCTTCTAAAAATTATCATTGTTACTTAATCACCTTCATAAATATCAGGGATTTACACTCTACTCATACGTCAACAACTGTTACATAGCTCCTCATCCTTCGAGAGGTGGACATCAACATTGTCTGATCGTCCTCCCTCAAGACGCTCCAACTTGATTAACAACATGATCTTGGATCTATGTCACATTCAGATTCGGGAAAAACAAAACTTCAACAATATTTGCACCGTCACCAACAGCAGCATACTGAACCAACATCTTACAACCTAAACACATCCAAGAAACAAAGCTTCTCCCCGACTTATCTTCAACCCAATTCCTGCACATAACTAGACTAGAAGAAAAAACAAGCACCGACAGTGTTTCAACCACTTGTCGTGCACTAAGGAACAAACAACATTAAACAACTTGGTCGGAAGGACCGACCTGCTCTGATACCACTAATGTAACACCCTAATTCTACCCGACGAATAATAATAAAATCAGAGTTCAACATAAATGGGATGCTACATTTACAACTTGAAATCATCACTTCATTTAATCGCATATAAAATAGATACATAACATTTAACCAGATGAATCAATAACAACCTGATTTATTCTTTAAAATCAAACAACTTTTTATTGATAAGCAACCGAATCTACATACTCAACTTCAATTCACTTAACATATTTTATTCAACTAAAACAACTTCAAGACAACAATTATTTCATGTAATCAACTAAAAAATTCAGCAACTAAAATAAATATCAACAACTAAACATCAAGCGTTCATCCCCCCGAGTGCCAAGTATCAGAGCAACGACACCGACCCCAACTAACGAAGGTAACAACTATCCTTGTTGATTACTTGCATGTTACCAACAGAGGGAAACATTCAAATAGAAGGGGTGAGATATCGGACAATATAATAAGTTGTATGATGAATAATATATTAGACCAGATCATATAAAATCACCACTTCACAACTTGCAAACAACTTTAATCACAACAAAACATCAACACGATATAACTACTAATTCACAACTTTTAGATAGTACTTGTCACAACAAGTCAATAACATAAAGCAACAACAAATATACTACAACTACAGATGTAACATCAACTGCGACTCCATTACAATGCACATGCATGTAGTACCAGCGGAGCATAACTCCCAACTTAAAAACGGAGCAGAACTCCCAACTCAGAAATTGCCAATTAATAGAGGCATCAACAAGACATAAGCCTTCAACTTAATATTTTTCCAATCGAGGCTAACTTGTTATGCTATGCATGTGACAATAACACAACAACAACAATTCAACCACAACTTAATAATTCAACTTAAATTAACATTGGCTATAAGCCTACAACTTAATAATAATTTAACACTGGCCATATGCCTACAACTTGATATTTCAACAACAACAATTAACACAACGTTGGCATAAGCCTACAACTTAGTACGTCACAACAATAATAACATATCAACAATAGTAATCCGACAACAACATCAATAAGAAAACAACATTGGCCATAAGCCTAAAAATTTAATACCACCTGAAATTCATATTTTTCAGCAAAGTATTCAACATACCGTATCGACTAAAATATACAACAATTGTTCCGTATAGTTATTCGGACAAATCGACTAAATTCTGCTAATTAATTATCAGCTAAAAGTTCTAGGCAAAATACTCATTTTGATCCCTTAACTATAGGTCATGGTTCACTTTGGTCCCTTATCTTTTTTTTGTGCCAAAATGGCCCCTTAAGTTTCAAAACGCAACCACGTTAGTCCTTCCATTAATTGGCCTCCAACGTCCATTTATTTGCGTGAGCTGGCAAGTGAGCGCAGTTTTCTTCTTCTTCTTTATATGTAGATAGCGTATTTGACAGTGGTTCAAAATCTCCTTCACAAAATTTTGTTAACATTCTCCTTCTGTTATACTCCAAAATTTGCCCTCTCATATTTTCCCAAGATCTTTCTCTTACATGGTGATCACAAGCATTTGATTAAAGGAAAGATAAATTTTTTTGAAAAAATAGGCAAGGAGTCTTTGATTGGCATTTTGACAAAATCCTTCAATTGGCATGTTAAACGGCCTTTCGATTGGTATTTGGACAGACTTCACTTGAGCGTCTAACCTCCTCTAAGTTTTCCTCAAAATTCCAAGCTTCAATTGAAGCCTTGGTCTTTTGCTTGTTTGCTGCACACCAGATTCGACTGGGCATGTTTTCCCTTTAAAAAAGCCTCCTTAGATCCAAAGGGGAAGGGCTTCTTGTCAGTGCTCCTTCGATTGCACCATTGTCTTTGCATGATGGCTTGACTCACAAATGCAATGGCTACCTGCATGCAAGCTGGATCCCAGCTTCGATTGGGCATTTGTTTTCCATGGAGAAAGTTTGTTTCCTTCTTCTACTAGGCAAATTATCCCTCTGGGCGTGCCTTCAGCGTACAAAGCAAGAACTTCTCCAAACTGGAATTCGACTCACAAAGCTCCCACTGGGCAAAAGACCCATCAGCGTGTTACCAGCGCACGTATCCCTCTTCAGTTTGTCTTCAGCACAAGGCCAAAACTCCTTCAAAGTTTCCTTCGACCCACAAGGCACTGGCTACCTTTGTGCCAGCTTCGCCTAGGCAGTGACTCCAGTTTAAACAAATTTTACACACTTCAACAAGCGTGATAGCCATTCGAAGGACACATTTTGGTAGCTCATTCGAAGAGGGCACCAAGCATACATAGAAAGTCCATGAAAATAGTCATACAAAGGACACACTAAAGGCCCATTCGAATGGTACACCAGAAGTACCATCTAAAGACCCAGTCGAAAGAGGAAACTTGAGCCCAGTTGAAGGCTACATAAAAAGGCACATTCGAAGGGTGCATGGGAGGTCCAATTGAAGGATAGAGACTGGGGGTATTTGAAACCCAAAATTGTCCATATTTATTCAAATTTCAAAAAGAGGACAAGATCCCATGTTTTTATACACAGTTACGAAACTTAATTCATGGCCTTGAAAATGTTGGTTTATGGCAGTTAAAATTTTGTCTTCTTGTCCCCTCCCTCCTACTCTATATAAGCAGCATGCTTGCAAGCCAAAAAGGACATATACATTGGATATGCGTTGTCCTCATAAACCCACCAAAGTTATAAAAAAGTCTCATAAGTAATCCAAGTTAAAGTAACCCTTAAACAAAGGCACCCACGTCTAGAAGCCAAATTAAAGCAATTCTCAAACAAATATATCCACACCCATTACCACAGATTTATCCATCAATCATTGGTAAGAATTGGTAAAAAGATCAAACTCTACATTTGCATGACACATCTATAATTTCATTTGATTTTCCATACAAGACTAAAGACATGGGTTCGACCCCATGTTTGCTTTTGTTTTGTTGCTAACATTTGCTGCAGATATAGCCTGAATAGACCCAACGCGCGCCGGATCGAAGGACCTGGGTTTCGATACCCAGGTCCTGCTTCTTTGTTTTTGCTAACACACCTTTGGGAATCCAGTGCCCTCACAATATCCACCCTCTGAATCGAAAGCCATATCATGCCACTGGATCGAAGGATAACACCCTTCACAGAACTCAAAGACAACATCCCCTCTAGATCAAAAAGTTCATTCTCCCTTTGGATCGAAAGATCCATTCTCCCTCTGGGTCTAAAAGTCCATTTCTCCCTGTAATCGAAGGATTCCTTTTTTTTTATATTTTATTTTGTTTTATTTCTTCATTAACCCTCTTTTATTTAAATTGTCATTAAATCAAAAAATCACAAAAAAATAGACTTAGACATTTTAATTAAATAATTAATTTCTTAATTAATTGATTAATTAAATTTTAACCATTTTCTTAACTTAAAACAAATTAGAATTTAGGATTTAATTTAGATTTAATTTTCTTTTCATAATAAATAAAAACAAAACAAAAGATTTCTACTTCTTAGGATATTTTTAGACGTTATTTTCAATTTCACGCGTGTTTATTTAATTTCGTTTTTTTATTATCAATGTACCTGCCCACTGGATGTAATAGATTAAAACTAGGAAATTTACTGCTTTATCCCCTTCATTCTTGTACAGTGTAAATCCCCTCCCCAAAGCATTGTAATAGCGTAGATTTAAAATTCCTGCATTTTTATATTCTGCAATATATATATTAGCTACTAGTAATTAGGCGTGTATGACAAGACTAATTGTTGTACCCCAAAATTTTCCCTCTCATTTTACTCAACATATGTTCATTGAGACCCTCAACTTACCCAAGGATACCTAAGGATTGACCAGACAAATCCTCCTCCTAAGACAATGAGCCTCAAACTAGAGTTTCCATTTTCATCAAGATGGGTGAGCTCCAAAGGCCTCAAATCTTTTCCATGGTCCTAATATGTTCTCAAAAACATACATGTCAAGTCTCATTCCCTGCATAAGAAGTTTGCTCAGTCAACTGCTCAGATGCTTGAGGATCGACTATATTAGGTCAAAAGTCAACTGTGACCCACATACAGTCAAACTTCAATATTTTGGGTCAACATCAACATTTTGAAGTGATATCCATAATTTGATCAAAGGTTGATCATGATTCCTCAAGGAATGCTCCTAATTCATCAAAACTCAAAAGTTGCTAAATTAGGGTTTCTCAGGAAAAGTCAACCAAACTTTGACCAAGCATAACTTTCTCATACTTTATCAGAAATTTCTCACCCAAGGCTCATTTTGAAGAGAATCCAATTTCCTACAACTCATCTTCAGCCCCCAAGTTCAAAAAATTCACTCATAAAAAGATATCAATTTCTACATTATAGGTCCTTTTGAAAAGTCAACAAAAACACCTTTTGGGTCAAAGCTTATTACATGAACATGGAAGACCCAATTGAGATTAGACCAAAAGGGTTGTTTAGGGGACATCCTAAGATTTCTAAAAAGTCCAAGAACACCTCTCTATGGTTAAAATTGGAAGAGATAGGCATTGTCAAAGTTGACCATTTTTGGAAAATTGCCAAAAGTCAAATATGCTCAAAAGTGCATTTTTTGTCAAATGGGCCTAGCATTTTAGGATTGTATCTTGTTAGGGACATGGTCCACGACCCAAATCAGCAGCCATATATTATTTTCTTTCTTTATTTATTTTATTTAGATTTTTATTTATTAAAAGTCACATTAAATCAAATAAATGACAAAAAATATAAAAGATTGGTTTTTTTATCTGATTTTTGTTAGAATCAAATCTAATTAAGCTGGCCAAATCAGATCAAATTGAATCAAGGGAAATTGAGGCAAAAATAGCATGATTTGGATGGTTTTGGAAATATATCATATAGCAAACAAATCACATTCAATCTCCATGATTCCAAAAGATTCGGGTCGTTTTTGTTGCCCTAATTCATCACACTACATATACTGAACAAAAACAATGCAAAAGAACAAGGATTGCAGTCGTGAGAACTGAGAACAAAACTCAAATTTTGGTAAAAAATTGGCATATCGTTTTCTCACATAGAGGGTGATTCAAGCCATTCCAAAGCTTCCAATCGCTTCCTGGACATCTCCTGAAGCTAATACAATTGTTTGCAAGCCTTCCCAAACCCGGAATCGCTCCTGGTAAACTCACGGTTTGCACATACAAGCTTGACTTTGATTTTTCAATTTACGCATGATTAACCACTTTTAAGCATAGCATTATATTTGTATCATCATTTGGAATGTTTTAGTTCAATTAATTTTGAGTTTTGATGACTGTATCGCTAATTGCCATGTCTAGGGTTTAAGAAGCCGTTTTAAGGCTTCTCTGTACAGGTAAAATTAGGCCAAGAAAATGGTGCCATGGTACTCGTGAGATCAAGACGAGTTGATTGGTATAGCTAGAAGTAATTTATCATGCGTTTTGTGGTTTTTGAAGTTTGCAGGTTTATGGCTATGGAGTCTTGTCCGTAGGTATAAATCTGATGCCTAAGACGACAAACGGGGAAGAAGACGATGACTTGTCACCACCCTATTGGTCCATTTGAATAATCGCGCATGTTTTTGCTTTATTCAGCCTATCCAATCTTTTTCATATATTATATTTTGGTTTTATTATAATAACAACTAAACAATGTAACACAGATGGCCAAGGCACGCGTTGTATGAGTGGGAGGACCTGGGTTCGATCCCAGGTCCCATCATATTTTCTTTATTTTCTTAACATATGATTGCAGATTCCATGCATTACATGGCAAGATATCCATCATGCGCCCCATTGATCCAACCACTGGATCATTGCCAACACAGATCCAACGCTCAAACCAAGGAAGGACCATGGTGCACTCTCCAGGCGTACCAACACATAATCAAGCGCATGAGTGGGTTCAGCCATAATGGGCCTGGAAAAATTCAGAAGTGCACCCCCCTATTTGCTCATCATATCAGGCCCAACTCTATTCTTTTTTTATTTCAATTCTTTTTATTATTTATTAATTATTTCCTTTTTCAAATAACACCAAAAATCATGTTTTTTTTATTTAACCAGAAAATCATAAAAACATCAAAAATCATTTTTTTCATAAAAAATATTTTATTAATTAATTAGTTTAATTAAATTAGGGTAATTTAATTCCTTTTTATTATAATTTAAAAATAAATAGAACTAGGGTTAAATTTGTACATAGCCTAATTTTTCTCAAAAAATAACCTAAATATTTTCTCAATTAGATTTTTAGGTTTTCCAATTATTTCTCGCATTTAATTCGCCGCACGCGCCTTCAATTTCCCTTTTTCTTTATTATTATTGTAACCGCTCCGAGTTTGTAATAGATTTAATTAGGGTTTTAACTACGCATTTTATTTACAGTAAAAGTAATTATGTATCTGCGAAAGCCTTGTAATAACTAGGACTCTAATTTCTCGCATTTTAATTTCCACAAACTATAAACTGCTTAGATGTTAATAGGATTGTATGGAAAGACAAATTGAAATTAAAACAGTAGAAAACCCTAATTATGCAATGATAATTAACTGAAAAAATACACTTGCACATGCTCACTCCTAGGGTTTACTCCACTCCGGTTGCCTTCGGTAAACGGTCACAAAGTATATGGAATGTTAGTGGTCGTCCTCTAGTCCCAAAAGATCTAAAATGACCCATTCGGATGTTGCCTCGGAAAAAGATCTTTAAGGCTTTAGGATGATTACTAAAATTTCCTAATATTGCTTTTGTGATCGTATTTGTCCCTTCGAACGTCCCTTAAAACTCCAACGATGGTGCTACCTATTCCTTAATAATAGGATAGCGATGTCTAAAGGAAAACGAACAGACTTTTTTTCGAGTAGGTAGATTAGTTCCTAGGTACTTGTTCAAACAAAATTTTTCACACAAACACTTTTCAAAACAGTTTTCAAAAACAACTTCGTCACACTCTTGAGGGCCGATACAAGGGTTATCACGAAGTAAAACAAAAAAATTTCAAAACAAGCACACACAAGCAATTTTAAAAATGAGCAAAGTACCTAAGAGCCCGTGGAAAACCACAGATAGAAAGGGTGCTAACACATTCCCTTTCTATAATCTACCCCCCGTACTCAGAAACATCTCGAAAAAGGTTTTTTCTGTTCTTTTTCCTTTTCCTTTGTTGGATAAAATAAAAGTCGGTGGCGACTCTTGCTTACCGCGACATTTGCAAATACAAAACACTAACCAGTATAACAGTCGGTTCTGCCACCGTATCACAGAACTGGCGACTCTGCTAGGGACTTATCTAATAAAGTGGGGTATACCTTAGGATATAGGTCATTTTAATTGCTTCTCTTACTCATCTTGATTGATTTATTTTAAATGGAATATGTTGGGGTTATATAGATCCTACACCCGGATCTGGGGACACCTTTTAGGTAAGTAGCAATAAACTGTGAGGGAACTGTGTGGGGTATACCGACACAATTGAAGCAGTAGCTACGGTGATGTGGCACTTTGGTTGGTATCGGTAACCCTTGAGTCAATCAGGAGATTACGGGGCCGCCGCGTGGTGTCGTGAAGCATCAACTGACCTTAGAACCTTTAATTGCATAACTTAGCCAGAAGGACGTAGCGAGATGGCCGGCTTTGGTGTATTCCCAAGGTCGACAGATACTCGATGCTACACTCATTAAGGTTTGACTCTTGAGTTTTTTTTAGTTGCGAGTCAGTCGCCTATTGAACGAAGCTGGGGGAAAGATCATTGATATTAAGATCCCTTAGAACCCGGTTACTATTTATAGGGTAGGTTAAACCAATCCAACTTCAAGAGGGTTTTTCCTTAAAACCCATGCAGGCCTTAAACCTAAGGACTTGGTGTGACTTGCTTGTTATTTGCTATACCTGTGATTTTCTAGCATAATCATGACATCATAAGAATGGTGTTGTACCCCAAAATTTTCCCTCTCACTTATCAAGATTTTGCTCACAAGATCTCTTTGGGCTCAAGACTGCACTAGGGTTTGATCAACTCAAGATACCTCCTTATGCACTGATGACCAAAATTAGGGTTTGAGTTTGCACAAGGACATTTGAACTTTCAATGCCTCATATGACTTTCATGTATCATTATGGACCCCCAAGATCACTCATGTCAAGTTTCAAGCCTTGGATCACATTTTAGCTCAGTCAATGGAGCAGTTGACCTAAAAATCAGTTGTATTGGGGAAAAAGTCAACTATGGCCAATTTACAATCAAACTTCATAATTTTTTATCCATATCAACATTTTAAACTCACATGTATCATTTGATAAAGTTTGTACCACAACTCCTCAAGAAATTTGATCAAATCTCCAAAAGGGCAAAATGGTCAAAATTAGGGTTTTGACCTAGAAAATGGTCAATTGGTTTAAGGCATGATCTCAAGAGTCCAATTGCATCATTTTTACCTAATGACATGGTTCAAAACATTGCAAGCCCATTGGGTTGACAGATGAATTTTGCAGTCAACTGATAAAAAAATTAACTGTATATTAAAAAGTCAAACTTTGACTTTTTGGTCAAAATCAAGTGCCAAAGATCATGATTCATCAAAACATGTCAAAATATGAAACTTATTCATCAATAAATCAAAAAGTCAAGATTTCATTTTGAAAAGTTAATTTCTAAACGTGTTGAAAATTTCATGTTTATTCATAACTTTGAACAAAATTTTCACCATGATGCAAGATGATTCAAGAGAAACTCCCAACATGAAAGTTGTAGATCTCCATGAAATATACAACTTTACTTCAAAGAACTTCCTCCAAAAGTGATTTTATCTCAAGTTATAATTTTAAGAACATAGGGTCATGAAACTAAACACTTAGTGAAATTTTACCCTAATTTGGTCAGGATTTTGACCCAACTCCATGGAACTTTTTGATATAGTTCCAAGGGGAATATTCAAAAGCAATTCAAATATGGGTTGTATAGCACATTGCAATCTTTCCAAAATATCCAAGAACTCCTTTAGATCATTCTTGAGTAGGGAGAATCGAAGAGATGAAGTTAAGGTTTTATCACTTGAATTACAAGTCATTTTTTATGAACACATGAACCAAATCCATGGCCATGCTGCATAATCCTCACTTTTCAGGCCTCAAAATTGTCTTTTACTCCATAATTAATGGTTTACACAATTGATTATGCCTTTATCCAAGTACTTCAAGCTTTGTCCAAATCAATTTGCCATTTTAGGGAGAAAGTAACATATTCATTCTTGTAAAGCAAGCTTTATGCACAAAGTCAGATTCTTGAGCTCCCAACTTGTTTTCCTTGATTACACTCCATCCACAAAGTCATAAGTATTGTGTTTAAAGTGGTTAACAAATCTATGAACCAAGTACAAGGCATGGAAACTTGAAATTCTCAAAAATCACATGTTATGCATAAACTTGTGATTTTGAATTCTGACCAACAAAAGGTCTCCAAACTTGTTGCTTATAAATAGAGTCACTATTTGTGAGCTAGAGGACGAGCTGAAGCACCCTGAAAAACACCAAAACTCTCTCAAATCAGAAATTGCCCAAAAACTCCATTGTTGCACAATTTCTGACCATGAACTTCAAACTCACATTTCCCTCGTGCGTTTCTTGGCCTTTTAGTTTCTAAAGCTTACTTACATCAAGTGCAATCTATCCCTGTCGCTGTTTCATTACTGTAACATCATTTACCATATCCTCCATAGCCAAAAACAGAGCATTGCACATTGACTTCTCTTGGTCATTTCAGCCACTCTCAACTCAAGCAAACCATTGCATTAGCTTCCTAGGACCTCAAGGAAGCTAACCTGATAATCACCATTGCTTGAAACAAGCTCAAACTCCAAACATGATTTCCAGTTTTGAGGTAAGTTTTCTCAACTTGGAACTCTTCATACATGCATCATCAATATATTATTTGTGAACAAAACATGTAGATATCATTGCCCTGAAGCTAACCATGTCCATAGTTTCCATTAATTTCGCTTGATCTTAGAGAATTTTGAAACTGAAATTTCTGAAATTTTTAGGGTTCAAATTAGGGCCATTAAAATTCATGCTTATCTTTGATCTATAGTTTTAATACTTTACATTTCTGGAATCGTGAGAAAATTCTCTACAAGTTTCATGTTTACAGTTTTCATTTTTGATGAGAAATGAGCAAGTTATAGTTGGTTTGGCTGGAGGTTGAAGATGAAGTCTTCAGGGCATGTTTTACCTTACATATTTATTGTTTTATTTGTATTAACGGATGTATAGCCACCCCAGTGGTAGAAGCGCGCGCCTGTAACCTATGGGACCTGGGTTCGAGCCCCAGTGGTACCCTTTTCATTTTTCACATTTTTACTTTTCTGATTTTTGTTATTTTTGGCAGGCGCTGGGCCCCTTTGGGCCTGGCTGGTTTTTTGTTTTTGCTAGCTGACCCCCCTATTGACTAATGACACCCCTGGCCCAATTTTGTTTATTATTTTATTTATTTCATTTTTATTTTCTTAAATATATTTTCTAAATACTAAAAAATCATAAAATACAAAAAAATGATATATTTATATTTTGACTTAGTTTATTCTATTTTTATCACAAAAAAATATTTTTATTAATTATACTTTATTTATTTTTTACTTATTATCTTGTAAATATAAATAAAATTAGGTTATTAGTTATTTTCTTTCATACTAATTTAAATACATTATTTTTTGATATAAAAAAGACTAAAAATATTTTATAATGCTATAAATATTTTCAAGATAAAAATACTTAAAACATTTTTCTTAAACTTATTTTCTTTTAATCAACTAAATAGAATTAGGGTTTTATTAAAAAAATATTTTCTTAATAAAATTCAAATGTAATTAATTATTTTCTTTATTTAATTAGGTTAAGACAAATGTTTTTTTTTTTCATGAAAATCAAACAAAGATACATTCTCTTTACATTTTGTATTTCTTGTACATTTATTCATTTTTATACTTTGTATTTATTTAATTCCTTGTATATTTATACCAATTCAATATGGTTGTAATATACTAATTAGGATTTAAATTCTTGCAATCCTCATTCAATTTGTATACCCCTCCCCACAAATGTTGTAATAGCGTAGTAATTTTAAATTTCACAATTTACCGCTTTTATATAACATACTAGTAATTAGGGTTTGTATGGAAAGACTAAAACCAATGCTTAGAAAACCCTAATTCAAGACAAAAACAAGCATGAAAATGATACACTTTCACACAAGCACCCCTAGGGTTATTCTACTTGGTTGCCTTATACAAAATGATCATATTACGCATGTAAGGTATCTTAGCAAAAACAAGCAAATGCAAGATCACAGTCCCTCAATGACGCTATCTAAATTGCATTGCAAATGATCTTAGTCCCTCAAAAAGAATGCTAAGATACCTTGCAACATTGCTAATCATGGTTATACGATGACCCACACCTGTCCCGTTTACATCCAAAGTTAGGGTTGCTTACCATATCAATGGTAAGACAACAATGTCAAAGGAAAAGAAAATGAACAAGAAAGACATTTGAGTAGGTAGATTGCTCCTAATTACTTACTCAATTTCAAACAAACATCCTTGCTATTTTCAAAACAATCACATACACTTTCAAACATCTTACAAATTTGAAAACATTTTCAAAAGATCAACATCTTTGTATACATTCTTACGAACAAGAATCATTACAAAGATTGCCAAAACAATGGCCTCTTTACAAAATACTTTCAAAATCCACACAAAGCACAATTTCAAACAAAAGCAAGTGATCTAGGGAGTAACTAAGAGCCCATGGAAAACCATGGATGAAAAGGGTGCTAACACCTTCCCTTTTCATAATCTACCCCCCGAACTCAAGAAATAATCTCAAAGGTCTTTTCTGTGCTTTTTCACCTTTCCTTTTGGATAAAATAAAAGTCGGTGGAGACTTTTGCCAACCGCAACATTTGCGATCAAAATGCAAAACCTTCAAGTCAGTTCTCCGACCGTATCACAGAACTGGAAACTCTGCTGGGGATAATTCTAAAAGTGGGGTTACCTTAGGGTTAGATCACATTTACTTTCTTTCATTTGTTTGACTTGTTTGCTTTACATTATGGTTCTTTGTTTGAGTTTGAATCCTCTACCCAGATTTGGGATACCTTGTGGAAACTGTACGGGGTATACCTACAGGGTCTAAGAAATAGCTACGTTAGTGCGACATATTTGTGGGTACCGGTAGCCTTTGAGTTAATCAAAGAGAATACAGGGCCGCTGAGTGATGTCATGAAGCACTAATGAACTTTTAGAACCTTTACTTGACCAAATTGGCCTTTAGGATATTTCAGTCGCCATTGAGGTTTTGTTTCTTGGGATATTTCGGTCGCTATTAAAGAGGCTTATGCTGAAACAATGATCAAGGAAAAAAACCAGTGATATTGAGCTCCTTAGAATCCGGTTACTATTACTAGGACAAGTTTGAGCCAACTAAACTTCAAGAGGGTACTTACCTATATGACTCCATGCAAGCTTAAACCTAAGGACTTGTTTGCTTTGTTTGTACATACATATTTGTACATAACATCATGAACATCATAACATCATACACATTCACTAACCATTTGAAGAATTTTGTGATTCATCTTTGTTCTTGTTTTGTAGGATATGGATTCTCCTCGCAGGAAAACTATTCAAGTCAACCTTGTAAGGATCCCTCCACAACTTAAGAAGCTAGCTTCAAGGATTCCTGAAAATTCTCCATTCACCGAGAGACATGGTCGCCTACTCAACTTGGTCACTTCCAACATTGACGAGGACATGATGAAGGTGCTCTTTCAGTTTTTTGATCCTTTACACCATTGTTTCACATTTCCCGACTATCAACTTGTGCCAACTTTGGAAGAATTCTCCCAACTCTTGAGGATTCCCATTCTCAATCCACTACCTTTCAACGGTAGGGAAAGAGACCCAAAGCCAGAAGAGATTTCTCAAGCTCTACACTTGCACTCATATGATGTCACAACTTATTGGGAAACAAGGAGTTGTGTCAAAGGTTTCCTAGCAAAGTTCATGTTTGAGAAAGCCCAAATCTGTTGGAATTCCTTGGATCTGCAAGCCTTTGAGGAAATTGTGGCTCTCCTCATCTATGGGATGATTTTGTTTCCAAACCCTGACCAACTCATAGATGTAAACGCCGTCAAAATCTTCATATCCTGCAACCCGGTGCCTACATTGCTAGGGGACACCCTACACTCTTTTCACACTCGCACAATGAGGAAAAAAGGTGTCCTTATGTGTTGCACCCCTCTCTTGGCAAGATGGTTTATTTCACATCTTCCCTAATCTGTATTAAAGAATGAGCAAGGTTCAAGGTGGTCGCAAAGGTTGATGACACTCAAACATTCAGACATCCATTGGTGTTTCCGATCCATAGAGAATGTTACTATTGTTGACCGTTATGGAGAATTCCCTAATGTCCCCTTACTTGGCATTAGGGGAGGTATCACCTAAAACACCTGCTTAGCCTTAAGACAATTTGGTTACGCCCTAAGGGATGGTCCGCACGAGATGCTAATTCAAGGTTTGGTATTTGACTACGAGAACGACGATCAAGGTCTTCATCAGAGATTTATCCGAGCTTGGAGGATGTTGAATAAGGTAGATAGCAAGACTTTGGGGCACAAAAATTCCATCCCTCTTGAGCCTTACCTCAAATAGGTACGAGCTCGTGCTCAGAATCTTATGATGCCTTACCCCTCCATTCTCCCGGTAATCATTGAGCCTGTCATGGAAGGAGATGTCCCATACACAATCCTACATCCTGAAATGCCCACCTCTCTTGAAGACCTACAAAGGGATTGGATACAACTCAAGGGGGAGCGAGACACTTTCGAAACCCAATTCTACGCAAGTGAGAAGAAGGTTTTGGAACTCATTAGGCTACTTCATGAGGAGCAGACTCTGAATGCCTACATTGCACAAAAGAGGATGCGTACTACCTTTCTATCTTAGAGTTTTTATATTTGTTTTGCCCAAGGAGGCACTGATGTACTCAAGCTTTAATTTATTAATATAACGTGTGTTTCCTTTTTGTCTAAAACAAATTTGAATCTTAAAATCCTTGAAATCATTGCATATGAATTTATCATTCATCATAACATAAAACAGATTTCTTGCAACAAGTCTCCTCATCTCTCTACTGTTTATTTCAGTGAGATGGATCTCGAGCAAATGGTGAAGGATCTTCAAGCTCAGAATGCACAATTTCAAAGTTGTTCTTGACCCTAGCTAAAGGACAAGAAGAGTTGAAGACTTTGCTAGATGAGGAGAAAAAAAAGAAGACAAAGAATATAACCGGAGTTCTAAACATGGGAAGAAGATTCCAAGGGCAAACAAGAAGGGCCTTAGACTTTGCAACGACATCCGGTGAGAAAGACAACCAAGATGGGAAAGGGAAAGAAACAGTTTTCCAGTTAGAATCAGAAGAGGAAGAGGAAGAATAAGACTATTCTGAAGAACAATACCCTCCAGCTAATGACAAGTATAAACATCTCGAAGAGCGGTTAAGTGCAATGGAAATCCAAAAAGTGCCTGGCTTGGACTTTGAGGAGTTGGGGTTAGTATAGGGAATTGTGATTCCTCCAAAATTCAAAGCACCTGTGTTCGCCAAATATGATGGAGTTTCATGCCCTAAAATGCATCTTCGATCCTATGTGAGGAAAATCCAGCCCCATACCGCTGACAAAGACTTATGGGTACACTTCTTCCAAGACAGTCTGTCTGGAACTCAACTTGATTGGTTTTATCAGTTAGAAAGAGCCAATGTTCATAACTGGGAAGATCTTGCTGCAGCCTTTTACAAACAATACCAATACAACGCTGATCTTGTGCCTACCCATACTCAACTCTAGAGTATGGCCATGGTTTCAAGTGAATGCTTCAAGGACTATGCGCAAAAATGGAGAGACTTGGCTGGAAGAGTTCAACCTCCCCTATCTGAAAGATAATTAGTAGACATGTTTTTGGGCACCTTGTCTGGTCCCTTCTTCAATCACCTAATTGGGAGTTCATCGGCAGGTTTTACTGAACTGATATTTACTGGAGAAAGGGTAGAAGCCGGGATAAAAAGTGGAAAGATTCAAAAAGATACATCCTCTGCTGTTGTAAGAAAGCCATTTATCAGAAAGAAAGAAGTGGTTGCTGTTTATCCTCATAGAAATCAAGATAGAGCCGAACGCCGTCCAATGGTGGGGGCTGTTATGATTCCTAAACCTGCGCCTGATCAACAAAGAAACAACCAACCAAGGATGGAAAGACCAGTCAGACAATTCACCAAAATTAATATGACCATATCTCAAGTATTTCCACACTTGCTAAGATCCAACCTAATGACCTTGAAAGAAGCTCCAAAGAACCCTAACACAACCTCTCCTCACTATCTTCCTAATGCTCACTATGCATACCACTTTGAGAGTCCCGGCCATGACACTAACAATTGTTGGTCTCTGAATAACAAAGTACAAGACCTCATTGAAGCCAAAGAGATTGAATTCGATGCGTCCGAAAAGCCAAATGTCATTTCTGCCCCTATGCCCAAACACGACCATACTACCAACACCATTGAAGAAGATATGTTTGTTACTTTAGTTGATGAACTTGTGACCCCACTCTTGATTATCAAAAATAATTTGTTGATTTTCGGTGTATTCCCAGGCTGCGATAAAGGCTATCATTTTTGTTTGTCCTCACCAACCAGTTGTCCTTTGTTGAAAGCAGGTGTTCAGTGCCTAATAGAAAACAAGGAAATTTTGTTTGAAAAGACTTCTGTTCCACCTGTTCCTTTTAACGATGTTTCTATCATTACAATTTCCGCCAATTCTTCCAGGGTCTCCACCAAAAGACCTGTTAGAATTACATCAGTTCCAAAAGCAACTCCTTTGATAATTATAATTCCTGGACCAGTCTCGTATTCATTAGACAAAACCATACCATGGAATTATGGAGGGGATGTCTACTACCACGGTATCAAGCAAGATTGTCCAGCCGCCGAAGATTCAAGTTCTGAGAAAGTTGACTCTGATATCAGTAATGTTGTAGGGACTAGCAAGATTACCCGAAGCGGAAGGATATTCTCTCTTGAAATTCCTCCCCCAAAAGCAGTTTCTGGACCTGTAATCATTCCTGTTGTTACTCCTCCAAAAGTTGTTCTCAGTCTTACAATTATCTCCACTAATACTCCAATTGACAAAGCTGTTACAATCCTTGCTATCACTCCTACTGACATTCCTGCTTCCGAGTTAACCGAGACTCGAGGTAAAAGTATTCTGATTGAGCATGTCTAGACGAAGGCACAATCATTGGCTATCCCTGAGACCTCCCAGAAAGAGATGGAGGAAATTTTAAAGATCCTAAAAAGAAGCGACTACGATGTAATTGAGAAACTGGGGCAAACTCCATCCAAAATTTTCATGTTGGCTTTACTACTATGTTCCGAGGCGCATACAAAAGCTTTGGTAAAATTCCTGAAAACTGCCCATGTACCCCAAGAAACATCTGCCGATCAGTTCCAAGACTACGTAGCCAGCTTGACTGTAGATAATGGTCTAGGTTTTTCGGATGCTGATTTAACGCCAAGAGGAAGGAAACATAATGATGCATTGCATGTCTCAATGGAATGCAGGGGCACAACCTTGGCTCATGTTTTGGTGGACACCGGGTCGTCTCTGAATGTATTTCCTAAAAAGGATCTTGATAGGCTTGACTGTGAGGGATTGACATTGAAACCAAGCAACATAGTAGTGAGAGCTTTTGACGGCTCGAAAAGGATGGTGCATGGGGAAGTGGATATCCCCATAAAGGTTGGAACCCAAAAATTTGATTCAACCTTCTATGTAATTGATATTCGCCCTTCATACTCCTGCTTGCTAGGCCGACCATGGATTCACAATGCTGGCGTTGTTACTTCTACGTTGCACCAAATGATGAAGTATCTGATTCAAGGGAAGATTATCACTGTTCATGGAGAAGAAGAGTATATGATCAGCCATCTCAATTCCTTCAGATATGTGGAATTAGATGGTGAATTTATTGAAACTCCATGCCAACACTTTGAAGAAGTCCCGCAAGATGTGGCAGTGACCAAGGTTGTTCCCAAGATCACAAGGCCTCCACTCAGGATGTCATCTTTGAAGGATGCAAAAGCAGTGATAGAAGAAGGTGGGTGCACAATTTGGGGGCAGTTCCTAGATATCCCATACAAGTATGACAAGTTTGGCCTGGGTTTCACTTCAGGTGCTCAGAAGATTGTACGTCATGCTCGTGCTGGAGGACCACCCCTGAAGATCAACAACCATGAAGTAAATGCGGTAGAGGATGATGAAGATGGCTGCAACCTAGAGGATTGGATCTTCCCAATTATCAGTGTAGGGCTCAGCAACTAGGAGGCTAGAGATTTTGTCCCGATCACTTTTATCCCACAGTAATTTTTCTTTACATTTTGTTGGATCTGTAATATTAAAACAATTCAGACTCTTAAAACCTTGTGTCTTACCCGAGGCATAATGGTCCATTTGTAAGGGTTATTATCTCATTTACATATGACATCAATGAATCATGGACGTTTTGCATACAAACTTTGTGCTCATTGTTTTTATTCTTTTTTTCATTTTCATTTCTTTCAAAGATAGTTATACCCTTACACACACTCACACTCACAATGCAGGTCTACATCCATTCGGGATCCCATGGATAACAGTTCTGCTATGGCTTTTTGTGACTCTGAAAATCTAATCTACCAAGCCGAAGACGAAGGTGAGGAAGATTGTGAAGTACCAGGGGAACTTGCCAGATTACTACAAAAGAAGAGAGAACCATTCAGCCCCACGAGGAAGCCGTGGACACTATCAACCTAGGTACCGAGGAAGAAAAAAGAGAAGTCAATATGGGTGCCAACCTAGAACCCAGTATCAAAGAGCGTCTGATTCAGTTGTTACACGAGTATGTTGAGGTCTTTGTCTGGTCGTATGAAGACATGCCAGGACTTGATGAAGATATTATGGTACATCGTCTACCTACAAAAGAGGACTGCCCACCAGTAAAACAAAAGGTCTGTTGCATGTGACCAGATATGTCGGAGAAGATCAAAGCAGAAGTCATGAAACAATTCAACACTAGATTCTTGGTCGTCACCTCCTATCCGCAATGGGTTGCCAATGTTGTTCTTGTGCCCAAAAAGGATAGAAAGGTACGAATGTGCGTGGACTACAGAGATTTGAATAGGGCGGGCCCTAAGGATGACTTCCCTCTTCCCCATATTGACTTCCTAGTTGACAATACGGAACAACACAAAGTGTTTTCCTTCATGGATGGTTTCTCAGGTTACAACAAAATCAAAATGGCGCCTGAAGACATGGATAAGACAACTTTCATCACACAGTGGGGCACATTTTGCTACAAGGTGATGCCATTCGGACTGGAGAATGCTGGGGAAACCTATCAGCATGCCATGGTAGCTCTATTTCACGATATGATACATCACAAAATAGAGGTTTTTGTGGAAAACATGATAGCTAAATATCAAACAGAAGAAGAGCATCTTGATCATTTACAGAAACTATTTGAGAGACTAAAGAAGTATAAGTTGAGGTTGAACCCAAATAAATGTACGTTCAGAGTAAGGTCTGGTAAGCTCCTAGGCTTTGTCGTCAGTAATAAAGGTATTGAAGTGGATCCCGCAAAGGTAAAAGCGATACAAGAGATGCCTGCTCCTCGTACTGATAAGGAAGTTAGAGGATTCTTGGGACGTTTGAACTACATTGCCAGATTCATTTCTCACCTGACAACTACTTGTGAACCAATCTTCAAACTACTGAAGAAAGATCAAGTAGTCAAATGGAATGATGAACGCCAAAATGCTTTTGATAAGATCAAAGAGTACCTGCAAGAGCCTCCTGTTTTGATTCCACCAGTCAAGGGAAGACCATTGATCATGTATCTAACTGTTTTAGAAAATTCAATGGGGTGTGTGCTGGGGCAGCATAACGAGTCTGGCCGAAAAGAGAATGCTATTTATTACCTGAGAAAAAGTTTTACCGACTGTGAAACAAGATATTCACTGCTTGAGAAAACTTGCTGAACTCTGGCATGGGCTGCTCGCCGGCTAAGACAGTATATGCTGACCCATACTACCTTGTTGATATCTAAAATGGATGCAATAAAATACATCTTCGAGAAACCTGCTCTCTCTGGGAGAATAACGAGATGGCAGATGATCCTAACAGTATATGACATACAATATACTACCCAGAAATTAACAAAGGGCAGTGTATTAGCTGATCACCTTGCTCACCAAGCTGTGGAAGACTACCAGTCCATGAAGTTCGAGTTCCCAGATGAGGACATCATGATGGTAAACAACTATAAAGAATTCAGGCCATATGACAGACCTGAATAAGGATCCCGATGGACCCTAGTTTTTGATGGGGCATCCAACGCACTCGGCAATGGTATTGGTGCTGTACTCATATTTCCTGAAGGGTGTCATACTTCATTTACTGCAAGACTCTGCTTCAATTGTACAAATAACATGGCGGAATATGAAGCATGCATCTTTGGTCTAAAGGCTGCCATAGACTTGGGCATCAAATCTTTGAATGTATTCGGAGATTCAGCTTGGGTTATCAGCCATATCAAAGGGGAATGAGACACCAAACACCCTAACCTTATCCCTTACAAAGAACATGTTTTGACATTGCTCCCACATTTTGAAAAGATTAACGTCGAGCATTTCCCGCGAGAAGAAAATCAACTAGCCGATGAACTAGCCATAATGTCATCTATGTTTAAACTTAAATGGGATAATGAGGCTCCCCAGATCACCATTGAACAAAGGGATGAACTAGCACACTGTCACGAGATTAATACTAAAGAAGTGGTGGACCAGCCTTGGTTTCACGAAGTCAAGAGGTATCTCGAGGCTCAAGAATATCATGAAGGAGCTTCAGTAAATGATAAGAAGTTCTTAAGGAGATTCTCTGCTAAATTCTTCCTTAGTAATGGCATTCTTTACAAACGCAACCATGACTCCGTATTACTTTGGTGCGTAGACAAGGTTGAAGCTGAAAGGATCATGGCTGAATTACATGAAGGCACTTTTGGAACCCATTCCAGTGGGCATACGATGGCAAAGAAAATCCTACGGGCAGGCTATTACTGGTCTACCATGGAAGAAGATTGCAATCAACACTCTCGAACTTGCCATAAATGTCAGATCTATGCTGACAAAGTGCACGTACCTCCGGTTCCTCTGAATGTCTTGACGGCTCCTCGGCCCTTTGCTATGCGGGGGATTGATGTGATTGGGGATATCAAGCCAACAGCCTCTAATGGACACCAATTCATCTTAGTGGCCATTGATTATTTTACAAAGTGGGTGGAGGCAACTTCCTTCACTTCCGTTACCAAGAACGTTGTCACCTGGTTCATCAAGCAGAATCTCATTTATCGTTATGGTATCCCGAAGAGGATCATTATAGACAATGGTAAAAACTTGAATAATACTATGATCACCGTCCTGTGCGAGCAATTTAAGATCTAACATCATAATTCTTCCCCTTACCGGCCGAAGATGAATGGTGTTGTCGAAGCCGCAAATAAGAACATTAAAAAGATCATACAGGAAATGACAGTCATATACAAAGACTGGCATGAGATGCTACCATTCGCTCTCCACGGATATCGTACCACAGTTTTCACATCAATCGGGGCAACACCCTATTCTCTGGTATACGGTATGGAGGTTGTCTTGCCTATTGAGGTCCAGATCCCCTCTCTGAGGATTATGAAGGATGCAGGGCTGAATGAAGAAGATTGGATCCAAACTCGACTTGATCAACTAAACTTGATTGATGAGAAAAGGCTTACTGCTGTCTGTCATGGTCAAATATATCAAAACGGATGATCAAGGCTTTCAACAAAAAGGCCAGACGCCAAGTGTATCAAGTTGGAGATCTGGTGATCAAACGCATCATACTACCGCAAGGTGATCCTAGGGGCAAATGGACTCCTACATACGAAGGACCATTTATAATCAAAAACATATTCTCTGGTGGAGCAATGATCTTGACCACCATGGATGGCGAAGACCTGCCACACCCTGCAAACACAGACATATTCAAAAGATACTACACATAAGAGACCCGCTAGGTTGACACACCTAGACAAAACAAGGGCATCCCGGCGAACCAAAAAAGGTTCGAGCAAAAATTAGGGATAAAACAAAAAAAATTTGTACACTCGGCAAGCTGAAAACCCGAAAGGGCGGCTTGGGCAAAAAAGGGTATCCCGGTGGACTGAAAACCCGAAAGTGTGGTCCAGGCAAAAGTTAGGGAATTAAAGCGTATGACTATGTCCCGTTGGATCGTCGTACGGACAACCTTTGGCTTCCACTGACAAACTCAGAGGTTCTGATTAGTTCAATCATCTTCATACAAGGCAACAAATAGACAAGAGGCTCATAGATACAAAGGCTATAGCAGAATGGGAACCCCATGGGATTATTGCACATAGCTATCTTTTCTTTGTATTAAAAATTCCATTTTTTACGACGGTATTCTCTTACTAGAATGTTTGTCTCATTGTACAAAAATACTTACTCAAAGTTAATACAAAGATATTCCTTTGAAAGTGCAAAAAATATCTGTTTTTTCTTTCCGCTTGTGTTTTGTTTACAAAAACGTCCAATGATTCATTGTTGAACATATGCATTTGAACATAATTACTGTTTACAAATAAACAAAAACAAAAGACAATCGCTGATGGCTTTAAGGGATAGGGAAATCTCTCTAAGTTTGTCTCCATAAAATTCCCCACAGTGTGAAGTTAAATCCCCAGCGGAAAAAAGCTTCCAGTTTATCAATCCCCTATACAGGTCGCCAAATTTCTTGAAATTCCCCAACTAGGATTTTTCAAACAGTACACGACATTCCCCTTATAACAGAGTTTATTTCTCTAAAGGGAAATTCATCAGCACTTCAACTTCACAACATGAAGACTTATGCTCCATATCCTCAGCAGCGAACAGAGATTTATTTTCCCCAATCCAATAGCAGTACAGCAAAATTAGCTCACATACGCATACATCGCACCCATATATCATAAACATTGATAACAAGAATGCATTATACCATGCATTTCATACAACATAACATTTCATATTAGATAAAATTTTACCCTTTTCTGGATAAGATTAATCAACAGCTACCATTAACAATGTTCAAATTTTTCAGATACACTCCAGACACAGATGACATTCTGATACTCATTCAGATCCAGCTTCTCAGATACAGTTCAGATACGCTCCAGACATGGATGCCATCCTGAAACTCCTTCTTTCTCAGATACAGTTTAGATACGCTCCGGACACGGACGCCATTCTGATACTCATTCAGATTCTTTTAGATACAGTTCAAATGTGCTCCAGACACGGACGCCATCCTGATACTCATTCAAACTCAAATTTTGATACAGTTCAGATACGCTCCGGACACGGATTCCATTCTGATACTTATTCAGATCCAGCTTCTCAGATATAGTTCAGATACGCTCCAAACACTGATGCCATCCTGAAACCCATTCTTTCTCAGATACAGTCCAGATACGCCCCAGACACGGACGCCTTTCTGATACTCATTCTTTCAGCTTACAAATTACAATTCAACAAATCACTTTTTGATGGCATCTACAAGCCCATCTCTAACAACTTTCGAGCACCTCTCCAAATGGCATCTTTAAACCCATTCCCTCTACCATCACATCACCGAGTGCAAATTTCTGGGCACTCTAGTGTCTAATCATCTTCCACCTTCGAGTCACGAATGTAAAAGCTTGCCAATCTAACTCTTAAGGCTTAAGAAGATTGAACAGGGGCAGCTGTTGTACCCCAAAATTTGCCCTCTCACTTATCAAGATTTTGCTCACAAGGTCTCTTTGGGCTCAAGATTGCACTAGGGTTTGATCAGCTCAAGATATTTCCTTATGCACTGATGATCAAAATTAGGGTTTGAGTTTGCACAAGGAAATTTGAACTTTAAATGCCTCATATGAATTTCATGGATCATTATGGACCCCCAAGATCACTCATGTGAAGTTTCAAGCCTTGGATCACATTTTTGCTCAGTCAATGGAGCAGTTGACCTAAAAATCAATTGTATTGGGGAAAAAGTCAACTATGGCCAATTTACAGTCAAACTTCATAATTTTTTATCCATATCAACATTTTAAACTCATATGTATCATTTTATCAAGTTTGGGCCACAACTCCTCAAGAAATTTGATCAATTCTTCAAAAGGGCAAAATGGTCAAAATTAGGGTTTTGACTAGGAAAGGGAAATTTCTAGTTTTTGACCTAGAAAATGGTCAATTGGTTTAAGGCATGATCTCAAGAGTCCAATTGCATCATTTTTACCTAATGACATGGTTCAAAACATTGCAAGTCCATTGGATTGACAGATGAATTTTGCAGTCAACTCATCAATAAATCAATTGTATACTGAAAAGTCAAACTTTGACTTTTTGGTCAAAATCAAGTTCCAAAGATCATGATTCATCAAAACATGTCAAAATATGAAACTTATTCATCAAGAAATCAAGAAGTCAAGATTTCATTTTGAAAAGTCAAAATTTCTAAACTTTGAAATTTTTCTAATTGTTGAAAATTTCATGTTTTTTCATAACTTTGAACAAAATTTTCACCATGATGAAAGATGATTCAAGAGAAACTCCCAACATGAAAGTTGTATATATCAATGAAATATACAACTTTTCTTCACAAAACTTCCTCCAAAAGTTCTTGGATCTCAAGTTATAATTTTAAGAACATAGGGTCATGAAACTAAACACTTAGTGAAATTTGGCCCTAATTTAGTCAGGATTTTGACCCAATTCATGGCACTTTTTCATATAGATCCAAGGGGAATATTCAAAAGCAATTCAAAGATGGGTTGAATAGCACATTGCAAGCTTTCCAAAATGTACAAGAACTCCTTGAGATCATTCTTGAGTAGGGATAATTGAAGAGATGAAGTTAGGGTTTTGTCACTTGAATTACAAGTCATTTTTGATGAACACATGAACCAAATCCATATCCATGCTGCATAATCCTCACTTTTCCGGCCTCAAACTTGTCTTTTACCCCATAATTAATGGTTTACACAATTGATTATGCCCTTATCCAAGTGTTTTAAGCTTTGTCCAAATCAATTTGCCATTTTAGGGAGAAAGTAACATATCCATTCTTGTAAAGCAAGCTTTATGCACAAAGTCAGCTTCTTGAGCTCCTAACTTGTTTTCCTTGATTACACTCCATCCACAAAGTCAGAAGTATTGTATTTAAAGTGGTTAACAACTCTATGAACCAAGTACAAGGCATGGAAACTTGAAATTCTCAAAAATCACAAGTTATACATAAACTTGTGATTTTGAATTCTGACCAACAAAAGGTCTCCAAACTTGTTGCTTATAAATAGAGTCACTATTTGTGAGCTAGAGGACGAGCTGAAGCACCCTGAAATACACCAAAACTCTCTCAAATCAGAAATTTCCCAAAAACTCAATTGTTGCACAGTTTCTGACCTTGAACTTCAAACTCACATTTCCCTCGTGCGTTTCTTGGCCTTTTAGTTTCTAAAGCTTCCTTACATCAAGTCCAACTTATCCCTGTCCATGTTCCATTACTGTAACATCATTTACCATAACCAAAAACAGAGCATTGAACATTGACTTCTCCAGGTCATTTCAGCCACTCTCAACTCAAGCAAACCATTGCATTAGCTTTCTAGGACCTCAAGAAAGCTAACCTGATCATCACCATTACTTGAAACAAGCTCAAACTCCAAACATGATTTCCAGTTTTGAGGTAAGTTTTCTCAACTTGGAACTCTTCATACATGCATTATCAATAGTTTATTATTGAACAAAACATGTAGGTATCATTAACCTGAAGCTAACCATGTCCACAGTTTCCATTAATTTTGCTTGAGCTTAGAGAATTTTGAAACTGAAATTTCTGAAATTTTTAGGGTTTAGATTAGGGCCATTAAAATTCATGCTTATCTTTGATCTATAGTTTTAATACTTTACATTTCTGGAATCGTGAGAAAATTTACTACAAGTTTCATGTTTACAATTTTAATTTTTGATGAGAAATGAGCAAGTTACAGTTGGTCTGGCTGGAGGTTGAAGATGAAGTCTTCAGGGCACGTTTTACCTTGCATATTTATTGTTTTACTTGTATTAACGGATGTATAGCCACCCTAGTGGTAGAAGCGTGCGCCTGTAACCTATGGGACCTGGGTTCGAGCCCCAGTGGTACCCTTTTCATTTTTCACATTTTTACTTTTCTGATTTTTGTTGTTTTTGGCAGGCGCTAGGCTCCTTTGGGCCTGGCTGGTTTTTTGTTTTTGCTAGCTGACCTCCCTATTGACTAATGGCACCCCTGGCCCAAGTTTGTTTATTATTTTATTTATTTCAATTTTATTTTCTTAAATATATTTTCTAAATACTAAAAAATCATAAAATACAAAAAAATGATATATTTATATTTTGACTTAGTTTATTCTATTTTTCTCACAAAAAAATATTTTTATTAATTATACTTTATTAATTTTTTACTTATTATCTTGTAAATATAAATAAAATTAGGTTATTAGTTACTTTCTTTCATACTAATTTAAATACATTATTTTTTGATATAAAAAAGACTAAAAATATTTTGTAATGCTATAAATATTTTCAAGATAAAAATACTTAAAACATTTTTCTTAAACTTATTTTGTTTTAATCAACTAAATAGAATTAGGGTTTTATTCAAAAAATATTTTCTTAATAAAATTCAAATGTAATTAATTATTTTCTCTATTTAATTAGGTTAAGACAAAATATTTATTTTTCATGAAAATCAAACAAAGATACATTCTCTTTACATTTTGTATTTCTTGTACATTTATTCATTTTTATACTTTGTATTTATTTAATTCCTTGTATATTTATACCAATTCAATATGGTTGTAATAGACTAATTAGGGTTTAAATTCTTGCAATCCCCATTCAATTTGTATACCCCCTCCCCACAAATGTTGTAATAGCGTAGTAACTTTAAATTTCGCAATTTACCGCTTTTATATAACATACTAGTAATTAGGGTTTGTATGGAAAGACTAAAACCAATGATTAGAAATCCCTAATTCAAGAAAAAAACAAGCATGAAAATGATACACTTGCACACAATCACCCCTAGGGTTATTCCACTTGGTTGCCTTATACAAAATGACCATATTACACATGTAAGGTATCTTAGCAAAAACAAGCAAATACAAGATCATAGTCCCTCAATGACGCTATCTAAATTGCCTTACAAATGATCTTAGTTCCTCAAAAAGAATGCTAAGATACCTTGAAACATTGCTAATCATGGTTATACGATGACTCACGCCCGTCCCGTTTACATCCAAAGATAGGGTTGCTTACCAAATCAATTGTAAGACAACAATGTCAAAGGAAAAGAAAATGAATAAGAAAGACATTTGAGTAGGTAGATTGCTCCTAATTACTTGCTCAATTCCAAACAAACATCCTTGATATTTTCAAAACAATCACATACACTTTCAAACATCTTACAAATTTGAAAGCATTTTCAAAAGATCGACATCTTTTTATACATTCTTACGAACGAGAATCATTACAAAGATTTCCAAAACAATGGCCTCTTTACAAAATACTTTCAAAACCCACACAAAGCACAATTTCAAACAAAAGCAATTGATCTAGCGAGTAACTAAGAGCCCATGTAAAACCATGGATGAAAAGGGTGCTAACACCTTTCCTTTTCATAATCTACCCCCCGAACTCAAGAAATAATCTCAAAGGTCTTTCTTATGCTTTTTCACCTTTCTTTTTGGATGAAAGAAAAGTCGGTGGAGACTCTTGCTAACCGCAACATTTGTGATCAAAATGCAAAACCTTCAAGTCAGTTCTCCCACCGTATCACACATGACATATCATAACTAACCATTTCAAGGATTTCCTAGGGCTCATTTTTTCTTTATTTTGTAAGACATGGCATCCGCCCGTAGGAACACTATACAGATTAACCTTGTGAAAGTGTCTCTCCAACTAAAGGACCTAGCATTAAGGATTCCTGAAAGTTCTCATTTCATTAAAAAGCATGGTCAGTTCAACTTGGTCACTGCAAAACCTGATAAAGAATTGTTAAAACTGTTGTTTCAGTTCTTTGATCTTGTGCACCATTGTTTCACCTTCCCGGATTACCAGCTAGTACCTACTATGGAGGAAATTTCTCAGTTGTTGGGGGTACCTATTCTTGATCAGTTACGTTTCAACGGTACGGAAGAACATCCAAAGCCTGAAGAGATTGCTAGAGCTCTGCCCTTGCAACGGTCTGACATAGTGACAAGTTGGGAGACTAGAGGAAGTTTCCAAGGAACCCCGGTTAAGTTTCTATTCGAGAAGGCTTACCATTTTTGGGATACCCCGGATTTACAAGCTTTTGAAGAGGTGTTGGAACTTCTCGTTTACGGGATGGTACTTTTTCCTAATGTGGATCAACTTGTAGATATGAACGCCATTAAGGTTTTTCTGTCTCATAATCCGGTGCCTACATTACTCGGGGATATTCTACACTCTCTGCATGCTCACACTCTAAAGAGAAGGGGGACCCTCCTGTGTTGCACTCCTCTATTGACTAGGTGGTTTATTTTGCACCTACCCAGGTCTGTTTTGAAGAATGAACAGGGTTTGAAATGGTCTCGTAGGCTGATGTCCCTTGCACACTCAGACATTCATTGGTGTTCACAGTTCTTAGAAGATGTTACCATCATCGATCGCTGTGGTGAATTCCCTAATGTCCCCCTCTTAGGCATTAGGGGAGGAATCACATACAAACCCTTGTTTTGCACTGCGTCAGTTTGGTTATGCAAGAAGAGATGGTCCTCATGATACGCTTATCCAAGGAATCGCCTTCAACTATGAGAATGATGCTCAGGGATACTGCAAAAGATTCATAAAAGCTTGGGGCATGGTGCATAAAATTGATAGCAAGACGCTAGGGCATAAGAATTCCATTCCTCTTGAGCCTTATCTCCGATGGGTACGAGCTCGCGCCCAAAGTCTTATGATGCCTTACCCTGTGGTCCTACCAATAATTATGGATCCAGTTGTTGAAGGAGATACTACCTCCTTTGGTCATCATCCTGACATGCCAACTGATCGTGAAGAGTTACAGAAGTCCTGGGTTTAACTCAAAGAGTAGCGAGACACGTTCGAAGCTCAGTTCTATGCCAGCAAGAAGAAGGTCCTGGAGCTCACTAGGCTACTTCATGAAGAAATGAACATAAACGCCTACATTTCACCAAAGAGGATGCGCTCCTGGGATACCTAGTTTATTTTTGCTTTAAGTTTTGTTTTGTTTTATTGTAAGCCTAAAAGGCATTCTTTGTAGCAATTCGAACATATTAATGCAATTAACGTGTGTTCCTTTTGGTTAAACAAATTTGAGCCTTTAAGAATCCTTGAAATCATTGCATATGCATCCCATTCATAGCATCGCATAAACATGTACCATTACAGGTTTCTCATCTTATTCGCTGTTTATTTCAGCAGTAATGTCTTCAGAACAAAGCATCAAGGATCTTTAGGCACAAAATGCCCAATTCCAACAGATGTTCATAAATCTGGCGAAAGGGCAGGAGGATCTGAAAGCCCTCATCCTGAAGGAGAAAAAGAAAAAGAAGAAGGTCTTTGGTATTCTGAATATGGGCAGAAGGTTCAGGGGGCCGTTAAAGCAGCAAGTCGATCTGACCTCTTCATCCAAGGAAGGGGAGAATCAAGAAGGAGAGACAAGGGAAAAGGACCCCAGTCCTGAAGTTTCTGAAAATGATACAGACTACAATGAGGAGCTATATCCTCCTACTGAGGATAGATACAAACAGTTGGAAGATCGTCTGAGTGCTATGGAAGTCCAGAGGATACCTGGGTTGAATTTCGAAGAATTGGGATTGGTGTCGGGAGTGGTCATCCCGCAGAAGTTTAAGGCTCCAATTTTTGCAAAATACGATGGGTGTCTTGCCCAAAGCTCCATATCTGTTCCTACATTAGGAAGATCCAGCCCCACACCGCTGATAGAAATATGTGGGTTCACTTCTTTCAAGACAGCCTGTTAGGGACTCGACTTGAATGGTTCTACCAACTGGAGGGAACCTATGTCCGAAACTGGGAAGATCTGGTTGCTGCTTTTTATAAGCAGTATTAATACAACGCAGACCTTGCCCCTACTCGTACTCAACTCCAGAGTATGTCCATGGGTGCAAGTGAAGACTTTAAGGACTATGCACATAAGTGGAGAGACTTGGCTGGAACAGTCCAACCCCCATTGTCTGATATGGAGTTGGTCGATATGTTTCTGGGGACGCAATCTGGTCCATTCTTTAATCATTTGATCAGCAGCTCGTCATCTGGTTTCACTGAGCTGATTCTAACTGGAGAGAGAGTAGAAGCTGGGATTCAGAGTGGTAAGATACATAAGGATGTCTCTTCGAGTTCAATAAAGAAGCCTTTTACTGGTAAAAAGGAAGCCAGTTCCATCTATAGCCCGAGAGGCCAAAGCAGAGCTTAACACCGTCAGACAGTAAGTGCTGTAATGATACAGAGGCCTGCGGTCGCTCCACAACGCAACAATCAACAAAAGGCGGAAAGACCACAACGGTAGTTTACCCGGATTAACATAACATTGGCTGAAGTTCTACCCCATCTTCTAAGATCCAACTTGGCAACCTTGAAAGAGGCTCCCAAGAATATGAATACCACATACCCTCGATATAATCCAAATGCTCGTTATGCCTATCATTCTGAGAGTCCTGGCCACGATAAAAATGACAGTTGGGCTCTGAGAAATAAGGTACAGGATCTGATCGAGGCTAAGGAAATTGAGTTCAATGCTCTGAAAAAGCCCAATGTCATAACTGCTCCCATGCCTAAGCACAATCATGGAGTTAATGTTGTTGATACTGATCTGTTTATGACCTTAGTTGATGAAGTTTCTACTCCTCTTATGACTATTAAGAAGAATTTGTTATTGACCGGTTTATTTTCGGGTTATGGTGAAGGTTGCCACATGTTTTCATCTCTGCCTTCTGGTTGTCCTTTGCTGAAGTCACGTGTTCAGCGCCTGATGGACAATAAAGAAATTTTGTTTGAGAAAGATTTATGTCCCGTTGTTCCGTTTGAAGATGTTGCTATTATAACCATTACCGCCAATCCTTACAAGGCCTCCTAGAGAAGACCTGTTAGGATTACATCTGCTCCAAGAGTCTCTCCATTAATAAGCACCTTTCCTGGTCCTGTCCAGTAAGCCTCGGACAAAGCTGTCCCTTGGTATTATGGTGTCGATGTGTACTATCATGGCATCAGACAAGATTTGAAGAATTAAGAGGTTGGTCATGATGTCAGTAACATTGTCGGGACCAACAAGGTTACCAGAAGTGGAAGGGTTTTCTCTCCAGAGATCTCCCCAAAGACCGCCAATGGGCCTGTTGTTATTCCGTCTGCTATTCCTACTGGTACTTAAACTGTTACTCCCGTGCTTACTCCAATTATCACTCCCGCCGTCGAGTCATATGGTGCCCAAGACAAAGAAGTTATAGGTGAGCCTGCCCGGACAGAGGCACCTAGAAAAATTATCGTAGAAGCGTCTAAACAAGAGATAGAGGAAATATTGAAAATAATCAAAAAGAGCAACTACAATGTGGTCGAGCAGCTGGGGAAGACCCCCTCAAATATATCCATGTTGTCGCTGTTGTTGTGCTTCGAGGCCCATCGGAAGGCTTTGATTGCATTCCTTAAGATTGCGCATGTGCCGCAAGAAACCTCCGCCGATCAATTCAAAGATTGTGTAGCCAACCTGACTGCTGACAATGGGCTGGGTTTTTCAGATGCATACTTGACACCGAAAGGGAGGAAACATAATGATGCTCTGCATGTCTCGATTGAATGTAGGGGCACCACTATGGCTCATATGCTGGTAGATACTGGGTCGTTGCTAAATGTTCTGCCTAAGAAAGCGATGGATTGGTTAGATTGTGAAGGTTTGACCCTAAAGCCTAGTAACATTGTGGTAAGGGATTTTGATGGGTAAAAAATAATGGTGCATGGAGAAGTGGACATCCCCGTTGTGATACAGTGGGAGAACTGACTCGGGTGTTTTGTGTTTGATTGCAATTTATGTGGATAGCAAGAGTCGCCACCAACTTTTTTTTATCCAAAAAGGAAAGGTAAAAAAGCACAGGAAAGACCTTTCAAGATTATTTCTCGGGTTCGGGGGGTAGATTATGAAAAGGGAAGGTGTTAGCACCCTTTCCATTCGTAGTTATCTACGGGCTCTTAGTTACTTGCTAGATCACTTGCTTTTGCTTTGACAATGTGCTTGTGATTTGGGCTTTGAAAGTATTTTGAAAATTTCTTTGTAATGGTTCTCGTTTCTATAAGAACGCGTACAAAGTTTTGTTTCGAAAAAATAGTTCAAAGACGTGTTTGTGGAATGTGTTTTTGAAAGTGGTTTTGAAAATATGTTTTTGCAATGGTTCTCGTCTCTATAAGAACGCGTACAAAGTGTTTTGTCTTTTGAAAATATTTCAAGATGAAAGTGTTGGTGTAAAAAATGTTTTTGTCGTGAGCAAGCGAGCAACTAGGAAAGAATCTACCTACTCGAAAGGTCTTAAGTGTTCTTTTCCTCCTCCTTTAGATGTTGCTATCTTACCATTGATTTGGTAAGAAGCCCCATTGTTGAATGTGAAGGGACATGCGCAGGTCAATCGTACAGTCATAGAAGGCAACTTGTAAGATGATTTAGCAATTTTTCATAAGGGACTAGATCGTTTTACCGAAGGCAACATCGAGGGACATCGAGGGACTACGATCTTTTTTATTGAAGGGTCTTTGCTAAAGCGTCTCATATTCGAGGGGCATGACTGTGTTTACGAGGCAACGAGCGAGGTTACCCTAGAGGTGCATGTGTGAAAAAGTATGTTTGATTCAAGTTATTTTGTTGAAATTAGGTTATCTAGCAATTGATTTTATGTCTTTCCATGCACGCCTAATTACTATACGGTATAAGGAAAACAGTAAATTGCGGAAATTAAATTTCTACGCTATTACTGAGTTTTCAGGAATGGGGGTACAAATTTACAAATGGGGATGGATTAATGCGGTTGAATGTGCTAATAGGCAAACAATACAACCAAATCGAATCGAGCAATTAATCGAAATTACAACAAGTTTATGAAGTAAAATTAATTAACAAAATAAAGATAATAAAATAAAATTCTTGTTTTTTTTGTTGGAAAAGTTTGCAAAGAAAAATATAAAAAAATCTATTCTATTAATTACATAAAGAAATTAAATTAAATGCATGTATTTGTGTCTTTTAGGGGTTTTGTTATTAAGAAATTAAATGAACAAATTAAAGCTTAAGTACAAAAATTAGTTAGTAAAAGTTATTTACAAAGTTTAGAAATCCTTGGTATTTTTATTTGTGGGGAAAAAAAAGAAAATGAAATTCTATTCTATTAAAGGGAATAATTGGCTAAAGAAATTAAATCGTTTGCATTTTTTTTTTGTCTTTTGGTTTTTTTTTATGAAGAAATTGAACAAACAACTTAAGGCTAAACATAAAGTTAATTAGTAAAATTATTTATGATATTCCTAATTTAATTTTAGAATTGAGCTAATTAAGAAAATTATCTCACAAAAATACATGATTAAAATAGTAAAACAAATAAAGCCAAACTAAATATTAAAACAAAATAGAAGGGTGGTGTTAAACTGAAATGGGGTGTAGGGACAAAATGGACTTGGGGTAAGGGAATGGCCCAACATTATCATTATTTTCTACAAAACCAAACAAATAATAAAAACCAAATGGGCTTAAGGGAGTGAGAGATCCGGATAAATGTTGTTTGGCCCAGGATTAACAAAAAGGTTTGAGGTTGAGAAAATAAAAAACAATGGAGGCTGGGCCTGGACCAGATGACCCAGATCCGCCCCTTAACATTCTCAAAAATGGGTTTCAAATTGGAAACCCTACAAAACAGACAGATGCGTCTCTCTCTTGAATTATCGCTCATGCTCTCCTCATTGTATCCTCTTCGTCTCTTTCAACGATATACTCAAACAGACAAACTCACTCTCTGTTTCTCTATCTCATGATCTCTCTTATCTCCATGATGCCTTTCACTCTTTGTTTCTCTATCTCACGATCTCTAGATAACCTTATCCCAGAGAAACCCTAAAACCCCAATCGAAATTGATACAACAATATGCAAAGGGATTCGAAACGGTAAAGGGAAGGTAAGAACAGATTGAATCGAAATTAACAACAAGTTACCTTCTTTTCAGTTCCTAAGGTATGTTCTAAATATCTTGTTTTTGTTTCTTCTTCTGATTGTGTATGACTTTCGTGTGTCTTGGATTTGCGGAGGTGATTAGGGTTTGTGAATATTTGTATGCTTGTCGCGGTTGTTGTATGAACTGTGATGATTTTTTCTGTATTTTTGCTGAAAACAAAGTTTGAGGGGATGATGTTGCTGTTTTTGATGGCTCAATTTCTCTCTGGTTTTTGTGTATACAGTGATGGGGAAAATGATGATTGTTGTTTTCTGTATTTTTGATGATGTTGGTACTGGTTGTGTTTGTATATCTGATTTTTTTTGTGTATATAGTGTTGGGGAAAAATGACTATTGTTTTCTGTATATTTGATGATGTTGGGGCTAGCTTTGGTTTTATGAGTGAGATTTTGGTTTGATGGAATAAGGTTGCAGGTTTGGGAGATGGCTTGGTTTTCTTGTTTGTTAGTTTTTCTGATTCCCCTCTTTTCGGATATGCTGCTTAGTTAGTATTTATATTGTCTTGGCCCCTTTTTTTATTTTATGGAACAGTGGCTTTATAGTGAGATAAGGGATGGAATTGGAGAGAAATTGTTGAGATTTTGAACAATTCAGATATGCTATTTTACTGTCTTTATTATGCAGCTTTGACTTGGTCTGTTTGTGTGCAATTTTTGGCTGTACACTGCAACTGCTTTGAACAGATTTTGGACTGATGTGTAGCAGCCTGTGGACTCTTGTACTTGAACTGTTTGGACAGAAAATGCAGTAGATTGTAGGCAGACTTATGCACAGGGTGATATCTCTTTCATCTTTCCTTTTCCATCTTTCACTGAATAAAGCAATTTTGCTTATTTTTCTATATTTTCTGAAGGGTTTGTATAACTTAGGAAAATGATTATGCACTTGGTTTGATGAGCAAGTTAACTTGCTGCTTTGCCTTGTTCCATTTTGTTTTACTTATTGCTGCCTTCTTCTGTCATCTTGCAGCCTATGCTGCCTTGCTTTCTATGTTTTGCTGTTATCTGATGTGATATTTGTTGCAGGCTTGCCCTGTTGTTCTGTTGGTTGCAGGTTTATTGGCTTGTGTATTTGGAAGCTTGCTTGCTTGTTGCGGGTTTGCTTCATGCTTTTGCTGCTATGTTTACAGCAGCTGCTGCATATATTTGATGCAGGTTTTGGACAGCCTTGGGCTTGCTTGTTTTGTAGCCTGCTCTTGCTGCTATATTTACAGCAGCCTACCTTTGCTTTGTTTGCTCTGCCACCTAATTGACCTTGCTGTGACATTTTGTTGCTTGTTTTGTCAATCTTGGGCTTGCATATTTTCTTTGACAGCTTTGGGCTTGCATATTTGCTTTGACAACTTTGGGCTTGCATATTTTCTTTTCCTTCTTGTGAACCAAGGTCCAACCTTGTGATTTGCAAGAATGGGAAAAGAGGGATTATGATAAAACAAAACAACTTAAATTCTGATTCCTATATACAAACCCTAGTGATGAAATTTCTCTTTTAACAAATCATTCTTGTTTGGAATCTTTTCTCATGTTGATCATTGCTAACTCGTTATTTTTTTTGTTACATGAGCAAATGAGAATTGGGTGGCAAAGGCATGGTCGAAAGGTGAAGAAAAAGTAATGGCGAGGAGTTAGGACGAGTTGCTTGAAAATGAAGCAAGAGAAACTTGAAGAACCAATATTTCTTTTCTTTGTGAACAAAACAATGTAACTTGTGCTTCACTTGTAATCCATTTTGTAAATTTCCCACAAAAATGTAACTTGAATGATATTTCTTGAGTGAATTTTATGAATTAGGAATTTATTGTATGGAAATCATTCTTGAATCTTGATGAAATATGAAATTCCCTACTTGCATGATTTGAACATGTATCATGCTTCGTAACTTGAACTTCAAGAAAATCCAACGCCCTTGTAATTTATATTTCAAATGAAATCATGCGCCTTGTCTTTCAAACTCCAATCAAATTCTTGAACAAAATAAATGCTTAAGAATTCAATTCTACTTGGTTTACTCGAACTCAAAACAAATGGTTATTTAGATGAAAACCTTAAACTTCACGTCATATCCAATTCAAACTCGCACCCTCAATATGAAACTTAACTTGGATATCCAAACCACAAGTAATTTGTAACTGAAACATGCCTTGACTATCATGAAACTTTCAACCTTATTTCTTATGCCCAGATTCCGCATTCGTCAACTTAAGCTTTAAACTCTCGACTCGGTAACTTAGAGATCTTAAGAAGAAAACTTGAAATGCAAGGAGATGAAATCCTTGACCAAATGCTCTGAACTTTGAGTTATCTTTGAGGCGGGAAAAAGAAACATCTCCAAAAACCTAAGATCCAAAACCCTTACATCCTGACTAACAAATAGGGAAATAAACCCTAACTATTGACTCACTACCTATGAGGGGAATATGTTTGATCAAACCCTAAACCATTTTGAGTATTCGAGAAGCCCTAAGGTAGCATCATGAATGAAAAATGGGAGGGCAAATTTTAGGGTACGACGGCTGCCTCTGTTCAATCTTCTTAAACTTGAAAAGCGAGATCAGAACACTTGTCATTCGCAGCTTGAAAGTGGAAGATGATTGAACACTAGGGTGCCCAGAAATTTGCACTTGATGGCGTTTTGGCTGGTTGTGTAGGGAATAGGCTCAAAGATGCCATTTGGAGAAAGGATGGAGAGTGGTCGGAGATGGGCTTATAGATGCCATCCAGAAGTAGTTGAGAAACGTGGGGGATAGGCTTATAGATGCCATCCAAAGGTGATTGTTGACAGAAATTAAACTAAGTCTGAACTTGATTCCAACAGGAAAAGAATCAGAATAAAACTCTGGTCGATTTAAACTGAAACTAACAGAAGTCTTGAATGTTGTTTGACTGGGAAGAATCAGAATAAATCTTGGAGCGACTTATCTGAACTAGAGGAAATGTTTATTTAAAAAGTATCCGGACAAACCGTTGAGAGGTTTAAACTAAAACAAAAGAGGTCTTGGATATTCTTTAACTGGAGAGAATTAGAATAGATCTTTGAGCGATTTATCTGGACCAGAGAAAATGTCTACTAGGAAAGAATCAAAATAAATCGTTAAGAGATTTATCTGAACCATCAGGGGTCTGGAGAAGAATCAGAATAAATCATTGAGAGATTTATCTAAACCAGCAAAGACGTTTGCAAGGAAGAATCAGAGTAAACTATTGGGAGATTTATGTGAACCGACAGGTATTTGGAGAAGAATCAGAACAAATCATTGAGAGATTTATCTGAACCAGAGAAGACGTTTGCGGGGAAGAATCACAGTAAACCGTTGAGAGATTTAAACTGAACTGGCAGGGATCTGGAGAAGAATCAGAACAAATCGTTGAGAGATTTATCTGAACCAGCAAGGATCTGGAGAAGAATTAGAATAAATCGTTCAAATATTTATTTGAACCAGAGAAGACGTTTGCGGGGAAGAATCAGAGTAAACCGTTGAGAGATTTAAACTGAACCGAAAGGGATCTGGAGAAGAATCTGAACAAATTGTTGAGAGATTTATCTGAACCAGCAAGGATTTGGAGAAGAATCAGAACAAATTGTTGAGAGATTTATCTGAACCAGAGAAGACGTTTGCAGGGAAGAATCAGAGTAAACCGTTGAGAGATTTAAACTGAACCGACAGGGATCTGGAGAAGAATCAGAACAAATCGTTGAGAGATTTATCTGATCCAGCAAGGATCTGGAGAAGAATCAGAACAAATCATTGAGATATTTATCTGATCCAGCAAGGATCTGGAGAAGAATCAAAACAAATTGTTGAGAGATTTATCTGAACAAGAGAAAACGTCTGAACCAGAGAATGTGTCTGCGGGAAAGAATCAGAATAAACCGTTGAGAGACTTAAACTGAACCAGTAGGGGTCTGAAGGAATTATCTGTTATGTAGATGGTCGACCAGTCCTTTCTTGGGAATTGATCTATAATTTACTTGTTCATGGATATTTTCCTGTCGGAAATTTGTTGATGGTAATTTCCTGTCGATTGATCTTACCTGAAAAGGTGAAGAGTTAGTTGCATGTAATGCCATGATGTATGCAATGCATGGTATAATGTTGTTTCTCAAAACAAATGATATTGCACTGTATGAATTTGTATTGTCAATGCTATGACATATGAATGTAATGTATGGTCATATTAATTATTCTGCCGCCATGTTGCTGGAGTCGAGGAAAATAAATCCCTGAGTACTGCTGAGAATGAGGAGTGTAAGTCTCCATATTTTGTTGAAGTTGAAGCGTTGATGGATGAGTTTCCCTTTTGTTAGAGAAATAAACTCTATTGTGGAAGGAGAACGTCGTGCATTACTCGTGGACTTTGTGGAATCCTGTTGGGGAATCATGAGAAGTTGGGCAGCTTTCACTGGGGAATCTTTGGAGCGATAAATGGAGGTTTTGCTCTGTTAGGGGTGTGAGAGCGCTTTATACCAATAGGCTGCATACTGGAGATATGTTAGTGATCCTGTAGTAGGATGTCTTTGTTTCCGCTCTTGCTGGGGAAAATACCTGTGGGGATTTTATGGAATAGCCCAAAGATATTATCCTTTTTCTTAAAGCCATTAGTGATTGTCTTTCTATTTTTTGTTCATTTGTAAATAGTAATCACGTTCAAATGCATATGTTTAAGAATAAATCATTGGACGTTTTTATAAACAAAACACAGAAGTAAAGAAAAAAAATAGTTTTGCACTTTCAAAAGGGATATCTTCGTATTAACTTGAATAATTTTTTTTTGGACAACGAGACGACCATTCTAGTAAGAGAATGTCGTCATAAAAAAATGAAAATTGATACAAAGAAAATATAGCTATGTGAAATAATCCCATGGGGTTTCCATTCTGCTATAGTCTTTTGGTCTTTGAGTGTCTTGTCTACTTGTCGCCTCGGTGAAGCTGATTGGATTGATTAGAAATGTTTGAGCTGGTCGGTCGACGTTAAAGATTGTCTGTAAGATGATCCAACGGGACATAGTCATACGCTTTAATTCCCTAACTTTTGCCTGGACCTCCCTTTTGGGTTTTCGATCCACTGGGATACCCTTTTTTGCCCAAGCCGCCCCTTCAGGTTTTCAGCTTGTCGGGTGTACAGATTTTTTTGTATTTTATCCCTAATTTTTGTCCGAACCTTTTGGTTTGCCGGGATGCCCTAACTTTTTCCTAGGCCAGTCGACCTAGCGGGTCCTTGTTCATGCGTAGTATCTTTTAACTATGTCTGCATTTATAGGGTGTGGAAGGTCGTCGCCATCCATAGTGGTCAAGATCATTGCTCCACCAAAGAATATGTTTTTGATCACAAATGGTCCTTCGTATGTAGGAGTCCATTTGTCCCTGGGATCACCTTATGGCAATATGATGCGCTTGATTACCAAGTCACCAACCCAATATACCTGATGTTTGACCTTCTTTTTAAAAGCTTTCATCATTCATTTTTGGTACATCTGACCATGACAAATAGCTGCAAGCCTCTTCTCATCAATCAAGTTCAATTTATCCAGTCGAGTTTGAATCCATTCATCTTCATTCAGCCCTGCATCCTGTATAATTCTTAGAGAAGGTATCTGGACTTCAATTAGAAGGACAACTTCCATGCCGTATACTAAGGAGAAAGAAGTTTCCCCTGTTGACGTGCGCGTCGTGGTACGGTAGTCGTGAAGAGCAAATGATAACATCTCATGCCAGTCCTTATAGGTCAGTGTCATTTTTTGTATGATCTTCTTGATGTTCTTGTTAGCGGCTTCTACAGTGCCATTCATCTTCGGACGGTAAGGGGAAGAGTTATGATGTTGTATCTTGAATTGCACGTATAGGGAGGTGATCATAGTATTGTTGAGATTGGTACCGTTATCCGTGATGATTCTCTTCGGGATGCCGTATCGACATATGAGATTTTGTTTGATGAATCGGGCCACGACGTTCTTGGTAACAGAAGCGAAGGAAGCTGCCTCAACCCACTTCATGAAGTAATCAATGGCAACCAAGATGAAGCGGTGTCCATTGGAAGTTGTAGGTTTGATCTCTCCGATCATGTCAATGCCCCACATTACGAATGGCCAAGGAGCAGTCAGGACATTTAGAGGAACTGGAGGCACATGTACTTTGTCAACATAGATTTGGCACTTGTGACAAGTTCGTGAATGCTGATAACAATCTACTTCCATGGTGGACCAGTAGTACCCTGCCCGTAGGATCTTTTTAGCCATCGTATGCCCATTAGAATGGGTGCCAAAAGTTCCTTCATGTAGATCAACCATGATTCTTTCTGCCTCAGCTTTGTCTATGCAATGAAGCAAAACAGATTCGTGGTTGCGCTTGTAGAGAATGCCATTACTAATGAAGAACTTAGCAGAGAATCTCCTTAAGAACTTCTTATCATTGACTGAAGCTCCTTCTGGATATTCGTAGGCCTCAAGATACCTCTTAATTTCATGGAACCAGGGCTGGTCCACTACTTCTTCAGTACTGATCTCGTGACAGTAAGTTGGTTCATCCATTCGTTCAATAGTTATCTGGGGAGCCTCGTTACCCCACTTGAGTTTAAACATGGATGACATAGTGGCTAGCGCGTTAGCTAGTTAATTTTCCTCTCGTGGAAAATGCTCGAAGGTAATTTCCTCGAAATGTGGGGTTAATGTCAACACATGTTCTTTGTAGGGGATGAGATTAGGGTGCTTCGTGTCCCATTCTCCTTTGATCTGACTGATGACTAAGGCTGAATCTCCAAATACACTTAAGGTTTTGATTCCCAAATCTATGGAAGCTTTGAGACCCATGATACACGCTTCATATTCGGCCATGTTATTTGTATAGTTGAAGAAAAGTCTTGCGGTAAAGGGAGTATGACATCCTTCAGGGGATATGATTACAACACTTATGTCGTTGCCGAGTGCATTGGAGGCTCCGTCAAAAACCAAGATCCATCGGGATCCCTGTTCAGGTCTGTCATATGGCTTTAATTCTTCGCAGTTGTTTACCATTATGATGTCCTCATCTGGGAATTCGAACTTCATGGACTGGTAGTCTTCCACATCTTGGTGAGCAAGGTGATCATCTAGTACACTGCCCTTTATTGCTTTTTGGGTAGTATACTGTATGTCATATTCTGTCAGGATCATCTGCCATCTTGCTATTCTTCCAGAGAGGGAAGGCTTCTCGAAGATGTATTTCATTGGATGCATCTTAGATATCAACAAGGTAGTATAGGTCAGCATATACTGTCTTAGCCGGCGAGCAGCCCATGCCAGAGCGCAACAAGTTTTCTCGAGCAGTGAATATCTTGTTTCACAGTTGGTAAACTTTTTGCTCAGGTAATAAATAGCATGCTCTTTTCGGCCAAACTCATCATGCTGCCCCAACACACACCCCATTGAGTTTTTCTAAAATAGTCAGATACATGATCAATGGTCTTCCCTCGAATGGTGGCATCAACACCGGAGGCTCTTTCAGGTACTCTTTGATTTTGTCAAAAGCAATTTGGCATTCGTCATTCCATTTGACTACTTGATCTTTCTTCAACAATTTGAAGATTGGTTCACAAGTAGCTGTCAGGTGTGAAATGAATCTGGCAATGTAGTTCAAACATCCCAAGAATCCTCTGACTTCCTTCTCAGTACAAGGATCAGGCATCTTTTGTATTGCTTTTACCTTTGCAGGGTCCACCTCGATACCTTTACCACTGACGATGAAGCCTAGGAGTTTACCAGACCTCACTCTAAATGTGCATTTACTCGGGTTTAACCTTAGCTTGTATTTCTCTAGCCTTTCAAACAATTTCCCCAAATGGTCAAGATGTTCCTCTTCAGTTTGAGATCTGGCTATCATGTCGTCCACGTAGACCTTTATCTCGTGATGGATCATATCGTGAAGCAGAGCTACCATGGCACGTTGATAAGTTGCCTCGGTGTTCTTCAGCCCAAATGGCATAACTTTGTAACAGAACGTGCCCCACTGTGTGACAAAGGTTGTTTTCTCCATGTCCTCCGATGCCATTTTGATTTGATTGTACCCGGAGAATCCATCCATGAAGGAAAATACTTTATGTTGTGCGGTGTTGTCAACTAGAATATTAATATGGGGAAGCGAGAAGTCATTCTTGGGGATTGCCCTATTCAAATATCTGTAGTCCACACACATATGTAACTTACCATCCTTTTTAGGCACTGGAACAACATTGGAGACCCATTGTGGATAGGAATTGACGGCTAAGAATCCAGCATTGAACTGCTTCATGACTTCGGTCTTAATCTTTTCTGACATGTCTGGCCGCATGCGATGCACTTTCTGTTTTACCGAAGGGCAGTCTTCTCTTGTCGACAGACGATGGACCACAATATCAACGTCGAGTTCTGTCATGTCTTCGTATGACCAGGCGAAAACCTCAACATAGTCATGTAGCAACTGAGTTAAGCGTTCCTTGACACTAGGTTCTAGGTTGACACCCATCTTGACTTCTTTCTTGTCCTCCTCAGTACCTAAGTTAATTGTTTCAACCGAATATTCGTGGGGTTGTATGGTCCTCTCTTCTTGTTGTAGTAACATAGCTAGTTCCCCTGGTACCTCACAATCTTCCTCACCTTCGTCTTTGGCTTGGTAGATTGGATTTTCAAAGTCATAATAGGCCATAGCATAACCGTTACCCATGGAATCCTGAGTGGATGTAGATCTGCATTTTAATATGTGAGTGTGTGTAAGAGTATAGCTATCTCTGAAAGAAATAAAATGTAAGAAAAGAAATACAAAGAGCACAAAGTTTGCATGCAAAAACGTCTATGATTCATTGATGACATATGAGAATGAAGTAACAACCCTTACAAATGGACCGTTGTGCCTCGGGTAAGACACAAGGTTTTAAAAGTTTTAATTGTTTCAATATTACAAGCCTGAAAACATTAAAAGACAATTAATCTTGAATGAAAGTGATAAGGATAAAATCTTTGGCCTCCCAATTGTTGAATCATCCGCTGATGGCTGGAAAAATCCACTCGTCCATATCACAGTTGCCATCATTGTCTTCTACTGTATTGGCTTCCTGATTGTTGATGCGTAAAGGTGGTTCCTCGGCGCGAGAACGTTGAACCACTCTTTGGGCCTCTGTAGTGAATCCCAAACCAAATTTGTTGGACTTGTAAGGAATATCTAGAAGTTGACCTCAGATGGTACACCCGCTTTCTTCAACTACTGCTCTAGCATCTTTCAGAGAGGACATCTTTAGTGGAGGTCTGGTAATCTTCAGAACTTTGGGAGTAGACTTGGCCGCCGCAATTGTTTGTGGAACTTCCTCAAAATTCTGACATGGAGTCTCAATGAATTCACCATCCATTTTAACATACCTAAAATATTTCAGGTGGCTAACCATGTACTCCTCCTCCCTGTGAACTGTGACAATCTTTCCTTTGATCAGGTATTTTAGCATCTGATGTAGGTTAGAAGTGACGGCACCAGCACCATGGATCCAGGGTCAACCCAATAGACAAGAATAGGAAGGGAGGATATCCATCACATAGAAAGTTGAATCAAAATTTTGGGTTCCAACTTTTATAGGGATGTCAACTTCTCCGCGTACAGTCCTCTTAGAACCATCAAAGGCCCTCACTATGATGTTGCTAGGCTTTAAAGTGATTCGCTCACAGTCTAGCCGGTCAAGAGCATTTCTGGGCAAGACATTCAATGATGATCCGGTATCCACCAGAATGTGGTCTAGTATAGTGCCCCTTCATTCAATGGAAACATGCAAGGCATCATTGTGCTTCCTTACCTTGGAATTTAAATCAGCGTCGGAAAAGCCCAATTCGTTACCAACAGTTAGACTGGCCACACAATTCTCAAATTGGTCGATGGAGGTCTCTTGGGGCACGTGGGCGATCTTGAGAAACTTTACCAAGGCTTTGGCATGGGCCTCAGAACACAAAAGTAAGGACAACAATGATATCTTCGAGGAGGTCTGCCCCAACAGTTCTACAATATTGTAGTCACTTTTCTTGATTATTTTCAGTATCTCTTCAATCTCCTTCCTAGAAGCTTCAGGGATGATTTCGGGACGCTCTTTCGCTTGGACATGCTTAACCAAAACCTCTTTTCCCCTTGTCTCGATAGCAGGGATAACAGTAGGAGTATCACTGGGAGTACTGGTGGGAGCGGCAGTGGGAATGATCAAAGGAGTAGTAACGGTCTTTGGAGAGATCTCGGGTGAGAAGGCTTTATCACTTCTTGTTATCTTACTGGTCCCAGTGATGTTACTGACGTCAGGATCAGTATCTCTTGTAACTTCATCTTTGATAGCCAACTGGTCCTTCTTGACGCCATAGTAATAAAAGTCAGCCCCATAGTTCCAGGGAACAGCTTTATCCGAAGAATATGGTATTGGTCCTGGCATAGTGATGATTAGATGTGCAGACCTTGGAACAAATGTAATCCTGAAAGGTCTTTTGTTGGAGACCCCGGGAGGATTGTTGGAAATGGTGATTATTGAGACATCTTGATAAGAAGTTTTGGTAAGAGGAATCTTTTCAAAAAAAATTTCTTTGCTAGACATCAGGCGCTGGACGCCTACCTTCAGTATCAAACAGCCATTTGGTATAGACATTCATAAGTGACAATTCTTATCACAGCCCGGGAACAGACCGGCTTGCAACAGATTTTGTTTAATGGTCAACAGAGGAGTAGTTAAGTCATTCACGGAGGAAACAAAACGATCATCATCAATGGCGTTGACACCTTGACCATGTCTGGGCATTGGCGTCGTTATTACATTAGGTGTTTCTGGGGGATCAAACTCAATCTCTTTCGCATAAATAAGGTCTTGTACCTTATTCTTCAAGGGCCAACAATCGTTTGTATCATGCCCCGGGCTTTCAGAATGATAGGCACATCGAGCGTTCGGGTTGTAGCGAGGAGAAGCATTGTTGGGGTTCTTGGGAGCGTCTTTTAAAGTTACTAGATTGGACTTCAAAAGATGTGGCAAAACTTGAGACATGGTCATGTTGATCCGGGTGAATCGTCTCATGGGCGCTTCTGGCTTGCGCTGATAATTTCGTTGTTGATTTGGCATAGGATTAGAAATCATAACAACCCCTACCGCCGGGCGACGCTCAGTTTTGTTTTGATTCCTATGGTCATATGCAGCACTGACCTCCTTCTTTCCAACAAATGGTTTCTTCATCGTGCTCGAGGATGCATCTCTTTGAATTTTGCCACTTTTTATACCGGCTTCGACCCGTTCACCAATCATGATTAGTTCAGTAAATCCAGTCGAGGAACTTCCGATCAAATGGTTGAAGAGTGGACCTGAGAACGTGCCTAAGAACATATCCACCAATTCTCTGTCAGATAGAGGGGGCTGGACTCTACCTATGAGATCCCTCCATTTTTGAGCATAGGTTTTGAAACCTTCACTTGCACCCATAGACATGCCTTGCAATTGTGTCTGAGTTAGAGCTAAGTCAGCATTATACTGGTATTGCTTGTAAAAGGCAGAAGCCAAATCTTCCCAATTGCGAATATTGGTCCCTTCCAACTGATAGAACCAATCCAACTACGTCCATGACAAGCTCTCTTAGAAAAAATGCACCCATAGATTCTTATCATCCGTATGGGGTTGAATATTTCTGACGTATGACCTTAAATGCAGCTTCGGGCAAGAGACACCGTCATATTTAGCGAAAATGGGGACCTTGAATTTCTGCGGGATGACAACCCCTGAGACAAGTCCTAACTCTTCAAAATCCAATCCGGGTACCCTCTGGACCTCCATAGCATTTAGACGATCCTCTAGTTGTTTGTATTTATTATCAGCAGGAGGATACTGCTCCTCAGAGTAGTCAGGTTCTTCCTCTTCCTCGGATGCTGGGTTGTTGTTCACTTACTTGGTCCTGTCTTCTTGATTATCTCCTTCACCCGATGATGTTGCGAAGTCTAAAGTACGTCTGGCTTGTCCTTTGAACCTTCTTCCCATGATCACAATACCGGGTGGTTTCTTTGCTTTCTTCTTCTTCTCTTTGGCCAGTAGAGTCTTCAACTCCTCTTGTCCTTTTGTCAGAGTCAAGAGCATTTGTTGAAACTGAACGTTCTGCGCCAGAAGATCTTTCATTATCTGTATAATATCTATCTCACTGAAATAAATAGTATAGGGATAAAGAGACCTGTTGTAAGAAACCTGTGTGGTGTTATGATGAATGAAGATGCATATGCAAATGATTTCAAGGAAATTAGAGATTTAAATTTGGTCAGACCAAAAAATAAACACACATTATATTAATAAATCCAAGTTGTTGTACCCCAAAATTTTCCCTCTCATATTTCTCAAAACATTGCAAGAAAAATCTCCAAGTGGCTCAAGCTTACTCAAGAGTTGGTCAGACAAGTCATCTCCTAAGGCAGTCTATCCCAAATTAGGGTTTCACATTGCATCAAGATCTTTGAGTCCAAATGACCTCAAGTTCTCCCCAATGTCCTAATATGTTCTCAAGTTCATCCATGTCAAATTTCAAGCCTTGTAGAGGAAGTTTGCTCAGTCAAATGCTCAAAGGGTCCAAAAGTCGAATATGCTAGGGCAAAAGTCAACTGTGACCTATATACAGTCAAAATTCAAGATTTTTTGTCAACATTCTCATTTTAAAGGATATTTCATAATTTTATCAAGGGTTGATCATGATTCACCAAGGATTGCTCAAAATTCATCAAGACTCAAAAGTTGCTAAATTAGGGTTTTACAGGAAAAGTCAACCCAACTTTGACCAGGCATAACTTTCTAATACTTTATGCTAAATGACCCATCTAAAGCTAATTTTGAAGAGGATGCAATTTCCTACAATCCATATTCATACCCCAAGATCAAAAAATGCACTCACAAGAAGTTATAAATTTGGACATTATAGGTCATTTTTGAAAGTCAACAAAAACACCTTTTTCACCAAAGCTTATAACTTGCGAATGGAATATCAAAATGAGATGAGACCAAAAGGGTTGGTTAGAGGACATCTCAATATTTCTAAAAAGTCCAAGAACACTTCCAAAAGTTTAAAATTGAAGAAGTTATGCATTGTTGAAGTTGGGAATTTTTGCAAAATTGCAAAAAGTCAACTATCCCCAAAACTTCATATTTTGTCAAATGGGCCCATTCCTTTCCACTTGATTTGAGCTTTCATCATTATCCACGTGCCCTAGCTTCATCCATGAGCCCATATCTTATTTTTATTATTTTATTTGATTTTTTATTGAATTATTTCATTTTAGATCAAATTAAATCATATAAAATCCAAGCTTTCATTACCTAAGATCTTTTTGGTTGTTTCAGGTCTTAAATATCATCATGATCAGCATCAAATTCGTATCACACTAAACCATGTGCAAAAAGATTGATTTTTGATAAATTTGGCAAGCTTTAAAGAGGAGATCAAATCAAATATGGGTGCATTGATTTAGAGAGATTCAATCCATAAATCTTAACCTAATGCATTCCATAGTACATAAGCAAGCCACAAGAATCGAAATAGAGGTTGGAGGCTGCAAGAACAGGCAATACAAAAGTTGCAAAATTCACTAAAAAGTGTGAAATCAAAATCATACTTAGAGGCGTTTTCAGAAGCGGAGACCAATCCCAATCGATTCCTGGGTTATCACACAACCTTCCTGGATCAAAAGCACGCGTCCTCAGGCCTTCAAAAGCACTGTAAGTGTCACGATAATCACCTTGGTTCTTGAATTCGTGATTCATCATTCTTGCATCATTTGAATAAATCATTGGCATATTTATACTCCTCACAGCATTTGCAAACGTTTGGCAATATCCAATTGCGTTTTTCTGGCCTAAATGAGGAACCCCCGTGGCTAGGGTTTTTCGTTTGTATTTTGGGGTTTTCTTTTTCAGGAAAAATCAGGACTCAAGAAGGGCATAGTGTTGATCAGGGAGCCAAGGCAAATTCAGCCATGATTTTGGAATTGATTTGAGGCCTAGGGAAGATTTTAGAGAAAGCTTGCGCATTTAGCTGTGGATCCAAATCCGCAGGTAAAAATACAGTGGTGGAAGGATAGGGACGAAGAGCTGGCATGCTCTGATTGGCCCGTTCAAATGTTTTTTGCACGCATTTTTATTTTCTGACCAATAATTTCTTTTTTGATATATTATAATTGTTATGTAATATATTAACAAATGAAGCAAAACAGCGTAGTGGCAAGGCAAGCTGGCAATCACCATCAGGACCTGGGTTCGAATCCCAGGTCTTCCACTTCTTTGATATATTTTTTCTTCAGGTGTTCCAATGCTCATGAGGACTTGCAGTGCATCATACACCATCATCTATCCAATGGCCAGATGGCCAAAGGCCAAATCTAGTGGCCAAAAGCTGAGGGTCCATCATAGATCCAGTCAACAAGCGCTCACCTGATTCCAGAAAGTCAACAAAAGGGCTAATGCAATTGGGCTTCTCATTTGCTGTTCCAACACCCTAAATCAGGCCCATACCCCTCTCTCTCTATTTTATTTATTTTGTTTTAATTATTTATTTTATTATTTCTATTTAATTATTAACCAATCAAAAATTATTTTCTTCATAAAATAAAATCACCAAAAATATTTTTATCAAATTAAACTTTAACTTTTATTTTTTATTTAATAAATACTAATAAATTAATTTAGGTTCTTAATTAGAATAACTTTAACATTTTTGTAAATAATTAAAATTAAATTAGATTTAATTAGGTTTTTACCATTTCAATTAATTTTTATTTCTTTCTTAAAATACCAAAAAATCCAAAAATAATTTATTTTTATTAATTAATTCATTAATTTAGTAATTAATTTAGGTTAACTTCTTTCTTAAATAAAAACCAAAAAAGATCTTTTCTTTAACAAAAAGGGTCAAAACCCTAGAACCTTGCGCTCGATTTAATTTCCCGCATGCGATTTACTTTATTTTATCCAATTATGTACTTTCTCCAGGATTGTAATAGTTAAATAGGACCTTTTATTTATTTTTTATCGCTTTATTTACTTTTAAAGGGTTTGTCTTTGGCGATGTAAATACCCGACGCCTTGTAATTTAAATTCCGCAAGACTGAATGTTTTAACCTAAAATCAATTTAGATCACCATTAACATGTACAAAGATAAAAATAACTGAAAACGATACACTCGCACATGCGCACTCTTAGGGTACACCCCACTTGGTTGCCTTCGTACGCGGTCATTGAGTATAGGTCGTTTTAGAGGTCGCCCTCTTGTCTAAAAGATCATAGTCTCCTCGAAACGGTTGCCTCGGATATTGTTGCCTCAAACAAATGATCTAAGACATTAGGGTTACCGCTAAGGCGTCCTAACATTGCTTTGGTGACCGTAAGTCCCTAATTCGAATTGACCCTCAAATTCCAACGACGATGCTACCTACTCATCAATAGTAGGATAGCATTGTCTAAAGGAAATTAGCATAGAACGATTCCTTTTTTCGAGTAGGTAGATGGTTCTTAGATACTTGCTCTTTCAAAAAAAAAACTCTTTTCACACTTACACTCCTTTTCGAACAAAGTTTTCAAAAACACTTCATACGCTCTTGAGGACAGAAGCAAGAGTTAAATTGAAGTTTCAAAACAAAAACTTTTTTCAAACCCACAAGCACAAAGAAAGCAATTTTGAAAATAATTGAGCAAGTACCTAAGAGCCCGTGGATAACCACGGATAGAAAGGGTGCTAACACCTTCCCTTTCTATAATCTACCCCCCGAACCCGAGAAATATCTCAAAAAGGAATTTTTCTGTGCTTTTTTCCTTTCCTTGTTGGATAAAATAAAATTCGATGGCGACTCTTGCTTACCGTGACATTTTGCGAAAACAAATGCAAAACGCAAACCAGCATTCCAAAAATAGTCAGTTCTTCCCACCGTATCACACAAGTTTGAGTACATCATGGCTCTTTGGGCTTACAATGAAAGAAACAAAATACAACAAAAACTCCTAAGACAAAAAGGTTGAATGCATCCTCTTTGGCGCGATGTAGGCGTTCAGATTCTGCTCTTCATGAAGTTGCCTGGTGAGTTCTAGAACCTTCTTCTCACTGGTGTAAAATTGGGCTTCAAAGGTGTTTCGCTCTTCCTTCAACTAAACTCAAGTTTTCTGCAAGTCTTTGAGAGAGGTAGGCATGTCAGGATGAAGGACAGCGTATGGTACGTCTCCTTAAACAACAGGCTCTATGATAACAGGGAGGATAGAAGGGTAAGGCATTACGAGACTCTGAGCACGAGCCCGTACCCACCTAAGGTAAGGCTCGAGTGGGATAGATTTTTTGTGTCCCAGAGTTCTACTGTCCACCTTGTTCACATTCTCCAAGCTTGTGTAAACCTCTGGCGATAACCTAGGTCTTCTTTGTCGTAGTCGAACACCAGACCTTGGATGAGCATCTCGTGAGGGTCGTCTCTTCGGGCATACCCAAACTGTCGAAGAGCTAAACAGGGATTGTAGGTGATACCTCCCCTAATACCAAGCAGAGGGACGTTAGGGAATTCCCTACAGCGGTCAATGATAGATACATCTTCCAAGGATCTCGAACACCAACAGATGTCAGAATGGGTGAGGGACATCATCCTTTGAGACCATCTCAGTCTTTGCTCATTCTTCAATGCTGATTGAGGTAGGTGTGAAGTGAACCACTTAGCGAGTAGGGGGATACAACACAAGAGAGTACCTCTTTTCTTCATGGTGCGGGTATGAAGGCAATGCAAGATGTCTCCCAGTAAGATAGGTACGGGATTGCGAGAGAAAGACTTTGATGGCGTTAACATCTATGAATTGGTCTGAGTTGGGGAACAGAACCAAACCATAAATGAGAAGAGCCAGGATGTCTTCAAAATCTTGGAAATCCATGTCGTCCCAGAATGAACGAGCCTTCTCCAATAGAAACTTGGCTAGGAAACCTTTAACCACGCTTCTTGTCTCCTAATTGGCTATGATGTCGGCTCTCTTCAGATGCAAAGCTTCGGCGATGACTTCAGGTTTTGGAATCCCCTCTAGACCGGTGAACGGTATATGATCAAGCATGGGCACCCCTAAGAGTAGAGAGAACTCTTCCAGTGTAGATACCAACTGATAGTCCGGGAAAGTGAAACAATGATGTACGAGATCAAATAATTGGAACAACACACACATCATCTCTTCTTGGAAACTGGATGTAGCCAAAATGAGGAGTCTACCATATTTCTTGGTAAAAGGAGAATCATCGGGCACTCTTGAGGCTAACTCTTGAAGCTGAGGGTGTGCCTTTATAAAGCTAATTCGGATGGTGTTCCTTCAGACGGAATTCATGACCTACAAAACAAAAAAAAAAAGATAAATTTATAAATCCTTGAAATGGTTAGTGAGCATGCGTATGATGCTTATGATGTTTATGATGTTATGTACAAGTAAGTATATACACACAAAGTAAACAAGTCCCTATGTTTTAGGATTGCATGAGGTTTTATAGGTAAGTACCCTCTTGAAGTTTAGTTGGCTCAACCTGTCCTAGTAATAGTGATCGGGTTCTAAAGGATCTCAATATCACCGACCTTTCTCTTAGGCATTGTCTCTGCACAATCAATCTTTTCTTGCGACCGAGATATCCTAAGAGTCAAGCCTCAATGAGTATAGTATCGAGTATCAACCAATTTTTCAGCTCTACACGGAAACTGGTTATCTCACTACGTCCTATTTTCCAGTCAATTAGTGCTTTATGACTCCACTCAGCAGCCTCGTATTCTCCTCGATTCACCACGAGGGATACCGGTACCTACAAATGCACCACACTAACGTAGCACCCTTTCCATTCGTAGTTATCTACGGGCTCTTAGTTACTTGCTAGATCACTTGCTTTTACTTTGACAACGTGCTTGTGATGTGGGCTTTGAAAGTATTTTGAAAATGTCTTTGTAATGGTTCTCATTTCTATAAGAATGCGTACAAAGTTTTGTTTCGAAAAAATAGTTCAAAGACGTGTTTGTGGAATGTGTTTTTGAAAGTGGTTTTGAAAATATGTTTTTGCAATGGTTCTCGTCTCTATAAGAACGCGTACAAAGTGTTTTGTCTTTTGAAAATGTTTCAAGATGAAAGTGTTGGTGTAAAAAATGTTTTTGTCGTGAGCAAGCGAGCAACTAGGAGCGAATCTACCTACTCGAAAGGTCTTAAGTGTTCTTTTCCTCCTCCTTTAGATGTTGCTATCTTACCATTGATTTAGTAAGAAGCCTCATCGTTGGATGCAAAGGGACATGCGCGGGTCAATCGTACAGTCATAGAAGGCAACTTGTGAGATGCTTAGCAATTTTTCATAAGGGACTAGATTGTTTTACCGAAGGCAACATCGAGGGACATCGAGGGACTACGATCTTTTTTAGTGAAGGGTCTTTGCTAAAGCGTCTCATATTCGAGGTACATGATTGTGTTTCCGAGGCAACGAGCGAGGTTACCCTAAAGGTACGTGTGTGAAAAAGTGTGTTTGATTCAAGTTATTTTGTTGAAATTAGGTTATCTTGCGATGATTTTATGTCTTGTCATGCACGTCTAATTACTATACGGTATAAGGAAAACAGTAAATTGCGGAAATTAAATTTCTACGCTATTACAAAGTTTTCGGGAATGGGGTATAAATTTACAAATGGGGATGATTAATGCGATTGAATGTGCTAATAGGCAAACAATACAACCAAATCGAATCGAGCAATAATCGAAATTACAACAAGTTTATGAAGTAAAATTAATTAACAAAATAAAGATAAGAAAATAAAATTCTTGTTTTTTATTGTTGGAAAATTTTGCAAAGAAAAACAGAAAAAATCTATTCTATTAATTAGATTAAGAAATTAAATTAAATGCATGTATTTGTGTCTTTTAGGGGTTTTGTTATTAAGAAATTAAATGAACAAATTAAAGCTTAAGTACAAAAATTAGTTAGTATAAATTATTTACAAAGTTTAGAAATCCTTGGTATTTTTATTTGTGGGAAAAAAAAGTTATATTCTATTAAAGGGAATAATTGGCTAAAGAAATTAAATCGTTTGCATATTTTTTTGTCTTTTGGTATTTTT